>OX352227.1:9481323-10708551 GCA_947086465.1 Eupithecia exiguata
TATTCATGTTTAAGATCAGTAAATTGTGATTAGAATTTTAAAAAGATTTGGCAATTTTGTCAATTTCATATAGGTTTGCTACACCTGCGTACGTAATATAATTTATGTGTGTGGAGTTTTTATCTAAGGTGTGGAGAGGAGATCTGTAGGGGAGGCCTATGTCCAGAAGTGACGTGTTTTTTTTTGGGTTGTGCTTAGTAGAGAACCACCCCTGGTACCATACCAACCCGGTATGGTACCCGGGGTGGTTCTCTGCAGTGGCGGCGCGGCGGTGCCGCGGCGCCGCCACTGCAGTGCTCAATCAAACCCAGTTTAAGGTCACTTTGCCTGTTGCTATGCGTGGCAGCAACGACGACGGTGGCATGGGGGTAAAGGCGCGCGCGGCGACCGGGGCGTGCACTTCGTTGCTATGCGCGGCGGCTGGCGTGCACCTCGTTGCTATGCGCGGCGGTGCGGCGGGGGGAGGACAAAGGCGGGCGCGGCGGCACCGGCGTGAGCTTAGTTGCTATGCGCGGCGGGGGGAGGACAAAGGTGGGCGCGGCGGCGGCGCCAGCGGCGTGAGCTTCGTTGCTATGCGCATCGGTGCGGCGGGGGGAGGACAAAGGCGCGCGATTTCAAATGCAGGCCAAGTGATATTTACTTCGCCTAAGTTTTATTTTTCTGCATAACGATTTTGTAATTCTGCTGATCAAACTATAAATTTTGCAGCTCAAACATCCACTTAATGGCTGATAATAATTACTTGTAAAATCCTGCTGCTCGTTTCATTAATTCTGCTGCTCATTTCATTAATTCTGCTGCCCAAAACATAAATTTTGCCGATCACTCGGCTATTTATTTTCTGACCAAAAATAATTTAATTGCCGGCCAAGTATTGCTGGTAGTTTTTATTTTACAGCCGATCAAAACATATACTGCTGCCCAAATAGATTTTTGGCTGATTTTTCCGGCTGATCAAATATTTAAAATAAATACCAATAAATTTACTTCCTTAAATATATCCTATTTTGTTGCAGGCCATACAGTACCTAATAAAAACAAGGGTGGATACTGAGGTCAAGAGACATCGAAACAAGCTTTCTTGGAAGGCTTAACAACAGGCTTGAATACTCCAACGGGATAAAGACTATAATTGATAATCAGCTGTAATTATAGGCAACGAAGAAATAAAAAAACAAGAAAAGTATTTGTTTATACATATTTCTGAGGTCAAATAATGCTACGCCTTTGTAGGACTAGGATATTAGTAATTTAGGCAGTGAAAACTAATGTACTTATGAATAAACCTTCCTTAAAATGTAGTTCTCTATGAAAAAAACACCTATTTGTTTGTTTTATTTACTCTCAGAGGGCATAACCAAATGTTGCTTTGCTTTGTTGTTAGGTACAAGCATAGTGAAGGCTGGTGCGTGAGCCTAGGATTATTATGACTCGCAGAAAAGAACACCAGCAGCGCAGCGTGTGTAGTTTTACGGCGGGAGGCCCCGCGCCTTGTGAGATGAATGTATTTAGTAAAATAATTCTAGCTTTATGAAAATTTCCTGCTCAAGCAAAGCCGAGGGCAAGAACCTAATGATCCATAAAAATTCAAGGGTTTGCTCTGCTGTCCTGTCACTTTCATAGTGACATTGATTTGTGTACATTATTGGCAGGATTAAAAAAAACGAGGTATACGTGGTGATCAAGAGACCAAAGCTTTTGACTACCGGCGCGGCGGGCGAAGGTCCGCCTGCGACGCAGGAGGTTGCGGGTTCGATTCCCGCCTCGGGACAAATGCGTGTACGATCTGCAGACATTTGTTCAGTGTGTTCTGGTCGTTTTTCTATGTATAATAAAAAATATCTATCTATGTATTGTATTATATTAAGTATATCAGTTATCTAGTACCCATAATACAAGCTCTGCTTAGCTTGGGGTTAGATAATGCTGTGTGAATTGTCCAGCATTATTTATTTATGTCATTCAGGTTTTAACTGACAGAGATCAGCTAGTCAGGTACGTACTGGTTGGAAATAGGTAAGATACTGCGGAAACATTACAAATGTCTACGGCAGACATACAGGGTCAGAGATCTATGATAAATACTACTTATACCTACATCATAATTATTTTTTATAAAAGAGTCCTCCCACCGCGTTTGGCTGTCTGTCTCAACGCGATAAACTCAAAAACTACCAAAACCAAATGAGTCTCAGAATAAAATTATTAATTCTAGATTATTTTATTATTATTTCTCTTAAGAAGGTCTCAATATATTGCTACGGGCGATGCCAGGCCGGGTTACTATGACATATAAAATAAAAGAATTTAAAGGCACATATGTATGTCAGTAACAAAATAAGTAAATAAGGACTTACCTGTACTTGGCCCTGTGCGCGGTATCGAACAGTTCGCCATCGAAAGGCGATGTGATGAGGTAGGCGATCGGCGCTGGTGGCTGCTGGGCGGGCAAGGCTTCGGGGCTCGGCGCGGGCGCCACCTCGCCCAACCGCTCGCACGCAGCCCGCACCCGCTCGCATTCCAGGCACGTCTCATTTACGTACACTACTGGAGTCGACGAGCCTGGTGGGAAAACGCTTGTTTTAATAAAATTATTAGAGCAGTAGAGCGAGCCTTATCAATTCGATAAGACACCCTGTGATTTATCTCTGTACGAGCAGTGGCCATTCGGAAACAGTTTGGTGGAGCTATCTCAGTGATAGCTAGGGTACAAAAGGGATGTATTTCGTAGTAGTGAATGGATCTATGTCTAACTCAAAAACACTCACGCATAAAACGAAGGTTAAGTTTTTAAATTCACCAAACCCATTATTATTTACATGATAGAAAATCAAAAAATCCTTGTTTTGTAGGTACCAAATTGTAACAAACATGTTTGAGTACCTATAGCTTATATAATAATACTTGTATAATACTCGTACCTCTCACGTTCGTTTCAACCAGAGTTTCAACATAATCGTAAAATATTAAGTACATATCATGACCAAGTAATTTACCAAAGAGCATCAGCATCAGCACCAGTACATATTTGTAATTTAAATGTTAATTTGACTGCCAAAATGGATACAGTAACGAGGCATTAGTTTAGCCTGGTGAGTTTTAGTAGATGACCAGGCAGTAAAAATACCGCTAGTTGTGTCTTTCACACAATTAATTCCCGAGGCTAAATTAAATTTGCGAATGTCTGCCCGGCTCCGCGGCAATAAGTTTCATCAATTCGATAGGTCAATTCAAACAGCAATATTTTATTGATCTCGAGTAACTAGTTATTTTTGAATATCCAAGGTAGGTTGAAACATGTGTTATTGAATGAACGGTTTATAATACAACATGTTTGCTACGATCGGTTGAATAAAATATGCCACAACAGTTGGTCATACTTGAGTATATACTTTTGAGAATCTACACTGATGTAAACTTCCTGAAATTCCTGAATGATTGTGTGAAGTGTTGGTTCACAGACGGTTACGAAAAATTACGCGAAATTAAATGTAAACAGTTTTATTAAACTAAGAACCGTACGATCCCAAATAATGGTATTCAATACATTTCGCGTAAGGAAGTCGTGTGCCGTAAACACGGTTTATCTGATTACGACAAATCCCCTTGAAAAGAAACAGATGCTGCCATGGAGCGCCTCCTTTGATCCTTCAAGAATTCGCTACAGACAGTGGTATGCAGTCCGACTTCAAACTCTTGTAAACATCGGTCATCGGCACACATTATTGTTATTTCGGTCGCCATTTACCAGCCAAACTCAGGTAATTTATGGTTTTAATTTATTAAACAATTAAATTCTCCAAAATATCAACCGTTTTATCTTCCGCGTTTCATAATAAGCACAATGGCTAACAATCGTCGTTTATTAAATAAAACGGAGAATAATATCAAAACCACGCAATTACATTGTGCAGATTCGGCATTTATGGTCCATTAATAATAAGGTAACTGCTGACTTGTGGATCACATTGGAACGAAGATTCGTATTGGTAGGTACAGGTACTCTTGTGATTATGACCTTTTGGGACGCGTTCTCCTACGTTTGTGTATTCAGGGTCGCTGACTCACGGTTGCGTTGCGACACAGGGAACACCCGGCACCCTTGGCATAACACTCCAAGAAAACATCTACTAATGCTGCTGAATGGTTTAAGGTAAGGTGAGACATAGCCGCAAGCATTGTCATACAAACGCAAATATGTGAAGTGTTTTAAGATTCTGGACACTTTGCTTATTGATATTTATCTAGTAAGTTTTTTGACGAAAAAAAAACTACGTTGTTACATATGGTTTTTATGCCATATCTGGCGGCCTAGCTGAAGCGTGCCGGGTCTCTTCGACTCTTCGACAAAAGTGAATTGGTGTTCCAGACCTTCGTGATACATCTTCACTCGGTGGTATCCATTGAAGCTGAGAGGAGACGCGATATTGTGTAAATAACGAAGTTCTATGTTGATTATTTAAAACACGTCTCTTCTCCGCTCGTCACGGTCTCCGGATGAGCTGATGTGAGCTGTGCATTCTCTAGTGCATTCATGTCAAACATCCGACGCTCGCCGCACGCAGCTCAGCCGCTCTAATCAGCACACTGCCCCGCTTTAGCCCACAAATATCACCGCTCCAATCTAACCTGTACGCATCTCCGCACAGCTTCGCTGGAGACACCCTTGATGAAAAACATCTCTTCTCATCTCCACTATAGACATCTCCGTTTTGGTGGAGTCTCGGCTTTAGCCAGCACACAATATCACGCCAGTCTAGCCAATACGCATCTCTGCACAGCTTCGGTGGAGCTACCTTAGCTCAAAAACGTCTCTTCTCGTCTCCCCTATAGTATGGGCCCGATATTAACTTTTAAAAATGTACAAGATTATATCGATGACATCGCCGAAAAATAGTAACACAAAGGTACGTCATATGAAGACTTTCCAGCGATATAAAATTGCTAAAATACGTAAGTAAATCAATCAATCAATTTGACCTTATAAGAACACAAAACGGAATGCCAAGGGTTATAAAGTTACTGTGAAAACTCATCAAAAAACGACCAATTTCAATGATGAAGAAGAGAGGATTTGTGAGGGAGAATACCATGCCTCAAACACATGCGCACTCACATCCTCCACCGAGGTATGACCGTAGTTGTTCTACCAACGCTAGCATGGTTGGCGTGCGTGATGGCAACCACGCTTTACGCCATCTGCAAAGCAGCAACTCATGTAAATTGCGATTTACTATATGAGTTGTTAGGCTAGAGTTACACCTCACAAGATTAACAAAAACTACATGCATAGCAGCAGGCATTGTCTACAAAAAATATGGCTCATGTTTCATCCTTGTCATTGCCAATGTTAAGGTATCATACGAGGTAAATGTATTCAACAACATTACAAGGTTGTTTCCATAAGATTTTGTCTATTTAATATGTACGGAATCACACAGACATCCAGTTTATATTGTACTATCAATTAAATCTATTTATGATGATGATGCTAGTAGATGACCCAGGTTATCAAATCAAATTGCCAATCTGCAGTAGCACTAAGGTCATCAAGGCCTATAAAATTGTTTAGATATAATTATTCAATAACATTTTCATAAGGTAGAGCAGAATGTTATTTTACTCCTATGTACCCATTCTATGAGTTTTACTAAGACATTTGCTTCATAAAATATACTTTCAAATAAAACCTGCAGTAGTTATGAAAATTATCAAATGACATTGATTTGATGAAAGACTTGCAAGTGACCTTGTGTTATTATGTTATTTTTACATGCATGGTTTAGCAACATTGCATTATGAGCAACCTGCAAAATCTCCTTTTTTATAAATTCAATGTACTTATTATGTTTAATTTAAAATTTTGCATGACATCATAAATGGTAGAACATAAAATCCGAACTATATCTAGATTAAGACCTAATTTCGTATGCACATGTTTCTTGCAAATAAATATATAACTATGACTATAATATTGATATTGTTAAAGAAGAAGCGCCCTGATCTGCCCTTACTCAAGCGTCCAGTAACCACACTAGTATTATAAAAGTAATAGTCACTTTTCACAAACAAGCAGTGTTAGAGAATTTAATGAATTTGGCATGGAGATAGTTTGTATAATAATGCATGATACTAATATGCCTTTTAGAACCGCAATGAACATTTAATTTAAGCCACAAATGAAAATTTCTAGGAAAGAAATGGTTACCTAACAGTAAAGTGAAAATTTACTTGCGACGTAATGATCCAAATCTTCTATATTTGCATACATTTGAAAATTGCAGAGCTAATAAGCTGGTAAATATTCATAGGCCCGTGATATGAAAACTAACTCTGTATCTGCTCAATCAATATTCGCTTGCGTGATGGTTTTGCCACTTGTTTTGTTATGCCACAGCGTTACTTAAGCGTAAATCTATGAATGAGCAAGCTTTCATAATACGGGCCTTAAACTACATCAGAATGTCTTGTGCAGAGAGAGAATTCTATGAACCATTACACTAAAACCGCGGTTAATATAGGTATGCCTTTTTACATTATCTTTTCGAATCAATACATTCGTCACCACTTCTTAGATAAAGAGTAGGTAAAGTAATACATTCCTCAGCACTAAGAAGTGGTGGAATGTATGAATTTAAAGTGTTGGGGTTTTGTGTATTTGAAACAGTTTGGTTTAGGAGCTACTCTAGGATGTTTCTCTTGTTTACCTGCTGTGCATCCTCAAATTCATACGTGTTTTTGAGGTATACCATTAAATGAAATCTAATCTTCAAGGGCAAAGCAGAAACATATTCATTTCAATTATTTACCATCATTTTCTTGAATTTTGTCAGTTGTAGCGGTGCTTCCTGTTTGTGTCATGCCCTTAGACAATTCGTCCATCTTGCCGTACACTGTTCGTTACATCAATCATCAAAATCACAACACTGATTACAGTAACCTCACTAAAAACATAGTTTTACAATAAACGCAACACGCACTGATCAATCTTTTTCAAATAAATTAATATTTTCAACCATTTTACACACATTTTCAACAAAATAACAGCACACCAATGAATGAAGTTGTCATGTCAAGCGATCATCATCCATCCATAGACGTTAGACAATAGACAAGACAAGACAAACAATATGAGGAAGCATAGACAATCACAGAGTTCCTTTACGGCGTGATCGCGTACCAACGCGTACCTACCCTAAGTTTGAAACGGGCATAAGCCTGTGATCACCCCGTGATGACCCCGTGTGACTCTTATCATCCTTCTGCCAAGAATAAATCTTTTAGTTCTACTGGGATCTCGTTGGAGCTTAATCTCATCTGAACTCCAAAGCTCCGACCAGTTAAAAATGATGCCGTCGCATCGAAAAATCTGTTTCGTTTTTCTATTTTAAAGCATAGCAATTTATGTCGTATTTATATAAGAAAACGTTTGAATGTCCATTGGTAAAAATTTTAATCCCTTGCCATCCCGTCCCTGTCTGCGTTGGCCTTTAATGGCCAGTCAGTCGCTTGGCCACCTGGTTCTATTATACAAAAGGTAATGGCTGGCTTACACGTTGCGAGCTGCTGACCTAACAGTAGGCAGTTGCTCGCATTATGTAGCCTAGCTGGGCTCTCCTGCGCTTTCCACATGCGAGTTTGATTAAAAAAAACGGTAATAAGCTCTATGACCTCAATATTAAGCTATGAATTGAAAAAAACCTATAAAAAGCTTAAAAAATCTCGCACAACTGGTTTAAAATCACTGGCGAGTTAACGCCGAATTGGTCCAAACAATGCTAGTGAGCTATGTGCAAGCTACTGTCCGGCGCGCAGGCGAGTGAAAACAAAAAATATTGAAGTAATTCGCATGCGAGCAACTTTTAAATTCGCACCGTGAGCGAGTAACTCGAAGATACGTCCATACGGTGCGAGTCACTGCGCTGCAGCTACTCGGCGCAGTCTGACTCGCATACTAGCTCGCAGCGTGTAAATAGCTATAAAATCTGTGACAGGTGTACAGCTACCTTAAAATAAAAAGCTCGATTCTGGTTGGTTCAGGGAATTGTTTGCTTCGCTATTCGATTGTCTATGAACATCAGTTATGTCAGTGTCAATCAACTATCAATCGTATTTATTTTAGTTGGTTGGAGTTGATTCCAGTTGAGAACGGAAAGAGAATTTGTTGTAATTACCTCCACGAAAAGACTCAAATGCGATGAGATTTATCTTTCTAAAAGCAAGCAAACTGCATAGTATCAACAAACACCTTGTTACGTAGATAAGATAAAGTTAACGTATTGGATTTGTAATATAGTCACTCACAATAGAATATGGGCTAAATTAAGAAATACATACCCGATAGCTAGTCTTTCATTAACGCGAATTACGAACAAAACCTGCAGAATGGAACATTTTGGTTTATCACACATATTACTTGAGCCAGATAAATATAACCCCGACACGTTGGACCTCTTAACAGATGAAGAAGCAAGAGAATATTGGCTGAAAACCTGTGAAAAGCTAGCAGTCGAAAAATATGTTACTTTCGCCCTCGCCAATAGTGCTGATGACCCGACAGTGGAAATACGGGCTCTAAAATTTAAAACTTGCTATGTTGAAGCACTCAAAGAGCTAAGAATAAATCCACTGTTAGTACACTTTAGTTAATCATAAATTATATTGTGTAGAACAGCTCAAATTCATGGTTTATTTTTAGGCTTTGCAATAATGCCAAGTTCTTATAATGTGACATAAATTACTGATACAAATAGTTGTCTTGTTTGATAGTAAAAAATAAAATTATAATTTCCAGAGCTCATGGACAGTTAACAATACGGTTGCTCCTTGACATCAGCGAAACATGCCTTCGGTCTCAGGGATTTTTTGATTTGTGGAAACAGCGTAAAAAGTTTGAAAATGAAGGAGCACTAGCTGTGCTCAGGTCAAGGCTGGCTACCATTGATGCATTATCAGATGACAGACAACGGTGGATAGAACTGTGCAGAGGAGTGTTAGCAGGTACCATAAAATTAATGTATTCCCTTTTTTATTGTGCTGTTGATCCAATTTTGCAATGTATAATAAAATGTTTCAGGTAATATGTTTGACTGGGGAGCCCAAGCTGTTACAAACATCCTAGATTTAGGATTATACGAAGCCCTAGAAAAAATACAACAAAGGCCATGGCTGTATGATGGCTTAGACAAATGGCTTGATAAACTACAGGTGAGGAAACATTCAAGATTCTTATAGTTTAATGTTATTATAGTATTATTTGAATACTAAATGACAGATTGTTTCAGAGTACAGTTCACCATTGTGCGGCTGTGTTTGTTGACAACAGTGGAGTGGACATTGTTCTTGGTATTCTGCCCTTTGTTAGAGCATTGCTGTTAAGAGGCACAGCAGTAATACTCTGTGCCAATGAATGGCCAGCCTTGAATGATGTCACTAATGTAGAATTAGAAGAGATATTGCAGCGAGCTTCTCACATTTGTCCTGTTATAGCAGCAGCACTATCAACTGGAGATTTAGTTGTTAGATCAAATGGTCAAAGAGGACCATGTCTTGACCTTAGAACTATTAGTATAGGTAAGGACTTTTCTTGACTTTTCTTGTCTTTTTAAGCATCACTATTAATTTTTTAATTAATTCATTTTTTTTTTAGGCCTTAGTACTGAAATGAAATCAAGAGGAGTTGATTTAATCATATTGGAAGGAATGGGAAGATCTCTGCATACAAATCTTAATGCTCGGCTTGCAGTGGATTCCTTGAAACTGGCAGTAGTCAAGAATGCCTGGCTTGCTCAGAGACTTGGAGGTCCTCTTTTCTCTGTAATATTCATTTTTGAAGAAAAACCCACCCTAAAATAACAGTTTATTTTCATAATATGTACTTTTGAATCGTACTTGCAACTTTGCACCACTGTCCCCAGTATTGTAACCAGATTTTTATCTCTATATCTTTTACCCATCTAGAACCTTTTTAAAGGCATTCATATTTTTGGAATGTTACAACAAATCTTGTGTTATTTGTTCATTACCTATAGCAATATACAGAATACATTATATTGAGTGTTATCTGCATTTATAAGCTCTTCGATTAAAATTTTAAGATTGCTAAACAATAGGTTCTTGTTTCACACTGTTAGGGTTACTAAAATGTCAATTATTTGGTACTATAGTTTATTCAAATAAAATTGACCCTTGCATGCATAACTATACACTGATGGATGGAAGGGCAATCAAGTTTTTAACAATTCATAAAATGTAGATAAACATGAAAAGTTAAAAATCGAATTTTTGTGGAACCACTGTACAAGTTGTTGCAAATAAAACAGGATAAAGTACAAAAAAATGTTGCCTAAATTCTAAGAAATAATTATTTCATGAACTATATTACACATCACTTCTTCCTTTACTACCAGGACTTGACATTTTCTACTAACATACCACTAGAAGAAATGAATATTTCATGAAGTCATAATCACATAATACAATAACTTCATCTTATTTTAAAGTTATGCTTTTTCTACTTTTGATTAGTTTCTGTTGAGCCAGGAAATAACTTTAAAAAGCATGTAAGCTATGCCAATAGCATATGCAATTTTCTCCTTCTGTTGTCTCTGCAACTGGTCAGCTTCTATAGTCATCACACGGCGATTCAATTTAACAATCTGACGTCGTAAATGCACCAGCTCTTCAGCAGCAGAAAGACCTTCTCCATTTCCCATTGGAGGTGTTGGATCTCTATAAAAAAAACATACCTTAGTGAATGAGAGGGAGACCTATAATCACTACATAACTTATGTATGATAATGAGGTACTCATTACCTCTTTTCTCTTCTTCTTAATCACCTTACCTCAACACTAGACGTGACTCAGTCATGGTAGATTCATTGAAATTATCAGGACGAGGAGTAGTTGAACGAGCCCCATCTCCCTGAGATCGGTAGCTGCGTACATTCCTTGGGGGAGAGTGAGGTACTCCATGTGGAAAATCATCAGCAGATGGAAAGTAATGTTGGTCTAAAGTAATCACACGGGGTGGTGTGCTGACACGAATCATGCCAGGATCAGTAGGGAGGATAGCATTATCAAGTTGGATTTCTCTTGGTGTAGCTTTTGTACCTGAAGCAATAAATATCAATTAACATTAAATAGTAACTTCATCATCATTTGCCTATATTAGTCCACAGCGGGATATAGGCCTCCTGTAAAAAGGTCCACAGTGACTTTCTTGAATGTTATTGTGATTAAATATTTAGTAGACATACCGTAGAAACCACTTGTTTCTGATTTCTTTTCACTTCTACTAGTGGACAGAAGTTGAAGAGAAAATCAATAACACATTATATTACTTATTCGATAATAATTTATATGTATTATACAATTTGACTTGTCCAAGTTCTTATTCTGTAGGCCTAAAGAAATAAAGTTATTGTAATCTATATCAGGTAGGTAATTATACCTCTTAATTTAATAAAATAAGTAGTTTAGTTTTTCTTTGTGTATGTATTATTAATAGTGAATAAGAATGGATTAAAAACGAGTACTCACCCATATGCTGGTCTTGTCCCACTACAAGTATTCTCTCAGGAACTTTCATGTCAAATTTTTCATTTGCATAATCCCAAGCAACTCCGTTAGAAGCACTGTCATCATCCATAACATCTCCAGTTGCCTACAAAACAACCGGAAGACTTAAATAGAAAACGGCACCCTTGGATAAGCACACAAACAATAGATATTAGGTAGGTACCTACTGCTTTTTGATGCTATCCTTACCTTGATCCTTTGTGGCACTGTCATATTGTGGCTGATGAGCCTTGTGTAAGTTTCTTCGGAAGGATACTGCATTATGAACCGTTATGTTATTGAACCTAAAATGAAAAATTGATAAGATCTTTCCACCCTGTTAGACCGGAGTCCGTGATTATGAATTTAGATGTGGGTATTTATGTGAGAACTTCATTTAGATTTTTTTTCAACGGGGATCTTAGCAAAATTAATTCCAGTAGAAATCCATGGGACGTACGTAGTAACTAGAAATTGAATAAATCTTCAATTATTCCATTTGGGTCGATAATTATTTTATTTTCGTGTTGGAAATTGCTAAAATCGAGGAACTAAGCAGCTGTCATAGCCGACATGATTGACAGGTTGGCAGGCTCTTGTTTGACACTGACTGCCCGGGTCAATATTACATTGACATATTTTTAAGGTCTGATTTTTAGAAAAATATGGTGAACTTAGAGTGTACTTTAGGGGAAGAATAGACGAAGAAGAACTCAGTCTCTGGCCTATCCAAGTTTACAACCTATTTTTCTTTTCTGGGTTAAGCCTCTGCGTCGAAATAGAGGGCATCTCTTTACACCACACCACCACACCATGTGCTTCAGACCTAGAAAGTTGTAGTGTAAGCCGGCCTTTTTTAGTCTCTAATGGGTTAGGAAAAAATACTTTTAAGATTCTAGCAGCAACCTTATCCGTCAGAACGTTAAGCTTACAGCTGTCTCTCTGCGTTGTCACCGAGGTTGTCACAAATGGCATCTCTTTCTACAAACTGAGCGAGACTTGAGTGACATGACACTTAAAAGCTTCAGACCCAGTTTAATGCAGTAAGGTAACTGGCTTGTTGTGTAAATGCCTTAGTTCGGCACATACTTTGCATTGTCATATAAATTTACAGCACAGTTTTTATTGGCTATTGGCGATATAAATAAGAACTTGAGCCAATGAAAAAGGATTAAAATTTTCAAACGTCAAATGCACCGTGTTCCCTTGTCATTGGCGGTTCTACATTTGTTGCTTTTTCGGTAGAATGATTTCTAAAATCTGAAATGTAATTTATTTCTCCAAAATACGAGTGACAAACTACATATTGATTATGTATAACGTGTCAAGTAATTTATTGTGTTGAATTTATTGTCTTCTGCTCCTGTAATCATAAATAACTAATAGAAAAATAGTGAAAATGAAAGCCACCGGTATCAAGGATATTTTAGTTGTTTTATCATGTGTAGTGACTTTAACTACCAGCAGTGAACCTTCAAGTCTGTATGAAAGAAAGTCTAAGTCTGTAACATCATTCGTCAGCGCTAAATGGGAAACAACACCAATAGTTTTGGAGCTTGCCGAATACTTAGCTGGCGAGAGCGCAGACTTGTTCTGGTCCTTTCTTGATGGAATAAACTCTTTGAAAACCAGTCTAGACAGCCTAAGTGAGTAGTAGCTTACTTCAATTGGTTCGTCTGTATGTTTAAGATAAAAGCAAAAAAATTGTCTGATTAAAACATTTCAGAAAACGACAAGGAAGTGTATGATGCCTGCATTGGAGTCGCCAGTTCTTTGCTGGCACCAGCACAACTTCGCATGGCCAAGCTTGCATTGTCTATGCACAGTATGTCTCCTGCTGTTCGTATGTTTGACCAAGTGGCTACTCAGAATAATGCTAAAAATGTGCAGTGTGACACCTTTGTGGCGATTGCATCCCGATCACTGTGTGACAATGATGCACTCAGAGATCTGCTCAAAAATTTCAATGATTACAAAGTGGTATGGTATTCCTGAATTTAAATTGATTTTTTAGATTGTAAGGACATATATGAATTGAAATCCATTTGATTTCAGGATGAGCATTTGTTAGCAACATACCTCTCGGACCACTCTTATCCAAGCAGTAATAATAAGAGTTTGAATGCCATTCTGTATGGAGAACTTGGTACTAAAGATTTTACCAATAAACATAAGATTTTAGCTGGTTATGCGGATAAGGGTGCCATCAACTATGTTGTGAGGTGGAATGTTAAGGTTGGTTTCTAATATTTTGACATATCTTATTAAATGATAAAAATTGTCCCTAATTAAATGTAAAATTATTGATATATTTTAGCCTCGTGGTAAGCCAAAGCTACGCCTATCTGGCTATGGAGTGGAACTGCAGTTGAAAAGTACAGAATACAAGAGTCAAGATGACTCCACACCTAAAGAGACTGAGGAGGCACCTACTGTTTCTGAAGAAGAGGATGAAAATGATCCTCAAAATCAAGTAGATGGATTCAACTTTGGCAGGCTCAAGTGAGAATATTTTATTTGGATACATTGACACTTATCTGTACCTGAATAATTAATGATTTAATAATTTATTCAGTCATATCTTATTTAAACAACAGTTGAGTTAAACATGTCTGAGCTCTAACTTCAAGAAATAAAACTAGCACCACAATGTTAACTTTCATTATTATTCACTTAATTTATTTAATATCTTGTTAAAAAATAAATTGTTGACTATATAAAATATTATTAAACTATACTACCGTAAAAAATATTATTAAACTATTCTATTGTAAAAAATATTATTAAACTATTCTACTGTAAAAAATATGTCAAAACGATAGATCACTGGCAGCGAAGCTAGGCTCAAGCAGCCGGTGACTAGGGTTGCAAAGAGAGGAAGTTCCTGACGATACGCGCCGAGTCCAAGAGTACTATTTGGATCTGGCCTTTGATCCAACTTCCTAGCGAGAGTCTCTTGAGGTGGTGATCTAGGCTCTTCGCTATTATGCCGTTAACCGAAACAACTATCGAGATGAATTGGTCTCTGAATCTACATCCCACATGCTGACGACCTCGTTAACCAATTCAAGATATTTGCTAAGTTTATCTTTCTTAGCTCTAATGAGGTTAACATAATGTGGTATGGTGACATCAGCAAGCGCCGCCCTCCGTTCTAACCGATCTATCAGTACAATATCTGGCTTAATCGCACGAATAGTCCTGTCTGTAATGATAGATCGGTCCCAATACAGCGTGGCACGGCCGTTTTCGAGAATTGGCGCCGGTGTGTAGTATAGTTCGGAACTTCAGGACCAGTAAGGCCGTATCGGAGTTGCTGATGTATAATTTTGACTACTTGGTTGTGCCTGTGCAAGAACTGAGAGTTAGCAAGGTGCGAACAACCCGAAAGTATATGACGGAGGATCTCCCCAGGAAGATGACACGCTCGACAAATATCGATCGTTTCATCTTTTACGATATACTTTCGGTAATTGTTCGTCTTTACCACCTCCTACAAAATAATAATAATGAAGCCATGGTGAATATAAACAGGTTAACTTAACTACGAACCCACATAGTTTGTGTTTGAACACCACCAATTTCATCCTTAACGAAGCACTTCATCACAGTGAGTGCGGTTCTATTATAGTCGCGCGCATTCCAATAGTTTTTATACAAATGAAGCCTTTTGCAGAAACCTGTTCCCCGCTCTGCGCACACCCCTCGAAAGGTTCCGCCGTCACTTATCGGAGAGTAACGAAGAGCTGGCTCCGCTCAAAGTATGGCAGATGCAAGCGCTGAGTATGCAGGCCGCGGCCGCCGTGGTGGATGCTCACGATGCTAACAGTGATGAAGCCCTGAAAGTGCTCACTTCAATCGCGCAGAACTTTCCTATGCAGGTATAACTACAGCTGGATTTTATGTAAGCTAGCGTGGTATCGTAGTAGATGGCACAAACTTAGGCCTAATCAGTCGTTGATCTTGAGTAACGCTTTTGCATGGCATAAACGTCACTCAAGCATAGATCTATGACTGAGCAAGCTTTCATAATACGGACCAAAAGAGGCCAAAGAGCTCACAAGATATTTAAGTCACCAAGATTGGTAGTGATTATGTTAACAGAAAACCTAAACTAAACTAGCTTAAAAAATATTGCCGTCCCTTTATTTACGATCGAAAAAAAGCTACCATTTTAGACTAGTTTGTTTAGGTTTTGGTGACAACAATCACTAACAATAAACATAAAAAGAAAGACCTCCTGTTTTGAAGCCCATGTTCATTCTAAGCAAGTCTGGATGGAAAGACAACTCTTCTTCACTAGCATGTAATGTATCAGAATATGAAACTAGAACTTATTAATTGCGAGTTTTCTTTTATTTATTTCGACAAGGAGTTATGGTCTATTTAAAAGAAACGCTGGTAGTGCTATCCGCGGAGTCCTAAGCGCTGTCATAAAAATCGATCTTGCATCGAATTAATCATAATCGCGATGATTTTACCTGCTTAATCTTTTCCCGTAGACAAAATCTCTCATCCACGTAAACGTGCCACGCGCTTTCCGCGACGAAGTCCTATACAACCAAGACATCTGGTCTTCGACCCTCGGCCTTCGCGCGGCGGAGCCTCTGCTACTCGTCTCTGGAGCTCAGTATGATGCTGATGAGGTGGATATCAATACATTGCTGACATCTTTGAGAGAGGATATTGGGCCTATGAACACTTTACATGCGCTTGGTAAGTTAAAACTTCGCCATAGCGAAATTATAGATTAGATAAATATTTATTTTTTCGATAAACTTTTTCGAAAAATTAAAGATTTATCTTTTTCGGCACGCGTAATGAATTTTGCGGGACTGACTGACAGCATTCGTTAGCAAATAGGTACGATAAAAGTTTGCCTATAGCCTATAAGAATGAATTAATTTCTTATCATTTTTCTAGGTCTTTCAAAGAAATTAATTAACACACTAATGTCCCTGGAACTTGGTGAATCCTATACATGGGAGGAATATGGACTGGATATCCGCGACACTTCTATCACGTGGTTCAATGACCTCGAGAGCGATGACCGGTACCGAAGGTGGCCCTCGTCATACATGGAACTGCTTAGGCCTACCTACCCTGGCATGTTGAGGAATTTGAAGAGAAATATTTATAATTATGTGAGTTTATTTATACCTACTTAGTTCTTATTTTTATGTGTATGTAAGTTTATTATAATGTTTATAGATTATGTAAGTATAATAAGTAGTAGTGTAAGTATAATTGTTTTCTTTTATTATTTCGAGTGCCACCGTCTTTGTTATTCTTACATGTCGAGTCCATCCCAAGGTTGACTGGAAGAGATCGCTTATAGCGATAAGGCCGCCTTTGTACTTCGTCTACTCGTAGCATTTATTTCTGTAGTGTTTTGGTGTGTTTGTGGTACAATAAAGTATTATAGATATATAGCTAACAAGTGTTTTAACATTTTAGGTGATAATAGCCGACCCAGCTTCTGTCGCGTCCGGCCCGGCTCTGCGCCTCGGCGAGACGTTGCTAAAACACGCTACCCCGGTGCGCGTCGGTCTGGTCTTAGCACCCTCGACAGAGAACCAGCAGTTAGAAGCTGCAGTGCGCTCAGCGTTCAACTTTGTGGCGCAAGAGAAGAATTCCAATAAGGAAGCTTTTTATTTCTTGACTCAGGTGAGAAGATCCCTTTTTTTATATTGTCAAATAGTAAGCATAGAATTGTTTAAGGTGTAATCGAGACCCACTCATGCCTATACCTTAGCCAAACTCGTTGTAGAATGTTTGTAAAGAAACCACCCATAATTAACCTAAAATAAAGATCCTTTCTGCAATCAATATTTCTTACTGATACCTGAAACTCGACGCCAGGACAGTGAGTTTTAGTCAATTGTGTCGTGGTTGGTTTACAAACATTCCTTTTTTTATAGAAATGATTCTATCTATCTATCTATCTAGGTAAACATCGAGTTTGGCTAAGGTATAGGTAAAACTGTAAGGAACTATTTAAAAGTATGTACTGCGAATATCCATTTTCGCTTCTCGTAATCGCGCCCACTTTGCTGTGACCAGTAAAATGCATGATATGTGTACATTTCATTACCTAGTTATTGCAAAAGTCTGTTAGATGCAATAATGTGTTATGTTTTCACTATACAAGGTTCCTACATGCATGAAACATTGATTAAACTACACATTGGATTGTGAAACGCTTAATGTGGTAATCAACTGTAAAAATAATTTGATTGTTCTGACAAACTAAGAACGATTTCGAATTTCTTAATATATTTACAGTGCTTTTTAAGTTTAGCGGGTCAAGTAGTACTAGTATTACAAAATTCTTTTTCTCAATAATATAAAACTCCCCTTGGGAATATTTTAGAGTTCTGTACCCAAAGGGTAAAACGGGACCCTATTACTAAGACTCCGCTGTCCGTCTGTCACCACAGTTGTGACAGTTGAAATTATCACAGATGATGTATTTCTGTTGTCGCTATAACTGCAAATACTAAAAAACAGAATAAAATAAATATTTAAGGCGGCTCCCATACAACAAACGTGTTTTTTTTTGCCGTTTTTATAGATAATGGTACGGAACCCTTCGTGCGCGAGTCCGACTCGCACTTGGCCGGTTTTATTTCGAATTCGTTTAAAAATACCTGGTGACGACATTTACTTACAAATTTTATGAACGTTTCACAGCTCCTAAACCCGTCGGAAAATGAAGAACTAAACATTGAATACGTCAAGAAACAACTGAAGAAATACGCGAGCTCCAGCGCTAATCTCGACGAGATAGTGGCGGAAGATTCCGAGTACAACTTCGGGAGACAACTGGCTGAAGAGTTTATCTCGAAAATCGGGAATAATAAATACCCACAGGTAAGCTTTTTATGATCGGCCGTGGAAGTGGCCGCGCAATAATCGACACTCCAACTCAGCCCATGGATGTAGTAAGAGCGACGAAGGGATTCTACCAGAAGAAGGTTCGCAGCTTCCTTCTGTATTTGCGCCTGCCAAGCGTGTTCATCCGTGTGGCTTAGAATTTGCACCACCCCAACTCTTCCCGTGGGTGTCGTACGAGGCGACTAAAGGAAATACACCGGGGGGATGGTGCAGCAGCGCCTCTTGCAGAATAGATCTACCACCGAACTGCTATTCTCAACCCGCATACCCGGCGTGGGAATTATGGGCATTACACCCCATGAGATAAAAGTCAATAAGGCGATTATCAGTCCTGCGTCCAGCAGTGGACCATTGTACGCTGTTGAGGTGAGGGGGGAGGAAGCGTGGTGATTATAACAACACCCTCCATTTGATTGGGGGAGGCACGATCAGAAGTGCGTGTAAAACAGCTGACAATTACGCATTTTATACGCGTTACTTACGTAGGCAGAAACAAGGTGGACCCATTGACTGGTGAATGTCGCGAGAAACTGATGCGACGATCTTTGGGGAAGTTCTTTATCCAGCAGTAGATGATCTTCGGCGATGCTGGTGATATTTTAACGCCATTGTCTATAAATCGTTCACGTTAAGTTCGTTCATCCCTAAGGTTGCCTGGAAGAGAACGCTAACAGCGATTAGGCCGCCCTTTATAATCACGTTATTCCTGGCAATTTTTGTTGTGGTCAATCTATTTGAAGGTCACTCGAGTCACTTCTCCTTTATTGTGCACTCCTGACCCAAAATAATTCGCTCAGGTTCTCATAAACGGTGTACCACTGACGGACGAGGGGCCAGCGGCGGTGACGTCATCAGTGGAGCTGTTAGAGGAGGCGTTAGTGAGCGCTCTCGCGCGCCACACGGGACGTCTGCAACGCGCCGTGTTCAGAGGCGAACTGGCCGACACTGACGACGCTACTGACTTCCTTATGAAACAGCCGCATGTCGTTCCTAGGTATGTTTGTCTAAAGTCCGGACGCAAAGCAGATGGAATTTCGTACAATGACCTCTTTGCCTACTGACAGTGGTCGCAAACAATTTTGCATTAGGTACACAGCCAGTAAATATTTTTTCTCTCTTTCAAATATTTCTTATAAACCATGCCGGGTTTATAAGAAATATTAGAAAGAAGAGAGTTTTATTAATAACTTATTTGGTACGTCACAGATAGACAGCGTTACTTTCGAATTTATAATATTACTTTAGAATAGATTAGTTTGATGGTAGTGATTCATTTTATGAGTCGGCTTTATTGGTCGTGGAACTATGAAATAGAATCAAATAATTGCGATTGTTCTCAAATGTTTTTTTGGCTTGTCCAGGTTGAATCGCCGCGTTCTGGGCTCGGAGTCGTCACAGTATTTGGACTTGACAGGAGTTCCTTCATCAACCGACTTGTTTAATGAAGATAAAATACACAAACTTTTACATCTAACAGGTAAAATATAGGTACTTTAACAGGGGAGGGTTATGAGGTTACCACCCTATGTTTGTATGTTTGTATTTAAGTAACTTTTATTCAAACCATTTGTTTCTTTGTAATTTTGGTAATATACAATTAATCTTAAATTTAGTTTAAGGCCAGCACAATCTAATTACATCATGTTTTGAAGTTGACAGAGAGAATGCACTAATGAATTATTTATTATTAATACCCGAGCTGACTAATATTTTCACGTATTAACATACTATTTATTATCTTCTTAGGCCGAGACGCGCTTGCCACCGCTGTACCAGTGTTAAAATACTTCACAAAACCAGGAAAACCTGAGAAAATCACTCAAACTATCTGGATAGCTGGCGATCTGAACCAAAAAGAATCCAGGGAATTGCTCAGAGATGCAATCACTTATATGGTATGTTTAAAGAGTGTTTAGATATAACAGCTATTTGGCAGGGTGCGACCTAAGAATAGACCCCTTCGACTTAGGCCTATTTATTTTTTATTTAATGAAAACGTAACCTTTTTAATTCTATATAAAATTATATAAAACTATTAGGGGAGGCCTATGTCCAGCAGTGGGCTGATGATGATGTTGATGAATAAAATATATAAAAAATAAAAATAAACATGTTCAATGAACAATACATATTCCATACTAATATCTACTATAACACTGACTAGGGTGGGGCGCGGGTTCGAGTCCCGCCGAAATAGAAAAAATATTTGGGAACTTACTTCATATCTCTGAGTTGTTTCTCAAAATCATGCCTGTTCAGTCCACCTGTCTACGACTTAGTTCTCGACTAAGGGAACTTACCAGAAGAGGGGCAGCTTCCTTCCTGTGCGTGCTGATTAGCAAAACCTTCCTTGTTTGGAAGCATGTTCAGCCTTACGTATCTGTGCTGATGTTGTATTATCGCTCCTATATCAACATCTACAAAGTTTAATTTTCTTTTCACGCAGAGGGAATCAGGTGGCACCCGTGTTGCATTCATACCAAACGTAGATGGCGATACGAACGTAGACCAATCATTGAATAAAGTGGTATTGGCTGCATTATCCGCTTTGGAGTCGCCTAAGGCTACTAAATACGTCGCTCAGTTGCTTGAAAACGAGGGATGCCACGAAAGACAAGACTGCGATGTTTTGGTAAGTCTTCTAGTTGTTTAAACCGGCGCGGCGGCGCTTATGATGCGCTGCGACAAAATTTGTCGACTGTGTTAGCTCTTTTTTGGCGGAATATAAAACAAACCAGATGACAAAATTATGTCGCGGTTAGCCCATCGGGTTAGAATTTCAAATTGCATTAATTAACATCCCGACAATTATTGCATTAGCCTTTAGGTTGGTCAGTGGGGTCTAAATTCAAAAATTGCGACCAACGTCGACTATCCGCCGCCATCTTGGTTTTAAGTGAGTAAACGTTTTTCGTTTATAACTTGGCCATTGGGAGAGGTAAGAAAGATGTAGGTATATAGGGTGACACATTTGGATCGGTCAGTATGGGAAAGTCTGAAATGATAAGACATACGAAGATCTCTTCTTAGGAACCATGTCATCGATTATATTAACAAAAAAAACTGCATTCATACATTAAAAAAAAACGTTTACTCAGCTCGGGAATCGAACCCGGACGTTTTGAAAAATAAAACGAACACTAATCATATTTAGATATCGATTGTGCTAAGAAAAACAAGAGCTGTTAATTTGCTCCTAAGCTTATTTCGTACTACTAAGCAATATAAATTATAAGCAAGAGGATGGTTTTAACTTGCGTGTGCTTTACCTTAGCCGGAACTAATCCCAGCGCTGAACAAACACGATTGGGTACTGAAAGCGTCCCGTGTGCTGTGCGCGCGCAGCCTTAAACTGAACGCGAGTGCCCGCGCCGTCATCCATAACTCAAGATTGATCGGACCACTCAATGATGGCGAGAACTTTTCTTTGGATGACTTTATGCTACTTGAAAGGTATGGACATCCAAAGCTTTTTATTAAAGATGCCTTTTTATTGCGGATTGTTTATTTAATTTCTGCTTTCTACAAGGAATAGAACTAGCGGATAAGTATGTGTTTCAAATCATTAACAAAAAATAGGCATCTCCCGCGCAATGTAAATCAAACGCTCTCAGATGGGTAGGTGGTAGGTACTTTCTACGAATCAGTTCGGTGACTCAATACTTCCAATGCCTATCGATGACGAGCAATCCGTTCAAAATTGTTATCAATTTATTGTAAAATTTAACAGTTGAATGATCTTTTCTTTTGTTTGTCAACGTTTCTCCGTTATTTGGCGCACTATTTACCATTGTTTCTCTGAGATCCAAGACTTACCAATAATTAGCAGAGGGTTTTTTTCATAATAAATGGCACTGTTCCATCCAAATTCCAAAATCCAAATTGTAGTTATCTTTTTCTTTTTCTAGATTCAGCAGTCAAGTATACGGTGATAAAATATCTGAAACTTTGGACAAGAAGAAGACGTCGAAAAAATTAAATAATGAAGTTTTACACGATGATGACGGTAAGTTACTTTAAAATTGAGTCAAAATATGTTTCTATACGTCGCCATAAAGAAGTTGAAGTTGAGTTTCTATAGGTTATCCGGCTCGAAGAACCATTTTGTCGTTCGGTAAACGGATGTTGAACTATGTTGTACTCTCTCACAAATCTTATTCAGTCATTGGTTTCGTTTCAGATGTCACAAAAAGTAGACGGCACTTAAATTGTAGCCGTCCTTTTTTAACGATTGAAATAAAAAGGATAGCATCATTCATTATAGTGTTTTCAAATGAATCCATTTTTGGTGCCACCAAAATTTGATTATTTGACTGTCTATTGTCTGTACTTTATGTTGTTCCTTATACCCTGTGAGTTGTTTGCGAATAGTCGATTTGAAACTCTGAAAAATACTCAGAAAAAGAAATAGCTAAAAAACTGTGGAAGTGGCTGTGTGTGGCTGACCAGTCGTCGTTCGGGGAAATTGTCGAACTGAGAAATGGACGAACAAGTAATTTGGGTGGTGGCCGTCCAAGGAACTGGCCGTAGCAGATCGGATCCCTTTGAAGTAAACCAAATTGTTGTTGAGAACTTGAGGCGTTTCTCTTTGTAGACTGTCATAGGAGTACATCGTTAGCTGACCCCCCGGCAGGTTTCAAGTCTCGTAATTACATCAGTTTTAGTTTTATATGATTAAACTGTTGTTTTAGTATAAAACGGTTTTCTATCTTCATTTTACTGAAATATTCTAGTTTTAAAAAGTTTACAGTTTATTGTTTACAACAGTCTGCAGTTAGCTCAATTGTAAATACTAGTTCTAATTTGTTTCTATTATTTGATTGCAATTTTGTTTGTTATTAAAGATGACTTTTATCATGATAAGAAACTACGTTGATATTTACAGATGATGATTACACACCGGAACTATCTGCCGATAACCGGTTGAAAGTGATATCAGTGTTGGCATCTAGGAGCTCCAAAGTACGAACGCTCTTGCCTACTGGTTTACACACCGAGCATTCATTGGTGGAGTTCCAACCGCTGTATGAGAATGAAGCTGCTATAGAGGTAAGATTTTGTACCTATTGGTGGAATTTGGTAAATCTATCTATAATATACAGGGTGCCACAGAAGATGTATACGAAGCTTGGCCAAAAAGGGTACTTTTTGAATTTCGAACATTTTTTACATTTTGAAGAAGAAAAAAAGAAATTTTCTTAATATTCGTGTCTTTTACAAATATTCTTACATATAATTTTAAAATTTCAAAGGATTTACATATTTTTTTTGTAAAAATTTTATGACAAAACATTGTTTTCAAAAAACAAGCTCAAAACATTTGTGAAATAATCGATAGTGTTACATAATGTAAGTGCGTGTAAAAGAACACGAATAGGAAGAAAACAAATCTTAACTAAAAAAAAAATGATCCCCCCGGAGTTCAGAAAAACTCCATTGCGGCTTAGTACACATGTTACGTGGCACCGTGTATATCTAGGCTGAAAGTACCGTTATATTCGCTAGGGGTTGTAGAAATGATTAGCTATAATCAAAAAGCTATATGTATGTCTATTTCGATGCTATACTCCATGCATGACGCCTTCTAGGACCACGATTCCCATCGTTTTTCAGCGTAGCAAAACATTTGAGACATTAAACGTCGATGGATACATCGATGTTTATCAAATAGCACGGTACTTGCAGCCCTGGTACGAGTTTTCAAGTTTTCTGTCGTTAATTAAGAATCTCTCAGCCGATTTCATTAACTAGCTCTTTGAAATCATGTTTTTTTTAAATAGGTCGTAGCAGTATTGGACCCGGCCTCAAGCGCTGCACAGCGCTTAGCGCCGCTGTTATTGGTGCTGCGACGCGTCATCAACTGCCGTATCAAGCTGTTTGTCAACCCGCAAGATAAGAACTCAGACATGCCTCTCAAAAGGTTAGTATCACGTATTAAGTTTCGGCAAAACCTGCGCGTCAAACAGGCGGGACGCGAAGCGGGAACGTCAGCCGTGCGGCGGACGCTACAGTGACGATTCAATGGCGCCTTGCACACCTACGCGACCGAGACGTTGACGCTCCCACTTCGTGTTCCGTTCATTCCGCGTGTTTGACGCGCAGGTTTAACCAAACCCTTAAGGGTGTGCCTCATGCAAAAAACAAGCAAAATGTGTATTCTTAAACCTGTAGAAGTCGATTATCGATTAGAATTCTATAAACTAGTTTCTTTAATGAAAAATACAATATTCGCATAAAAAAACTTTTAATTGAAATGCTCTAAATTATCAGATTTATCAGAGACAACACCACATAATTTTTTATTAATTAAATAGCCAGACGAATGTTTTGTTTAAGTAATCATTATTCATGCCTTAGGTTTTTACCTTGTCACTTTGCAGTTTCTACCGCTACGTCTTAGAGCCGGAACTCCAGTTCACATCGGAAGGCGCGCTAACAGGCGGCGCGATGGCACGCTTCGCTCGCTTGCCGCACGCGCCGCTACTGTCGATGGAGCTGCGAACGCCGCCCAACTGGCTCGTCGAGTGCGTCAAGTCGGTCTACGATCTAGACAACATACGGCTGGCTGATGTCGACACCTTGGTTCATAGGTTAGTTTACGTTTTACAACTATAGCGCAGCAGATATCATCCAGTCATTTTTCAAGGATAGAAAAAGAAAAATATTGTACAATGCGTAAATTGTTTAAGTTGAAATGTAATGAATTTGAAATATTTTACGCTTTCTTTCGATTTCAACTTTTGTCAATTCTACTCTAGACAAATCGCAATCTAGGCTGATCACGCTAAGCCTGCATTGACAAAAATAAGCAAACTTCTCATAGGTAATGAATTAATGATAATGAACTCTATTTTCACTAACCATGATAAATTTTTCAGCGAATTCGAACTGGAATACCTTCTATTAGAAGGGCACGCGTGGGACACTACGCTCGGCACGCCGCCTCGCGGCCTCCAACTGGTTCTGGGAACCAAAGAGAAGCCTGAACTCATGGACACTATCGTGATGGCTAACCTCGGATACTTCCAATTGAAAGCCAACCCCGGAGCTTGGATATTGAGGCTTAGGCCAGGACGCTCCGACGATATTTATGAAATTGTTGGGTAAGTTGTTGTGATATTTTTATTTCTAAATGTGAAAGCTTAAGCGAATGATCGCGTTGTAATGTGTAAAACTTATCAAACGGCGAGAAAAAAGTGTAAAGTTGTACTAAATGAAATAAAAGAGAAAGTGTGTGTGCTTATTATTACCACACGACACAATACAAGTGAACTTATAAAAACTAATTTTTCTTATTTTGTGTCACCGACCGACTGGAGCCGAGTACACTCAATTCAGCGTGACCGACCCGAGCGTGACGGTTCAGTTTCGTCCACTGTTCAAAAATAGCTCAGTGTATAGTCACTTCAAAAGTAGAGTTTCACTGTTCAGAAAGAATGCATTTTGATTAAAATAGCTTAAGTTTTCACACACAAAAAAGTAGTATACCGTGTACTTCCATATATTTAATTTTATTAAAATATATGGAAGTATTTGAAATTAGTACTTAAAATTTAATTTCGTTTCACAGGCACGAAAACACCGACACGCCAGCAGGTAGCGAAGACATCCAAGTGCTGATGAGCTCGTTCCGAAGTCACGTGATCAAACTGCGAGTCAGCAAGAAACCAGACAAACAGAACATGGACCTTCTCGTAGAGAACGAAGATAAGAACTCTGGGGGGATTTGGAACTCTATTGCAAGGTGAGAAGGCACAGTCCCGATTAGTATCAATAAATTTGCTCAAGGCTTTCTAGCCTAGCATAAATAACTGGAAGACTTGTAGACTCGACTCTCTTTTCAACCAGATACGTAAATTTGAGTTTTTTTAGATAATAGCCTCTGCCCACGGCTTTGCACGCTATCGTCCCGGTTAAAAAGGAGGGCCTAGGGCCTTCTCCGGGATACCTTCTATCTCATGTCAAAACATTAAGCCAACAAAGAAAGAAAACAAACTTAACAGATAAGCATGTGAATGTAACTTATCTTTCGCATTATGAAAGATAAGTTACATTCACATTTATAAAATTTTATGGAAGTATGTATTTTAGTCTTTGTCTCTTTCTCAGTTCATTCGGCGGCGGCGACGAACCCGAGGCGCAAGATGAGACCATAAACATATTCTCCGTGGCATCGGGACATCTCTACGAGAGGTTCCTGCGCATTATGATGATGTCGGTGCTCAAAAACACCAAGTCGCCCGTCAAGTTCTGGTTCTTGAAGAACTATTTGAGTCCATCACTCAAGGTCAGAAGATTGCATTTTGTAAACTGTTTATATTGTTAAAAATAATTTTACTTTTAAGACTAGGCTCGTAGTGCTAATTGAAAAAAAGAGCGCAGACTGTTTTGTCTGCCAATAACTAATCTACGACTAAGACTTGTTAGGTTCACAGCTCTTACTAACATGATCATAACACTTTTCGCCAAAACATCATAAGCGTAATCACCGTTTAATTCTGATACGTGACGTCACGACATGCAACATGGCCCCGACTCAACTTCAATTTCTTTATGGCGCCGTTGCTTTTCGCCGCCACTTTGCCAGTGTCTAAAAATATTTTGTAGGTCTGACTAGTCTATTTGTGTGTCTATCTGTAGGGCAAGCACTGGTATTCTTGTCTAGAGTAGAATATTGAAAAACTAAATCACTTTGTCGCCGAATGCATAAATTATTTGAAATTAATTCCTTCATCTTTAATAACGTATGCAATGTATGAGGATGCGATGTCACTATTGTCTATTCTTACCTTAGAGAACAATCCCCGTGCTTGGCCTACTGAATACGGATAAACCGATTGGGATTTCGTTTGAAAAGTGACTTTATCGTGACTATATTTAGACTATATTTGTTTTCTTTTGATATTGTATAAATTACCTTTTTCATAGTGTATTTCACACCTTCGCTGTTATTAACCATGCTTTCTTTACAGGAAATCCTCCCCTACATGGCTCAAGAATACGGATTCGAGTACGAGTTAGTTCAGTACCAATGGCCGCGCTGGCTGCAGAAGCAACGTGACCGTCAACGTACCATCTGGGGGTACAAGATTCTATTCCTGGATGTTCTGTTCCCGCTTCACGTCAAGAAGATTATATTCGTTGATGCTGATCAGGTATTTCTTCATTTTATTATTTTATGAAGCAGCTAATTGCATAATATTATGAATACCTCCGATAACCAGCCTGAATTTAATCAAATGTACATGTACTAGTAAACTTGTAAGGAAATCATGGCAGATTCAGGTTAAAGAAAATATTACTTGCAACGATATTTGGTAAATTGTTAATCGTTCGAAAAGAGTTTGTAAATCAAACCGTTATCGTTTGAGATAGGAAGAAAAATAGGAGTTGAGTAGCAAAGGGATCAAAACTAGGTTGACGTTTCTACTCTTCTTCTGTGTTTACCTCAGGGGTCGCTACAGGGACCGTTTCTGTTTATGTTATACACAATCGTTGTTACTATGATTTGTTTACAGATTGTAAGGGCCGATCTGAAAGAGCTGGTGGACTTGGATCTGGGAGGTGCTCCGTACGGTTACACTCCGTTCTGTGATAGCAGACGGGAAATGGAAGGTTTCAGGTAGGTTTTTAACTTGGGATTTGTTAGTACATTTGATTGTATTACCATTACATATTGTTGATACGTACACGCCTTTTAGCTTCCGTGTTGACTTTCGAACTGTAATAAAATTAGCTGGTTTAACCCAGGTTCTGGAAGCAAGGCTACTGGCGCAACCACCTGCAAGGCCGCAGCTACCACATCAGCGCTCTCTACGTGGTGGATCTGAAACGGTTCCGTCGCATCGCGGCCGGCGACCGGCTGCGTGGCCAGTACCAAGCGCTCAGCCAGGACCCTAACAGCTTGTCTAACTTAGGTATTTATTATGTCGTTTTGAAGTGAGTCTGGGACCGTTTTGATCTCGAAAAGGACCGTTTTGACCTCGAACAGGGACCATTTTGATCTCGTACAGGGACAGTTTTGATCTCAAACATGGTTCCTGTTATTTTAGCTGTGAAAGAGACCGTTTTGTAACTCAAAACAAATTTATTCTACTTGTACTGGTTTTCTTTCTTTTGTCGTGTTTGTGTTCTAAGGTTTTTATTTATTATACTCTGGGTAATTTCTAAGAAATTAATAAATCCCAAAAATTTACGATCCCGACGGGATTCGAACCCGCACCTTCCCCTTCAGCGCAGGGGTGCTCTTTTTCCAACTAAGCTACGTGATCTTATCTAGTCGGCCGTGTTTGTGTTTCCAATAAACCCTAATCTATCTATTCAAATTATGATTCAAGTGAAGAATGTATACATTTGTGTGACACTTTCATAACAATTTGGTTTGGCCTCAGATCAAGATTTGCCAAACAACATGATTCACCAAGTGGCAATAAAATCGCTGCCGCAAGAGTGGCTGTGGTGCGAAACCTGGTGCGACGAACCCTCCAAGAAAATAGCCAAGACAATCGATTTGGTAAGTTATTTTATAAATAAATCTACAGATTTGTATTCCTCATTTGGTTAAGTTATTCAATCAACTACCGGTAAGTACCTATCAGCCGGTTTTTCATGCGCTTGTTATAATTTGACAACAGTTTAAATTTTTTGCTAACCTCTAGTGTGTTTACTTGTGTGTAGAAACAAAGACTTGGTTCGTAAAACAAATAAACAAGACTTAATCAGAATAATTGCTATATATGCTATATTAGTGTTTTGTATAGGAGTGTAGTCCCTCTGAGTAAAGCTCGATTTTCTATTTTTTACAATCCATGTCTTGGTTAAACACCTGAACGGCGAAATAACTTCATTTTTGGCAATACAATAGTTATCTCTTAATGCTCTACCTATTCAAGTTTTTATAATATTCGATTTGTTAATAAAGAAGTTGTAATCGATTTGGTTATTGCTCAACATTTTGTATTATTTAACAGACTTTACTCAGGTGTCTAATGCCCGTATTATGAAAGCTTGCTCAGTCATAGATCTAAGCTTGAGTGACGTTTATTGCATAGAAAAGCGTTACTCAAGCATACTGACAGTCATAACTGAGCAAGCTTTCATAATACGGACCTAAATGACTTTATTTTTGAATAATAGTATTATTTTTGTTGTTTTATTTGTTACTTGCTTCTGCCCGCACCATTACACGCGCTTTTGCCGTAATCAAAAGCAAAACAAATTAAGTATAATGTGTACGTGTGAGAATTTTTCGTGTTATTCAATAACATGATAACATTAGATTAAAACTAAAGCTCAGCCTAACCCAGTCCAATATATTCACAGTGCAACAACCCACAAACTAAAGAGGCCAAGCTATCAGCGGCGATGAGAATAGTCCCCGAGTGGAAGGACTACGACGCGGAAATCAAAGGGCTGCAGGCGCGCATTCGACGGGGGCTGTATCAAGCGGCCGATCATGAACAGGTAAAGACAAGATTAATAGCCTACCTCCAGCTTCAACCTCAGGACCCTGGTCATCTAGGACCAAAGTGCTTGGGAAGACAAATCCATCGAACCCAAACTCGATGGGGTTACGTCGTTTCGTTTAAGAATTTCTATGGCCACTTTCTGTCCTCACCATCTGACTAGCTGACATACATAAGTATGTCAAATTTCAGATAATTGGTTGAATAACTGGTCTAAAATTCAGTTGCAAGATTTGACTAACACATATTAAAAACCTTCTGTCTCCATCATCAGACCAGATCGATGTTACCACAATGCACTGTGCATTGTCACCGAATTACATAAGTACGTATGCCAAATTTCAGCTCAATCGATTGAGGACAAAAAAAATTCAGTACCTACAAATTGTGGTGTTGAAATTTCAAAAGAGACCTATGACGGCAAATGGGGTAGCAAATGAAAGGTATCGTACCTTTCATTTGCTACCCCATTTGCCGCCATAGGTCTCTTGTACATTTCAAAACAGTTTTCGAGTTTCATACTTTTCGAAATATTTTTTAAATAGACGAAAAATTTACATATTTGCATAATTAGAAAATTTTCGAAACCTTCGGTGCGCGACAAAATTCGTCGACTATTCCATCTCGCTCTTTCTCATGCGGATATTTAACCGCGTTAATGCACGACAAAACTTATTTTTATCGCAGCACTCTTGCTAGTCCTACAAGATTCTGGACACAATGGTGGTTATTCTGCTGTTGCATTAAAGTAAACTAATTTGACATAACTGAAAATGTTGCGTGCCTTGTTTTTCTACCGAAGCGACATTTTTAGTGCTACCAATATTAAATTTATCAAGTCTGAGTTTAATGCTACAACAGAATCGTCTATGTACATGTACAGTATATGTAACTATATTATATTTTATAACGTAGTAGGTACGTACAATAAGCGCCTGGGTTTACGTAGCCCTTCGTGCTATGTGCGTCTGAGCTTTAGAATTAGATAATTGGGTACTTCAAGAAGTTCGAACGAATAAAGACATTTTTTTGTAACAACAGGAAATTGAGAGTGACATCGAGGAGCCCAGTTCCACTACAACAAAACCCAAGACTGAATCTACCACCGGTAAGTCATTTTAATTTGTAAATAATTTACAACCAATAAGTTATTTGTAGTGATTACAAGGTGCTCGAAAAACGTGATGAAATATAAAGTCTTTCCAAGACATTATTACTCGAGCCTATACTATACGCAAAAAGCACGCAAAAAGGGCCCATCTGTGGCCTAGTTGCGGAAAGCAGTCCAGAAACAAGTAGCCTATACTATATCCGCCTATACGATGCCGTGTTTTCGGCACACAGCGCTCCGTGCAAGCAGAATCGCACGCGCGATCTGGATAATTCTGTCATCTGTGATATTATGTATATTCAAACCTATTAAATTCCATTTCGTTCACAACTTCCATATTCCCATATTTTCGTGACAACCTCGAATCTGGGTGCATTAGTTGAAACTGATAGTTTTTTATCGATTCGTCATGCACATTCAATTTATCTCAATGAATCCAACGGGCTCGATGACTCGAGAATTTATCATGTCACGGTTCACCTCATTGTCACAATCATTTTTCTATTTCAGAAAACGAAAAATATGCACGCACTGAATTATGATTGCTGCGACCGATGATCATCATCGCGTTTTTCAGATATTTCATTTTCCGATGGTCATATAAAGTGTTAGCGAGTGATAAGGACACCAGTGATTTTTTATTTCAGATGAGGACCTTAAACCAGAACGCGTTGAGTTATGATTTCTGCTGCGCGCGTTCTTAGCCATAATACTTTATAAAATAAACATTATACCAAACTTTTGAGTGCGAGGAATGTGAAAAGACACCAGTGGTTACATGTATATTCAATTTGCATTAACATTTGTATGTATATTGTTATGATATTAGTAAATGTACAATGTTATTTAGGCATTGGGTTATTTGGCGAGGCTATCGTACTAAAACGCATCATAGAAACTTTTCATCCTTAGAATGATTTACTGTTTTTGAACTTCTCATTATAACTTTCAAGGAGTAGAGATAATCCTTGGAATCTATCAGTTTGTGTTATCTGTTCTAGTTTATTCTAAAACCCTTGGTGCGCCTAATAAATGTAATTAAATTTTGAAATAACCAATAAAAAATATTTATATGTGGTAAAATATTTGTAATGTTAACAGGTAGGTAGTCAAATGTTTGAGTTACATTGCCATTTGGATGATTTTGGTTTAGTCGCAATATTTTTGGGTTTATATTTGGGATATTACTTTGTTTTTTTTTTCAACTCACTGTAGTGAATTAAATCGAACAATATTTTTCAACGGATATTATTAAATTAATTCAGTTTTGTATGATTTGTTGATAACTTTGTTGTGATTTAAGATAAAGTGATGTTTTAGTTATAAGTTACATTTCACTATAAGTTAATTTGTGTTTTTCCGTACTTTCCGTTTGTTCAAACATTAATTGAACATTGAGAAGTTTGTACCTATATTATATTAACTACAGCATACGCTAAGAGGGAACTTTTTCGATGTTTTAATCTGTGTTATATAACTAGGGTTTTGTAAAACATCCTTTTGTTTTTAACTCAAAACAACTTTTCATTTATGTATGTTTAATATAGTCAGAAATTATGAGTAAAGTAAGATCTCAGCTTTTTCTGTAGTCGTGTAACATTTTCTACAGTTGTTTTGATGTTTTCTAGAATATCTTTTTATGTGTAGTTACATCTATCCATCAATAGTCAATTACATTTCCATGGTTGACTGAACTTTATTGTAAATATTAAAATTCCATTACGTCGAATAAAAATAATATCTATAATTCAGTATTTTTCTTATCTCTCAGATGATTTGAATGCTCGCGTATCTACCCGTTGTGTTGTTCCTATTATAAGAAATTAGGTCAATTTGTTTTTTTAATCTTAATATATATTATTATAAAGGCCTAAGTTTGTGAGTTGTGCCATTGTAAAGATGTTTGGCCAAAGTAAACACGAAAACTACTTAATGGATCGGTCTGAAATTTTACACAGAGATATGAACCTGGAATAACATATAGGCTACTTTTTATCCTGAAAAAAACGCGTGCCAAGCCGTGGACAGAAGCTAGTCTTACATAAAATAAAGTCTTCTTTAATTCGAGGGTTTAGATTTGATACTTACATATTGAAATCAAACAACAATTTCTAAGTACAACTTTTATTTACATCTATGATCTAATATTTAATACTGTAATGAAAATGGTAGGTACGTGTGGCGGTCGCATCGAGTCTTGAAACTGTATTTACCGCTATTTCTATTTGTCCTCCTTAGGGGATCTGTCTCCTTAGGGTGACAAATGGGAATAAACCCCTATTTCTGAAATTTACTGATAGGATCCATCAACTGATCTGATGGTATAATGGTGGTAAATACAGTTTAACTAGGTAGATACTCTTTATGTAGGTTTTAAAAACTATTCCTGACTCTTAGGTATTGAGTAAAAAATAAGGAAGATAATTTTTCTATTGTTAAAATCTTGTTATCATATTAAGTCCAAATTTTAACCCCTAAATCATTCGTAAGTTCTTGAGTAGATACACATAGGTTAAATAAGTTAGAAGAAGGGTAAAGGTGAAAAATAAAGCAAACTGTTAACATTTTGTTCCGACACACGATTAATTTCTATTGCTGTTAATAAATAAGGCGACAAGCAATATACAGCAGCTAGCAATATTAATACAACAAATGTTATTGTCTTAAAATGGGCTCAAACGATTTCTATTTCTATTAAAACAAACTTTCAAAAACGGTTTCGTAAAGATAAGTATTAAAAAGGGAATTTAGTATGTCTTTAGGTACATAATTAACATGTACCGACCTTAGGCTCTTAGTACAATAAAGTATAGATTTACAGCCTGTAGAGAATTTTCAGATGGGAATAAATAGCTAAAATGTCAAAGATGTTTAATTCGATATGTCTTATCTAAAATAACCATTACTAAGTATTCTAAGTACAATACTTGTCAATCTACTCTACTCACTACATACATAGTTTAAAAAGAGATAATTTATACAGCACTATGATTAAACAGGCTTGACTAGGACACAAATACAACTCTTAACAGGTAAACTATTCTATTTTAATTGTTCTTTGGTTTTGGATAATTCAGACAAATAGGTACATAACTTTGTCTTTGGTACAGAACTCCAGAATTACGTAAATTTCTAGTTGGAATGTGAAATTGATTAAAAATGCCTCTATGAATACATCTCTAACTATTAAAAAACATGTAAGCATACGCAAAATTCGTACCTACAAATAAATACCTTACAAATGATGACGCTTAAAATTAAAGATTATAAAAGTAAAAGTTTATGTGGAACAGGTGAAGTGGTAAATTGATGATAAGAGACCGAAAGAGGTAACGAACGCAGAAAAGCATTTGATATGGGAAAAAAATTCAACAATGAAAAAAAAGAGGTAAGATATTATAGAAATGTACCTATATTATATCTTTGTAGTGTGGACACTACAAAGATATAGGTAGAACACTCAACGAGTGCAATAGCGAAAAAATCCTGTGGACGGGAGTGGAGTGGCCTATAAATAATAACGATGATATACCTACGTAAAAATAAATGTGAATAGTGCCGAGTCGACTGCAGTTACCGGCAGGTAATGGCAGTGCTCGAGCTTGCCGGAGCGGACTGCCTTCCGCCCTCACCCCCAGCAGAAACGACTGTAGTAAATAGTGATGATGAGATGAGAGGAGAGAACTATTGAATATGAATCAGTTGCAGTAATGTTCCTTTGTGGTTAGCCGGCAGAGTTGGCAGTCGACTCGGCAGCACCAGTGGTACCGGCAATGGCAGCGCTCGAGCTTGCTGGAGCGGACTGCCTTCCGCCCGCGGCCGCAGCAGAGACGACTGTAGCAGTGATGATGATGAGATGAGAGGAGAGAACTATTGAATATGATTCAGTTGCAATAATGTTCCTTTGTGGTAAGCCGGCAGAGTTGGTAGTCGACTCGGCAGCACCAGTGTTACCGGCAATGGCAGCGCTCGAACTTGCTGGAGCGGACTGCCTTCCGCCCGCGGCCGCAGTAGAGACGACTGTAGCAATAATGATGATGAGATGAGAGGAGAGAACGATTAAATGTGAATCAGTTGCAGTAATGTTCTTCGGTGGTAAGTCGGCAGAGTTGGCAGTCGACTCGGCAGCACCAGTGGTACCGGCAATGACAGCGCTCGAGCTTGCTGGAGCGGACTGCCTTCCGCCCGCGGCCGCAGCAGAGACGATTGCAGCCGCCTGGTGCGCTGCCCAGGCTCGCGTTGCATTGCCTGGATGAAAAGGATGTTGGTGAGTTGCAAAATCTATCTAGTTTATCATGATGAAAAGCATTTACTAACTGGACTTCGGTGAAGGAAAGAGTTGTTTTTAACCGCCGATAAAAAGGAGGGGCGTAATAAACTGGACGTCTGTGAAAAATGTGGAGAGTTTCTGAATTATTAGTAGAGTGTGCTAGCATACGCACTGATATTCATGTAAATTCAAGGCAGGGTGATCGAGTGCATTTATAATAGAGGTGGTTATAGTTACCTTCCGTGAGTACCGAGCGAGCCTGCCGCATGATCAGGCTCGCAATAGTCAGGACTCGGCGTAACATATCGTAGCCTAGGCTTAGCTCGTCTAGCGCGTCGTCTCGGCCTCAGCGTCGCGGCTCGGGAGGTCTCAGCAGCAAGCGCCGAGGCTATCCTGGCCAATGGGGGCAGCGCGCGCCAACAAGTGCGCACGGAACATGAGCCTGACACACCGTGGCAGGTGCATTTGGTACGCATGCCACCAGATACAGCCTGTGTATGAAATCACGCTTATGTTTAATGTTTATGGAGATGAAGAATCGTAAAGATTAACACAGAATCTACCACGAGAGTAATCACCTAATACTTAGGTATTGTAAATGCGAAATTATGGATTACTAGCAGCGCCTCGCGGTTTCACCCGCGTAGTGCGCGTCCATCCATCCAAACTTTCAGATTTATAATATTAGTAGGATTAAGAAATTAATAAATCCCAAAAATTTACGATCTCGACGGGATTCGAACCCGTTATTAATTTCTTAGAAATTACCCAGAGTACTATAATAAATAAAAACCTTAGAATCAAGCAACGGCAAAACCTCTCGTCAAAGAACTAAATGTAAATTTGGTCTTTGAGCAGAATTGGATAACTTCATTGTTTCCTCTGTAGGTGGCGCTGACGGCGTAAGTGCCGAAAGAACTCCCAAAGATTTACGGGTCGACTAGATAAGATCACGTAGCTTAGTTGGAAAAAGAGCAACCCTGCGCTGAAGGGGAAGGTGCGGGTTCGAATCCCGTCGAGATCGTAAATTTTTGGGATTTATTAATTTCTTAGAAATTACCCAGAGTACTATAATAAATAAAAACCTTAGAATTAGTAGGATTAGTAGGATTGTTACCCCTTCACGCCAAATCTACTGAAAGGATCAAGCTGAAATTTTTCTATACCTAGGTACTTAGATGTAGTTTTAGACCAGGCTTTTACCCTGAAAAAAACACATGTAAAACCGCGGTCAGAAGCTAGAAACTTCTTGTTATTTTTTACCTTTCTCCCAAATCGTCCATTGATCAAATTAGCAGAAGCTATGAGTGGTCGAAGCTTCTCAAGTCTCGTCTGCAAGTCAACTTGCGGGTCGAAGCGCGGGTCGTCGGCTGCCATCCGATATTCGATGTTTCTGTATCTCGATCCTCTGTCTTCATACTCGTACCTGATAAAGGAAAGTGTATGTAAGTTTTCTGTTCGCTATTCCTGGCTCGATGCCATTCCGTGTGCCAGCGAGTCCGCCTTACCGCGATCTTGATCTAAATCGTTTCCTTGTCGGCCTGCCCCGTCGCGAAGACCGGGGCAAGCGTTTTCGTCCACGTCGTCCCTTCCTGCCTTTTTTGGGCGGTGCAGTAACGTTGGCCGGCGCCGGTTGATCGTCCACGAGAATCACGATCGGCGGAACTGTCGTAGGCTCCATTGTGACGGTGGTGGTCGTTGGTAGTTCGGTCGTCGTTGTTTCTATTTCAAATAAATCTTCTATCTTGCCGTCACGGACGTCGATTTCGTGCGCGTCCAGGAATTGTTTTGCAAACCTACAAAAATGTTTCAATTACAATCTTAATTATCAATAGTTACATTGGATTATTTTGGAGCAACTGAGAACCGAATCCGAATTTCATAGTCATTTATTTACTCTATTATTTTTTAAGTTTTGCTAAATAAATACCTACTAGTCCTTCGGGTATAATTTTTTGATCTTGGGATACATATAATTGGTATACATATAATCAAACATAGAACCACCTCCGTTATTTGAAGTCGGTAAGTAAAAGACCCCGATCATACTATGCAATGTCTCCCCACAACTTCCAAGTTCAATTTCCGTATCCATACCTCTCAGCCCACTGATAGTTGTCCCCACACCCGCCCCACTTGAACCTCGCGTGCGGTTCAGCCGGGGTGACCTGGGCCTGGCGCGGCGGCCGCGGCGGGGCCCGAGGCGGCGCTGCGCAGGAGCAGGCCGCCAGCAAGCCCGCGGCGCACGCCCTCGCTATCGACCACGAGAGTGCCGCTGCTGACATGGCATACACGTAGGCTTGCTCTCGGGTACCTGGAGATGATATTATTTATCAGAAAAAGAAGATACTAATCAACTATCCTACTAAATATACCTTAGCCAAACTCCTTGTCATTTTTTTGTAAAGAAACCGCCTAAACTTAAACTTAAATTCATTTTGTTGCTGCGTCCTTTTATACGCAATTTACATTACTTGTCGATTTGAAATCCTTCCTTCATTAAATGTTGCTTACAATTATATCTGAAACTCGACGCCAAGCAAGTAAGCTTTAGTAATTTGTGTCGAGGTTGGATTAGAAAAATTCTACAAGGAGTTTGGCTAAGGTAAAGGTAATTATATAATAGGGTAGGGTCGCGCACTTAACATCCGCAACGATTAATATGATTTGACCGCAGCATATTTCGGAAGCAGACTTCAGACAAATTATATTTAACTGTACCTACTCCCATTTAGAATCCAAGATATTTTAAGTCGACAAAAACAATTAGTGAATGAAAACTTAACAAAAACTGAAAACAATAACAGAAAACAACAAGGTAACAGCAAGGTTATAACTAAAACCCACTTCAATAACGCATAATCTCACATGTGCAGCGAAAAATGTTTAAATCTGAATTCGAAAACGAACGAGAGATCAATTAAATGATGAATGAAAGCTTTCAAAACAAAAAATTGTTTCGAGCGTCTGTGCTTCGATGTCGTCGTTAAATATTAACATTTTCCATCATTATACCTTGGGTTTTGTATCCCCTTTGTATACAAAAAATATCCAGGTTTTTTAATTGGTATACCTACCAAACTATATCATGTATAGGTACAAATCAGTCATCGGTGGTACCCTATATAACTAACGCGTAAAGTCCAGCAGTAGGTAATTATTTATTAAAGAAAACTTTGAATGTTCCGATGAGGAATCCGATTCCTGTTTTATTCCTCATCGCAATATTCAATTTTTCTTATTCTTAGAACACACATTAGAGAATTCTAATGTAGTGACGTAATCAGCATATGAAAAATTAACATTTTCCAACTCAATATACTCCCAAAATATATTTTCACGGTTGAATCCCATCGGGTTGTAAGCGTTCGAGGAACGTAGACGACGGAAAAGCTTTACATTCCTTCGCAGTGCGTTTAATAGCTAGTATATGTGCCGTAAAGGAATCATGCTGTGCATTTCGGTTTAGAAATGGGATTAAGGAATGAATTCGTTTAAAATTCCTTTTGGAATGTTTCCGTAAAATTACCGAAAGACCACTTGAACGTAAAACGTCTTTTCGGTAAATAATTGTTTTGTTACCGTCCTATTAAATACATTCACTGATTTTTTGATATTTGTAAAAAGTTCAAAAAAGCTTTTCTATTTTGCTAAAGCTTTATTGCACCATCAAAAATTATAAAATAATTTAACAGGACGTAAATACTAATATCTATTGCATAATCAACAATTCGTAGAAACCTTGAATATAATCAAATTGAAACTTATGCTTACGTATAACTTCAAGATCTCTGATGATGCTCTCCAACATAGAGAGTGCGTCGACCGCCCTCTCCGGGTTATTGCCTATTGGTGCGCAATAGTGCACCCCCTTTCGGATTAGTCGGTGCACCAATTTATCTACCTTTGAGATGTAGTTAGCCATCTAGCAATAAGGGATGAGCATTGCAATTAATTGTCTGCCAATCTGGCTTATCAATAATGTGGCCTAAATGCTAATAGCACAGCAATTGGTTCACGCAACACAGAACCGATATCCTCAAATTAAGTGAAAACGTCATATTTTGAACAGTTCTCGAACGCAATACGACTAGGGTAGTTTAACCCTTGCTTTGCATAGTGCATGCATTCAATTGCAGACGTCCTGCATGCTGGCCCTTCGTAATCTTTTTAATTAGAATCTCATCGCGATAGTGCCCGCACGCGGCCCGTGCTCGCTAAACAAAGGCATCCGTCGGCCTTATCGCTCGTCACATCGTCAGAGCCAGAGCGTCGCTGCACCGCTCGGCTGCGTTTACGATGTAACCACGCTGAAGCAGGCCAAAACCAGCTGTTTTATTGGCTAAGCTCTGCTAGTAGGTATAGTACATTGTACAAAAAGGCGAAAACGTGCCTGATTCCTATCGAGTAAGTCATTAAAACACACAAGGAATCGCACTTTCTTCCGAGTACATAGTGCTTTATACTATACCTACGAGGAAAAATCTTGAAAATCGCTCGTGTAAATTGAAAATGTTAACTCGAATTATGTTTACGTACGATTTTCACATGGTTCTTTTTTAGGGTTCCGTACCCAAAGGGTAAAAACGGGACCCTATTACTGAGACTTCGCTGTCCGTCTGTCCGTCTGTCTCATGAACCATGATAGTTAGACAGGTAGACAATTTTCATAGATGATGTATTTCTGTTGCCATTATAACAAAAAATACTAAAAAACAGAATAAAATAAATATTTAAGGGGGCTCCCATACAATAAACGTGATTTTTTTGCCGTTTTTGTAGATAATGGTACGGAACCCTTCGTGCGCGAGTCCGACTCGCACTTGGCCGGTTTTATTCAATTATTGTTCCGAATAGTACGAAAGAGGCCAAATCATACGGCGGGTACGGACTAACAACTTTTTGTCGTTTGAAAATAACCATATGTTACCGGTTGCTATTTCAGAAATAAAATAAAACCAGTTATAATTGAAATCCTTTAAATTATCAGCGACAACACCACGTTATTTTTTACGAATTACATAGCTAGACTAATGTTTTATCATAAATTAATATAAAATTCATTAAAAAAAATGCATTAGGCCCGCTCTTAAAATGCATTAGTTGAGCTTTAAATGCGCGGCTGAGTCCATGTTTACAGTATGTAGAGTCGCCGCACGCACACAAGGAGAATGTTGCAATAAGTATTCCCTCTCACACATTGAAATGATCACATTTTGTGTAGGGGCATGCATCTTGAGAATGTTTCTAATAACATGCCTCCATAATAAATAATTGAAACTTGAAACTGAACCTTCTGTAAATAAAAGAACCGGTGGCGACCGGTTTCTTATGAAAATGTGTGAGCTCACGGTTATCTGAATGAAGGTCCACGAGACTCCATCTCTCCGCTTGATTCATGCGTGTAATTAAATCTTTTGTCGTGCTCGACCCCTAAAGCCTTGTCGATTCGCTGATCGTATTGTAAAGCTTAAGTTAGCCTCTTGCAGATAAGCTTTAGGCTATCGAAATGTAGCGGTCATCAATAAAGATTTATTTAGTAATCTTCCATGGCTAATTGACTACCGACTATATTTTATGACGAAATTGCCTTCTATTGCCTACTGCCTTCTAATTTCATGGTATTTTTATGATGCCTATAACATCAACCTGGTGGAATATTAAAAGTAAAGTACGGGTTAACTCATAAAAGCTACACGTAACCACAGCTTTTAGTAATTACCCAGATTCCATTACATAAGAGAAAAGGAAACCTTTTGGGATGAAAAGCCTTATTATGAGGTAACATAAAATTAGACAAGCTGTTATTTAAGCAGACTTGAGGTCTAATGAAAAGTTATTTCATGTTCATTACCCGAGCAGCCGCAGACGTTTCGTGAAACTTTAAATTAAAATGTATCTAGCTCCCGGCACTTCAAAGATTCTGCTAGATTTGTTGTATTTATATACGTACTGGTGTTCGTGTCAGTTAATTTCTTAAAGTAGTTTGTAGTTGTTCGATTCGCTAACGAAAAACAATGGTGTTTCTCTCAGTCGGCTGATATCCGGTCGGCGACGCTCGCTGCCAACACAATGTCGCCGACCATGCTGAAGCTAGGAAAACTTCCCTATTGTTTTCTTCTTTTCTACTCCAACTTAACTTTTAGTTGTTTTTCAAAGTCTCTCGTAGAGCACTGATTGCGAGTGAGTGGCGCGGAAAAGAAAGGCTTTGTTCATGTCCTTATCGGAAGCGAACAAAAACTTGTGTTGATGTATCGCCACATTCTCCACTGAAGGAATAAAAACAAGACACCGACTGTTTATCTAAAGAGCGGTAGCGTGTACAAATGAAGGTACCTACTTCGTGACTATCAGGTTTTGCGATGGTGTTTAGGGCTCCTTACTTAGACAGTAGAGTATACATGTAAAAACACAAAGGGGGTCCCGTGTAGCGGATCTTTGTTTTATCTTTGATTAGAAAACAAGCCAGAGCTTTCTGGAAGAAATTAGTTATTTCCATCTAATAAAATAAATTATGGACACGGTTTAGTAAATACGAAACCTGTTTTTGAAAGTTCTATTCGTACTTGACCGCTTTAGCAGGTAGGTACCAAATAAAACAGTACCAGGTAAGTAGGACAAGTAAGGTTTGTAAATCACGAAAGTATTCGTTTTCCGTCAAAAAGATCAATATTAAAGAGCAGTCGTCACGATAGTCACGAGACTGGAATGTAAGACGGGCCTACGGATCGGTTCCGTGCAGCCATCACATCGCGTGTTGTCTTCCCTTATTTAATAAAGTTCCTGCCATCGGCATCGATGCCGACATTTTACGCTTTTTACTCGTTATGGCGCACTAAATGATAGAACAATGGGAACTTATAAAGCTATTTGGAAGGAATGGAACAATAGAATAATTTAAAAATTAATTGCCCGAGAAGCGATAAATACTATGTGGATGTGACACGTAAATAAAAAGAGTGGCCGAAGCGGAACGAGCCAGGAGCGTGTTGTTGAAAGAAAGGGCCCTGTCGTTCCGGCGTCCGCGTCCGTACAATGCATCGCTTCTGATTCAAAAAGTGCCGGCGAACTTGCGTTGCCTTATCTCTCATTACCGTCGGAAGTTGCTGTCGTTCTACCAGACGTAACGGAGGTTCTATAAAGTACACGGCTGCATAATTTTCTTACTCGGTTTTCTTTGGAAGTTCTAGACGGTTTCCAATCTCAAAGACCTATCTTCAGAAGTTTTTTGCTTTGTTTTTCTTATCAGTGGTTCGTTTTGTGGGACGCGTATTTCACAGAGATCATAGCGGATAACATGGGAATGTCCTTTATAATAAGCTTTTTCACAACGAGCTCTATAATTGTCTAATGGAATATAACATTGAATAGGAGATTTTTGTATTAGTTCTATATATTCTTGTATATTCATCTGTTTATTTTAGTATTCCTGTTAGCAAGTCCGGTGCGAACCTAGGCGCGAGCTCCACCGAGGCGCAGTTCCTTCGATCCCCGGCATGAGTGGCGAGGCGCGCGGCGGCGGCGGCGGCGGCCACATGAGGCATTGTCGATTATCTATGTTTTGTACCTGTTAGCAAGTCCGGCGTGAATCTAGGCGCGAGCTCCACCGAGGAGCAGTTCCATCGGTCCCCGGCGTGAGCGGTGAGGCAGGCGGAGCGGGCGAGGCGCGCGGCGGCGGCCACGTGCGGCATGGCTGCCGGCTGACGGCGGCACGCGCGCCCCTGCCCGCTCCAAAGCGCGCCAGCACGTCGCGCCTCCACGCAATCACTCTCTGTCCAGTTGCCGAAGTTCTCTGATAAAGCTCTGCAACAAAAGAACCGTGTGTAGAAACAGTCGACGATGTCACATCTATACCTATAAATTGCGCCAGTTCTGGCTGCTCGTGAAAAAAAGTTCCACAATTTGTGAACATGAAATGGCACCTACACGTCACGAACGATTTCTGTGGTCATAACCGTGGACTAGATGATGCCGTGTGAATTTTCCAGCTTATTAATTATTTATTCTGCAAAAAACTACCAGCGTTGGCGACGATTGATAGCCTGTCTCTACACTAATTTTAATTGAGGATTCGAATTACATTTCGACGTCGTTGCTGACTGTAAAACCACCTACCGCCCTATACAAGTACCGCCGAGCACAATGCACACCAATTACGTTAATTAACGCTCTTCTATCGTTTTCAGTTAATGAAACCACTGAAACGCGAGCCGCGGCTTTGTAACGTGAATGGCTATAATATCACGTTTATGACGGTCGCTTTGTGGTAGTAATGGCTTTAAACGTGAATGACCGTTGTTAGTTGTTTGTATGGGCAGGCTGGGCTTTTCAGGCACGGTCTTTGGGGTTGTTTTATTTGCCCTATTCGATGTTTACCTAACTGTGTTTTGTGATGCAAACCATTTTGTATCATTGAAAATGAAAATTGTTCATGAAAATGATGATGGTGTACCTACATAATTTTTAAAACAAAATTATGCCGTAGGCATAATTTTCATATATTATTACTAAACGCAACAATGAAACATCAATTGTGTGTCGTAGGAATTTAATAAACTTTGAATTTACTAGTTTCAATATCAATTATTGAATATTTAAAAACAAACTACAAATTTTATATACTTAAGCGACTATCCCGCGTTAAGATGCGTCCAGATTTAGTAACAAAACATGTTATAAAATATAGTTAGGTTTGTGTAACTATAAGTACGTGGACGTGTTATAATTAAACTTATTTAATAATGTGGACGTGACGTGTTATATTGTATAACATGTTTCTTAATCTGGACGCACCCCAGGCTTACAGTATAACTAAATGAACACGTAGATGCGATTCACATATGGTGCTAGGAGTAGGAAGAAATGCAAATATTTATCTAGTCCCTCTAAAAGGAGCGTGTTCCGAGGTATTAGTGGACTGATTCTTAGAGCCATCCGGACGTCTGGCGGACTCGGGCCGCTGGCCTTTTTGGAAGGCCTCGCACATCTCGTACAAATAGTTGGGAAGGAAGTCCGTAGTCTCGCCGTCTCTACGGCGCAGCAGACGGTAGGCGTCCCGTAGCGTCGGCTTGGGTGTCAGGCGAAGCTCCAGTTCTATAGCCGTAGGGAAATGCGCAGCCAGCGAATAAACGATCTCCAAGTCCGACGGAGGCGGGTTTAAATGACGATAGTTCGACACTTTGTGCAAAAAGTACTCGGACATACTCAAACGTGTGCTTGTCTGATCATACTTCCCCAGCTTCAGGTCATAAAGCACAGACTTTTGCCGATCTGGCCCCCAGAACTCTTGTTCGAACGCGGTGTAAAACCCCTCGACGTTTTTAAACTCGTGTCTGAAGCATCGTGCCCACATCAGCGGCACTCCTTCTAAGCAAGATATTATGAACGGGAGCTGTTTCTCTTCGATCATATTCAACTCAGAAATATAATATCTAACACTTTCTATAAAATCCATCGGATGCGTGTCTCCGGTGTCGTCGTAATGAGGTCGCTTGTTAATGGAAGCGATTATCCACTCGCTCAGGTTCTCCGTCGATAATTGTATGGAAGCTTTGCGCGAGCGGACGCTTTTCTCGTCATCGATTTCAAGAATTTTTGGCGTATCGTCGTATCGTGACGTGGACGGCTTATCGAGTCCCCCATCGGTTTTACCCAAATTAGGGAGAGACATGTGACTGCGGAGCCTCGAGGATGGCATGTCGCGGTAGATGTCTTCCTGGCTAGAAGAAAATCGAACGCCAAACCCCAGCGAGGTCGGTTTGTACTTGGAGCCGTATAGACTCGACTCCGGCATCCTCGGGCTTTCTTTCATCTTCTCGTTCTTTGACATAGATATCTTATCGACCATCTCCGAAAGGTTCGTAACAGATGATTTGATTTGACGCAAATCGACGAACAAACTCATCGTTCGGAGTATCGGCTTTGGTCTACTGCTAAGGCGGGATCATCTTTTCACTGATGTTCTTTCGTAATGTAACTGAAATATTTTGTTCACATTAGGTAAAGTTGTGAAAAAAACTCATCTAGTGTACGAAGTTCTAAATTACTGTTTACTCTGAGTTAAAGCTAAACCAATGAGTATTCGAAACAAACAACAGTACTTTTTACGTATACGTGAAGTAAATAACCTATTTGAATAATAGTGCTACACAAAACATGGTATGCAAATCAACTCTAGTTATAAAGTGAAGCACTAGAGCATAATAATAGGATGAAGGAAAACAAAGAAGTGTACCGAATTGGGCATTTGTGCTGTATTTTACATTGTAAGTGAAAGATGAAGGTGCTTGTGCTTTCGTAGCGGCCGGCGGCGTAGCGAGTGCGTGCGTAGCAAGTTCGTAGCGGGAGCTTACGTGCGGCAGCTACGGGTGGGCACACCGTACTACCCCGCGCCGCGCCGTACCGTACTTACGGCATTTTATATTCCTTACAGTTTTCGTTCCGACAACTGGGTTAACATACAAGTAATATTAAATTTCATTGACGATCGCTATGCCTGCCAAGGACACGCGTTGCCGATAGCACCGTTACCGATATTCTGAGCGAGGGGTGCGCTGCGCGTTCTGTGCGAATATAATTTCCTGACAGTTATTGTGATTGCGATGTGATTGTGTAACAAAACAATTGGCTATGCTTTATCGATCCTTGGAACTTTTTGTGGGGAATTTTAATAATTTACATAGCGTGCTTGCGCTTTGCTTGCGGCAACGCAGGCAATGATCGTCAACATTATCTAGTAGACCGCAACTCTAGACTGATAATTAGAATGGATTGTTAACTTCCTCGTGTCCGACTTAGATTTACAATAACGAAGCTCTATTTCAAATCAGATCCAATTAATTGGCTCAAGATTTATCGGCAATAAGTTAGGAGCAAGTGTGTGCTGGGAACCATAACTCATTATTGATGCATTAGTGTGTCTTGGCGGTTCGCTCGCGCATATTTTTGCGAGCGTCCGACGATAAATAACTTGCTATCCTTCCTCCGCGGACGGCGACAGCTCTTTGTAAGTATTTTTAGCTGTACCTTGTAGTTAAGGCAACTTTGTAGTTTGCTTACTTCCTTGTGAAGTTGTGTCTATGTAGACTCAGTGAAAATTATATGAAACATGGCTTCCTGAGTTTTGATTATTGGTGATTAATTTTGGTGTTTATTTGTTGTAGTAAGCACCATATTTAGTAAAACGGACTTTGTTGTATTATGCGCCCTACATAATGAAAGCGCGATATAAACAGCCTAGGTAGGTATTTATCACAGACACCTGTAATTACTTCGCGGAATCGGGCGCACGCGACGTCACTCCTTTAACGCGGCCAAATAAAAACAGACCATAGAAACTACTTATGCCTTATTAAATCTTTTCTACTACATCTATACAAACAGGTAAAGTTTATGATTGTAGGGCGTACCTAATCTCTGATATAGTGAACCGATTTTAAAAATTATTTTGCCAATGGAAAGCCACGTTATTTGTGAGTGTCAAAGTAGGCTATATTATGTATATATTATTAACCCGAAAAATGGGATTCATGAAAAGCGCACGGGCGAAGCCGCGGGCAGTAGCTAGGCTAGTACGTGTATAAAGTAGTACCTAAGTAATAAAAGTAAAAGCCAGTAAGTACCTACCTAATCTGCATCATGTCAACAAAGTACGAGTATAAACAAAAATCGGAGATTACAAAACTTTTGCGTTATACACAAACAAAAGCCGTTAGAAGTTTCTATTGTAAATTCAAAAGGTAAACATAAGAACGTGATGCATGTTGCAAAAAAGTCCATATAATTACCTGCCCCTACCGCCGTACAATAAAAAGTGAATGAACGGTGGTTTTGTATTAATATTTAACCCTGTGGGAATATTTGCAGCCACCCCTTCGACTGCGGCGGGTAAAAAGCTGATTATCAAGTCTAGACGGATTTTTGTTAAATTGGATTAAGGTACTCTTAGCGCGATAGCTCCCTTCATTTTTAAAATAGACTTAGCCGATTGTTAAGTATTCGTAATGTAGGGATGTTAACGTAATCTCGGTTCAGGCCGGAACTCGGGATGTGGAGCAAGCCGGGCGTGCTAACACAATAGCCGGTGGTAGATCGCCAGCAATGAGCCCGGACATCGAGTCACGGTGCTACAGGCACAAAGCTTCCGTAGCAAGCTCCATTATGGTTAATTCATGTGGAATGTAATTGTTCCGTCGCCGACCCGGTGCTCGGGACATTATCGCATTCGTCACGCCGCGCACGTGTACGTTTGATCTAATAAAATAATTCCCGTATCAAATTTTACGCGCCTATCGCGATCTACTAGACAAAGAGCCGCAGAGGGGCAAAGGGATCCGCTTTGTCATAACTGGTCCTCAACACAAAGGACCACCCAACTTTTGTACGTTTTCTTTGTGCGGTGTATGTTGATAAAACGGACCGTCAAGTTTCCATGTATTTTTTGAGTCCTATTTTATAATTTTGTTCGTGAGAAGAGGGTGTAATTTGTACTTATTGTATTAATGTTACATGCTCCGTCTTATAACAGGATATTCGAACGGAAAAAAACAAGCTAAACGAATTCGTCGAAATGTTTCCCACCAAAAAGCAACATAGCAAAAAGTTAAATGGAAAATTGATCGCATCGTTATGATTTTAAAAATTCGTCTAAAAGGCAGTTGGTAGCAAAAAGCGGGAGTTTTACAGCTGGCGCGGTGCACCGGCGCTGATTCCGCTTTAATGATGATTAAATGCTGTATGATTGTCGTGGCTTGCGTGTCCGCCGAAACCAGGGGGAGCTGGAAAAACTTTGTCGCGAGTACCTTACTGTCACGTGGAGGTTGGCATTTTATGGTGAGTGTGGGGCAATCCGTCGACCATAGTAGTGATATCTGGAATTAAAGTATCTACATAGGTTTCCCCTGTAGGTAGAGCTAACAACGCTTAAGTCGTAAAGAGGTCCCAGATATTTTCGACGAGGCACGTGTCGATCTCGTTGTTTATTTGGTTAGAGCGCTTTTGTAATGAAGGTGAGGTGCGGGTTCGAATCCTGCCGATATCAAAATTTTTTGGGACATTGTTAAATTTTCGTAGAAGTGTCTACATATCTACGTAGACAAAAAAATAATGCATGTACCTAAGTACGAAATATCTGAGCGTGCGTATTAAAGAACTTTTGTACTTTTTAGGGCTCCGTACCCAAAGAGTAAAACGGGACCATCACTAAGACTCTGCTGTCCGTCTGTCACCAGGCTGTATCTCATGAACCGTGATAGTTAGACAGCTGAAATTTTCACAGATGATGTATATCTGTTGCCGCTATAACAACAAATACTAAAAAACGGAATAAAATTTATACTTAATATTACTCCCATACAGTAAACGTGATTTTTTGCTCCTTTTGCTCGATATTGATAACGGCAAGAGGTAAACGCTTGAAATATTCAAAGAATATTTAATTACCTATATTCACTTTAAAAATAAATTATTTAAATTAAAAAAAATATTAAAATTTAGATTTGTATGCTGAAATCGCTCATTAGGCGAGGCCTATGTCCAACAGTGGACTACTATAGGCTGATGATGATGCTGAAATCACATAGGTCTGCTTTTGTTAAAGCTTCGAGATCTCCTTGTGATCGTCAAACCAGGATAAAAAATACAAATCATTCCCAAACCCCCATCATACCTCACTGCACAACTCCAGCAAGTCAATTGGCTGCATTACCGAAAGAAATCTCAATTTGTAACAATCAGCAGCAGGGGGCTGCCTCCACGGGTCGCTGTAAGCTTCACGCTCCATTACACGCAGCACAATGATACTCTAATTATGAACCATTTGATACACTCATACAAACCGTCCCTTTAATAAGCAACATTAATCAAAATTTATGATAATCCAGGTTTAAAGCCCCAGTCCCAGACTATTACAGTAATCCCGTCCAAGATAACATAATATTCCAATATTACATTGTTTTGAGATATGCCTCGTACGCAAACCTTTTTGCCATTAAATTGTAAAGCTACGCATAGATATTGGCTCAATTATTTGTAGTAAGCTGTTTAAATGCTGAACACGCGCCGGGCATCCCCATTACTGATTTAAATGTGGGGAATGTGCATCAAGGAAACTGCTATAATTGAAACTAATGTTGGGATTAGGTACCACGAATTGTCCAATACAAGAGCGATTTGTCTAAGTCGACGCTGAGAGGAACATTTTATTGGTATTAATTCGATTTAAGTAAGTACGTAGTTTTATGAAGGAGAAAGGAAAGAGTTGTAAGACTTAAACGTGTTGTCACAGTTTGTTTTAATGGATATTAAATTGTCATATCATAAATAAGAACTTTAATTTATTTTATTTACTTTTATTTTACAATTTTAAGAAAACTTACAGCTAGGCGTTTTACATTATGGTGTTAGTTTATGCATGCTATCATGCATGCATGAGGTATGGATGATCAGCTGCTTGAAGGCTAATTATAAGTTTCCACTTTTAAGTATTTTGTACAAAATCAAATGTAAAAGTAAATAGACGACGATAAGCAATAAGAAAAATATATGAAATTTATAGAAATTTGAAATGATTGAATTGAAATTTATATACTTGAATGCTTCGTGCTAAGTGTTAATTATGTAGGTAATTTATTATTAATACATAATAAATATAATATTTTTTTAAATAAATCGAATGTATAATCATCACGTAATTGAATAAACATTTGTCCCAAAGGCGGTAATCGAACCCGCAACCTCCTGCGTCGCAGGCAGACCTTCGCCCGCCTCGCCACATCATTGGTCGTATAGGTACGTCAATTATACGTAGTATTACGCAAAGATATACTACGTAGGTACCTAGCGCTGCTCATTGGTCATTATCTCCCAAGTTATTAGGTATTTTTACAATCTTAGGTAGAAGTAGGTGCTTTGGTCCAAACATAATTTATTGACTTGGGGTATGTCAAACCGAAGCCATTAATCAAACAACTGAACTGAGTCGAAAGATATGCCAGATGCAATAAGCCGCTTAGTTCAGTTTGAAGTTAAAACGGGAATATGTTTCGTCTGCAGAAAGGCCAATAAATCTTGTCAATTTAATCCTACAAGCGAAAGAAAATTTACATAGGACTTGACTGTGGAAACTTTTTGTAATTTGTGCAAGAAGGCACGAAGGAGAGGCGCTGAGTGCGGTGACGTGACTTATCTATAAAAGTGTGAAATGCTTGCTGACGAGCCAGCCCATTGCAAGAAGGCGAACAATACCAATAGCTCCATTCAAACTCGGCATGACACCAGTCACACAACTGAAGAGCTGAGTTCTTGTTGGGTCTTGTGATGTCAAAACAAAAATGTGGAGTTCTTAGCCGATTTTAGGGTTCCGGACCTCAAAAGGAAAAAAGGAACCCTCAAAGGATCACTTTGTTGTCCGTCTGTTAACCCTCTTTTCTCAGAAACGCGTGGAGGTTTAAATTCACATCATATACTCAGGTTCCTAACCTCTTGGAGCCGCGATATAAATCAAACTTCTAAGTCAACGCAATCAAAAGTCACAGCCGTTTATGCCCAATGTTTGTAATTTTCCAAGGGAATCACATTCACACAAAACCTATAGGGTACTTTCCGTTGAGCTAGAATCACGATATTTGGCAAGAAACAAGGTCTTATAATTAATTATAAGACCTTGTTATTTAACATTATATTAATTTAATGTTTAGTTACGGAACCCTCTTTGCGCGAGTCCGACTCGCACTTGACATTTTATTTTGTAGACTAGACAACGTTTCATTAATGAACTGAAATGGGGGTATTACCATATGGTTTGCCAAACAAAACACCGTTTCATCAAAGCACGCAGTTGATACGCTCGAGCACGACTGACGAAAATAAAAGAAGACCGCCGCAAGCCCGCAGACCATTGCGAGGATGTCGGTAATTTATGAATTTGTCAAGACGAGCTGAACAGCGTCGTCGGCGTAAATAAAGAGCCGCGGCACCGCAGCACGGATAAATTTGTGTCAGATCAAATGAATCGTGCCCGGAACGATTTGTTGCACTTATTGGCGCTCCGCCCTCCGAGCGAATAAGAACAATCCATCCGACGATGTTGAAGAATGAACTCGTTTGTTCGTTTGCACAGATTTATTGCTCAAACTTCGATGAACACGACTATCGGCTATATCGGGAGCACGATTGACGATGCCCGTTACTTGGTTACTACACGCACGAAATGAAACAACACAACTCACACACAAGTGACCTTTAGGTAGGTAACCTGCCACTTATGTGCCATAATAGAAGTTAGTGAAGCGGGTGAAGCCTGTGATCGAAGTGTACATACACTTCGATCACAGGCTTCACCCGCTTCTAAGTAGAGTTTAGTTAGTTCAGGCAATTTTGAAGCACGTGTAATACAACCCCCGTTGCAGTAAACAAAGTTACGGAACCGCAAAGTTAGACCCCTGTGAAGCCCTGCATAATCAACTTAATTTAACCTATAGGTTTATAAGCAAGTAGGGACTTGTTCTGAAAGACGTTGAAGGTTTTCAACTTGAGGGGATCTAATTTTGCTCGATAAGGAGAAAGGCGGTTAGTTAAGTTACAGTTGAAAACTAAGATTATATCGATATATTTTATGGCTGGCAAAGCAATAACTGAAGAATCGTTTACTTATCAAAGTTACTAAAAAATAAAACAGGAAGAAATGTGTGTTCAACACACTGCTATAAAATAAATCTCTCGCAAAGTGGCTCGTATTTCACCTTCGTTCGCAGGCATATCGCGAGCTCTATGCGCTGGACCGCTGAAGGGGATCCAATAAAAATCACAATCGTAAAAAACTAAGACGACCGCCATATAAAAATACCTAAGAAAGCATTAAGAGCCGTCCCCTAATAATAGGTCCCGCCAGATGCACGGGACGGCTGGAAAAGTCACAGTGGCAACTCGAGCGGAGGAAATTATTTTTTTCGGTCTGCCACACACGGCCCTCGCTAACTCAGCGAAAACTGAGAGCGACTCTCACGGGACAGAATTACTTACAGAATGGCTTTTTTTTACTCTTTAACCTGGACGTGAATCTTAAGAGACCGTATTAGTGCACGAACGTAGAATACGTAATTACAGGTTGTTGGGAAAGGGGATATCGTAAAAATGTTTAATAGGGTTATAACCAACGGATATACTATAACTTTAGGTAGGAAGTTACTATAATATTCGCTTGGTTGGTTCGACAAGTATCACGGTTGGTAGAGCAAAGTTATGGTGACCTTTCTTCACTAGCATTAGGTACAAATAATTTGAAAGGTCAAGGCAGGGCAGGTCGCCTTCATTTTGCTCTTGAATTCAAAAATTAATACATTTGTAAAATAAATCATCACAAAGCTCCACATTTTACAAAACAATTCGATGGAATCACTTAAAATGGAAACATCGAACAAAACAATCCCGTTGGAATGTAACAGAGAATTAATTAGCCGCTTACATCGACTGTCGAAAATCCCGTTTCGCAACCATCCAGCTCGCATATCTGGGATATTAGTGTAAGCTCTACCTGCAAGAGCTTATGCGTGTTTTTCTTACATTCATGATACAAGTTACACAGCACGCCAATACGAACTCCGCCTGGAGTGCAAAACTCCGGAAAGTAAAATCCGCTACTAGTTTAGATTGTACAAATAAATATTTAATATACCTAATGTATAATATTTAATAAATATTTATTGGATAAAAGGATAGAACTTGCATCGACGAAAACACAAAAAAAAGAAAAGAAAATCTGCTTACCATAAGGTTGACGAAAAACGAAGCAGTGTATCTGTAATCAAAGGACCTAGAGTAGGAGTAGAGGATCCTGCTTGGTATAAAAACCTCCGCAGGCTTCCGGGCTATAATCTCCGGAGCGAATAATAGCGGGTTGCAACCGAACAACGCCGCTCATTAGTGCAATGTTCAATTAGGGAGCGATGGACAGGGGTTCACAGCTTTGTAGCTTTGTAAACCGACACGTTCCGACAGAATTCACTGAAACATTGTGATTTTACGCTTTCCAACAATGTTTTCATCAAATTAAACAAACCTCACCCACGTACCTACAGATATAAATAGATATCTAAGTATTCCTACGCAGTAAGCATGGATTTGTTTGTTGGGATCCAATTAAAATTTCACCAGATCTAAATCCTTCAACATCAGAGTTAGGCTTGTTTTTAGCCTTCCTAAAACGGCTTTTCATAATTGGTGCGACTGAATTGAATAAAACTTTCTTTGGAACCAATAGAAACTTGATAATGGTATTTAGAATTTAAATGAATTTGTAAACGGTCTTGTAAAATAACGTCTGATACAATAATATTATGTACCTTAACGCATTCACTGTCCAGCCTCGGCGGTGCGCCACGCAGCCGCCGCTATACAGGGCCGGAGAACGACATCAGCGTTCGGGGCATTGAAAATTTTAAACGGTTTTCTAGGAAATCAACATCGAATCACAGACATCAAACTAGCTGCTCATAAATATGTCTGTGCTTCGACTTTAGGATCTTTGAAGTAATTTTGTAGAATACTTACTAACAAATGGTGTCGCCGTATTTTATTGTGTTATTTGTTTTTATTTCATTTGAAATGAACAAAATCAAATACAATGGAACACTAAAAAGCGCGGTAACAATTTTTAATTTTTAAAATATTGTAAAATTAGAAAACCACTAAATTCCTTGACAGTAAGTGAAAGGCCACACGAGCGTAAATTTTTGAGTTCTCAGTCGCGTAATTTTGGTCGCATAGTTCTGCTGCATTTGGTTTCATAGAAAAGTCCTGTTTGATTCACACGGCGACGCAAAATAAGTTATCCGCTGACTCACACGCATTATCCCAACCGAATTGTGTTCGCGGGGCTGAGGGGAGCGAGAAATGCGTCAGTCAGGTACAGATTGTGCGAGCCGACAACTGAATAGGTAAATTGCGCCCGTGTGGCCAACAGATTTTCTGCTGGGCAGAATTTATGCGACCGAAAATACGCGACTCAAAAATTTACGCACGTGTGGCTAAGGCTGACTAAGGCTGTTTTTTTTTAGTTTTGCGGGATTAATAGGTACTAATACCTCGGGATTTTGTTTTAAAGGACCAACTCAAAATACAAAATAATCATAAAAGTCGGTCCAAAATTGACGGAGATCCGCGAACCTGGGCTATGGATCAGAGTGGGAAAAAGTATAATCTAATCCTATGGATTATAGTTATGGAGGAATCGAGCACATACAGTAAAAAATAGAACCACCTCCTTTTTTGCTGTTAAAAACTGTGTCGCACGTCCAGCCCCATTCTAAGGTTAGCGCCGATTTCACCATTTGGTGGCTGGACGATGTTTAAAACAAATATAGAGTGATGAAGGTGGTTGATGCTATCCGATATCCGAATCCACATTCATCTATCCACCGTTGTCCATTCAACTCCGGTTCACAAACATTAACTCACCTAACTAAATATTTTAAGTAATTAATGAAATTGATGGGTGCACTTCGGACAATGTTTGAACTGGCTATTTGGAAACTGATATAGCAATACTAAGTACTTATATCAGTTTCATAAAGCTATACATTGATAGGTACCTACAGAATAACTTTACAGGATGAGTTTTTTTTCAGGGCCACTGAGGGGAAGTCTGAAACCGTGAGATAAATCATGATCGAAAATCATGACAGGAGCTCTGTGCTCTTTATTCTAACTTTCTGTGAAACATCATCTGTGAAAATTTCAGCTGTCTAACTATCACGGTTCATGAGATACAGCCTGGTGACAGACTGTATCTCATGAACCGTTTGGAGTACGGAGGGACAGCGGAGTCTTTAGTAATAGGGTCCCGTTTTACCCTTTGGGTACGGAACCCTAAAAAAAAGGTTTTTTATGTATTTAACATAGACCTTAACTTACAGGGTGTCCCCCAAATAATTGCTTTAAGCATGTGGAATTAGATCAAAAACAAGATCCGTCAAGTGCGAATGTACCTCGCGCTCCGAGGGTTTCGAACATTTTGTCAATTACACAAATACACATGTACCTGCTCTATGTACCGGTTAGAGACTTTGCTATTTAATTAATATCGAAAAGTAGGTGGTACCTTTCAGATAGATTGCTTTGCAAAATATAAGGGGGCTCCCATACTACAACAAACGTGATTTTTTGCTCGGTATTGATAACGGCAACATGCAGACGCTTTAAATATTCACATAATATTTAGTTATATGTATATTCACTTTAAAAATAAATTCAATATTTAAGGGTTCCCATACAACACACATGTTTTTTTTTGCCGTTTTTATCGATAGTGGTACGGAACCCTTCGTGCGCGGGTCCGACTTACACTTGGCTCAATTTTATGAACTTACGCGTGTCCATCTGATTTACTACTTACTGTCTTGTGAAGAGTTAGGTATCTTATATTGTTCTCATTGTTGTTATCTACATAAGAATTTATGATTTCCCTGAATTTCCCTGAAACTTCCTACAGTGTTTGTTGCTGCAGCCAAGAAAACCCGGTCATAAAATCCTTATACCGCATTCTTAGCAATCAGAGTCCTTTCAATATTTATGAAGCCTCGCCGAGATCTGTAAACGCGACCATCTTTTTTATGGATAGCCATCTGAAACTTTAACTGCCCGCTGTAGGCGCCATGGGGTCTGCGTTTTTAGGCTTCCACGCCGAAAAGGGTAGAACGGAAGCCTTTTTATGAGTAATAAAGTATGCATATCCGAGGGAAAACAAACCGGACCTTAATAAAATCCGAACTTACATAATTTTGATTAATAGTGTGAATTTGTATGCAGGGTGTTACTTACCATACCAACCAATAATAGTTCGATCATAGATCGATATTGGCTACAAGCGAGCATGCTGTATTAATAGGTATCGGTTAGAATTATTTTAAAACTAGCAGTGCCTTGCGGTTTCACCCGCGTAGTTCCCGTTCCCGTGGGAATTCCGGGATAAAAAGTAGCCTATGTTCTATTCCAGACTACAATCTATCTCTGTGCCAAATTTCATCCAGATTCGTTCAGCCGTTCTGGCGTGATAAAGGAACAAACATCCATCCATCTATCCATCCATCTAAACTTTCACGTTTATAATATTAGTGAGATTAGCCTGAGAATAAAACATTAATTTCCAACCTTTCTAAATAAGATGTAGGACATAAAGTCCGATTTGATAGGAAGGTACCTTTAATAATAAATAATTTATTTTTCTTCACAAAGGTTCTCTTAAAGTAGATAAAATATATAGGCATTTAGTATACTAGATCGAACCTGTATTGTAAAGACTGGTGCATGATGTAGGTTTAAAAGTAGTTTAGTAAAACCTGTATTACAGGTCACCAGGGCTTCATTCACTCTACGGACTCGTACAGTGCTCGTGATTTCAGTGCCTATTGTCTTATTAGACTTAACTTATACAGTATAACTGCTTTTAAGAATGTTTTATTAAGTCCCTACAAATAAAACGGAATAAAAGTACTTATAGTTAAACAAAACACCTAAAACACATACCTAAGCAAACTTAATTTTTTTACATGTACATGATTCAAATACCGACAAAGTAAAATAAAGATTTGTTTAAAATAACAATTAATATTACGTATTATGATATTACGGACAGTACCTGGTCAACCGTTTTGCAGCAAAGTAGAGTTAAAAGAATTCAATAGATAGGTACCTACACAGGTAAATACATAACTTATATATAAGCTTTAAAGCTAGGTAGGTACTTACAGCCATCGTATCGCCTCCGACTTCGGTAAAAACACAAAAAACAAAATTAAAAGCACAACAAAACAGCGCATTTCAATAAATGCAAACAAAACTTTACTAGTTCATGTTCACATCACGTCACAAAAATAAAACGCGCGTAAATATTTAGCGCGATTTCGCGCTGAGGCGAGGAGAGAAGGGTCGGTTGTTCGCTCTCCAGCGTCTGCGGTAGAATGAGACTGCAAGCGGAGTCCTAGTGGACTGCGGGGCTCGGGCGGGCAGTGGTCAGCGGCCGGCGCGGACGGCGCGGGGCGGCGAGACAGAGACCGCACGCTCCGCCCAGCCACAAACACCACAATTCATAAACTTCCTTGTAGAGCCTTCTAAGGCTAACTTTATTGTTTGAATTTATTATTACTACCATCCCTTTTCATGGAATACTTGATATCTGGGACATTTCACCTGAATCAGACATCACCCTACGTCGCCTGAAATAACAATTTTCAGGAAACTGAACAATTGAAATAACTTTTGCGTGTTTGATAAAATACCTGCTGATACTTACCATGATTTGATTAGGAATTTAATCCCAGTCTAGATACATTTTAACGGTAAGTAGTCCACGGGAAGCGCAGTCCATTTGAGTAGTTCCTCGTGAGGATGAGGACCTACTTTTTCAGTACAATCAATATAATAATAATAATCACTATAAAAATCGGGTGTATTATCACTTTACCACTGGTAAACCTAACTTTTAACCTATCATTTAGCAACTTTTCAGGAAGTTAATCAGTAGTAGTTACGATGAATTCTCCAATTTTTTTTGTACAGTGAAGCAAAGCGAGGGCGGGTGCGATCCCCACGACAAAGAACAACTAACAGTTACTACGAAGTGGGCTCGAACGTAGGTATTCGCTCATAACGCGCGCGTTGTATGTACTTAAGTTACGATTGATGCCCAAGGCACCCCAAGGGTCACACCATATTTATCGACGGTGAAACGACTTACGTTATGTTTCTACGAGCTACATAGAAAGGGTATAATGACATCGACTACAAGTAGGTATCTTCTTTGCAGTTGAAGTATAGTTTTTAGTCTATTACCCAACAATTACGTACCTACCTACCTACCTTAATTTAATAAGATACCCACGCGTCTGACGCGTCCAATTATCTTCTATTTTTCATATTATCTATATCTTATCTTTATCATTTATCTTCACCACCTGCATTAAAATACTGTATAGCGAATAAGGGCCCTGCACATTGCACAACCCACTTATCAATTCAGTCGAGTGGACATCCATTCATCGCGGCGCATTGTCGCTATTATGCACGGATTCGGCTCCTATTTACTCGTTCACGAGCTGATGGATCAAATGATAACTTACTTTTGTTAAAATGCATTGACCTTATTCATTTACAGAAACAAATGAATAACATTCATTTATGAATCGTGTGACACAATACATAATATAGAATATCCTGTTTGTGGTATAGCGAATGGAAATGCTAAAAAGTTGTTATCGAGTAAAAAGACGTTATTTGAACTAAATATTATATTCATGTCAAGATGTACCGTACCTTCTATTTTAACTAGATAAAGCTAAATAAACTTACTTTTTATTACCATAAAATATTTTTGCCGGAAATTATTGATACAATGAATATGAAAAGTCATAAAAAAACATAGTTTTTCTTAGTTCCATCACACTCGTAAACAATACAGGGTTATTGGTAAATTAGTAACACTACGTGAACTGCAGGTTCTGCCCATCATCACAAACACGTTTGTGAAGACGCCAGGTCTTAATTCTTAAACTTGGTATTGGTAATAGGTACCCTCGCAATTCAATAATCGTTCGTTAGAGGTTTTGTTTGAAACTCAACTTAAAAATAGCTCTGCCCTGAATTAACAGAAGGTATGAGAGTGGAAGATCGGTCTTAAGTAACTCGTTGGGTTCCAGACAAAGATGTTTTTTCTGCAGTTCACGTAGTGTTACTAATTTACCAATAACCCTGTATAATAAATAACTTATGTTTTAGTAAACAGATAATTTATATGATCCTTTATTTTATTGAATCTGATGAGGTCGTTGTCCTACATTTAAATATTATTACACAATATTAGTCAAATTACACGAGGAGTGAATTAACGAATTAACCTAGATAACTTAACTCCAAGATACTTAATGGTTTCCCAGCTACATCATAGATACTAATTAATGCATTTTATGATATTATTGATAAGCTTAATTATTACAAATATCAAAATTTAGTAAACATATAATTTGGACATTTAGATTTTTTACAAATTATTCACAATATTACTCGTACTATACGCGTGGTATAAAAAATGCTATTCACAACAATTACAGTTATTGACAAGTACAAAAATAGCCATTTTTTTAGAATATATTTATATTGCAATGGTACCTAGTGCATTTTACTATGATATATGATGGAATAATTAAATATATAATAATATGATACTATTAAAAACAGCCTTCATTTTTTTCTGTTTTTCTGGACAAATCCCAAAGAGAAAAAAATTATAGAAATAAAGAATTAAAGAATTTTCCAAATCGGTCCATAATTGACGTAGAAATCGACGAACATACAAAAAAAAAATACACAGCCGAATATTTAACCACTTTTGTTTTTCGTTTCGTCGTAAAAAAAATCATTGGTATTTATTGGTATATTCCGTATTCCTTTGTATATTATTTCTATTTTACCTATGTATGCAATAAAGTTTTTTCTATCTATCTATCCATCTAAGTTTATAATATTACATTCTATGCGCAGACCCAACCCAAATTATAATAAATATTTACAACCATACTGCAGTTTTTTGTATCAATTGATCAATTTGAGACATAGTTACTGTTGGTGTAGTTCTGAACATTTGAAATTAGTTACGAATATTCTAGAAAAAAATACCAGGGGGCTCTATTCTGCTAACCAAACCAATCGCTTCACTGTGTCAATAGTTTCGTCGCAGGGGCTCCGCCATAGTCATTTTTTGGTATACTACATAGCGCATGGCAGTTTTGCGACAAAAATTAACATTAAGGTCGACGCGGGTTGGTTTTAAATTTTTTTTGCGTCCCAGAAGCAATAAAACGAACGGAAAAGTAATTTGCCACAAATCGTCAAATATTTTCTATGACCTCTTGATAAAACCAACTTTGATTCATTTGTATTTTGGGAGCATTTGGGAAAAATATTGATTTTTAGCACAAAATCTCATAATTTCCCAAATACTCCAAAAACACCAGAGAATCGAATGAATCGAAGTTGATTTTATTATGAGTCCATAGATAATGGTTTAAAATTTGCGGTAAATTACTTTTCCGCTAGTTTTATTTGTGAACACAGAAAAATTCCAAACCACAAAGCAATTTGAATCTCGCGCCAACCCGCGTCGAACCACCTTAGCTTTAGCAGAACTGGGCCCCGAGGATGTCAGATTGCCTATTTTCTTTAGCACCGAAGGGTTTACCAAACCTATCTACAGAGTAAAAAGCTACTGTTTCTTTGGTCAAGGATCGTTTTTCTTTCTAACGTACTGTTTGACGAGAGAGAAACTAAACCCCAACCGTCAGGCAAGATGTGATAGGTCGTCCAACTCGGGAGGCGCTTGAGGTCCACTGGGGCCTCGAGCGAAAACTGGCTTCGACACCACTGACACTGGGGCCTGTATACAGAAACCAAAGGTTAATTTATTTTAAAAGAACATTAAGAACAAATACGTATTTGTGTCACTGCTGGAGCGTAGAATCAGTCCGTTTATAGAATTACTGGGCCAATACGAAAAAGGCGCAATTTAAATAATTACGCTATTGTTGAACGATCAACGTTCAACAATATGGCTAAAGATCACTTAACCATCTCGTCGAATGAAATAAATTAGGTATTCTGAACAAATCCGCGCTTTGCAATCGCATGGACATTCTACAAAAGGGCTGATTCTACGATTCGGCGGAGACATATTATACAGAATGGATTTTTTGGACGGGCAGTGAAGAAGTACCTAAGCCGTTGTAGCTACCGGAAATCGTCTTAGGGAGACTATCCATATGTTTTTTAGATGTTTTTCATCAGCTTTAATAAAAATGTATAATTAGCAAAAACATATCTCGATGCCAATCGATCCTGTTTCTTATACTGATCAAAAACTTCTATCAGACCAACTGAGATTAGAGAATGTACTAAAAAGGTGGGACCTCGACTATCGATAAACGGATGCGTATAGCTCAAATGACCTGAATGAAGTGGATATGTCGATGTTATATTGATGTTATTTATTAGTTACGAAATCCTAGTTTAAACTACTTGCATTATGAGAATGAAGTAGCTTACTTGGACAGGGTTTCTTTCGTATAGCGTAACTTTATGAAACAATGCTGTAAGTAACCTACATCAACACTATACCTATCTATGACCGTTATTTATAACTTTAGTAGTAAAGGGATTTGGGCATCAGTTAACTGACAGGTATTTTTTTCAAAATCGCGGCGCACAATGAAATTTATATATTTGGATAGAGAACACTTAGAAATAAAACCGGCCAAGTGCGTGTCGAACTCGCGCACGAAGGGTTCCGTACCAATATCTATAAAAACGGCATAAAAAAAATCACGTTTGTTGTATGCCTCCCTTAAATATTAATTTAATTATTTATTTTAAAGTGAATATATTACTAAATATTCTGCGAATATCTCAAGCGTCTACTTGTTGCCGTTATCAATATCGAGCAGAAAAAATTACGTTTGTTGTAAGAGAACCCCCTTAAATATTTATTTTATTCTTTTTTTAGTATTTGTTGTTATAGCGGCAACCGATATACATCATCTGTGATAATTTTAACTGTCTTACTATCTCGGTTCATGAGATACAGCCTGGTGACATAGGGTTCCGTTTTACCCTTTGGGTACGGAACCCTAATAAAAAGGTCCTGTAGCATAAAGTCCTGAAACATAAAGTCCTAAACCGATTTCTGAGATATTGACTAAAGAAAATAGATCATTTGCTCTAATCTAATAATATCTTAGTTGGCGTTTTAGGAAATTATGTTATAGAATATATATTATTTTTTTTTTATTTGTTTACGTTTTATTTTATCGAAATAAAAATATATAACATTTAGAGTGACGCGATTTTGAAAAAAATAACAGTGTGGTAGCCGATGTTAGGGCCACCTCCATACAAAAATGTTCCAACTTGATTAGCAACCTTATCGCGTACCTTATAGTTTCATTATCCGTTACGAGCGCATCAGCGTTCGTACCACGGGACAGGCATGAAAGTGATGGGAAACATGAACGATGTGCACACTAAACTCAATCTTGTGACTAAGTGATGTACGTTTCATTTTCATTTGATCTTGGTGATACGCACCTGACTGACGAGCGCTGGTGGTTGTGTTGAGGGAACGCCGACCACGACAACCTTCTGTTGCGGCGCGTTCTGTGGTTGAGGCCCGCTGGTTACCACCACCGACTACGGAAATTTAGACATGCATATTGCTCACACTCATACGCAATCAAAACAAGACAGCTTATTAAGTACAGGCAGTATTTTTAAGGAACTTTTATTATCTCTGTAATATTTAGTTGTAGAATAAACGGTTTCCTTAATTTTATTATTAAAGTTTTTCTCAGGGTGCGTTGTCGCTGAGCCGGACCGGAAGTGACTGATCGCTTTCGGCATTGTTTGATAAAAATCTCGTCATCTCGTTGATGCTTCTGATGACTTCGCTCCGCTCCGCGTTAGTGAAAAGGGACCTTTATGAGCATTGAACAGCTTGCCTTAACATTTCATCTACATAATATAGTATACTGTTCAAGATTATAGCTTTAAAATAGTATAAAATATCTAGGTATCATTCTGCCTGACATGCCATATAGTGTTACAGAAAACATGCAATCAAAAAAGTTCAAATATCATGCGCTTAGATTTTTACATTATATAACCATAAATTAGAAAAGTGTATACCTAACTATAAATTAAAAATTTGCGCCGTGATTTACTTTAACAAGTCGTTTTGTTCTAAGAATTTAGATTTGTTAATCAAATTCTGTTTTTTTTATGTATGTAATTAACTTTATTACGTTAGCTAGACATGTCTTTGCAAAAATCCATGCTTATTTAATTGATCACCAATTTAGCACTAATCTATTAGTAGGAGGTACTTATCTATGTGATATTTACCTGAACGCCGCCGCTGCGGACGATAGCCGGCTGTGAGCCGTGGACGACGATATGGCCGGAGCTAGAGGTTTGTGTCAGGGACTACGGAATTACAAAAAAAAAATTATATAAATCCTACATGTATGTCAATGGGGCTGGACAGGTAGCCTTATAAGAGGTCAGATTGGTGTAAAGAAACAATAACATAGAAGGAATGTAAAGAGAGCAGACCATTGGATAGTCCAACATTTTATTTGTATTATTATCATCAAGGAAGTAGGCAGGATGAGAAGAAAAGCACAACATGAGGTAGATAGGGTTCGAGGAGGCCTTTTCTAAGAGGCAAACTAATCTAGTGTTTATGTATATTGTGATGTTATGTTATTCACTTTTTTTAGCTTTAATAAGGTTTAATTATTAGGGCTACAAATTTTTAGGGCTTTAGTACTCAGTTCCATTCCATTTTAATCCGTAACAGTACTGACCGGAGGTTGTTTTTGCTGCGAGACAATAACGAACTTCTGCGGTGGAGGCGTGGATGGCGCCGTGGCCTGAGGGATCGGCGAGCTGATGACGACGCTGCGAGCGGTCACCGTTTCTGAACAAATTAAAACTAAATGAGGCGATTTCTAATAGAGAAAAAACTCTGTTGTCTTAGAACTCGATAGATGGCGCTGCATCGTGGCGATGCTCTATCGTCTAGATGCATGGTGTCTCTATCGTCTATGCACGCTCTAGAAATATAAAACGCATTGACCGTGCATAGACGACACCTAGTTTTAATTAAGCTAACTGACTGTTGCAAACAATCTGCAGGTAGCTCAACTAATAACTTAGATGAGTTAAATATAGAGTTTTTGTATTTGTGTTCTTTTATACACAAGCTACTATACTTACCAATAGGTTTGGTTAGATGAGGCACTTGCGTGGTGCTGGGCGTCGGGGTGGAAGGGAGCAATGGCGGCGTGCAGGTGATGACCGCGACCGCGCCGCCGCCGCTGCTGGCCGACGGAGACGAGCGGATCTTGCTGACGGCTTGTTGGAGGCTCGGCCCGAGGTAGCCGTATTCACGCCTGTACACGAGAAGGTATGCAAAACATATTTGTACAAAAAAAGAGTTCACAGACCTTTTCCGTTGGGTATAGTATGAACAGTGTTGTCGATACGTAGGCAAGTATTTCGATGTGTTTTCTTCGAAATAAAATCAGTGTAGTTCCATTTTAGAAAAAAACCGTTACATAACACATTGTAGGTTAGCCATGCGTTCGGACGCACTTCGCTTGATGGGAAACAATAGAAGTGCCTATTTTAGGAACCTGCTTGCCCAGAAAAATGCTGATGGATTGTTTTTTACTTGTAGTCCTCGGGCAGATCAGGCGGCGACCGCAGCTGCCTCACGGCGGAGCCAAAACCGTCAGCCGCTGGTGTTTGAGGTTGCCGGCCGCTAGTCGGTCCGCACCGTCGATGGCAACGCACACGTTAGAGTCAAGGTTACAGTCAAGTATTTCTTACTTGTAGTCCTCGGGTAGATCGGGCGGCGAGCGCAGCTGCCTCACGACGGGAGCCAACACCTTCAGCAACTGGTGCTTGAGGTTACCGGCCGCAAGTCGGTCCGCACCGCCGATGCCGCTCAGCGCGCCTTCCAATCTCTCGCCCAGCCAACGCACTCGGGGCAGGATGAACACCTGCTCCCACATCACACACAGTTGTATTAAAAATGAGTCAGTAACTGACTAATTTGTTATGACTATGTACTCTATTATATAAGGAAGAATATCATGTAATTCTTAAATGATATTTATTACTTTATTGATTATTTTATTGATAGACCTATACGTTTATCAATAAAAAAATACAAATTACATTACAATAGTCGTTTTCACGTAGGAAGCGTTCCCTGGTAGATGGACTACGTTTCATTTCACGTACTGTCCATTGACTACGATTTTGTGAATTAAAATTATTCAAAACGTATATGTATACGCTATGCTTTCATATGTATTTAAACATTTTCGAAAAAATCGGGAAATAGGAAATATTATCAAAATTGATTCTAATTAGTAGTTCTAAATCATTAAAAATCGAATAAAATAATATTGTTTAAGCGTTAGGCCATTTGAATAAATTTCGCACCGAAACGTCTTCGAATGCTTCCGACGTGATAACGACTTTAATGGAGTCTGAGTAGACGCCGAAGCAGAACGTTGGCGTCTTCCTACAATAGTCATACACTGAAATATCGCACCACCCCGCGGGGTTATGTCAAAGAGAATACCTACAATACTAGGTTGTGTCGCCGAGTTTGGTGTGTTAATATCAACTTGACAACAAAAAAAGTATACGTCGTTCCAGAAAACATAGAGTACGTTCTGATACCGACAAGTGTTTTTAACCTCCGACGAAAAATATGGTATGGACGGGGAACTCTTAGAACATAAAAATATAAAGCCTTTTATAAAACCTTTTTTAGAGGTGACGTCAATTACATTGCTATTGTATTAGGTGATAAAAATGATGCAGTTGTTCAAATGCTATGAAGATTCAAAGTAAGGATCTTGAAAATAGCCTGTGTATTATTAAATAGACGGAAAAGCAGATGAGCCTCCTGATGTTAAGTTTTCACAACTAACGCTTAACAGTGAGGCTGTTGTCTTATTTCTAGTAAAAAAAACAGAAGAAGAGAAGAGTTCAGGTAAAATTAAGGGGTTTATCAAAGATCCTTGTACCCTACACGGTAAACAACTATCTTTGGCGTATATATGAATATCTGACCTTTACAACTTCAGATCCCAGTTCGGCCAATCCTTGGACAGCGCCGTACAGTGACGCAAGCGGAGTCTTTTCAGACTCTTTCATGGAGGCCATGGCTACTCCCGTCTCGTTGTTGGTCTGAGATGGACACTGCAGCGCCTTTGCGAACAATCTAGAACAAAGACATCGGTCATGAAGTCTTCCCAAAAATGGTATTTTACCATCATCTTGTTAAGTTACTACAAGGGCGAGTTTTTTCAGGGCCACTGAGGGTTAGTCTGAAACCGTGAGAGTTATCGAAATTAACTTCAGGAGTTAGGTGCTCTATTTTAAACAAAATAAGTTTTGCATAAAAAAAGTCAAAGTTTTTTAGCTTGTCTGGAAAAGTGAGGTTTTTTTTTCTTTTTGGATTCTTTGTTCGATTAAAATGTAACTTTATGAATTCAGTAAAGGTTACACGTTCTGACATGCTTTCCTTGCGTGTAGTCTACTTACTGAATTCGTAAATTTTAATTTATAAATTTTTAATTTTGTAGGTGTCCAATAACTTTGGGCACATAGTCGTCGTATATTTATTTAGTATCAAACAAAGAACCCAAAAATGATTTTTTTTCAACATCATTTTTTTTGCGAGAAACTAACAATTCATTGACTATTTTTGTAAGTGTCTCAATAGATTCTTTAGTGCTAGCAAGCCACAAAAAAAAATAAAACGCGAGAAACTAACAAGTCCGAGTATCTGTAGTTTCTGTAGAAGTTGTTTATCTACATATGTACATAATTATGTATATCTATACAGATCTGTACTAATATAATAAATTCGAAAGTAACACTGTCTGTTTGTTAACTTTTCACGCCTAAACGGCTGAACGGATCTTAGTGAAATTTGGCAGGGAAGTAAATGGTATCCCGGGGACAGACATAGACTACATGAAAAGCGCGTGCGAAGCCGCAGACAGCAACTAATAAGTTTGTAATCTCAAACAAACCTTGTGACCCTAGTCTGCAGATTGTTGGTGGAGGTGTTAAAGGTCTTGCAGATCTGCGCCATGAGCCTCGCAGCGAAGTCCCGCAGAGCCCAATGGTTGTCCATCTCTGGACGCAAGCAGAGTTGTCGCGAGACTATGCACGTGGACACTGACGGGATCAACTCGTGCAGCTGTGGAATTAACTTACATCTACAGCCAGCAGCATACTAACAAAAAACGCTGTCGTTGACGACTGATGTGGCGTGGTCGGCCTGCGACGCAGGAGGTTGCGGGTTCGATTCCCGCTTTAAGACAAATGTTTGTACGATCTGCAAATATTTGTTCCGGGTGTACTGGGTATTTTCTATGAATAATAAAAAAATAACTATCCATGTAATGTATTCTAATAAGTTTAACAGTCATGTATTACGCATAATAAAAGCTCTGCTTAACTTGGGGCTAGATGATGATGTCCAGCATTATTTATTTATTTTTTATACTAGTTTTTTTAATTGTATTTGATAACAAATTTTTAAATATTATTTAGCGGGTATTTATCGCGCGTCATGTGTTTTTATTTCCCCCTACGTTCCTATCGCGTTACAGCTCAGCGTTACAGATCGTGGTCACGGGCCACTGAATGTACTCAAAGTTACAGCTGAGAATCGACGGCAGTATCCAAGACCACCCTCAATTCGTCTTCAGAAAAAAAATTACCCGATAAATAATATTAACATTGACTAGTTGGAAATACTTAGATTCGGTGTAGGTACCGAGTGAAATGTTTTCCCGTGGGTTCTTAGTTTTATAAAGCACCTATAGGCTATTTGACTACTATTGGGAATTAGTTCTTACGTATTGTTTGATAAAAATAATGCAAATGCTACTAATATTTCTTCAAGGCCCGTCGTATTTGTTGTGAAAGCTAATTTTAAAGTTTGAATGCGCCCTAAAACGCTCATGGCTCCGGCGACATGATTCGATGACGTCACAACTCCTTTCGTCAACCAACACCATGTCAACCGTGGACGGAAGAAATCACCCCTCCCTTGATGGTACACATTTCACACCGTAGAGTTATTATAGTACTAGCCATATAATAACTCTATGCTTCACACCCACCACATTGTATGATAGACACCAAAGAGTTTATATAGTACTTATATAAACTCTATGTATGACACTCTGAAACAGACACTGGCGGAGTCGCGGCGAAAGGCAAGCGGCGCCGCGCCGTAAAGAAGTTAAAGATGAAGTTGTTACGTCATCAGCAACGGCAGAGCGTTTCCGATCACGTGCTCGAACATAAAAAAAAGTATTTTAAATTCTCTTTTATGCCTAAAATAGATACATTTTTTAATGAAAGCCATCAAAATACGCTTTTTTACGTTATCACTGACTAGGATGATAACATTTTGGAACTTATTTTCAATGTAGTCAAGTAGCCTATTGAAGGCATTTCTATCAAGCTATTTATAATATCAATGCCCCAAACGTGACTGCCGCTGTCATGTCAAAGCTAAGCAGATCTTGTGTTAGGGTACTAGATGATGACTTATTAGAATAAATTACGTAGATATATTTTTACGAAACATAGAAAATACCCAAAACACCCCCCGAACAAACATTTCACCCAAGGCGGGAATCGAACCCGCAACCGATGAATGGAAGTAGGTACTTACATATTTCTCCAAGTACAGCGACTGATTGTCAAGCAGAGCTTTGACCATTCGCATCAAATAAATTAGAAGAGCCAGGTTGTTCTGCACAACATTTACTTTGACACCCTCCGATATAAATGTGCACATTCGCGGCAGCATCTCGTGCAGACCGGGGTCACATGCAAGGGACTGGAGAGCTTCCTGTAACGGTAAAAAAAACACGTAAATCGAAACTCAAACTACTTTCTTTCCCTATAGGCGCATACATTACAAGTGCGTTAGCGCACTGACTGAGGCTGAAGTCTACCTCGGTTTGTTTAATTGCCATTTAGCGCGATGACGAAGAAGTACCTATAAGCTGAAAGTATCGTGTTGCTTCTAGAATCTAAAATTTATATTTTACAGGCCCAGAAAGATAGGCCAGAAAAACTATATTTTGGCCATAAGATCTTACAGGAAGTCAGAATTCACGCCTACCGCATCGCGCTGATATTGTTAATTTGATGCATATTAGCTTTAGTTAGACCGGAGAAATAAAATAGCAAAATACAGATTATCTAGTAGATGATAAAAAGGGGTTTGTTTCAACTCGAAAACTAACTAGCTAACTAGGTAAAGGTTTCTTGTTCACTTCTTTACTTTATTTTACTTTTTTTTATTCTTTAATAAGGGCTTAATTCTTTACTTTTACCTTAGGTGAACAAAAAAACTAAGTGACCACTTTATTTCCTTATTTTAATGTTATTTGAAATATCTGGTGTGTCCAAGAGTCCTTTAAAGTCTAAAGAAAATGAAGCAAAGTGAGTTTTTAGTTTTAGAAGCTTGAAAGGACCAGAATTTGGAAGTCTTCCACCACTCTATGGTTCCTGCAATTAGATATACTATAGAAACAGCGAATTTTTTATTTTAAGGTAATTATTGTGCAAGAAAGTAATGTAAATTTTTACCGCACGGCGTCCTTCATCGCTGCCCACGCAAGCCTCGGTGATCTCTTTGTAATACAGCTGTTGTTCAACGCTCAGCTCATGTGTAGCGAGCTGCTTCACATGAACTGATTCTGATGCCTTCAGTCTTGCAGCTTTACCACACATCGGTTTACCTGAAGAAAGCAAAGTATGTGTGATGCTTCAATAGATAAAAACACAACTACTAGATATGTTTATCACAACATCAACCAAATTAAAGACCAAATTCAGACGAAGTGAGGTGAGGCCGTGTGGTGCTGGTCTAGAATTGTACCACCCCAACTCTTCCTGTGGGTGTCGTAGGACACGTGGTAAGGGACACAGACCGGGGGGTGGGCAGCAGCGCCCCCTGCAAAACAACCCAACCAACGAACTGCGATCCCCAACCCGCATGCCCAGCGTGGGAATTATGGGCATTACCCCCAATTATGGTACGAAACAGGAAATGGTTCCCAGTTCAAGGTGACCTCGCTATTCATGACCATGGCAGCGGCCAGCTATCTAGCTATCTAGTACCCATAACACAAGCTCTGCTTAGCTTGGGGCTAGATAATGTTGTGTAAATTGTCCAGCATTATTATTATTATAATCCAAATCATGGCGGGCACCGAGAAGTTCCAGGAGCTTCGCGGGGATGGATGTTGCCTTGGAACCCACTGACGTTGAGGAGACCCTACACAATCTGGTCGAAACGCTGAGGAGTGAAGGTATCAAGTTCTGTAAAAAGCAGCGTACTGGCAAGAAATCCAAACTCTCGGGTTGATGACGAGAAGACGGGAAACTACCCAAGCGACTTCGTCTGAGACCTGAACAAGCAAATTGCGAAGATGGTACGGCGTGACCTTCGGAGCTTCAACACACGCCTCATTGAAGAGGCGGTAGAGCGAAACCGAGGGTCTAAAGTATTCACTCAGCAGCTTGGCAGGAGCCACCGGACGAAGCTTGAAACGCACGATGGAAGGACCGTATCGTCGAAGCTGGATCTCTGCCAAGATAGAGGATTTCTATGCTGCCTATGCTCCTCATGCCCCACGACCACGATTCCAGAGCCACCCTGACACGCCACTACACCGACGAACTGCCAGACTTCAGTCAAGACGAGATCGTGTTGGCTCTGAGGCAGCTTCAAAATGGAAAAACCTCCGGTGAAGACGGCATAACATTGGGACTCGATAAGATAAGGGCATCAACATAAACGGCGTTTACATCTCACACCTGCAAATGGCGGATGACATAGTTTTAATGGCGGAGCCGCAAGAGGAGCTGAACCAGATGCTGGACGGCTTAGCTTCAGCCTCGCGACGCATTGGTCTTGGCATGACTTTGAATTCGGATAAAACCAGGGTCATGATCAATGGCCACATTAGTCCAATACCGGTCGTCGTACATAGTCACCTTCTCGAAATCGTTTCAGAATACACTTCCAATACACTGCAGTTTGGTAAAAACTATTTCGAGGAGGCCAAGAGGACGATCAACTAGGTTGGGCAGCATTCGGGAAACTACGCTAAGTCTTGTCGTCATCCATACCGCAATGCTTGAAAACGAAAGTTTTCAATCAGAGCGTCCTACCTGTCATAACCTACGGGGCTGAAACATGGACACTCACGGCAGGGCTGGTCCATCAATCAAGGTCGCTCAGCCAGCTATGGAAAGAGCTATGCTCGGATATTCGTCATTTCACTATATATATATGTACCTATTTTTGTTATTGTATATTCTTTTTGTATTTTACAGACTTTAAATTATATAATAAAACAGTAGTTCACTAAAATAATGTAAGTTTATATTGTGTTTATATTGTACTATTATTATTATTAGTATACCTATTGCTATTGTTTAGTGTTAGTTTCTTTATATTTTTATTTTTTGTTTATATTAAGGTATTTTTTCTTCTGTTGATATAGTCTAAATTTTAATCATACCCAGGTACTATGTTTAAAGCACGCCTTTTGTTGATGTTGACCCTATGTGGTTGGCAGGCAGAAAATGCCATCGGCATTATGCCCACCATTTGTATACTTTTTGTGTAATTGTGTGCAATAAAGAATTAAATAATAATAATTCTCCGAAGGCTCAAATAGCTCTAAGAATTAGCAAGCTGAAGTGGCAGTGGGTCGGCCATTTCTCGCGAAAAAGCGACAACCCAATGGTTGTCGCTTTTTCGCGAGAAATGGCCGACCCACGTAAACGTGTTCTTGAGCGGAGCCCACATCTCGGTAAACGTAGTGTAGGACACCCTCCGTCCAGGTGGGGTGACGACCTGCGAAAGACTGCAGGCAGATGCAGAGTTCAACCTTACGTTTAAGGTTAGTAATTAATATTATTAAGTGAAACTTGATGCTGAATGCGTCAAGCTGAAGACAGGGCGCTATGGCGCTCATAACGGGAGGCCTATAACCAGCAGTGGACTAACATATACTGATGATGATAATGATGATGATGAGGTGAGGTGTAAGTATTATAAAAATCACCTGCAGCATCTTTGTTGGTGGGTTTGCTTAGTTTACATACTGGATCAACAGATTCCAGTTTCTGTGCCTCTTTTGACAGTGGTGGTGGGTTCTCTGGCACTGTCGGCTGGACCCCGTCCACACTCAACCAATGAGCTCTAAGAGAGACATCGAGTGGTACTTTTGGTGGTGGTGCTGACAGAATTTCCGATAAATCAATTTCTTTTTCCTCAACAAAATGGAGCTCTCTACCGCCTCCTGATGCAAATCGGAATGGTAACCCCTCTTGTTGGAGATAACCATATTGGGGCTGAAATTCAAAAATTATAATGAATTTTCTATTATATTAATGCTATTTCTTTTTTCTTATCAGACTCCTTGGTTTACTGGTATGGGTTATTATTAATTTAATTTGTATTATCTGAACATGGGATTTTTGAGTGAAAAATATGATATTTTGATACATTTTACTTATAGATAGGTATACATATACGATTTTTACTCATAATTTCTAATGTGCTAAGTAATGTGATGCGAGCTATACCATCACAGACTAGGGGTATATTATGTATCCTGCTATGATTTGGTTCTGTACACCGTGGGTAGGTATGGTTTCAATACTAAAATGCTAAATGACCATTACCTCTATGTTCTTCACTTTCAATGCATGGTCGATATCTGTTATTGCAAGTTTTTGTCTTTTAGAATGATGCATGAACTTCATAGCGTCTTGAACTATAACTTTCAAACGGTAAGTAACATCATCTGCTAGGTCTTTTGCAGCATCGTCTGCTAAGTTAGCGATCCCAATACTTTCAGCCACAACTTTCATGGAGTCGAGGGAGAGAGCTGAAGAATATGTAAACTCTGAATCTCCCATCTGAAATGTAATTACACCAGACATATTAGATAGAAGGCTATCATGAGAATCGCAAATGTGCGAGTACGAAATGAGCGGAGTTAGAGTTAAATTGAAAAATGTATTCATTTGCTGTTGTATACAGTATTTTTTTTTAAATTGTACGAGTACTCGTAATGATTGTAGACGTATGAGGTAGCGTGATCACCGTGGCATTCAGGCACGCAATGGGAGACAAAATTGGCGATTTGGCGAAAGCCATGTAATTTCAAGTTATTCTACCCAGGTAGTTTAGTTTCTAGTATGTTTATGTAGGTACTCATTGGCCAATACAATAATAACAGACTAAAGGGATACTACGTATCTAGTACTATACTTACTTTAAGTACTTATCCAATAATCTAAAATAAAATCACGAACGAACACAGATCACTTTCTTTCCAAAAAACATCAAATAATTTTGCATTGCCTTGCAATGCAAGAAGGAACACATCCACACACACCACAGATCACTATAAACTGTAGGTACGTATTAAGTACATGCCAAGTACAGACTGGCTGGCTGGAAATTTATAAATTTGTTTGTATAAATTATGTTTGTTTTTTAGAGTTCCGTGTAACTCTAACTATGAATTTTAAAAGATATAGAGTAAACCGGTTAATCTTAACTTAACCCCTTGGCTAATGCTCTACCAAATATGTTCATAGTGTAATATAATCTTAAGTTTTACTTAAATTTACATACATTTGCACCATCAGTTCTCAATGTTCTCATCAAAACAAAAGTGGTAGATGGCATTGTTATGTATCAAAAAAACTGGATAATTGACTCTATAGTTTTTTCGCATGTTATGTGATTTTTTGCTAGGAGACCTTAATAAATAAATAAAAAATGCTGGACAATCCACGCAGCATCCATCATCTAGCCCCAAGCTAACCAGAGCTTGTGTTATGTTATGAGTACTAGATGACTGTTATACTTAAGGGGGCGACCGATGACACAATTTTTGAGCGGCACAGAGCAGAGCTGCGTTGTCCCAAGAAACAACTTTTTGATTATTATCCATTTTTAGGGACATCTATTTGCAGAAATAAGCGGAAGGTTTCTTTATTCTTTTTTATTTGATATGGTGATGACAATAAAACAATCTTGTAATTGATAGTTTCGGAGAAAAATGATAATAGTTAAGAAAACAGATGGTACTTCGCACAATTATTTTTGTTATATAAAATGGTTTTCTTTCAGTTTTGAACAGAAGAGGATTTGTCTGGTATGTCATAGATAATTGTGTATTTTTGGAAGCTTTGTCGATTCATATTATGGAGAAAAAAGGTTTTAATGTAACCCAAATTCGAGCAATTTACTTACCTATAGCCGCCTTAAGAGAATTACATTACGAGCATACATATTTTTTATTATACATAGAAAATACCCAGAACACCCGAAACAAATGTTTGTAGATCGATTAACTAATTAAACTTGTAAGTAGGTAAAGTATCTTATAGTTTTGTTCATACGGACTTATTTCAGTACCTATTTATGTATGTATGTATGTACTAATAAGACTCCCAAGAGAAAAATTACCCTGTATTGAGCCATCTTTTTATCACGCCGTTTAATATTGGTGTTTGAACTACATTTTTGATTGAGAAGATTATGGAGGAAAAATAATTAAAAAGCAATAACTCTAGGTGGGTGAAGATAAAATAATTTAATAGGTAACATTTTTGCTTCCTGAGTTGAGAAGGTGCAAACGCACTCATGCAATAAAAGTTGAGAGATTTTCAGAGAATTGCAATAGAATTATAAACTAAATGTCTAAATATTTTATTGATATCCTAAGAGATAACAAACACAGTAACGGAACTCCGACGAGTGCTTGGTTGATACACACTTGGCTGGTTTTATTAATGTTTGGCGTTGACAGCTTTTCGACTAGGGCGGCCGCACACGTCCGATTTTTGTCAGATGGTTGGATGAAATTGTCTATGGATAGGTACAACATTACAAGACCTGTGAGTCCTTAGAGTATATACCACTAGAGGTGTTGCATATACCCATTTCATTCACACAAGAGAGAGATCAAAATATGCTTGTAGCCTGAGAAGAAATGAGATAGAATGAAAGTTTCTCTGTCTCAACCAGTGTGCCAGTTTTTTCATTGTTTAGCTCTTATAAGAGCTAAACAAACATGCCGGGCACATCACATATTATTTGTTGTTTTCGACCTAATGATACTTTCTGTTAATTAAATGTGTGAAAGTGACTCTGCGGGCATTCCTGCGTCTCTCAACGATATAAATCTGAAGCAACGATGGTGCGGTGCAGTGTTTTTGGATGTAAAAGTGACGGTGAACGAAAAGTGCCGAGTTTGTCATTCCAATCGTAAGTGGGTAAAGCCAAAATTTTGTTACACTTTTAGATTTTAATTTGCGTCTAATGATAAATAAAGAAATGTGTTGAGTAATATGACGAGTTTTTGTTTCCGATTGTAACATTGATGTATTTACTAGTTATGTAAGTATCAATTTCAAACGTATATGTTTATTTTGTTTATAAAAATTTAAAGACAAATTAACAACAACAAAAATTTTCATACAAAAAGAAATGTCCTTTTTTGCTACCCAAATATGTCGAGTACCCTAGTGAAATTTCTATAGCATTTATACTTATTTTTCTGATTCATAATTTAGTGTGAGGTTACTGGAATGTCGATTTTATTACATAAACTTTAAGATTCAAAGAAAATGAGCATTTTTTTAGGTTTTATTGTGTTGTCTTTGATTCTCGCGCTTTTACGTTACCCTATTTACGTTAATAAATTTCTATAAAAAATTTGAACGAATCGTAGTAGTTATTAATTTTTTTACACTATTAACACTTATAGCATCTGTTGCTGTGAGAATTCTAGGCGTCAACCATTTTGTTTTGTTTGTCATAGAACAAGTGAATCGGCGGCGTGTTTTCGTGATAAAAAACCATTGAACTTGTACCTGCGATTTACAAAGTAAGTTCAAGTTATTTTTCTACTTATTTATGTAAGATTAACGTTTGAGAACGTAAGATTTGTGCGAACACAGCCGCAGCTAACAATTCCTCGCCATTTTCTTATAAATTATAATTAACGCTGAAGACAGAAGCTTTTTATGTTACTTTTATGTTACTCTTACGTTACCCCTTTAAGAAGTTTATGTTACGTAACGTAAAAGCATTATAAAGGTAGGTGTATACTTTAAAGGTGAACTTTCGATCCAAGAGTCAGCGTCGGTGTAGGTGTCGCTGCGACAGTAACGCCGCGACGACGCCGACTCTGTTACAGTGCATTATTTAAGTTAGGATTGAGTATACTACAGCTAAACAGAGATAAGTATAGATTATTAATCTATGCTTATCTCAATCCCACACTACTTATCCCTTCTCCCGAAGACTGCCGCATTTTATAAATTTATTTATTATTCAATGATTTTCTGCATATTTATTGCAGATGCCATTAACAGCAGCTGAGAAACAAAGAAAGTATAGAGAGAAATTAAAAATGAAAATCCAGATAAATACAATGAAATGAAAAAAAAAAGATTGCGAAAAGAGCTTTGAAACATTATAGAACAAAAAAAAAATGTAAATATACAGAGACAGAAAAAGAAGAACAGCGTTTGAAATGGCAAGACGATAGAAAGAAGGCAAAAGAACTACAAAATAAGAATATTACTAAGAATAAAAACCAAAATGAGTTTTATTTTAACTAATAACAATAGCCTGCCATTTGCGTAATCTCATTAATGAGGGTTAACGCGTGTGAATTCGCCGCTAAAGGCGCTGCTGTATAGTGAGGTCATCAAAACGTCAAATTACATACATTTTTGTAAGCTACGCTCGTTTATTTCTAAAATAAATAAAGTGTTGTAAACGGTAGCCCTCATTGTGCATGCAGCCTTATAACACTTTTACGTTACTTTTACGTTACGGTAACGTAAAAATATTAACGTTACTATTCTGTTACTAGTGATAAAATTTTGGCTTTACCCAAGTACAAGCTCGTTTGACTTCAAAAAAGGTTCAAAATTTATAGTTTCATAGATTTCCGTACAGACAAGACTCAAAAACTATGTTTTAAAATAATTCTATTAAACATAACCTAACATTACGAAAATTTAGGGTTGCCTGCACTCGAAAATAAAATTCCCCAAATGTCGTGGCGCATTGAGACATGAATACCTACATCTACATACATTCTTAAAATATGTTTTTGTTTGTTACAGATTTCCCGAAAACAATGATTTACGTTTGCTTTGGATAGAAGCCACGGGTCGCAAAAACTGGGAACCCAAAAATATTTAGTAATTTGTTCAAACATTTTCATGAAAATCGTGAACAAAAAAGAAACGCGAACGTATCTGTTCTCTTATGCTGTTCCAAGACTGGTAAGTAAAATAAATAAATACATAAAAAGAATCAGTGCTACGATGATGGGTGAAGGACTGTTTGAGATTTGGATAGAAAAATTATACCTACTTTGTGTTTTAGTCTACCTACTAATCAAAATACTAAATCGAAAATATTTAAATGGTATTGGGATTTGGTGTTACTAATATAACTTACTATTACTTAAGTACTATTTATAATTTTCATATTAATGCTTCAATATTTTATTTCAGGCATGCAAAATATATACTACGGAAAAGGTACGTGAGGAAAATTATGAATACTCTTGAGTTTGTAAGAGAAATACAACGCAGTATAAATAAAACCACCAGTGTAAATTAGTAAGTAGGTATGTACCGTTTAATTAGTGTATGTATAATTTTATTTAATAAGTGTATGGGTATTGATTAAGGCTCTTTGATAGAAATAAAAACTGATTGATTTGTGATCCTATGATTTGTGGAGAGTAATCGTAATCATCACACACAGTGGTCATTATTACATAATAAATAAAACAGAATAGAAAATATTTGGATACATAGGTTAGGACGTAGGTAATATTTTGTTTAAGGTGTAAAAAAATTAATTTGGTTTTCTCTGCACATTTTACCTGAAGTATAATTTAAAAGTGCTTTTGAATTTCGTATAATGGTTGTCTTATCTTAGCAATACCTTATGTGTAAGATTTAATTACTTAAAAGAAATGTGATTTCCAAAGTGCAATTTTTATTGTTAGTCTGTGCTTGGTAAGTGTTTGAATTGATTATCTAGCAATAATATTATTTTCAAAATGACATTATTTTAGTATTTGAAATATGATGTCTACTTACACGTTAACTCGTATTATGTGGCGGTGGTAATAAATTTAAACGAAACCTAACATTGATACCTGAACGTTGTTTTATTTCTATGCTCATTAAATTAAAAGTTTACCTACTCCCGCATACGTAGGTACCTAATTTAATGAATGATGTATGATACTAAAATACCACCTAGCAGACATGAAATTACGAACTTAAAGTCAGGGTAACAAAATTGTATAGCAACACCACGTCGTATTACTCTGTCCCTTTTTGCGGCCACGCATGCCACTCATCTAGGTAAATTCTCAATCTACGTGTGAGTCTGATGATCAATGAAAAAAGAGATCCCCTTCGGTATAGTCTGATCCATCGAGCACATTACTGGATCCGACCATTGCTTGCTATACCGAAAGGGTTTTTTTTTCATTGGATCCGACTATCGGAAGGCGTTGTTTGTGCCATACATTTTGTTAAAGTGGTACACATTAGACATTTAATTTTGTCGTACGACTAAAAGCAGGAAGTACAGGCGGTTCTGTGGCAAAATTACGATTTGAAAAAATAAATACCTACATTAAGACTATTAGTAAGTATTTTATACCAAATTAAAGATCAAACATACCTACGGATTTTATTTTTTAAAGTTTTTCCCTTTAAATGTTTTTCATCGCGGTTTTACACATTCACGGAACTTTTCAAGAATATTCCGAGTGTATAGCCAAAAAAAATTGAGGCAAATTTTTACTTCTCGTTCGTTTTTTTTCTTCTGCAATATTCGTTAGTTTACATTTTTGTTTTATGATACCTACCCCTACCGAAAAATACCCATGAGGTGGAGATCCTGCGATCTGGGTGGATACGACGACACAAAATGAACTTAGATAGGTATCAGTTTTGAGAATTTTGTTTCAACGGAGGTGGCTCTCGCCGAATAAGGTGTAGCGCTATTGTGCTAGAACTACGAGTGAAAAGTGTTCGATTAATCCTCTCAGAACCTTGACTTAAATCATTGGTTTTTAATGCGAAGTTCACAATCACGATTGATAGTTACGTTTGCTGCACGGGAATTTTGGGAAAAAAAATCCGATCAGATTATTCCAATAGTAATCTCCTGTTTGTTTCTGCAAAGTACTGATTTATCACACGAGTTCCGTTCACAACCTACACCCGAGCGCGCTCGGAGTGCACCTAGGTCGTTCATAACCTCAAGGTAAAACGCTCGGTTGCTGCTAACTAATACGTTCCCTACCTCCGACGGTTGCAACTTTGATCGACAAAAAACACTCTGACATTGACAAAAGCGGTTTTTTTTCTTCAAATTTGGTTGGTAGTAAAGCTATAAATCAGCTAGCTAGGTTAGTTAGGTAGTTTAATTCCTTGCAGAACGCAGAAAATATTAGAAACCGCTAATATATTTGAATTTCGCGCGTATCTTTTTTAGATTCCGAGTCATGAATTCATGATATCATTTCGATCAGCCCGACTCGTTCCGTACCTTTGTACAAGGTTAAAATTTACACCAAACCACCGCACCCTGAGCCTCTGAACGAAGCCCTGGTCTTTCTACTTATTTTGTCAAATTCGATCTGGCAGCTCTGTTTGCCAGTTGAGTCTCATTCACAAACACTCGCGATCTCCGTCAGGAGTATTATTATTCTTTGCTCGCGATGAGAGCTCGAGAACGACTGAGGTCAGAAAAAGTCTGACGCAAAAGTTGGACCTGTGCGGGGTCAATGTAAAAGAGATCCCCTTTTTAGATCAATTTCTTGTCTGACCACACCGGACCACACCTTCCGACAAAAAGTTGAATGTGCGGCTGCGTACTATATTAACTCTATGGCAGCCGCCCTATATGACGTCACTGACTATGGTCAAGCCAGGCAAGTCTTTCGCTTTGGATCACTATACCCAGAAATTGTCTATGGTGTGTGAATGTCTTCGTAACGTTTTTTTTAAATGGTTGCTGTTGCCAACTGCAAGGAGTATCCAGATTTGTTGAGAAGTAGCTCATAAAATGAGGCTACATATTTTGCTACATTTAACAATAAATTTTGTCCTGAAGCATGAGGGACGTAAAAAAAATTTGAGACTGTAGTAATTTGTTTATATATTTTTATTTTACTGTCTTGAAAGTGGCACTTGCTAGGAAGACCTCACCTACCATGGAATTTGTAACGGTTAGCTTACCTCATATTACCCATACCATTTTATATTATATATAATAAACATAATACCATTTTAGTTGACGATGATCTTATAATTTTGACGTTGACAAAAGTATCTAAAATAGATTATACGAGTTAATAGCTTTTTGGTTAAGGCACAACAGTATTGCAGTTTGATCCATTATGATTTCTCCAAAGTTTTATAACGGAAGATTAAGTACCTTTATTTTATCGATGGATTATTTAAGTAGGTACTAGTTATTAAGTACATCTTTTTGATAGTTACTGTCAATTTAGAGGAAAAGCCCAAAAAGGGTAAGTTCAAAATTTTTGAATAAAAAAAAAGAAGAATTTATCCCTCCTCTTGAAAAGTTGTGTCGTATTCACAGTCTAAACAAGTTTTTAAAAATGTTAATTGAAAAAATCGATACAATTTCACGACTTTGACATGAAACATGTGACGCCGGACGACCCAACGACACGATTTTCTGAAATATTTTAATATGCTGCGATTACGTCGCTTAAAACTTTCTTAGCATGAAGCTTTAATTTTTTGATCGCTTTCAACCTACTGTTTGATATTGAAAGCAGGATAAATCACACTGCAAACTAAGAAACATTTGAATGTTACTATGTTTGTTACCTCTACACGCCAAAGCTACTGAAAGGATCGAGCTGAAATTTTGCATTTAGCTTGGCCTGGAATCTTTTATTTCATATAAATCAATTTCATATTGGATAGAAGTAACCTTTGAACGTTTCCATGGAAATAATGTGTAGGTACCTACCGTAGCAGCAAGATTATTGTCACATTTTTAACAATAATCTTTAATGACCTACCTATACATGCTTTGGAAATTGATTTTTTTGTGGCAGGCGCGACGGCGGCGGCGGCTACGCGGCGGGGCGCGGCGCGCGGCGCGGCATTCAAAAGACAATATTTTGACGCCTGTCTGTCTGTTGCCGTTATTTTTGGGGTGGATGTTGATGTCTCGTTGTTGGTAACTCATTCCCAACAAAAATGACGAATAACGAATGCCGATCCTTGGCCCCACGCGATTTCTTTCTTTGAATTTGAAAGCAGTTTGGAGTTTTTTTATTAGTGAATTGCTGTGAAAATGTACAAAAGCAAAAAAGACGTTGATAAACATGTGGAGAAACTGTTAACGAAGTTATCAGTGAAGGAGGTAAGCTAAATTTTCCGAAGGTTAAACTTAGCATTTTTACATGTCATCAAGCTTTATTTTTACGATTTACTTCCACTTCCAGTTCAAAACCCGGGCATATTCCATTGCCCGACTGTATTTCGATGCAGGAGACTATGCCAATTGCCAGAAATATGTGGAGCAGTATCTTACCCAAAAAGATAATAATGCTGCAGCTTACAAACTCCTTGGCCAAGCCTTTCAAAAGATGGGACAGAAAGAAAAAGCTTTGGAGCAGTTCAAAACGTCTCTGGATATAGATCAGACTCAAACAGGAACCATCCTGGATAGTGAGTATTAGATTAAAGTTTTTAGGTTATACATATCTGGTATTTCTCAAGATATGCTTCTCAGTTTTTCCTAGCTGCTCAACCAATGGCTTAGTTTATTCATTAAACAATTAATGAGCTAGGGATACAAAAGGTACAAATTTAAAGAACATCCTTTGATTACAGTCTGTGAACTCCTGGCTGATGAAGATGTATTCATAGATTCTGGGCGGGCCAACTATTGGTTTGAAAAAGCTGAATCTATATTTCCAAAACATCCTGTGACCTTCCGCCTGCGTGAGAGACTTATGACATTAAATGACCCTGACCCTGAGGCATTTGTTGAACTATTGACCTTCGAAATTAATGTGAGACCAAAAGATCCTGTGCTTCATGCCAGACTACTGAAACACTTTCTAAAGATGAACAAGTTTGCTGAGGCATTTGAACACAGCTGCAAAATAGAGTTTGGCTCTCTCAACTTCACCAACAATTACACTTGGTATGAAATTTTAGATGACTTACTCAAACAAAATTTAGAGAAAACAGATAAGTGTTTGTACCAATTACTCCTGTTGACAGTCAAAGAAAGGCTGACCCTATTGAGTTTGACTGAAACACATAGTGACACATCCAAGAGCTTGGTTGAATCAGCCGAACTTCTCCATGCTTATGATCAAGCTTTGGAAAGTGTAGCCAAAGCTGGAGCTGCCCCGGGCTTTGCTGAATTCCATGCATGTCTGCTTCAACATCACAGGGGTCAGTTTTCTTTTCATGCAGCTACATTACTTCTAAAAAGAGCAAAAAAAGAAATCAGCAGATGGTCTGATAGTACCAAAGCAGCTGCTCCCTTAATGTTGCTGGCGTGGCAGACTGTACCTCTAGATTCCAAAGTAAACTGGCTCAAAAATGCACCAGACAAACTGCAGATTGCTGTAAACCGTTGGTACTCTGAAGGCACCTACAGGTGCTCTCAAGCTGGGCATTATTTGCTTACAAATTTCCAAGACAAGAACCAATCCTTACTGGATCAGATATCTCAGTGCTGTTCAGACTCCCACTGGAAGGAAAAAATGTATGAAAAGATTTTTACTACTAAGACTCAGGGAGCCAAAATTCTAACATCGCACTTTAATTCTAATGCTATCATAGCCCCTCAGCTAAGATTGCCCAGGAAAAGTGAAGTCGAAGCTTATGATAGTGATGCACAAAAAGAATATGGAAATTCACTTCACCATTTTGTTTGGACCCTCTTAAATTATAAAAATTTTGCACATTTCAAATGCACACTATTTGATATGTTGACACCAACTACAACCAGTTCTGGCCCAGAAACATTAAATAAATTGGATATTTATGCATTTCTGTATTGTGCTGCTCTGACAACTAGGCAACAAAAATCTAATGAAATGCTCTATATGAGTGGAGAAAAACCCAAGGTGTTACCTGCTAACATCACAGATTTATTGTGTCCCCTTTCTCAAATGAAATGGTGGGACTGCGCCTATAAATTCAGTCAAAACATTCTAGGCACAGAGCTAACAGACATTCGCGCAACATTGAGCAGAGGCATTGAAGTCGTACGTTGTGTTGATGATTACAGCCTAGACCCAGAACTTCTTTGTATTCTTGGGCGTATATTCAGTGAATATGCTAATGTCACTACATCAGTTGATGAGAAAAATCACATTGAAACAAGGGCTGGATTGTACTATGGGTGTGCAATACCACTTTTGGAAAAACTCAAAAGTAAAATGATGATCAGAGTAAGTGACAAGCGCTTGTTTGACTACACTCACAAAGATATAAGTACTAAAGAACTCAATGGACTATTAGAGGAAAGTAAATTATTTGTTGCCGTTCTCCATATAAATGACAATGAATATGAAAAAGCTATAGAATTGCTCATTAGTGTCAAATCCCAGCATTCTTACTACCAACTTGCTCAAGCATTCAAGAAACTTGCAGTAGATGAAAGTCATTCTTTTACTGAGGGCTCTAAATCCAAATATGCCTTATTTTTGTCAAAAGCAAAAACCTATGCTTACAAAGCCCTAGATTTTAAAGAGCACGAAACAAATAAAAGCATAACATTGTACTCTGATATTCAAGAGTTGATTGAAGACATAGAAATATGTATGAACAAAATGGATGACTTAAAAAACACAATTGATAATGAAGGAAAATATTCATCTGATGAAGACAGATTGTTTCACAATGAACATAGAAAAACCAACCGCAATGTATACCGCAATACCAGTTCTACTCCTAAAGCTAAGCATAATAACACCAACTACCAGACTGCTTTAGATTCTCAAATACTTGAATCCACTAGATTGGAGCAAAAAAATCTTGAGAGAATAGGAAATGAAATTAAAAACTTGCAGAAAAGAGACGAGACGATTACTGATTTTATGGATCAAACAAAAACTTGGTTTGAAGAAAATAAAAATTTGGGAAACAAAATAATAAGTACAATTAATACCAATATACAAAACACAACAGATCAATTCAAACAACTCAAAATATCTGTGGATCAAGTCAAGGATCAGATTGATGAATGCAGGAACGAATGCAAAGATGTTGGCGAGATTAAAAAACAAATATCAGAATTAAAAAAAGAAGTTGATAAATTGAAGAAAATACCATCTGAACAAACTTTAAATGAAAGTGACTTGTACAGTCTTGATGAAGAATACAGGGCCAGTGAAAATACACCTGCTTATGGAACACAATTACCATTCACACCTCATATGTTACCTCCATTTAATCAAAGATTTCCACTGCCACCCCCTAACCCTTATCAGCTGTATCATCAAAACCTGTTTAATCTCTACAATCAATTTTCACACACTGGCCAATCGTCATCCGTGCCTGCCGCGCAGCCTTTGTTTGATCCGACTAGGTCCCAAATGAATTTCCCCAGTGTATACCCCACACCAGATCATAATATGTTCCTAGATATGGCGCATTTGTTCTCCCCAATCATACAATTACCCCACACCATCCCAACTGCGCCCGTCGCGCCACCTGCACCTGTAACTTCTGCTCCGGCAATGACAACGTCTGTTTCTACAACAATCTCAAGTTCTTTGCCTTCAACAGCAGAAACTAAAGATATTTCTCGAACATTACCCGGGAATGTAGTGGTAACCTCGTCAGACGCGTTACCAACACCTACTTCTGCTCCTGCCCCCGTGCTCCGTGTAACGGTGCCTCCGAAGCAGATTAACTTGAATCAACCACATAATTATCAAATAGAATTGCCTGCTGCAACAAAGACGCAAGTTTCTGAACCACCTGTATTCACCTTTTCGATGCCTGAAAGTAAAAATAGCGTAGCTTCGTCGCTATCTTGGAACAAAGCCTTCCAAACGTTCTCTGCTGATAATTCGTCATTATACGACTTTGCAAGCGACACGTCACTGAACGCTAGTAAATCCGTTGTCGATGGGCCGTTTGCTGGAGCAAATAACAGCCTTAACAAATCCAGAACCCTTTCAGAGAAAAGCAATACATCAGTGGAAAATTATGATCCATGTCCAGATTTCAAACCTATTGTACCGTTACCTGCAGAGGTAAAAGTTACTACTGGAGAAGAAGAAGAAAAAGCCTTATTTTCGTCTAGAGCAAAATTATTCCGTTTTGATGACAAGCAATGGAAAGAAAGGGGAATCGGTGAAATGAAATTGCTGAAACACAAGAGGACAGGTAAAGTTCGAGTATTAATGAGACGAGAACAGGTACACAAAATTTGTGCCAATCACATTATCACTCCTGAAATGGAAATAAATCCAATGAAAAAAGAAACAAAAGCCTATATATGGGTCGCAAACGATTTTGCTGAAGAATCTGTGGTCTTGGAAAAATTCTGTGTGCGTTTTAAAACCGAAGATATTGCAAAACAATTTTATGAAACATTCCAAAATGCAAGAATAGAATCTGCTATCTTCAGTACTAGCACTGAATCTAAACAGAAGCAGACAGTTATAAAACCTAAGAGTAATATTGTTAGTACTAACAAACCACAAGGAGAAGGAAAAGCAACTGTTGGTGGATTTACATTCAGCGGGACTCCATTATTCAAACCTGTACAAAACGACAATTCAAAAGACATCAAGACCGCAAAGGTAGAGGCTAATGAGACCAATATTTTTAGCAATTGGAGCTTTAAAACAGGAGCAGCAACTGCTCCTCAATTAAGCAACATGTCCAATGTCACATCAGCTCTGAAGGCTAAAACAACTCCAATAGAAACAACTGAGGAATCAAATAAAAGCAAATTGAACTCTTCAGATACTGTTGAAGACTTCGAACCGAATGTCGAATTTAAACCTGTAATAGCCTTACCAGCTTTGGTGGAACAAGTAACAGGAGAAGAAGATGAAATCTGTTTATTTGAACATCGCGCTAAGCTTCTGCGTTATGATTCTACCACCAAAGAATGGAAGGAGCGCGGACTCGGTAACATAAAATTGCTCGCACGCAAAAACAATAATCAAAAAATAAGACTTTTGATGAGACGTGAACAAATTATGAAAGTCTGTTGTAATCATGTTCTTACCAAACAGATGACTTTCCAGAAAATGCCAAATATGGATAAAGCAGTGACTTGGTGCGCCAAAGATTTCTCAGAGGGTGAGCTAGTAGCAGAAACATTCTGTTTACGTTTCAAAACTGTCGAAGTGTGTGACAATTTCATGCAATCTATAAAAGCAGCACAAGAATTCATTAAAGATGATTCTAACACATCTGAAGAAAAAGAAACAGTTTCAAAGAAAACAAATTCAGGTGGCTTCGGAGACAAATTTAAAACCAAGGCTGGATCCTGGTATTGCCAAGGTTGCTATACCAACAATTTAGAAAACTTCGAAAAATGTGCATGCTGCGAACAATCTAAACCCAAGGCTGGTGGTGATTTCGATATGTCAGAACGTAAAGAACCAGCAAAGAGCTCAAACTGGAATGACAAGTTCAAACCCAAACCAGGTAGCTGGGAATGTAAAGCATGCTTAGTTCGCAATGAAGCAAACCTTGAAACTTGTAGTGCTTGCAATAGCCCTAAAGATCCTAAAAGTAAACCACCATCTACCATTACCGCTAACATAAATACAAACTTTACATTTGGAATACCCCAACAGACTGCAGCTAGTATAAATAAAGTTACCCAATCTAAAACTGAACCCTCTGCCAAAACGATAGCTCCTGCAGTATCTGGTTTTGGGAATAAGTTTAAACCCAAAGAAGGATCCTGGGAGTGTAAACAATGTTTTGTAAGGAACACAGCAACATCAGATAATTGCTGTGCATGCAACAGCCCCAAAGATCCAAACGCTCCTAAAAAGAACAACAGTGTACTTGACACCACTGCAGCTCCCACTGTTAAGTTTAGCTTTGGTATATCTTCTACTGAGACAAATGTCGAGAAACCGAACAAGTTCAGTTTTGGTATACCTTCAGCCCTAAGTAGCATTAATATGCAAAAACCACCAGCTTTAACTCAAGAGGCACCTAAGTGGTCAGCAAAAACGGACAGCCCACAAAACTTCAGTCTGAAGACTTGTGATGAAGGTAAACCAGAAGTGCAAGCTGAGGCGCCAAACGCGTTCTCTACTGGTAAAGAAACTGGTTTTGGGTTTATTTTCAAAACTTCTGCAACAAAGAGCCCCGCAAAAACACCACAGAAAAAGGCTGATGAAAGTGATAGTGAAGAATTAGTCAAAGAAGAAGATTGCACTGCCCAGTTTACTCCAGTTATACCTTTACCCGATAAGGTACGTAACTTATTATGAAGTCTTATTTATCATTATATTCTACTAAGGAAAAGCAGCTTAAATAATAATTGGATAATTTTTAGGTGGAGGTGTTGACCGGCGAGGAAAATGAAGAAGAGCTCTATGGGCACAGAGCCAGGTTGTACATATATATTTCTGGTGAATGGAAAGAACGGGGGACAGGAATCGTGAAAATACTAAAACACAAAGAAACATCTAAATTGAGGTTAGTGAAATTAGTCAAAATCTCATTCAATTCTTCACATGATTATTGATTTTTAGGGTTCCGTACCTCAAAAGAAAAAAGGAACCCTTACAGGATCACTTTGTTGTCCGTCTGTCAACCCTCAATTCTCAGAAACGCGTGGAGGTATCGAGTTGAAATTCACATCATATACTCAGGTTCGTAACCTCTTGGAGCCGCTATATACATCAAACTCCTAAGTCAACGCAAGCAAAAGTTACAGACATTTATTTTTAATAATAATAAAATAATATCCGCATTTCGATAAAAACTATCCACTACTAACCCCTAACCCTACCGTCAAGCCAAGGGCCGGCGAGGGAACTGCAGAGGTTAGTGGCTTTGATCGAACCGCCGCGCCGCGCTAACAGAGAGCCGAGCGTTAGGAACATTATTTCTTCTAGCATAAGGCTCAAAGTTGATTATTTTAGCCGAGTAAGTAAGGTATCTGTTACGAAGTAACATTATTTCATCTATGGTGATAGTATGATTAATATAATAATTTATATGTATTATTACAGGGTTGTTATGAGAAGAGAACAAGTTCTTAAAATTTGCCTAAATCATGCGTTGACTCCAGACCTAACATACACACCCAAAGACAAAAAATCGTGGCTTTTTGCTGCTAACGACTTTAGCGAAGGAGAACTAGCTTTACAGAAATTTTGTCTAAGGTTCTCAAATGAAGATATAGCATTACAGTTCAAAGAAGCTCTAGACAATGCGCTAAACGGAAAACCAAACGAACCAAAAGGGAAATCAAAAACAACAAAACCTAACAACAAAAATGAACACGATGATGATGTTGTGTTTGTCAGTGAAACACAAGCAAACGCCGAAGACAAACAAAAAGCAAAGGATCTTATGTTACCTGAAAACTTTTATACGTACAAAAACAAAGAGCGGTGTGACGGTTGTCGAGGGTGCTCTGATGAATCAGATAACGAAGCACAAAAAATAATTACAGCTATAAAAATACAGTCATTCGCACCAGTAGTGGCGGAATTAAAAACTAAACTAAATGAAACGCAACCATCGTTCTCCACTCCGCTAAAAAATATACTACTAACGACGGCGTTCCAAACTCCAACCACTTCAGTATATGGAACACCTGGCGGCGACAAAACAATTGATAATTCCATTTTCAGAACACCACTTGGAACTTTTGACTCTAGCACGGTTGCTTCAACACCGAAAAATGCAAATGACGGTACCACCGATGCAAATAACAAGGAAAATGTTTTTGCACCTAAATATAATTTCAGTAACTTTGGTGAGCAGAAGTCCTTATTTGGAACGCCACAAACTTCACAAGGTTCAGTATTCGACACATGTAGTTCTCAATCATCTTCGTCTAACTCTAGTGTCTACTCCTTGCTGAATCCCCCTAAGCTAAGTGCTTTGAATACATTTGGCGAAAATAAAACAACACATTCAAAATCAATATTTTCATCAGCTCAAGCAAAACCTGTGTTTGGTGAATCAAACAATAAACCAATATTCGGATTCGCGGCTGAAAAAACAAAAGATGAAAAACCTGCAGAAGTGCGGTCTTTATTCGGATCAAATGAAGCGTCTGTAAATTTATTTAGTGGCGCTTCTCAGGGAAGCTTTTTCGGCCCCGGTGCCCTCAGCAACAACCAACCAAAACCTGGAGCTCCGGCTTTTGAATCTAAATCTTTATTTGTCACTGCTCCGCTTGGAAATTCTGCTAATGAAACAAGTAAATTCTCAACTATCTGGGCACCGGTTTCCGCAGATCCGAAAGCAGAAGTCACAGAATTACCTTTGAAACTTGAGAATAATTTAAGTTTCGCTGCGCTCTCAACGAGCGGTAAGGAGCCTAGTACATTCGAGAGTAAGTTCTTAGAGAATCCCGTGATTTAATTGATAATTCATGCAAATGAACTCGTTTTTACAATCTTATTGTGATTTTTTCAGAAAAAGCAGATTTCAAGTGGGAAGGAACTGGTCAGCAATTGTTTACTGCAGGTCAGAAGAAAGACTCTAAGAATGAAAGCAGCGCCGGCGATGAATCTGGCAATGCAGAGGAGGAGTTCGATCCTCACTATGAGCCCATTGTGCCATTACCTGACAAAATTGTCGTGACAACGGGAGAGGAGGATGAAGTAAGCAAAGCAATACCTTAAATACTGGTGGTTTAGCGATTAAATTGCTGTTGCGTAATCTAAATCTGTATGACTTAGGCCCGTATTATGAAAGCTTGCTCAATCATCGATCTATTCTTGAGCAACTCTTTTGTATGGCATAAACGTCACTCAAGCCTATGCTTGAGTGACGTTTCGACGAAAGCTTGCTCAGTCATAGATCTATATCTATGTCTGAGCAAGCTTTCATAAATACGGGCCTTACAGTAGTCAGTTCCTCAAAAAATAAACCTTATAATTTTTTAGACAAAATTGTTCGGGGAACGTGGCAAAATCTACCGATACGACGATAAGAATAAAGAATGGAAGGAGCGGGGTGTTGGCGAGCTAAAGATCCTGCATCACCCACAAAACAAAACCTACAGACTGTTACTGCGAAGGGAACAGGTATTTACCACAATATGCAAGTGTTTTAGCCCAAGCTATAAGCACAACATTGATGGAGCTATGTGTATATTGTGTTAAAAAAATGGCAGAGTCAATAGTAGTTTATGCAACTGTGCATAATGGAGGGCATTACAACACAAGTGTGGGTTTAAGAAACGAGCCGAAGGCGAGTTTCTTAATAGCATCACACGAGTGTTGTAATGCCTAATTATGTACAGTTGCATACACTACTTTATCTACCCAAATATCATAAGGGCTCTATGATGGGTTCAGGAACCATAGGGAAATGACCAGCATTGTTACCAGTGTAATGCAATAAAAAATAAATTGAACACATACAGAAGCAAATTATTTATTATAGTAATGGTAGTTAACATTGACAGTTGTTCTGTTCTGAGTCACTATCACTCATTTTCGACAGAAATAAAGAACTTATTCAACTTATCAGATTTGTCTACTCGTAACTGGAAATAAAAAGCTAACGAACAAATGACAGCTCGAAATGGCGGCGTTTCGAATATCTGTATTTTTTTTTTAATCATAGACAAACGAACAAAGTCACTATTCTTGTGTCACTCGAGATCAAAATATCGTGCGATTTATAGTTAGAATGTAGATACTAGTATAGCACACTCACTTGAATTTGACACCTATTCCAAATTTAAACTCTATAACCTACGGTTTTCAGTAGGTTATGAGTTCATTACAGTTCCGTTTATTTCTGTTGGTTGGTAATGCTGGTCATTGCCTATGGTTGTTGAACGCATTAGAGAGGGTTTATGATATTTGGGTAGATAAAATTGTTTTATTTCCTTAGACACTTTAAAGGACAATTGAATACGTCGAATATTTCAAATTAAATAACATTCATTCAAACATATAATAAGTAGTATGTAATCTGGTGATTCATTTGTTAACCTTTGAGCAAAGTCGACCTTTTGGGCAACCCGGAATTTCTATTATATCGTGTATTTTTATATTATTTTTGCATTTTTGAGTAAAACACTACAAGCCTTCCCGTTCTTCCGTCCTCATTGACTGCCCTGCTGGCCACGCTATGATGGCCTGAAGCTAAGTTTGCTATGTTTCGGCCTTTAAGCCTAGTCATCATTGCAGCCCTTGCTGTCCGCGCTATAAAGGCGTCGACCTTCGATCTCGGCCTTCATTTCAGCTTGTCCATCAAGGGCTGCAATGCTGACCGCGCTATGACGGCCAAGCCCTGCGCTGCACTGCGATTTCAGCCATCATCATCACGGCCAGCAACCCAACATGGTCTCGTCAGTCATGTACTAAATAATACTAGAAAATGAATTGGTTTTTAGGGTTCCGTACACAGGGTAGTAAAACGGGACCCTATTACTAAGACTTCGCTGTCCGTCCGTCCGTCCTGTCTGTCTGTCTGTCTGTCACCAGGCTATACCCATGTATCTCATGAACCGTGATAGTTAGACAGTAAAAATTTTATAATGTTTCTGTTGTCGCTTTAACAACAAATTCTAAAAAACTAGAATAAAATAAATATTTAAGGGGGCTCCGATACTCCAAACGCGATTTGTTCGTCTCGTTTTTGCTCGATATTGATAACGGCAACAGGTAGACGCTTGAAATATTCATAGAATATTTAGTTATATATTCACTTAGAAAATAAATGATTAAATTAAAATAAAACAAATATTTAAGGGGGGCTCCCATATAACAAACGTGATTTTTTTGCCGTTTTTATAGATAATGGTACGAAACCCTTCGTGCGCGATTCCGACTTGAACATGGCCGGTTTTTAAACTACAAAGAACTTTCAGCTGTTAATTTCTATTTGTATTTTGACGTGTTTATTCATGAAGCTTTTTAATTACAGATTATTGATTTTGTTATTACAGATCTTCAAAGCCGTTTTGAACATGCTTCTCCACGCGGATATCGAGCTGCTCCCGATGAAGAACACTGAAACAGCGTGGACCTTCGCCGGGAATAACTTCGCCGAGAACCCCGCTGGGGATTACGAGATGCTGGCTGTCCGGTTCAAAAACACTGACCTGGCTAACTCCTTCCGCGATCAAGTCAACCAATGCGTCAGGGTAACTATATTTGGCTAACTACCTCGTCACCATACATATGTACGCCCACTGTTGAATGTACAGTCAGCAACGATAGCCTTCACTATCCGAATCGAATGCAAAAATCACTATTTTTGTTTGCTTGCAATATTATGATGCATGATTGTTTTCAATCAACATTCGTTCAAAGATTTATAAAAAAATGGCAATAGTTAATTTAATGTAAAAAAAAAATTGTTTGCCCTCTATTCTTTTATTTATTTTTATAGACCACACAGATGCAGTTCTTTGACTACACTGACTAAAGTCCGATCGCGATGCACAAAGAATTTCGTACATTGTCCTATAATTACCCGTCTCTTTCACTCCCGCTTAAATATAATGCGTCACGTTCACACATATGCAATGACCACTGTCCTCAAGTATTGTCAACCTTTTGTTTCTTGAGTTTTTTGTTTGAGCCTTGGGTCAAGACAAGATACCCACCCACGGCTTGCTTGATATATTTAATATTTTTTAAATATCGAACGAACGACATTCCATCTTGGGATGCGTTAGTGATCGCTCAGTTTTCGGACACAGTTATCTTAGTTTGTTAGTTTTGGCTATCTTGTTTTAATTGTATAGTGGATTTATGTTTTTTTTTTTATTTCTACCAAATAAGTAATTCATAAAATTATAACTCGATTTTCATACGTAACTGTTTTCATACTAAAACCAAAATAAGAATATACAGGGTGTGTCAAGACTACTACCGAAAACTGGGGGGGTGCAATCAGACCATGATTTTGAAAATATTTAGCGAAAAAAAAAACGCGAAAAATATGTCGACCCATCAAATTTTTTTAATTTTTTTTCTAGGTACATACCCATAGCACAACACTATAAGAACATATCTACCTAAATAAGTAATTTAAATAAGCAAAAAATTAATAAAATAAAAAAAGCAGCAATGTATTGCAAAACACCAACCGCCCCGCAATGCTAAATAGGTCCCTATCCGCGCGGGCGCGGTTATTATTATTACCCTACCGACCGACACGTGAAGTTCCGCGCCTACGAACTTATCTTTTCAATAAATAGTTCGTAGGTAGGTACATACTACCTACGATTTAATCCTCGGCCATGACCTTGAAAGCATACCAAGAATTCATTAGACACATCAAAATTTAAATACATTTTAATCTGTCTAAAATAAATAGGTAGGTACCTACATTTGTTAAAAACAGCTGACAGACCCGCGTTTCTTTTTAGAGGTCACCGTCCTGCCTAGAGAATAGGTAGTTCGGCTTTCCTTTGACACGTGCGCGGCTACGATATGATTCGCGGCCATGACCTTGAAAGCATGCCAAGAATTGATTAGAAACATCAAAATTTAAAATACATTTTAATCTGTAGTACATTTTAATTTTTTAATCTGTCTAAAATAAGTGCCTACTTTTGTTAAGAACAGCTGACAGACCCGCGTTTATTTTTAGAGGTCATCGTCCTGCCTAGAGAATAGGTAGTTCGACTTTCCTTTAACACGCGCGCGGTTACGATTCAATTCGCGGCCATGACCTTGAAAGCATACCAGGAATTGATTAGAAACATCAAAATTTAAAATAGGTACATTTAATCTGTCTGAAATAAGTACCCACTTTTGTTAAGAACAGCTGACAGACCCGCGTTTATTTTCAGAGGTCATCGTCCTGCCTAGAGAATAGATAAGATACCTACCTACATAGTTCGGCTTTCCTTTGACACGCGCGCGGCGCGGCGGCACCTCTCCAAACTTTCCGACAAACAGGCCGCGGACGCACGTGTAACGCCTTTGACTTTTACCGACAATTTGCGCAAATTTTATTTACTTTAACAAATTGGTTCCGTAGCTTTATTTTAAACGATGTTACTGCAAGGTAATTCTAAACATACCAACCATCATGAGTGGTACCTATTGTATCTATCTCGTAAGAAATAAGATAGGTACCTACTTATAGGCTAGTAGTTAGTTATCTCCTGAATTTTATTTAGATCGATGGGTGATCGATCACTTGATCACAAACTTGAGCTTCCGCGGAATAAGGGTGATCGTCGCGGGTTGGCGCGAAATTCAAATTATTTTATGGTATTTTTACCTGCTTTTTACAAAACATAAAAGTTACGGAAAAATACCGCACTTGTCCGTAGTTCTATTCTTTGTAAATCGCAGAAAAAGTTTAAAACCACGAACAGACGACAGACAGCCGAGGTTTTATAATAGGGTCCCGTTAGCACCCTTTAAGTACTGAACCCTAATTACAAATAGGTAATAGGCATCAACTGTGTCGGCCTACATTTTGTCAAAGAAAAATGTAGTGAAAAGGAAACTGAATCATATGACTGTACCTATAAGACACATAATCATAAGAGATTATGACAGAGCAATGTCGTTCGGCGATTTTCGGCTTTTTTAAAAGGACATTATTTACCTAATTTCACTAATCTTTTGATTCATTTTGTTTTTACGTTTTTAGTCCGTGTTCATTATTCGCACTGAACACTTGCGCGGTGCATAAAAATTGCAATACGTTCGTGTTTTTCTTCTGTTTTTTGAGTTTTTCTAATTAGATATTAGGCAGTTTAGTTTAGTTTTCAGTTAGTTTTGGTGTGTTTTTATTTTATTAATCGTTAGTCTTAGAGTAAGTAGGTCTTTAATTATGTTAGTGTTTTGTTTACGAGTTTATTATGTTTAGTGCGAGGGAGTATGGACAGTTGCTAATGTGCTATGGTGAAGCGAGAGGAAATGCGTCACGAGCCTTGCGCATTTACCGGGATAGGTACCCCAATCAGACACATCCGTCTGATGCTAGAGTCTTCACGGCTGCATATCAAAGAGTCCTGAATAATGAACGTATTACTCCCCAAAGGCACGGGGGTGGCAGAGGGGTAGGTGTTCAGGTGCAAGAACAGGTCTTGGACTTTACTAGGAGAAACCCTCGAGTAGGTACGCGGACTGCAGCGTAAATGCTGGGGTAAATGCGAGAAGCGCCGAGGATCCTACATTCCTGGATCGTGTTCATCGGTCCACAATCAGACGTGCTCAGCTGTGCCATGAACGAGGAGGAGCGCAGTTCGTGCCATTTCTGATTCGACCGAGACTGCACCGGAATTAGGTAAGACTAAGAACCTACATACCTATTAGGTACTAACTTACGGCATTTGTAAACTTACGTGTACATTGCTGGCTAGCAAAACAAATAAAAATCTTTAAAAATTCATATCTCCAGCTAGAATTTTTTTTTCGGTCAACGGTTTTTTTTATTCGTTTTGTTTTGGGGTGCTGCACCACCCCCCTTTGTTTTCGGTAGTGGTCTTGACACACCCTGTATATGATAAATATGCCAGATTTTTTTCCTCCTAATATTTCTTTTAAACGGTACTTTGCAAAAGTGTTTGTGACCGCTGTCAGTAGGCAAAGAGGTCATTGTACAAAATTCTTTCTGCTTTGCATCCGGACTTTACCTACATAACTTACTACATACTTGCATCCAGAATAATAATAGGTATTCGGTACAATAGATTAGTGAAGAGAGAATAAAAATATAATCTATTCTATGTCTATCTATTCCGTATTCCCAGAACTGTATCACGGCTCTGCGAAAACTGTCTGAATCAAAACAAACCGTAGACAATTTCGAGTATAATTTTTGTAAGGTTTCTAGGTATCTACGGAGGAAGATACCTGATTGAAGCTCTTTTAGCTAAAACCTTTGTACAGTGCAACACAAAGCATAACAGACTTTTGTTATAGGAATATAAATTTGTCTCGTATCCCTAGATGCTACAAGCAGCAGCTGCCCAATCAATACGAGAAGAGAAAGAAAGCAAAGATACCAAAGAAATACCTGTGACTGCTGCACAAGAGGAAACCAAAGAGACTAAAACTTTCGCCGGTATCGCACCTCTCAGACTTCCAAAGCACTTGCAAGACACCGCCCGGGCTGACAATGTGTTTACCGCGGCGGCGCAACAAGCTGAGAGCGTGCAGCCTACCAGGTACTACTTACTTTCTAGTTTCTACGCACATTATGAGATGAGTATGCATGACAAGGCAATAAGTGGAGGTACCTTAACTCCTACACTCGTTTGGAGCCTGATCAGCCCCCCTAGCACGGGGATTGTTGTCTAGGGTAGAATAGACAATAATGACATTGCATCGCCATACATTGCGTACATTATTGAAGTTGATGGAATGCATTTCAAATAATTTACGCATTGGATTACGAAGTGACGTAATTTTTCACTATTCTACCCTAGACAACAATCCCCGTGCTAGGGGGGCAGGGCTCGGTTTTTCGAGGGTAGACTCGCATAAGTCCTGATTAGGGTCTAGTCATAGTCGTAAAACCGATCCCTGATTTGGATCCAAACGAGTAAGTACATGAAAAGTTTTTTGCTATTTCTGTCTTTTTTAGTAGGTAGATAGGTACTCTATCCCCATTTGGTACAAAAGTAGTCGTTGATATGCATATTTTCTTGCAATTTAATATTTAAATCTAAGAATAGGGATAAACTTGTCTTTAAAAAATATGGAGTCTCCTAAGACCATTTCCCTGCTACACTGCATCAGTTAAGGTACCTGCCCTTACTATCCCATACAATATAATGCAATGTATATGCGAATAGCGAATACGAAAAGCGGCTGTGAAATACACAATGATGTCAGTGTATTTCCTTGTCACCGTGTGCGAGAACGCCGAGTTGCTTGCCATGCTTATACACGACGCGTGCTCACACTTTAAAAAGTTTCTTATCGAGTTCATAGCATGTTCACCTTTTGAATGACAGCCTTCCTTATGTTTATACGTTTCTAAGAATGTAAGTACATTCTTAGAAAGATTAAAACTTGTCTTGTACTAGAGATAAACAAAACAAAACTTATAGTTATAATGCACGCCCCACCACTACATGTGTGATGTATTGATGATTAAACAACGTATATATTCGTTATTTCCTTTTATTTAATAAGTTTGAAAAAGCATTACGGTTATAAACGTTTAAAATTAAGGTTAATATTGTCTAGGATAAAAAATGAACACTGGATTTGTATTACTTTTACTTGTTATGGTTCTTAATAAAGATCTTTGAAAACTGAAACTTCTTGCGGTGAGGCGTGCATTTTAATTATGGTCTCGGTATCTAAGGACTATCTACCTACGAAAGCAAGTATTTTGGTGAAAACTGTAAGCGACAATTCAGCCTTTAATAAATAAATCAGACAGCGACGCGTGACCCGAGAGCTGGTGAGTATCTGGCGCAGCGCATCAGTATTGCTATACAGCGGGGCAATGCAGCTAGCGTCTTGGGCACGCTTCCGACTGGTATTGATATGGATCAGTTGAGCTACTTGTAGATTGTTTGCAACAGTCTGCAGTTAGCTCATTGTTTCAATTGTAAATACTAGTTTTAATTTAATTCTATTATTTGATTGTAATTTTCTTTGTTAATAAATGTTATATTTCTTAATGTCTAGCGCTGGTGCATTTTGGGCCGATGCATGCCAAAAGGCAGAATCTACATTCAAGTTTGGAGCCAAACCGAACGGGGACGATGACGATGATGGCTCGGCGGGGGACGGGAAGCAAGTTCATTTTGAAGAAGAAGAAGAAGACGATTATGATGACGATGATGAAGACGGAATTTATGAGGACCATGACCAAGGCGATTACTATGGGGTACGCTGAGTATAACTGGTATTTCAGTATTTTTAAACAACTCCGAGAAAAGGAGGGCTTCTATGTTCGGTTATTTTTTGAGTATGTTCGTCGATTTCTCCGTCATTTATGGACCGATTTCAGTGATTCTTTGCAGTTGTACAGATGATGATCCCGAGGTGGTCCCATAAGAATGTAATTCCCGAGAGATTAGTATTTTTTCCGCAAAACTTTCAAAAACAGTGTAATACTAAGCGATTCCAAGTTTTGTCCTGTTTTTAGTATTTTAAGTCATACAATCAGATCTTTGTGACTATTTTAGTTTCAATTTATGGTCACACTATGTAGGTAAGGTACCCATTTAGGGTGTTGCAATTGAAGACTGGCCAGGCATCTTGCCTATCGTTGAAAAAATCGTCGAGTACGTAAAAACATTATTTATGAGCATCTTATTTTGTTTCGAACATGTTATTTTATCAAGACTTGTTCTCTCTGGTACCGTTTAGTGCATTCCTAAGCGACCTTCTGCGTTTGAATATTTACATCCGTACACACTCAAATACGCGATGTAATCAAGCTCTTCTAATGAAATAATGTTGGTAAAGAACTTACTAGACAAAAATACAAAATAATCTTTTTGGTGTCGAGCTTCAAATAAAATTGTTGTAGGTACTAAGCATCTAGAAAAGAACTCAACTCGACAATTATTGCAAATTCTGTTAAAAATCAACAAGAAAGTGCTTTTAGGTTCAGTATAGGGTTGAAGGGCAGTATGGCTTTTACCAAACGCCTTGTAATCATCCTGCTTTCTTAAATCCACTTGCGAAGCAGTTTACTTCGAATTCTGTTGATATAAGCTTTGTGTAAGTTAGAAAATACACTGGTTAGAAACGGTTTTGAGATAAAAGTCTATTATGAATCAGGGGGTGAAATACGGTAGGTAGTGTCCGACCGAAGGTTCCGTTTCGCTTTCGGCCAAAATTGGACCGAACGCTCAGCCGCGCCGAAAGTTGAATTTACATATATTGATAGTAATTTTGTGTCACAATCACATTCCTTTAATTAATTTGTTTTAATTTACAAATTCATTTTCTAAGCTTCAGTGGCTCAACATCCGGGCATTTGGAGGACCTCTGTGGCGCAGCGGGCGAAGGTCCGCCTGCGGGTGTTCTGGGTGTTTTAAGTGTATATTATGGAGTATATAATCTATAGCTATGTTTGACGACCTCTGTGGCGCGGTGGGCGAAGGTCCACTTGTACGCAGGAGGTTGCGGGTTCGATTCCCGCCTTGGGACAAATGTTCGTACAATCTGCAGATATTTTTTCCGGGTGTTATGGTCGTTTTCTATGTATGATAAAAAATATCTATCTGTGTATTATGTATATCAGTTATCCAGTACCCATAACACAAGCTCTGCTTAGCTTGGGGCTAGATAATGCTGTGTGAATTGTCCAGCATTATTTATTTATTTATTAGTATTATATATGTAATTGCATTAATTATGTCAGTTATCATTATGAGGGAATTGAGAGTGCACCTGTAAACACAGGTGCACCATTAATTCCCGCGCACACATTTGAACACTATAATATGTCCTGCACACATGGCTAGTCTCCTAAAATAAAAGCTCTCATCAGCTTGGGGGCTAGATGATGCTGTTGGAACTGTCCAGCATTTTTAATGTAACATATTTCCATCGGTTCTTTCAGGGCGACTATGCACCTTCCTATGCCTGCGAAGGCGAGGCTATCGTAGAGCAAGGCGACGAGACAACGAGCTGCCCGCACGCCAACATACAACTGCTGTTTGAGGACGCCTACACGCCTAAAATACTCGTTACCGATGCTAACACCGGCGAGATACTCGCCGATATGTTTATTAATATCGACACCGAGTTCCAGGTTAGTGACTGTTTTGTAAATAAAACGTCAAGTCCGACGCGCACCGAGGGTCCGTATAACTATAAGACTATAAGATTTCTTATCATGTTTCAAATAACATGATTCTAGGTCAACGGGAAGGCTATAGGGTTTGTTCCCTTGCGAGACTCAAAAAAAATTTTTTGGCTAACTAAAAGTTTGATTTATATCACGGCTCCAAGGACCTGAGTAATTTATGTTAATTTCAACGCGTTCCTGAGAAAAGAGGGTTGACAGTCGGACAACAAAGTTATCCTATAAGGATTTCTTTTTTCCTTTTGAGTTACGGAACCCTAAAAACACTTTATACTAAAACAATGAAAACAAGAAATACAGTATATAAAGTGTCCTCTACCAAACCTTTATTAATCTAATAGCAAACCTTTACTTACCTAATTGGGAGTTTTATTTCAACAAAAACACAACGAAATGAAAAAAAAAAACATGAAATTCCTAATATTAATTATAAATTTTTGTTTGTGGGATTCCAATTGTAAGTGTTGTGGATACAAAATATATGTAATAATTAATTGACCGTGCTACGGCCGACACTCTGCTCGGACCCTGACACGGTCTAGCGTGAATCATCCTTAATTGGTGTGCTCGGACACAATTGTCGGTGGTTTACCCCTATGGTTGCTATTATTATTTTTATCGTGCTACGAACACTTCTAATAAAACCTTATGAAAACACTCACGCTATACCGAGCGGCAACCAAGTGACGGCCGAGCAACGGACAACGAACGAGAAGTCGGCCGACACTCGGACCCGGCACGGTCTAGCGTGTCCATTCCCCCTTTTTTTCCGAAATTTCGAGGCCTACTTTCATTCCGAAATTTCGCTTTAATTTCGTTCGATCCGTAAACTAAACGAAAAAAAAAACGAAAATTTCGTACGTAATTCAGCTGCTTTTTCACTTTGGAATGATGATAGTATATTTTTATACTACTTGGTGCTGAAATTTTGGTTCTTATTATATAAAAGGTATGTGAAAATGTGTAAGAACGACACCAGTAATAGAATTCGTCCGAAAACGACCCCGTAAGCTATAGTAGCTACACGTCGAGTTTGGCGTCCGTACTTTGAATAGAATAGAATTTTTTTAGTTAATGTTAGAGCTCGATTAGTGCATAACAACACCAAGGGTCACCATTATCAACATCGTATCCGCCCACACCCGTCCACTGCTGGACATAGGCCTTCTTACGAGGCCACAAATAGCATGGGAATTTTGGTACAATTTAGCACTAAATTTTTACCTAACTACCAACGGAGGAGAGTTATGATTATGACCTGTATGTAAGTTCGTATATCTGTAGCAGATTTCTATGTTCTCACGTAGCGCTGAAACTACTAGTCCGATTTCAATAAATTATTGTATTTGTTTCAACCAGATGAGCGGAAATTCGTGCAAATGGACAGGCGTTGACGAGCTGACCTCAAACGAGCCCGTCGACAAGACCGTCACCATCAACTTCTACGAGAGCGAGTCCGCCATGCAGTTCTACGACAGTGTTGAGGTAAGTTTCTTCCGTATAATTTGGCCTTAAAGAATGATGAACAAATTTATAGTAATTTTTCCCGCAAAACTTTAAAAAACTGCAAATATTGAATATGTAGTCGAGTTTTTTGAAACATTCAAATGTTGCCGTTTCGTTTGTTTTTACACATCCCTTTATAAAATATTGATACATTTAATAAAAACTTTTAATGGTGTTGGTAAGCCATAAACAAAAAAAAAATATGTGCTGGAATGTTTGTAAAAAAAACAACACAAAAAACTGGAACTCACTTGCTTGGCGTCGCGTTCCTGATATAATTCTAAGCAATGTTTATCGAAGGAAGGATCTCAAACCGACAGTAATGTAAAAAGACGCCGCAATAGAGTGAAATTTAGTTTAAGTATGGGTGGTTTGTTTACCAATATTCCACATCGAGTTTGACTAGTGTATAATAAATAAAGTTTAACGTCTACTAACGAACCCCAGGCCCACTGAACTCAGAATGCCCTTTTGTTTCAGATAAGTAAACAAGCCTCATTCACCAGCAATGAACCGGAATAGATTATTGCATTATGAAACAACTGATTTTAATTAACTCTACAACGTAATTTTGTCTACTATTATTATTAGAAAGTCTTAAATTGTATTGCGAGTAGTTCAAAAAGTCTAGTTGACTAAAAATTATTTTGTTATATTTCTGTTTTTGTTACCTGTTTTTGTCTAAAAGATCTCATGATTACCTGTACAGAAATTATGAAAAGATATTATTAAAAAAATCTCGAGTTCATATACTGATCAATTTTGGCCCTTGTGGGTATTTAAACTCATATTATAATGTAGTATAATTACGAAGATCTGGCTAAGACGGTAATTAGACCACAGTTGCCATTTATCTTATTTGGGCGAAATTTAACATGAATGATAATATGCACTTCCCATGTGTCCCACATGCCCACGGGGGAAGTGCCTTTTAGCATATTTTGTTCCAACTCTTTAACTTATAATTAAGGCTTCGGTACCATAATTATTAAGCGTAAGCAGTCGCCTGTGATCATAGGAAGACACGCCACTGCTTATGCCATTCATGGACGCCGCGTGCGTATAGTCAAATAGGCATATCTGCAAGGAGATCTAACCAACAACGTTGTGTTGCTTTGCTCGCATTATTTACTCTATCCAGAGCTAACGAAGCCGTATAAGTTGCGTAGTTAAATATTGGGATTACAAATGTCTCTCTCTGCTGTTCCGCTTAGATCATGTTTGATCAAATATAATCTAAGATGGACAACATGACAGAGACAATATTTTTGAATTTAAATCTTTATCAACGCGAATTATGCCAGTAATTGTTTGATATTCTAATAATGTTCCTAGTTGGTTAGGTCTTTTTTAGTTATATAAAGCTACGACTGATGGTAATTTATGTAGACTATTGAGTGGTCTTTGCACCACAGGACATCAAAGTCCGACTGAGATTTGATACAAATTGGTTTTGCTGGTTCCGATCATGGTCAAAATAACAACTCCTAGAGAGTGTTATGTGTTACGGTAGCTCGGGTTATGGCTGACCTGAAACCTATAATTTCATGTTTTTCCTATCACGCGGGCCGAACGCACGCGGAATGCGGGTTGACTGGAGCAGTTATAGTTCCGGGTGCCTCGCACGCGGACCAAATCCGCACGCGAGCATAAGTCCGCACAACAGGAAAAAAGCCCTATTTTACTCCCACACTTTTATTGCAAAACCAACAGTTGTCCTCTGATCGGAGCTAAGTGTCCATTTTGTAGAAAGCTACGCGATATAATCGCTCAATCACTCGTAGCTTTATCGAGATATTTAGCGAAGTTTTCAGGATTCGTTTAACTCGATAGAATAAACTAGTTATAAAACAATGAGTATTTTGAATTGGGTAATAATAATTATTGTGAAATACAATGTTGACCAGATTTATTCATTCATAATCCAAGCGGAATCCATCGAACAAAGCTTTGTACTATTGTTATTGAATGAAAAATCGAAAATTATCTTAAAATTAAGTATAAATGAAAAAAGGAATGTGCCAGAAATTGTTTGTTATAAATCGCGTAGTTAATAGGCTAGCTAGGTACTGTCCAAAAAAAATCTATTTAGTCCGTCAGTTAGATTATCAGAAGATTTTAATTTTGGATACGTATGTTTTCTTTTCTCAATTAAACAAAAAATATGAAGATATATGTAGCCAGTTAAAGTACCGCGTGACGTCACACCGTGCGAAATTTATAGCACGGCGTGAGGTCACGAGCCCTCGCTCCCAAACTTTGAAGCGCTTTATTATTGTCATATTTTGATTGACAATGTAATAATACGTGTCCAATATCTTCTGATAACCTAACTGACGAACTAAATAGAATAATATATTTTTACCCGGGATACTACCCTATTATTGCGATTGAAAAATGTCATGCTGTTGCGCATAGTTGGCAAATATGACATATGTGGGACAGCGTGGGATTTTCAATTCCAATCTTCGTCTACGCGAGTTATATTTATGATATTTATTGAAATGTTGTGATACTTAAAAACAATTCCTTTTCTCATGCATGACGTATGTGATCTTGTAAAAGTAATTGGGTATGTGACAAAATAAACGAAACATTCATACAAAACCGTGTGAGTTATTCCTAGTTTTAGCAGTGTGTTCTTCAAAATGATAACGGGCAATATATTTATTAAGTAAGTTAAGTGGGTAGGTGTCAGTAAATAGGTTTAATGATTAAAGTAGCTGCATAATATTAATTTTGAATAGATTTTATTGAATAGTTTGATTGAATCTGAACCTTAGTTATTAGAATGACGTAGCTAGGCAAGTAAATAAAATACTTCATTGGCGCAAAGATTGCGTAGATTTTACCTATTTCTATGCTAGCTACAGTTGTGGTGCGCCCTTGCCGTAGGCCTTCACAAATATCAGTATTCCTAAATTTTTAGGGCTACACATAGCGCAGCGGGGGAAGGGGGCTCACCGCAGCGATGCTAAAGTTAGAGTCTCGGAAACATAGAGTTATTATAGTACCTACCTACAAGTGGTTTTAATCTCTTTGCCTACCTACCTCGGAAGGTACGAACTATTGGTATTTTATTCTCTTTACTCTTAAAATGGCTCTGCAGCCACCCTAGCACGGGGATTGTTGTCTAGGGTAGAATAGACAATAATGACATTGCATCGCCATACATTGCGTACATTATTGAAGTTGAAGGAATGCATTTCAAATAATTTACGCATTCGATGACGAAGTGACGTAATTTTTGTCTATTCTACCCTAGACAACAATCCCCGTGCTAGGGGGTCTGGGGTCCAAAGAGAAACAGCTGTCAGGTACCTAAACGCCAAAAGAATATAAAAGTCAAAGAAACAGCGAAACATAAACAAACATGGCTTTGAACTTGCCTTTGTGAAAATAAATTTGGATAATTCCAAGCGCGATGAGTAAGTATCCCACAGATTTGTAAGTATAGTACTAAAGTAAAGTATCCATTATGATGTCCTTACCTTACTTTTGTACAATATGACTAGGTACCTACTTTATGATTTTTTTACGGTGAGGTAACATACTAAAATTTTTACTCTTTTCAGGAGAACTTTTGATAGTCATAGTTTTAGTTTTGGATACAGCCTTTGCCAAGGATGCGAATTCTGGAAGCCCAGTTGTGCAAGTGAGAGCTGTATTCATAAACTGTGCGCCTGAGGTACCCAAACCGTACATAATATAGATTAATATATTTACCTATTAGACTTTCTAAGCAGTGTAATTATGGTGTGAACGCTACACACACAAAGAGACACTTTATTTTATTTTTGCACTATTTATATTCTATCTATTAGGCATAACAACAAACGTGATTATTGTGTACGCTACCATCACGGACGCTAATTATGTGTTAGTGTTACTGTTGAAGCTACCATGGTTATCTAGTACCCATAACACAAGCTCTGCTTAGCATGGGGCTAGATAATGCTGTGTGAATGTCCAGCATTATTTATTTTATTTATTTGTTATAGGAAAGAGAGGATATTTCTGTAGACAATGAAGCATTACGCTTTGAACGGGAAGAATTATTCAAACACAGTGTGTTGCAAGACTGCACCAAAAAAATGGCACTCACTGTCAAGATCACCACCGATTCCGAAGTAAGTATTTTAAGTTCAAGGTGTAAAAGAAAAGTGCTTACTGGAGTAATGTTGGACTGACAGCTTCAGCGATACGTAGCCTGGCCCCCGTGGTAACAGTGTCGCACTGCATAGGCTGGGCAGTGGATGTGATTAGTTTGCAACCAATTCCTATTAATCAGTACCGACTAGGCAAACGTAGTGTAGGACGCCCTGCTGCCAGTGGGATGCATTCCTTATCGCAGGGCGTCCTACACTACGTTTGACGATCTGCGAAACACTGCATGCAGATGCTGGATGCGGCAAGCTGAAGACAGGACGCTATGGCGCTCATTAGGGGAGGCCTATGTTCAGCTGTGGACTAATATCCTCGGCCTGATGATGAGAAGGTACAGACTAGCAGTAGTCTCTAACCGAAAGGTTCTCGAATGGCGACCGCGATGCAACTAGAAACTAGAGGTTGGAAGACCATGGATTCGATGGACTGATAACATAGTAGCGATCGCAGGGAATCGATGAATGGAAGCGTCTCAGGAAGTCTTCTTTGTAAAACCAACAAAGTTGACGGATCACGTCGGATCGCACAAAACGAAGGTCGACTGATCCGTTCTTTCGATGACCTTACCTACTATGAAAATGGTTCTGACAATTGTATCTTAGAAATCCGAAACGAAAGGTTAGTGAAGCGCCCGAAGCAAATAGTGGTATTAAGGTTGTTCGTCTCGTGCGATCGACATCATCCGTCAACATCGTTAGTTTTTTAAAGTAGGGACCGCTTTTTGTTTTGTCGTTGTATGGGGGATAAGTCCTGCTGTGGGCGTTTGGGGTCTTAGGTATTTATTGAAATGTTGTGATAGGTACTTAAAAACAATTCCTTTTCTCATGCATAACGTATGTGATCTTGTAAAAGTAATTGGGTATGTGACAAAATAAACGAAACATTCATACAAAACCGTGTGTTATTCCTAGTTTTAGCAGTGTGTTCTTCAAAATGATAACGGGCAATATATTTATTAAGTAAGTTAAGTGGATAGGTGTCGGTAAATAGGTTTAATGATTAAAGTAGCTGCATAATATTAATTTTGAATAGATTTTATTGAATAGTTTGATTGAATCTGAACCTTAGTTATTAGAATGACGTAGCTAAGCAAGTAAATAAAATACTTCATTGGGCGTAAAGTAGGGACCGCTTTTTGTTTTGTCGTGTATGGGGGATAAGTCCAGCTGTGGGCGTTTGGGGTCTTAGGCCCTATCTCATTAGGACACCACGGTGGCGCTACCGGTCGCACCACCGTGGTATCTTGAGCTACCAAGCGAGAAACACCAGAATTGTCAATTTCAAAAAAGACGCCGTAGAGTTAAACAGTTACTTTGCTATACGTACAACTGGTGGCGCAACTGGTAGTCTAGTGAGTGAGACGCCAAATAGCTCTACTATACAATGGATGCGCTGCGCCACCAACAGATGATTCGGTTGCCGGCAACAAATTTGGTTGCGCAACCAGGCTGATATCAGGTGAGGTACCCCTCTATACAACTGTAGGTACCTACACATTTTGTTGGTGCCACCAACAAAATGTGTAGGTACCTACAGTTGTATAGAGGGGTACCTCACCAACTTGGTGGAGCGACCGGCGGCGTCGGCGGCGCAATCATAGTGCATAGGACCCTTAAATTTTAATGATAGCAATGCCTATCGACACACAGCCAAATTATGATTGATCAGCCTAATCTGCCCACTTTCCTTGTTTCTCATTTCACCCTAGCCAGTTCCCGAAGATGAGTATATCCCGATCGAGCACGTATTCCAAGGGCAGAACAAACGCGTGCGATTGCTGAACCCCTATGTTCTGCGCTTACAGCGTGGCACGATGTTACAAGCGTACAAACTGAAAAAAACTGACGTATGTAATAAGCTATTACTTACCTACCCACTTGATTCGCTACACTACACTATAAGACTGCCTTTTTACCACCTACATCACTTTGTTCTGTTGTCAATAGTTACTGCAGAGTACGCGATATAAGGATTGATTATGGTATTTTTTTCACACCTTGGGTTACATTACATTATCGAAGTTTTCATACGGATCCCCAACTTTTTTGAAAATATTCTATAGCCAATGTCCATCACTGATAATGTAGGATTCTAATGTTGAAAGAATTTTTCAAATCGGTTCAGTAGTTTCGGAGCCTATTCCCGTCAAACAAACAAACAAATCTTTATAATATTATTATTAGTATAGGTTTCAACTTGAAAAAACAGGTACATTATCCCTGACTGATTAATTCATTGCTTTAGTTTCATTCATTAGGTGTATTGTTGGGATTACCTATAAATAAAAAATCTGGTGTTCATACAGGCACTACAGGCAGGATCTGTTACAAACTAACCCACCAAGTAAATTTACGAAGGTCTCGGGTTTATAATGTGCGCTATCTTAGAATTAATCAGTCATTAAAAGTATACACCCGTCTATCTGACTGACTGGTTAGATAACAGATGATTGTATGGTGTTTCAGACGGTTGCCGGTACATTGGATTATATGAACGCTAATTTTGTGGTAAGCATTACATACTGGTAATGAAATTAAAGTTAAACATATTATATGTATACCTAGTATCTACCGTAACTAAAAAATAACTTTCGTCGTTTATCCCACTAATATTATAAATGTCAAAGTTTGGATGGATGGATTGATAGATAGATGGATGGATGTTTGTTACTCAATCACACCAGAACGGCTCAACGGATCCGGATGAAATTTGACACAGAGATAGATTATAGTCTGGAATAGAACATAGGCTACTTTTTATCCCGGAATTCCCACGGAAACGGGAACTACGCGGGTAAAACCGCAAGGTGCCGGTAGTTTTATATGAAAAGTACCTATAGGTACATCCACTCCCATCTTATAAATAAAGTGGTAATGTTTTATGGCCAAATCTGAAAGTCCGAAACCATGGTTAGGAAAATTTGGGAAGAGAGTCATGACCTCGATTTTTGAGAAAACTAACGGTATACTTATATTTTTTTTAAATCATAAACTCAAGCAGGAAATTGAAGCGATTGTTTTTTTTTCGATACAGAAAATACGACTTCCTGTATTTTTGCACCAACGGATTCGGTTACTGTTATGATAAGGATCAATCTTTGCAGAGAAATGCGTTAAAGTGTAAAAAAGTGAAAGACTAACTTATAATTACACTTACTCTAGTTTAAATAAAAATAACTCCAAAAACCGGTTTTAGAATGAAGGCAAAACTTCAGATGCTAGAGGGCGTTCTAGAAGATCTGAAAATCATGATCGCATAACCAATGACGAAGATCAAAATAACCAAGACTGTGGTAAGCATTTAATTTGATTCCATCCATTATTGGACACTGATTTTGTGAATGTATTTCAGTACCTACTAATAATCTTAGGAAACTATGGATACTTTACATACAGATATAATTAAGTATAATCATAGGTGTCAGCACCTTTATGTAACTTATCATTAACACTTTCATGGCCCAAGAAGCACAAGTCGTTCTGCGGGTCCGTGTCACGGCGGTGGCTGCAGCGCGGCCCGCCAAGGCTGGGCAGTGAATGCGTTAACTTAGTAAATCTAGGGAACTCTATGTATTGTCATCAACTTCAGTCTTGATTCTAATCTCGCTCACGAACAGTTCTTGTCTGTCTCTCGAAACGCTCTGAAATGACAACTGTTCTTCCGCTTCAATGATGACTGCAAACATTTTTTTCTTGACCTGTGTCTGCATCCAGGGAGGCATATCTCTTGTGCTCTTCAATATGCACTCGAAGAATGATTCTAGTGCGTCTCTCGGTTCGGGCTGAGTGCGCGTGTACTGAGCATCGATCCTTTCCATTGTACAATCTGTGCAGCGACGTTTGCTCTGAACTTCAGGCTTGACATCGACGTATTCGGTAGTTGATACATCTTGCTCAGAATGTTTATTGTTGGTAACGTGAGGAGGATCCATCTCTATATCTTCTGTTATTCGATATTTCATGAACGGCTCTAGGAACTGCATAGCTTTCGCATACTTCCAGGTAGTTATTTGAGCAGGTAAAAGTTTGTTTTGTCCCAACTTAGCTCGTTTCAAAGCTTCTCTGTGATTGTCTCGGAGCTTCTTCCATTCTGATCTCGCAACTCTCACTGAAACAAAACAACGTTACATTTACCTACGTGTTTATACATATTCAGTAGGTAATCTGCGTATATTAAATAACAAGACGTTAAACAGGTACAATACTGTCTACCTAGCGGTTTTACCTAGGTAATTTGACATGTCCAACAGTCCTGTAGGTACCTATAGTCTAAACTACTAAATGAAAAAAAGGAGTTTGGCTTTTGGCTTGACTTTGATATCTCGCTTCGGTCGATGCTTGATGCACCTCTAAAATACTTGTTTTGTTGGTTTACGCGCAGTGAAACCGGTCGCCGCGCTGCCTCACTTACCATCTGTTATTGAATTGTTGTTGCTTTTCTTGACGACTTGTTCCCAAGCATGGTCCCTCACAGACATTTCTCGATAATCTGGGTGTTGTGGGTTCCACAGGCACTGGTGTAATCGCACGTTATCTATAAATGATTCCATAACGTGTGCACGGACTGGTGGGCAAGCAGCGCCTCGCAGAGCACTGACTTGCCTGGCCTCGCCGGGCTCGGCCCTACCTTTACAATAAAACCGGTTTATCCACTGAATGCCGAGACCACTCGGGTAACACCGCGGAACCGGTTTACAAAGGGGCAAACGCGCCTGCTTTCACGCTGCTCGCGCGATAGTAAATTATTCCACACGGCGACCTCTGTGGCTTAGTGGACGAAGGTCCGCTTTGCGGGTTCGACTGCCGCCGCGGGACAAATGTATGTGTTTGATTTGCAGCTCTTTGTAGTATTTATGTTAAGTAAAATCATTAAAATGTAATGTAAATGTATGTCAGTCATCCATATAGAATCTGGAATCCATGAAATACCTAACAATGCAATTAGTAAGTGAATTAATAAACGAAAATGTTTATTTAGCACGATACAAAACATACCTAAATGCAGTTCGACGCGGGTTGGCCCGAGATTAATTTTTTTTGTTGTGGTTTTAAGAAATTGAATGGATCAAACTGATACTTTGACAGACATAAAAATTTGAACCTAGAATAGCATTTAGGCTACTTTTTATTCCAAAAATCGTGTGAAAAGTCGGAGATATAAGCTAATACCTAATAAAGATTATTGTAAATCAATATCGACGCAAAAAATCTGCGTACCGTGCGAACAAAATGAGTTATTTGACAAACAACTAATTAATAAATCCTATATTATATTGTGTGTATATTATTATATTGTGGTTTTAAAGTTAGCGGAAAATTAATTTGCCGCAAATCGTACACCATTTTCTATGAATTCATGATTAACGAAAAAAACATCTGTTATTAAAATCAAAATAGAAATGAAAATTCATTTGTATTTTGGGAGCATTGTTGATTATCCCAATATCAACGCACTTTGATTCAAAATATAACTTTATTTAATACGCAAAAAGGTACCTATACATTTTATTGACGTAATACGAAAACTCCCGGCGGCCTGCGCTGCGCCGCGCTTGCGCCAATTTGTGTAGTAATTATAGTTGTATTTTGAATCAAAGTGCGCGCAGCGTCGCGTCTCGGTTTGGGCTGGCCCTTACATCCCTTATATTTATTTATACGTAAAAAGCACCAACATTCAAACAAATCACCTTTTTTATTTATAATTTTATTATAACAGAGTACACTGACAATAGCACACTCAACGCATGCTCGAATAAACGCAATAAACGTAATGAACACAACATCGTCGTAGAAGACACATCAAAGGGTGAAAAATATTCACAGTGGAAACATTATTACGATCAGAAATTTAAAAAGAACAGAAATGGCCCTACCATTTACCCGTCATCGACTACCACAACTCTCCCTGATACGAAGTTTGCAAAACTAAATGTCTATAATATAAATAATTCTGATAAAAAGAAATCTGATGAATCACAACAGCGCTCTGTACCCTGGGGTTCCTATAAAACTGAAGAGTCTAATACAATGAATGAAAATTCAAAGGATACTAATCTAGAAACTGAGTGGGATCTTGAAGATATTGCCGATCCAGTTACAGAGAGTACAAAATATAGCTACAGCAAAGAAAAATATGAAGATAAGTTTAACAGAGAATTCGATGTATATGAAATCGGGCCCCCCGATCTGTTGTACAACGTTAAGATGCAATTATTTGAGAAGCTAACTAACAATGAAGGTAATACTCTTTGGAACGATATGACGAAAGGAGAACCTGCAAGGTACTTGCACTATTTCTAAAGTCTTATGACAGCAAATTAAATGTTAAAATCTATATACTAGCCAAAGACGACACGTATCCTAAAATTCTCTCTCGCGTCTTTTTAAACAGTACCACTATATTATTTTATTTATAACAGTGAATAAAATGTATACGGGCGAATAGATAGACAAATTTTAAATAAAACAAGTGATATATATATGTATCTTACATATTAAAATTTGTGAATTAGTTTCAAACCAAGGGTCTATAATTTGAACTGGAAACCAGTTTAGACAACAGAATTATTTTTCATCTTTCGAAACCAGGTTTCCAAAAAAGAAAACTAATTCTGTTGTCTAAACTGGTTTCGAACCTTTGGTTTCCTAAGTGGCCGAAGGGGAATTAACATTACTTGTCGATTCGTGATCCTTCAATCAATAAATATTGCTTACACTTACTATATTTACCTATATGAAACTTGACGCCAAGCAAGTGAGTCTTAGTTTTTTTTGAGTCGTGGTTTGTTAACAAAAATTCCACATCGAGTTTGGTTTGTGTATAACTGTAATATATGCGCTACGGCGTTCATTAGGGGAGGCCTATTTCCAGCAGTGGACTAATATAGGCTGGTGATGATCATGATGATGATAACTGTAATTACTTATTATTTACGGGAATGTTTAAGCGTAAGCACATTAGCTCCTGAGTGGGCCGGTCAAGATCTGGTAATGCGTTACCACGCCATGGAGTGGGTTCCAAGGGAAGAGTTCACTTTGCCACCCACGAAACTATGCCTTCTTGCTCAAGTCCCGTTACAAAAACGATCGGAAACGGATGTTACAAACGATGGTAAGTTAACGTCATAATAGGGCAATGAAAAAAGGTTGTATGCTTGACTTCTATTAGGTATATATTATTATTAGCCCACACACGTCCACTACTGGGCATAGGATAGGCCTCCGCAATTCGATCATTCGAATTCGATCAGCATGCGATCTCCAAGCCGCATGCTCAGCGTGGGGAGGTCTGCCTCCAGCATTGGACCAAGGATGTCTATCTATGTTTTGTATTATATGATGTAGGTATATCAGTTATCTAGTACCCATAACACAAGCTCTGCTTAGCTTGGGGCTAGATAATGCTGTGTGAATTCTCAGCATTATTTATTCATTTATTCTAATTCTAAGTAGGCTTTTTACCAACTATTATACCTACTTAACGAAAACTGTTACCTGCCTATCTAGCTGAAAACTACATCGTGGTGCCAAAAGATGATATACTTAATGTAGAAAATGAAGGTCTAAAAGTGAGAGTACCAGACGAAAATGCGTCAAGCCACGAATATACCCCGGAACAAAATGAACAGGTAGATATGCAGTTTTATTTCAGCATAAACGTTAGTAGATAATGTCGGTATTGTTAAATATTCTCTGCTTAAACGTTGGTCCTTGATTCGCTGTCGTGGTTTTATATTTTCAGTGGGTACGAAACTAAAATTAACTTGTTAGTTATTGACGACTTCTGTGGCGCGGTGGGCGAAGGTCCGCCTGCGACGCAGGAGGTTGCGGGTTTGATTCCCGCCTGGAGAAAAATGTTTGTACGATCTGCAAATATTTGTTCCGGGTGTTCTGGTCGTTTTCTATGTATAATAAAAAAAATCTATCATTATTTTGTATTATGTATATCAGTTATCTAGTACTCATAACACAAGCTTTGCTTAACTTGGGACTAAATAATGCTGTGTGAATTGTCCAGCATTATTTATTTATTATACAGGGTGTCACGAAATATGTGTACTTAGTCGAAAGGGGGTGATTCAGGACCCCGAGGGACCTACTTTTGTTTTACAATTTTTTTTATTTTCAAACACCTATTATATTAGCTTAAAAAATGACATTTTGTCTTCATATTCGTGTTCTTTAACATGTACACTTACATTTTTTTTTTCAAGTTTCAAAGGATTTACATTATTTTCTTTAATAATTTCATGACAAAATACTGGTTCTACTAAAGAAAAAACAAGAAATATAATATAATTTTAAATAATGCAAAAATGCGTGCAAAAGAACACGAATAGGAAAAAAGAAACGTCAAGTCGGACTCGCGCAACGAGGGTTCCGTAACTAAACATTATAGTAATTATATTATTATAAGACCTTGTTTCTTGCCAAATATAATGATTCTAGCTCAACGGGAAGTAGGTACCCTATAGATTCTGGTCCATGGCGAGAGGAAAAAAAATTGACTGCAATATTAAAGTTTTCGGGTTTTTCCCTTTACTTGTGCTATAATGCCTTGCTACTTGCCTAATTTCATGGTTCTAGGTCAACGGAAAGTACCCTATAGGTTTTTGGTTCATGGCGAGATTCAAAAATTATTTTTTCTGTTAATAAACTACAACATTTACGGTTTTCGGATTATTCCCTTAACTCGTGCTATAGGACCTTGCTCCTTGCTAAATTTCATGATTCTAGGTCAACAGGAAGTACCCTATAGGTTTTGCGTGCATGTGATTCCTTTGGAAATTTCAAAATAATTGAGTTGTATCACGGCTCCAAGAGGTTTCGGAATTTATTATTTCATGTTAATTTCAACTCGATACCTTCACGTGTTTCTGACAAAAGAAGGTTAACTGACGGAGAGACAGGCGGACAACAAAGTGATCCTTTAAATAGGGGTTTATTATTCCTTTTGAGGTACCTTAAAACTAATTTAAAACAAAAAACAAAAAATCTAGATTCAAAAAATCCTCATTCACAATTTGATCCACTGGGGGTTCAGAATTAACTAACTAATCCAGAATTCGGCTTAGTACACATGTTCCGTGGCGCCCTATCTATTATAAGTATACAGGGTTATTGGTAAATAAGTGACAATACATGAACTGCAGGTTCAGCCCATCATCACAAACACGTTTGTGAAGACGCCAGGTCTTAATTCTTAATTTTGGTATTGGTAATGGGTACCCCTTGCAATTCAATAACCGTTCGTTAAAGAGGTTTTATTTGAAACTCAACTTAAAAACAGCTCTGCCCTGAATTAACAGAAGATATGAGAGCGAAAGATCGGTCTTAAGTAACTCGTTGGGTTCCAGACAAAGACGTTTTTTCATTTAGTATCAGAGGTGACTTATATTTTTTTTTAGAATTTAGATTTCACGAACGTGTTTGTGATGATGATGGACAGGACCTGCAGTTCACATATTGTCACTAACTTACCAATAACCCTGTATATATAATACTTAATTGTTTCTCAGACAAAACGGCACGTGATGATACGAACAACGAGAGCTCTATATTGTGGTGAAGGTGATCATTACCACGTCACAAAGGTCGCAAACACGCCGTTTCTGACGTTTCCGCATCGCCGCCGGCCACAACATGTGCAGATCGACTTGGAGGCACGTGCTGATGAGAACCAACTGGTGCCTGTTGGGTACAGACTTATCAGATTTATTGAATGATACAATACATACAATAAGTTTATATCCAAAAAAGCTTATAAAATACCTTTAAGGACATAGGATTACATGTAGCAGATTTCAGTGGTGTACTATATTACTGGTCATCAAAACATCGACCTAAATTTCGAGCCAAATGGTCGATTTTTGACTGACCAGCGTATTGTCGTATCGACCTATTTGCGACACGCTTACGATACACAGACAATGTTTTAATGCAACCCAATTGAGATAAACTTGATACCTATACCTTAACCAAACTTCTTGTAGAATGTTTGTGAACTATATTCCCATTATTTAACTCTAAATTTCACTCAGTATCCGCGTCCTTTTAAATATTTTCCTTCAATAAATATTGATTACAATGACATTTTAAACTCTACGCCAAGGAAGTGAGTTTTAGTTATTAGTGCCGTGGTTTGTTTACAAACATTCTACGAGGAGTTTGGCTAAGATATTTAAACACCCTAATTCATTTCATATGCATGGTAGGTAGGTACGTTTACGACGCATAAATCACGAATAACGATTGACTCCATTCAAGCTCAGTTAGAGAGCGTTGAACGGACAGGTTGAGTGGGTAAAGTCAAAACGAACATGAAAATTGAACTCCTCTGTAGGTACGCTTAGTACCAGTGCAGTGTGCGCAGTTTGATTACGAAACCGGGTCCCTAGTACCCATTAGTTTACGATGACGTAAAAGTTTTCGTTTCTTTTCATACATTTGGCTACTTGCGGCAGCGCCTCTATCGCCTCTACCATTTTTCGTAATCAAACTGTACTACATTAGTACTAATCTTTATAAGTGTTTGTTGAAAACGTGCCGCAGGACAAGTTAAAATAATGATAATAAAATCACACAAGTTAAATACATGTTAATATAATTATGTTAATGATTTTACAGCTCTTCTGGTCGTATCATGACCGTAGTTTCGGATAGCTCTCGACCTACAAGAACTACTTTGACCGTACAAGTAACAAACACTGGATTGGCTGCTGCTAAATTCAGGTTATATTTTTTTTCAATACTATAATAATATATTTATTTATTGGTGGGGCAAATTTTTGGCCCCTTATGGGTAGCTACCTTTTCTTTTGTAGTTAGAAGGTTTTGTTCTTACCTAGGAACTTTCTGTTTTATTTTGAAGAAAAAAATATTGCCATATTTAGATTTTTGAAAAAAAGTACGGTTCACCCATAAATTGACATTCATCAAAAAAAATATGTTGGTCTTAATCGACTCTATTTCCAACCAGGAACACTTTTCCCAAAGTAACATACCAAATCAAATCGTAAGTTTTGCCAATAATAAAAAACAAACAGAACAGATTTGAAACAGTTGTTTTGACGTTTTTGACACAAATTTTCGTACATAAAACGTCAAAGTTAACCGACGAAGCTGCCTATTTGTCCGATTATCTTTTGGTGAACACATGACCTAAGTGTTTTATTTATTTGGGAGACATGGTTAATTTAACTATAGAGATACAATGAAAAAATCTTGTATGAGGTTTCATAATAAACTAGCCAACGTCTAAATTTTCAGAACCATTGCCCGGGAATGCGGTCCTGATTTTGGTTCGCAAATCAACGGCGGCGAGAAATTTAGCGACAGTCCTTTTGTCATTCCTCCTAGACACACTAGAAGCGTACGTTTAGATGTGCCGACGTCCGTACCCTCTGATGTTTTCCATTGCTTGGGTATGTTTGTTTTCGAAAAATGAATGGCCTGTGTCCTTAGCCTACGTTCCGTAAATAAAATAAACTTCTCTGGAACATGGGCTACGGAGATAGACCATTTATTTTTCGAGAAGCTTATTATTTTTATCATCATAACACAAACTCTGCTTCGTTTGGGGCTAGATGCTGTTTTAATTGTCCAGTATTATTTGTCATTATGTTTTAATTTCCATGATCTCGGGCCATATACTCTGAGCTGACCCAGTCTTTTGGCATGCGTGGGGCTGGAGCCAACAGCGACAGTGTACCAAAAGGCGAGGCCTACACATAGTGGGTATCATCCTGGGGTCCACAATATGATTATTATTATCACGATCAACCGCAGTCGGAGTTTATACCCACTGCTCGATATAGGCTTCTTCCTAAGCTTGTGCCTCCCACCACGGTCCTGTGCTAGCCGCTACCATCGAGGCCCCGCGAAGCGTACATGTCATCGAACCACCTCGACCGTCGCTTTCCTTTAACTTATCCATATCCTATTATTTTTAATTAATTAAATTTTATTAAATATGAAATACCCATTTCATTAATAATAATTCCAGTGGCCTTGCTAAACGACGATAATGAATCGGTAGCAGTGAGAGACGTCACTATAAAGAAGGGGGACCGATGCTTTTGTGTTTGGCACTGTGAATGTACCTGTCTCAGTAAGTTTTGGTTCTACATTTTAAATACCTTCCTAACGACCAAGGATCAGCTCACACCGAGACGCGACACCACGTGACGCAGCGCTCACTTTTAAGATAGTGATTCAATATAAATAACTTTATTTAATAGGTACACTAAAAGATACACATTGTATTGACATAATACGAAAACTCCCCGCGGCGCCTCGTCTAACTGCGCCGCGCTGCATCTCGAGATGCCTCGCATCGCATCACGTCTAGGTGTGGGCTGAACCGACCCCTAACCAAAGCATAGGGGCTCTAAGAAACATTATTCTGTTAGGTTTCTAATTTAGATAAATCCTTCTAACATAACAAAGGCGAAAGTTTGTGAAGATTTGTGCATGTTTCACTCGTCACACCGCTAAAACTACTGAACAGATCAGACCACAATTTTGGAAGCAGGCACTTCTGGATAAAAAATGATACGGAGGCAACATTTTACCGCGAAAAAACGCAAGCCGTGGGCAGCAGCTTGTATGGTTAGTATTAGTAGGTACTAATGCTTCTCCGCGCGGCTTCGCACACGTTTGGCCGGGATAAAAAGTTGCCTAGATGTCAATCCAGGTCTTGAACTACATGTCTGCAACGTTAAATTCCCACCCATGCCGTAGTTTTGGTGTGAAGAGATTACAATCATCCAAAAATCCAAGCAATCGCGTTATAAATGCAAAATTTTGGATGGATAAATGTTTGTTACTTCTTCACGCTAAAACTCAACAGATCGGGCTGAAAATTCGCATAGAAGTAGGGGTCTAGTCTAGACCTAGAACAACACAAAAGCTACTTTTATACTACAGGTCTGAAAATCTGTGTTTTTGCTTCTTTAGCAAAATATACCGCTGTGGCTGAGCCAAGGCCTTTTTGGCATAGGTACCTACTGCAGCACACATAACCTAACCTAGATTTTAATTATTATTGTTTGTTTTTACTTACTTAGTCTGAGGTTTTTACTAGTGTATACTGTATAATTGTTGTATTTTGTATGTGTGTGTCTGAAGTTGCAAATAAAGTCGTTATCTATCTATCTTATACTATGGATCAGTTCCCAAGGGATAGAAATAACCCCTAAACGTTTCCATAGGAATACCGCGTGCGAAGCCGCGCCGCAGGCAGACACTTATAAGATGAGATTAGATAAGATTTCCCTGGTTCAGGTGAGGACCCCAAGCTCCTGTGCCGCGAGATGTCCGAAGCTGCGCAGATCGCCGCAGGTCTGTCCCTGCACGAGAGGGTGAGGCTTGTGCGCTCCATCTGCTACCACGACGTCGTCTCTATCGATATACTGGTCACGGCGGTCGGGACTCTGATTATACTGCTCTTCCTAGGTTAGAAAAAGACAAGATTCTTTACTTTCATTACATTACCGAAAAAAAACACCCACAATTGGAAAAAGACGAAATACAAAACTGCCCTCAGTTTTGGGTGATAAAACGCTGCCCATTTTCTGTGACGACGCCGTTAAAATACTTAATGACGCTTTTGAGAAACTTTCATAAATTTTAAGCGCCTGTTCAGATCTACCCAGCGCAGCGCGGTAGTGGAATCCGTGTATGTACGGTTATTCTACTGTCACTAAAATTGCTGACGAAATATCGGTGACCGCGCGAAATCCAAGCGAAACTTACCGCTACTGTTTTGCAAAGACTTCTGTCCCCACACCATTCATAATAATCTGCAAGTTTCAGATCCAATGAAAAAAAAACTGCAGTACGCAGTAAGATTGCGTTAACAGCATATTGACAGTGGGTTTTGTTTTCAGGTCTGGCGAAGGCAATTCTGGGCCTGATGTTCCGCAGTGTTGCTTTATTTGGCTTGCGTAAAATTGTGAATTTGCCCCGACCGTTAGACTATTACTATGAGAGCTGCTTGCGATGCATTCCAGTCGTCTACGATAAAGAAGGCTGGCCGGTGCATCCCAAAACCAAGGAGAGGACAGTTCGCTTCATCAGCGCGTTGGTTACTTACTTTATTCTTTTTTTAATTTTTAATCTTTAGGTAATACCTAGAACTAGACGTTATAGTTGATAGGCGCCTTGCTTTGAACTAAATCTTACAATTCCTCAGGTCTATGGAGGTTTTTCTGAACCTAACATTCTTCATTACTACACCCTGTATTATCGTTTGCGACTTGCTGAAACAAATATGCACTAGTTGCAGAAGGTCCGACGTGAGTAACTGGAGTCCGAGTGAAAACGCCCAGAAGGTTTACAACAGCTCTCACGATTTTCAAGTAACTAATAGTTCTCGTATTTTTACGTTTGAGCTTCCGCCGACCGACCCTTTGCACTGCAGGCACTCATGAACTGCTCTCTTTATTCGTGAAATTATGTAGATATTATCAGTATCAATCAAGTCAACTCGTTCACCAATTTAAACGAACCACTTTGACTGCGCGCGTATCAGTCACGTAGACTCTTAGTTAGTATAAGTGTAGCGTCGTGTCGTCGCGTCGGTCGGCTACGTAGCACTAACGTAGATGCCCTACGACGTAGGTCGATATATAGCGCGTACGTGCTACGTGCGTAGCACTAGTGTAGATGGTCTACGGCGTAACCCAACAAGTAGATTACGCTACATGCGTAGCACTTGTGTAGATGTTCTACGGCGTAGCTTATTATGTAGTGCTGGCTACGTGCGTAGCACTTGTGTAGATTTTCTACGACGCGTAACCCATCAACTAGTTAATGCTACGTGCGTAGCACTAGTGTAGATGGTCTACGGCCGCGGCGGCGGGCGGCGCGACGACGGCGGCGGCGGGCGACGTAACCTAACAAGTAGATTTTGATGCGTGCGCAACACTAGTGTAGATGGCCTACGACGTAGCAAAACGTATTTATTGAGAACAGTGAGGAATTGGACCCATGCTTTCACGGAAATTACCTTGTATAGTAACATCTCGTATAATATATTTGTTTTTGTTTTAGAAATATGTTTTGAAATAGAGTATTCCCTTCACACAGTAAAAGCATCAAAGTACAATTCCTGACTGTTTGTAGGTTAAGAAATTGCTACCGAGAACGTCAAATGTCAACGTCAAACGCCGACGCCATCACCGTGAAATGAAGAAATGGATGACGCCAGAGGCTGAAGCTCTATCCTCAAATATCTGGTTAGAAGGTCTTGGGCAGACGACGGTTGTAAGAAATCAATGTGACTTTATTATATCTTAATAATTTGTAAATGAGATACCATCCTTACTTACGTTTACTGATAGCTACCTACCAAGAGCCAAAAGCTTTAGACAAAGCTTAATAATTAGATATAACAGATGCAGCCGTTACTACACGAGGATTTCTACCACTGCGATAACTCCGTGGTGCAACAGTCGTGCGTTGACGTAGCCGACTCCGAGGGTGATGAAACAGAGTATGTGCTGATGCAGATACAGAAGAGCAAGGAGTCACTTGCCGTGAGTTACCTTATTGCCTAGCAATCATCAGGGGTCACTGCCACCACGCCATAATCAGTACGTCTTATACCTACCTAACCAACGTTTGTGAGGCCGGGGGACCACGCACGCGAATGGCCCAAGTCAAGCTAAGCTTAGGTAGGTACATACACTCCAAATGGCAAATATCGGCATCCCACTACTTTTGTTTTCGATGCGTCCCATGCCTACTTTGATAACTTCTTCTTCTTTGATAATTTCAGTCAATTTTACTAAGAAATACATACAATATTATTTTATTGTTTAAATGTATACATTTCTGTTACCATGTTCCAAGGTTTATTTATATTTAGGTAATAAATTACTTTATAATAACAAAAAAATCATCAAAATGTCCTACTATATCACGCAAGGTGGAAATCTCCATTCCGATACCACAATATTTTGACGAACACAAATAAAAACAAGGTACTACTTTGGGATAATTTATAGAACTATGGCAACATTATCAGCCATCGGAGTAGTGCCATTTCGATGAATCTGTCATTTCCCGCCTGGATCGACTTACATTACATCACACCTCGAGCCGCGTACGATTGTAAACCAAACCGATTGTACGATTACAAACCTTTCGCAACCAAAAAACAAATTTTAATTATTTGTTCAACAGCAGTAATTTAAAACTCAAGGAAACTATAAAAATAAATAAATAATAGATAACTATTCAAAATTAGATTTTAGGCATTTTGCTTTTAAATTCACAAAGATATTAGGTGATATTTGGGCATGAGTAGCATTCCGAAACGAAATTGACGGTAATTTAGAAGTGGAATAAAAATGTTTCGGAATGGAAACTAAAGTAGATTATACACTATCAAAAACATCATCAGGCGCAGGAAGATGGCTTTGAATTTCTGCAAACTATTTTGATTTGTGTTTAAAATATGTATAATGTAGGTATGTAAAATATATAAAATACAATTATGTTCATGTACATTTTTTTAAATATTCTATAATGATAAACCTTAATTATTTTTTATTTTTACTTCCTAACTAACCTTAAATGCGAAGTAATTTTTAGTAGTAAGTGTGAAAAATCCTCTAGGAGGTAGGTATCTATCATATTTCATCGGAATCCCCGACATCCGATTTAATGCAACCTTCTCCATACAAAAAATTCTTTACTGACTGGACTGTTGATGATCATCGTTCTTGTTTCAGAAGAGTCAAAGAAAACTATGCGGCTCAGAGAAATAAGTGCTGATCGAAGTGTATCATCTATGATACTAGTATTATTCTAGGAGGTAGGTAGATTGCTAGTAGGTACGTATTTTAGCTAGTAGGCGCTATAATATGGTTGTTTCAACTTTTTGATAAACTTACCTTATAAATTGTATTTACATTCCATACCTAACTAATATACCCATGTAGGTAGGTAAATTGTTTAAATAAATATTCTTCACAATCGTAAGTTTTTTTTTAGAACTGCGGTGCAGGTGCCTTATTAGGTACCCAGCTGTTTGTAACATCATTCACAAACTTTTGTTATATGGAGACAGAAAGAAAACCGAATAAAATAAATATTAATACAATAAATATTTAAGGGGGCTCCCCTTAAATATTTATTTTATTCTGTTTTGTAGTAGGTATTTGTTGTTATAGCGGCAACAGAAATACATCATCTGTGAAAATTTCAACTGTATCACGGTTCATGAGATACAGCCTGGTGACAGAAGAAGAACAGAGAAGTCTTAGTAATAGGGTCCCGTTTTACCCTTTGGGTACGGAACCCTAAAAACGTGATTTCGATCAAAATCACGTTTTTTTTCAAAATGGATTAGTAGGTATGCCAAAATGTTCGATGCCATTTGGACAAAGATATTGATTGATGACTGCAATCATAGAGTTATTAAATGGAACCAGATGATCCTATAAGAGTACGTACTTTATTAACTCTATGAGGAGTACCTACGTGAGGTAATTTCTTCCGTCCGCGGGAAGATGGATGAATAATCAGACAGTGACATGACGCAATATGACTGACAATGACAAAGTTTTGACAACTTAACAGCTGTGTGGTGTGTTGTGTTTAATAAGAAAAACAACTCGATTATGAAATAAAATTTCATCTCGTTCGTCTATTCGTTATCTTATCAATAGAAAGCTAACAGTTTTGTCTTAAATCGAAGGTATGCGTTTTGTATTCAGCAGATCGCTTATTACGCTTAGGAAGGCCCTTCAACCACCCATTCCTATTCAGTTGAGGCATCCGTTTACAACAGGTAAGACCGTTTCGCTCGCGCACTGCACGTTTATTTATCGCCTTAAAATTACGGAAGGGCCTCGCTCATAGACGTAGGTACATCTATTTTAGACTTTAGCGTGCCGGAATAAACATTCTTACTCTGACCTTTTAGCACTAGTTTGGAGAGCCATGGAGGATAAAGAAGCTTTGAAAAAGCGTTTGACGCCGCTCCAATATCATGTTACACAAGAAGCTGGAACTGAGAGACCATTTACGGGTATGTAACTGGATTTGTATTTGTTGGTACCTAAGACTTATGAGTGTTTCATGACAGTTTGTGTTTAATTACTTGTTACAGGGTGTTACAACAAATTTTATGATGAAGGAATGTATGTGTGTGTAGTATGCAGACAGGATCTATTCACCTCAAAAGCTAAATATGACTCGGGCTGTGGATGGCCTGCTTTTAATGATGTTTTAGCTAAAGAGAAAGTTACTCTACATAAAGATGCCAGTGCAGGTATGTGGACAAAAATTAATATATCAGGCTAGTCTGTTCGTTCAGGTCAGCTCTCAATGGGTTATGTTATATATAATCTAAGGCCTGAAACCTAACCATACCCATAAAGATCTGCATCATCGTAACTACTTAACATCGTAACATACTTGCTTAAAATTTGTCTAAATCATGACCATGATAAGTGAAAAAATGTGATTGATATGTTGCATCATTTTTATCTCCGTTATTCTCTTATCAGGAACAAATAAAGCTCTTGAGATCACGTATTCATATCTTCTTACATACAATATTCTACATCACAAACACTTGTTTCATCAACAACTTTGCCTTGATGTTTTCATTGAATACTCCCAGCGCAATGTTACTGCCATATAAAGCATCCATAGACTTGCTGACCTTATAAGCACATTGCTGTCATCCACTAACCTTGGATTTGATAATGTATTACTATAGTTAACTTGCTATATATCTGCAGTTGGATTTGGATCATTGCACAATGCTCAGTCAAGTTAAACTGCAAGACAATGTTTATCCACACCATAGTAGTTTCCATAATATTTGGCATGAACTACTGTTATGAAACCATATAAAAGGCATTCTTTTCAAATTCAAAGCTAGCATAGCCCATAATTTATTCATCATCTTTTATTGTTTCATCTATCATTTTTAAGTAGTCATTACCTACTTATTTTATTAACTATTTATTGTACTTATTATGTAAAGAAATGTATTTATTGGATGACCGGGATGTTTTGAAATGGTTTGGTTCCACCCAGAATCTTAATAAAATTCTTTCATTAATGATCAATATTTATTTTTATCAGCAATGTGTGTGTGTGTAAATGTATGTATGTGTAAAATTGGTGTTGGGATATGGTGCTAATTCATTTTTATCTTTTTTTCTGTCTTCCCCAACCTTTGACCACCTTCCAACAATCCTGATACTCCACGAAAACGTAAGTTGGGCGTCAATTGGTATTGTATCTACTTTGGTATGTTTTATCTATGTACTGTATTATCTATAACTCCACATTTTCGCAAATTCATTAAAATGCACACAACTACATAAAATACATAACTCATGTTTTGCTAAATAATGGATTCCACTATGGTTGAATGGCCACATACAATACACAAATGATCACACAATTCTTTAACCATGTGGCCGTAACATTGGGCTTCTGTGTCGCTAACAAAACATGCGTTTGTCACACTTTAACCCTGTGGATTGCGCATGACGATTAATTTGCATTTGTCCTCCCTCCCGCACCTTGCCCCCCGCCCGTCCCGCCTGCCCCCGGATGGCTGCCGCTGTCGCTGTCGATGTCCGGCTGATCCTCGACTGCTGCGACGGTGCCGCCGAATTCGTCTATACACATTCACAACACCAACTCTTACGAAAACGGAATTGAATATGCTCATTTATCATTCATTACATTTTTGTACATAAATGGCTTCATGGTGAATGGACTTGATGCGTGAAATAAAGTTGGGGCAAATATATTACTGGTTTTAACACGGCCAGGTTTGGTGCGAACTGAGGTGCGATGCTCGAAGTGCGCGGCTCACCTGGGCCATGTCTTCGATGACGGCCCGGCACCGAACCGGAAACGATTTTGCATTAACTCCGCCTCGATTGACTTCATACCAGCGGAAGAAAGGAAAGATTAGAGATAGAACCTTTCTGTTAAAGATTATGAGAGTCATCAATAAGGATTATTTTAGTAGATACTTTAGAAATAAATATGTAACATGTTAAATATATCTAATTTAATACATAATGTTAAAAATGCAGCTAATTTTGTAATAGACAGATAGCATATGAGGTAGGTAGCTATGTTTTTATGTCGCGCATTTTATTATGTACAGTGCACGCACTAACGTTTCAATAGTTACCGTCATAATCAAATCGTGTTTGATTTCTTTGATAATAATTTATTTGTTTTTGTTTAAGTTTGTTTAGCTTTGTGCCAACCAATGTATCATGTTTATCATTAAGTCATATGTTCTAAATAAATATTTTTGTGACTAAATAATAGTTGTTTTACTATCTTTTAAATTAAATATACATAATGTTATTATTAGTGAACAATAATATTTCCTACTTACAAGAATCAAGCTGATTGCACAATGACATGCAAGGTGGATCCGGATCCGGTGAATGTGAATACCTATACAGGTACCTATAGCCCCATTATAGTAGTATTAAATCAAGCGAGAATATAGAATAAAACCGGCCAAGTGCGAGTCGGACTCGCGCACGAAGGGTTCCGTACCTATAAAAACGGAAAAAAATCACCTCTTAAATATTTATTTTATTCCGTTTTTTAGTATTAGTTGTTATAGCGGCAACAGAAATACACCATCTGTGAAAATTTCAACTGCCTATCTCGGTTTATGAGATACAGCCTGGTGCCAGACGGACAGCAGAGTCTTAGTAATAGGGTCCCGTTTTACCCTTTGGGTACGGAACCCTAAAAACAAACGTTTTAATCCTATTTAATACATCACATGGCAAACAGGTTTAGAACGCTGTCGATCTTGATAAATAAAACGTACGCATCATGGTGAGTCTTTTTATTATAGTATGGTTGTAATTTACATGCACAGTTGCTCATAAATGGCACTGGTGTTTTACAACTGTCAAAAACATGAAAAAATTATCTAATCGAAATAACCATTTTGCTCTGTAACTTAATACATTCATTCATAATACATTGTAACTTAGGACTACATAATGTAATTATAATAGTTACTTTCTCAATATAACATTCTAATGCATACTCAAAATTCATTATCAAGATCACATTGTATTAATACATTTCTAATTATTTTAGATACTGAATAATTTTGTTCAAGCTCTCTTCTGATTTGGCTCTACAGTTCTAAAATATTGCACGATTTTGTGGTGGTTGGTGCTGTTACGTTAATTATGCACAACTGAAACTCAAATATGTTGCTACTTATAAATAAATAAGTTGTTAGGCCGATTTACATAGGACATTGTTTATTCAGTGTTTACTTTTTATAACTCGTCAACAAACCAATGTTTTGTAAGCCTCTATTAGCAACAGGTTGCTGGTTTCATTCCTAACAGGTGAAGAATTTATTGTTTGCTTTGCCGTGTATCTCAGTATTTTGGACCACTATTCATACACTTTCTGATATAAAGAAAAAATGGCACCAACCTTTGGACTGCATGGAATCTACGTAGCATAAATTGGTCACTTTATTTATATTGTCAATGAGTAGATCTACTCGTTTCTAACCTGTGTCTGTACACTATACATCAGACGAGCGCCTAAAGCCCGCTTTATCACTTCATCACAACGTTATAACACTCTTAACAACCACGCTACTTACATTCACTCGCTTAAAATAAGTGAATACACATGAAAATATACCAATTTAACAGCATCTATCGGCACAACCTAAACGATAATAAAAGCAGAGAGACAACCTAAAAGTAATTCGATAACACATCATCAGTGTTATAGTCAGCAAACAAAGCTACTAAAATATTGTCTACATTATAGACTTCTATTTTTTTACTCAAGTAAAGCTTTCAGACGAACATCATCCAGGGGTGATGTTCGTCTGAAAGATACCTGTTCGATTATCTAAATAAACAACCGTCAATTTGAAATTTTATTATGTTTCAAAAGAATACCGCCGCCACACATCTTACGCTATCTAAATAATATATATATTGTTTCCGTTATTTATTATATTTCATAAAGTAGATATTCATTCAACTTTTTATTGTAATATTGTGAATTTGATGAATGATCATGATGCTCATTCTTGAGTTAGAATATTGTTTTGAATATTTTTAATAGACTTTATAAACTTAATACTACGTAAATGCTTTATTTTTATACCAACAATAAAATTTAAATTATGACGTCAAAATACATAATAACTGTTTCAAAAATTGCCAAATTGAACACTAATTCAAAAACACAAGGCTAATACCTAGAAAACGTAATGACTCAATAATTGCCTCGGTACTTAAAAATAACAATCTCTAATACGTATTTCAATAAAAGCAGAAGCAAAAGCAATTAATAAATTAACAATTGAAAGCAAGCTGAATAAGCAGCGCCATAAAGTTCGATTAACATGATAATAATATTACATGTAGTATGTCATTAGATTCAAAATGCTTGATACTATATTTTGTACCATTAAATAAAATCTAAAAGTTTAAATAATTATATTTTGAAATACAATAATAATTAATGCATAAAATGAATTCACCAACCATTCGTCTTCACTCATTCCTTATGTATCTCTAATTTCATGATAGATCGTAATCTTATGTGTTTTCGTGGGTGTGTCACGTGGTCACATCGCACCGAGCGGTGCTAGACCGGCTCATAGTAGATACCACACCACTGTCGCGCCTCGCGCCGAGGCAACAGTCTCAGCTCTGTCCTGAGTCCTGATGTGTCCATGCACCCATCCCTCCACTACTAACTACCATCACAGTGAGTAAGCTGAGTAGGTAGGTACTAACGCACTACGTCGCCCTAATTTTTTACAATGATGTCTAAACTGCCAGTCTTCGTTTGCAGCTAAATATTCGTAACGTTCCATAACTCGGTATCTAATGTCTAATATCTATATTCTATTCAATTTCATCTTTACAATAGGACAGTCGAACGGCACACGTCAATAGAGTCGCGTCGCTAATAAGATAATAACATCACTACACGAGACTACAATTATATTTAGTGGACTGCATTTTATAATATTCAATCTCTTGTAAAAATACGATTATTTCTATAATAAATCATTGGGCAGCCATTTAAAGTAAAATATTGCTAATGTCCGTCATCGTTATGCACAATACGTACTCGTAAATGTTCGTATAAGTGACGCGCGATATCTTGTCTAGATGTACAAGTTCATAATAACATAGAGTGTACGCACACTTTGTACGACAGACGTAGGCACTGGGAGCGCTAGGGTTGCGCAGGCGCCGCTGCTGGCGCCGGGGGCCGCCGCTAATGGCCCTTAGCGGCCTCTTTGGCCGCCATGATGAGGGGAGTCAGTGACGCCAACGGTCGCGCCATCTTTAGGAACGGATGCTGCAACAAAAATCACACCGTTTAGCATTTGTTGACTTAAATTTCTGGTTTTAACACACATACATGAAAAGGTCTACGATAATTTCGAATCATCTACAACGTAGCTGTGTCGAATGTGAATTACCTCTGAATACCCAAACGCAACTCGGATTTAACCCTATACCGCATAACCTGTGTGTGCATGAACCACCGAACAAAACAGCTGATATTTTTATTTGTCTTTATAAAATTTATGTATTTTGCATAATGTACCATAAACAGAAGCTATACTATTACCATTCATATGAAAAAGCCCTATATCTGGACTTATTTTTTAACTAAAAGTTACTAAGGTTTTTTATTTATTATAGTACTCTGGGTAATTTCTAAGAAATTAATAAATCCCAAAAATTTACGATCTCGACGGGATTCGAACCCGCACCTTCCCCTTCAGCGCAGGGTTGCTCTTTTTCCAACTAAGCTACGTGATCTTATCTCGCCGAGGTAAAAGTTACTGGCAAGTTCAACTAGCAAGTTGAGAGCGGGGTTGCGGCAAAATGAGATTCGAAAATTCAAAAATAGTAGATTTTGAATTCAGTAGATGTGTGATTGCTACTTCAAACATCGGAGTAGTTTCTCAAGATCATTCTCAATCTATTAGGGCCCTGGTTGTTATGGATGTTACCTTGAGTAGGTCGAGTGCGGTGGCGCGCCTCTCGACGTCCACCTCGAGGCACTGGTCAAGGAAGTCTTGGAACACTGTACTCAGCTTCTCTTTGTCCTTTATGTCCGGCTTGCCGTTGGTTGCGATCAGGTAGAGCGCTCGGAGAGGGTTCTCGTTCAGGTATGGAGGCTCGCCTTCGATCATTTCGATAGCCATAATACCCAGAGACCAGACATCCACCTAGAACCAGTTAATAGCACATTAGGGCCAAAACAAAACATACAACAGTTGTTGGTGCGTGTTCGAAGTAATTGCTGCTTTGACCGGACACAAGACAGCTTGCAGCGCTCTGGGCGGCCGCTAAATATTTTTGAGCCATTCAAGCGATACTATGAATTTTATTCGACCGTGTTCGATGGCGCAAAATAATATAGGAAGGTTGTTGCTCATGACTAATGTGACTGAGCGTTACTGATAGTTACTGGTAGTACTGATGCATCAACGGGCTGCAACGGCTGCCAGACCCACCACTGTAAACCGGGGCGCACGGATGTCATGTCAACGAATCTGCGGCCGCAGCTGTCGTTCCCGTATAGGCCTTCATCTACGTAAGTGCCAAGAAACGAACACTACATTGACTTAAGAGGCGAACCTAACGGGTTTGGTTGTCAATCTAGGCCTAGATCTCAATACTCACGGGAGTCCCGTGGTAAACAACTCGAATTACTTACATAAAATTCAATTTTTTTTTGGTTTCTTGAATGTGAAAAAACGATTAATAAAAAAAAAAGGATTAAAAAAAATTACGAAAGTACATTGTTTTGCACATAATTTGGTCGAGATCTTGGACAACCTGCGGTCTATAGAAATGACTGATGTTTTGATTCGTAGATTATTACTAATTACTAGTTATTAGAACCAGTTTCTTCAAAAATTTTGTAATTTTATTATAAATACGCAAAAAACTTTATTTTCGCGCCTCCAAAAACGCATGCTCTATCCTGCTCCATGAACGCGAAATCCTGCCTTTTTTTTTTCTTCAAAATGGCGCGCATTGTTCCCTCTTAAACTATTCTCAAAGGTCATTGATTAAGATGAATTTCATGAATGGACATAAAGTTTATAATACTTTGAAACTGATACTGCTCGTCCCTGCCATTTCGGGGTTTGACCCATATATCCGCTCATACGGACAATGTAACTGTGTGGTTAAGATTTTTTTCCGTAGCTCTTTTCCAAAAACCGAAATAGAGTAGCCCTACACCCAGCCGTGGGAGTTCACGGGTTGAGTAGATAGTATTTACCTTAGGTCCATATTGTTTCCGCGTGACTACTTCAGGCGCCATCCAGTATGGGGTACCGACCATTGTCGTTCGCTTATTTTGCTCTGGCGATATTTGTGCGCAGAAACCAAAGTCAGCTGCAAGTTTACATAAGAAGTTAGTGAACTCATGTAGATAAAGGCGTCTATTGGGAATCGTCTCGGATGTTTGTAAAATGCTTGTGTTCTGTCTCTATATTGTTGATCATTTAATTGACAAGCACTTGAGATTTAGCGTTGGAAAAATGCACTTATAGCCCGTGCCAGATAGCATAGCAATACAGGTCGTTGACCTATCTCCTTCACGCAATCGAAATGAGGCACAACTAAAAATTTTGAATTCTTTAGGGTTGTACAGGGCGTCCCACGGACATGCCACATGGAGGGAAAGTACCTTGAATATTGTAGATGGAACATTTTCCTGAAAGAAGACATTATTTGAATTTAAGAAACAATTTAAACTGCATTCATAGATTTTTAAATAATTACATGGTTGTGGGAATCGAACCCGTTACACGAGAAAAATAATCACCATGTAGCTTTATCATACCGATCGAAAGGCTGAATGAATGCAGTTTAAATTGTTTTTTAAATTCAAATAATGTCTCCTATCAGTAAAATGTTCCATTTACAATATTCAAGGTACTTTCCCTCCATGTGGCATGTCCGTGGGACGCCCTGTATAATTGTTTGGAAACTTATTATCATTACGCATAAGATTATAGACCTATGGCATTTTGAGTATATTCGATCTCGTTGCTTAGTTGGTTAGAGCACACTCGTACTGAGGGTGAGGCGCGAGTTCGAATCCCGCCGAACACCAACGTTTCATCCCTTCACGAGGGACTTCGTCAAGGTGAGTGCAGTTCCGCGACGTTTGAGTTCTTCCAACACAAATAAGATTCGTAGCTAACCCACATCCTTTATGAACAGACAGCTAGCGGGCAACTCGCTTGAAGCCTGCGTTAAACTATTTCGGTGCGTTCAAGCCTATATTTGAGGGTTTACATTTGTACTGTGCGGCAGCGGTGCCGGATATACATATGTCCTTAACGTTTACAAATGCCCGTGACAGACGCCATATAGCAATAGTTGCTCAGGTACAAAACCTAAGAAGGATAAGATATACTCACTCAATTTGACCTGTCCATCAAGCCCCAGCAGTATATTATCCGACTTGATGTCCCTATGTATAACATGGTTAGTGTGCAGGAAATGTAGCGCTTGCAGCACCTCGCGGCAGACCGCCGCGATCTGGCCCTCGTCCATACACGTCTCGGTGACCACGTCGGTGAGCGAACCGCCGGCTAGATACTCCATTACTACCCATAGCTCCTGTTTAATATGAATAATATAATCTTTATTTGCAGCTAAGATACATTAAGTAGATATGCAATATGTTTGTACAGATATTGCTACTAACTAAGACCATTAGGTACTTTAAAAATTAGGTAGGCTCTCAATTTTGTTTGATATTAGTTTGCAAGGTTAACATATCGGCGCCAGGATGTCATCAAAAGTCTTCCGAGCTCTTAGAATAGACACAATATAATAGCGATGCTCATCAGAACTTCGACTGCTGGGTTAAAGCTTCGGCCACACCTGCGCGACCAAAAACGACTGCGAAGCGCTTCGCATCGCGTCTGCTGCGTGGCGGACGCTGAAATGACGATTCAATGGCACCTTGCACACTTACGCGACCGAGACGCCGGAACTTTTTAAGGGAAAAGTATTGCATTGTTGACGCTCCCGATTCGCAGTCGTTTTTGGTTGCGCAGGTGTGGCCGAAGCTTAAGTTTCGGCCGTTAGCTGTTTTTCTAGTTTAGTCATACACACATCACACTTTATAAATTATAAAATGCCAAAGTTAAGAAATGAAATAAGTTCCCAAAAATTATCGGTTTCGGCGGGATTCGGATTCGGCGGATAATTTTTGGGAACTCATTTCATCTCGGGTTAGCACTATAACAAATGCCAAAGTTGGTTACCAGTTCATGCCATAACTACAGAACGAATTGAGCTTATTTTTTCTTTTCTTTTTAGCCAGTAAAACGCGTACCTATGTAGTTAATTTTAATCTAGCTTATGTCCACGGCTTCGCTCATGTTGTGATCACCGGTATGATGTAGCTAATGAAATATTAATTAGAATCGGAGAAGTTCCGGATGTTACATATCCATTTCAAAAACAACCTAGACAACTGAACAGTGCCCCGAGTCCATTTGACGAGACATGATCGTGACGTCCCATTACTCATTAGTATGGGATTTGCGTAGTTCCCTGTCCGCACGATAGATGTACTAAAATCTATGTTAAAATGTTTCGTCACGAGTACGTCTCGATATTATCGTCAAATGGACTCAGAACTCAGATCTTGACTTCACAAAAAGACATTGTATCTTGGTGAAAAACGCGTACGAAGCCGCAAGCACAAGCTCGACTTGCCAGATTTGTTTGTAAGAAAAATTGGAATGTTTAAATAATAAATAAATAATAACGCGGACAATTCACAACGCATCATCTAACCCCAAGATAAGCAGAGCTTGTGTTATGGGTACCTACTAGATAACTGATAGCTAATTACCAGTGATCGGAAATTCGGGCGCTTATTTACCAAAAGTTGGTGTAAAGACTTTTCTTACGCAATTATCAAACAAATTATAAATGCGTATGAATAAGTGTTTTAAATTTCGTCTAGAAAAAGAATTTTGGCATAAAATCAAAAATAAAAGTGTCTTATATTTCGTCTTTAAATAAGGTTCCGGTGAAAAAATCATTTTTTTAGAATGTTCTGAAATCCCGGGAATTTACGGGAAAGAATTCCCGAGAAAGATGGTTTTAACTGCTCCATGTTGTGTCTTTACACCAACTTTAGGTAAATAAGCGCCCGAATTTCCGATCACTGCTAATTACATACAAAATATCTATGCAGGAAGATATTTTTATTATACATAGAAAACATCTAGATCCCCGGGCACAAATATCCGCAGATCGTACAAACATTTGTCTCGACTGAACCCTCAACCTCCTGCGTCGTCGGCGGCCCGCTGCGCCAATGCTGCGTCAATTTAATCAGTAAGTGAGTATGGTATGACTGACCTCGTTGACGAGATAGCTGTCGAGATAGTTGACGACGTTGTTGTGCTTGTTCTCCCGCATCACTAGGATCTCGTTGATGATGAGCTCCTTCTTCGGCTGCTGGCTCAGGTTCATCTGCTTTATGGCCACCTCCATGCCGGTTGATGTCTCAATCGCCGTGTAAACTGTGCCGGACGCACTGTCAAACAATGAATAAATAAATAAAAAATAAATAAAAAACCCTTTATTTACTACTGCATATTATACAATCTAATCATAGATATTAGGTACACACAGGGGTTACCTTTCAAATGTTAGACATTTTAGCCTGCGCACTTGAGTGCAACTTATTTCTTTTGTCTGTGTTCCAGAACACGAATTCTCTATTTCAAAAATGGAGTTCTTTGATGAATGGTAGAAATATCCCACAGAGAACCGTAATAGCAGATTAATGATTTTGTATCGATAAAAAATGATTTTACAAATATTACGGATGCATCTACTACTCCTCTTTGCACTTTTTCATTTGCCTTAGCTGGTTTGATTCACTTATCTCGTTGAAAGAAACAACAGTTACTTATTTGTTATCTACTTGAACTTACCCTTGGCCAATTTTCTCCATTTTCGTATATTTCCTATTGGGATCACCCACACTAACAATAGTTCTTAATTTTTCTAATATTTCTTCATCAGTCATTTTCTTTTTCCTTTGCTGTTGTCCTGTCGACCTACTGCTGAAAAAAAATAACATTAATACTCGCGGTAACACTCGATTTTGGAGAATAACATCTTAAAATAAGTATTATAATCACTCTAACTACATTATTATCGACCGTGATATCTTAATCTAGCGTAGGTATACCTGAATTTGATCACGCGCTACAGTCAAAAAGGATCAGACATCATTTTAATGAGGGGATTCTGAATTAATTCATTATATAACGAAAGCTGAACTTAACATATCGCTGTCCGTTTTATTTCGATCATAGACATAGCATAATTTTTAGTGCTGTCAAATTTGTTTGTGTCGGTGTGTGCGGCGCGCTTTCTACCGCAGGGTTCTTGTTGCGGTCTAACGCGCCGCTGCTGACCTCTGACTGGCTACATATAGACACTATACACGGTAGTACTCCTTACCCAGTCTCTGTGGGGTGCGGTGGCGCCCCGTTGGAGGGCGGCGGGTGCGGCGCGTGCGCAGGGTGCGAAGGCGGCGCGTGCGGCGGCGGTGTGTGCGGCGCGCTCCCTACCGCGGGGTTCTTGTTGCGGTCTAACGCGCCGCTGCTGACTTCGGCTCGGCTGCATATCTAGTGGAGAGTGTACGTATTAAACATATGCAAACTTTGTGATTCTTAACACTTCGAATCTTAGTGGAAGGGGAAGTAAATACCTATGTACATGATTCGTTTTCATTATGATTCCTGCCGACTTAAGCTCGGCTGTATATTTAGTACCTAGTGGAGTATGTTTGACAAAAAATATGCAAACCACTTGTTAACTCTTCGAATAGTTATAAAAAGAAAAAATTAAATTCCTCTACTATTACTATTATTGTTTCCTCTGTAGGCGGCGCTGACGGCGTAAGTGCCGAAAAGAACTCCCAAAGATTTACACCTCGGCGAGATAAGATCACGTAGCTTAGTTGGAAAAAGAGCAACCCTGCGCTGAAGGGGAAGGTGCGGGTTCGAATCCCGTCGAGATCGTAAATTTTTGGGATTTATTAATTTCTTAGACTATTAAATGTTAAAATTAACATGTCTCGTCTCGCAATAATTCTGCCGTAATAAGTGTTAAGATCCTGTAAAGAGTCCTATAAACCATTTTATTACCTTCGACTATGCTGATGGCCAATTACTTTTTAAGTACTTTGGTCAGCATAACTTTCGAGTAGGACCTACCAGTTTCTAAGATTGTATTTGTATATTAGCAAAACGTCACAATTTTCCATAAGACTCTAAACTGATTAAAGGTATATCATATGACTACAAAAGTAATTGCGCTGTTGCGGAAATTGACCTCGTGATATCGTCAACTGACCTAACACATAAACCCATAAAGAGCCGCTATAAAGGGGTTGAAAGGTCCCGGTAAATCCCTGGGAGTATGACTCACGAGGGTGATTCATTTTAGGATGTGGTTCAAGAACAACGTTTAACAAAACACAGTCATGTTTTGGAAAATACGCTGTTTACGATGATACAATTCTTTGTTTCTGGTTTTGGCCGACTGCGACTGGTCATGTTTTGGCGTGTATTTTATATATGTGGTTTGATAGGTGCAATGGAAGGAACTTCCATCAAAATCCGTTCGTTTGTTCATTTTTTGATTTGAAAAACGAGATGTCATTGGATTCGGGTGGACCACTTGTTTGACTATGCTAGAATCAATAGACTTAAAATAAAACTTTTCGAATATATTAAAAACGATACACAATGCTAACTAATATTATAAATGCGAAAGTGTGTCTTTCTCTACGCCCTAACTAAGCAACCAATCGACTTGATTTTTGCCGTTAGCTAAAAGGATGGAGAGTAACATAGGCTACTTTTTATCCCATAAATCAGTTCCCCCCCGGGACAGAAATCCAAGAATCAAGTCTTCAATAAACTTAAAATGGCAAACAATCATAACATACCGTTTGAATTGAATGAAGCTATCTTTAGTATACAAGTAAGAACAGGAGAGTTTTTAATTCAAACTAATTTTTGTTTTCTATGAAAGAGATTTTTTTATAAATTACAAGTATGAAACCATTTACAACCAAAAATCTATGGCTATAGCTTAAGTACTCACCGAATGCGTCGTGAGCGCCGGATGAGGCACGTGGGGGGGCGACGCGGGCGCAGGCGCTGGTCGGGGGGGCGGTGCTTCCTCTTCTTCTATTGGTTTGGTGTACTGCAAACAATAGACATTCACAATCCGAACGTTATGGGGTCAAACTGGGGCCTCAAGCACACTGTAAGTCTGTGTGGATAATAAAAAAGAAAATAATATTGATAATAAAAGACTGCAGACCATTATCCATACAAATATTATAAATTCGAAATCAACTCTTCTTATCTGTTTGTTCACGCCTCAACGCGCCCCTTGCAGAACAATTAATACGACGACCTCTGTGGCGCAGCCTGTGAAGGTCCACCCGCGACGCAGGAGAATGCGGGTTCGGTTCTCAAAATCTCAAAAATTATTGCCATTAATACAAAATTTTGATTCCCGCCTTGGGAAGTGGGACAAATGTTTGTTCGATCTGCAAATATTGGTTCAAGTGTTCTGGGTATTTTCTAGGTATAGTAAAAAATACCTGTCTATGTGTTTTCTTAAGCATACCAGTCATCTACTCGTAGTACCCATAACAAAAGCTCTGCTTAACTTGGGGATCAAAGTCAATAACTTTATTTCTTTAGGCTTACAAAATAAGCACTTTGATGTTGTAAAATTTTATACAATAAGCAGCTTTATAAATAGTTATTATTATTATTCTTATTAAATAAGAAATAAGGTGTTATTGATTCTATTCACAATTTTTTTGTCCACAAGTGGAAAGGTGAAAAATATTAGTACATTTATAAGTACATATACATAATGTATATCACTTATGGCTAGATATTACGTGTGGATTGTCTAATATTATTTTAATTCTAGCACCGAACAACGATCCCCGATCCACATGCCCAGCGTGGGGATTACGGCTATTTAGTGCGTCCAGCGGTGGACCAGTATAGGCTGTAGATATAAAATAGATGCGGAAGGCGTAAAGTAATACTTACAATGCTCTTAGTGCGGTCTGGCCGCGAAGGTGGCGGGGGCGGCGGTTCGGGGTGTTCCGTATCCGTGGGTGTTGATGATGATGGACTACTCGATGATACCCTCGAAACGGACGAACCTATTCACACAATTATATTATACAAACAATCGTAATTTGTCAGTTAGCAACGCTAACAGGGTCGCTTTTTGAGATGGAGAAACCAGGACAGTTAGAGAAAAGTCGTGAAAGGAGTCATGACCTCGATTTATAAGAAAACAAAAACTGCATAATGTATTTCGATTTTCCTAACTTTTATTTTTGCAGGAAATTTAATGATTGATTTTTCAAAACATTATGACAACCTGTATTATAGCACCAATGGATTTGGTTGCTGATAAGAATCAATCTTTGCTAAGAAATTTAATATAGAATACTCACGAAAAATTTATATAATCTTTTCGAACAAAGCTAGCCCATACCTACTTATTCTGTATTTTAATGACGTTTATCCTCTACAGACTATCTATCGAATTTAAAAATTTTAACGAAAAATTTCGGAAAAAAGTGAAAACTTGACTTTTTTTATTTTTTCAATAACGAGCATGTAACTCGTGACATGACTTTTCAATAACTCTTACGGTTTCAGACTTCCCCTCAGTGACCCTGAAAGAAAAACTCTGTGATGTTAGCACAGGATCACGATGACTGTAGATCTATGGGGTGGCCATCCCCAGCGGTGAAAGAAGCATCTTTAATCACAGTATTATCATAATAGGCATGGCTTGTTTCTATTGAGACTTGCCGCCGTGGCTGAAAAGAGGCTAGGAGGGCATCATAATATCTTTTTATCCAGTGCTTATGGAAACCTCCCTATACTATTGGGCGCACGCCAAAATCTTTATGATGATAGACAAATGTACAGGAAAGCGTGGGAAGTGGACGTTTGACATAAAATTGAAATAGTAAAATAAAAGGTCTTGTGACGCATTTATAGATATTCGGCGTCTAGCTACGTAGCCAGTGCGTCTCTGTATCGCAGTTTATATCGTTAAACTGGCTAGGGATAGATTATAATTTTAGGTGGTTTTAGGTTTTATTTAACTATTCAAAATATAAGTAAAAGTGCGACTCGGACACGCGCACGAAGGGTTCCGTACCATCATAAAATCTGCAAAATAAAATCAAGTTTGTTGTATGGGAGTATTAAGTATTTTTTATTTTAATCAAATTTTTATTTTTAAAGTAACTAAATATTCTGTGCATATTTCAAGCGTCTACCTGTTGCCGTTATCAATATCGAGCAAAAACGAGCAACGAAATCACGTTTGTTGTATGGGAGCCCTCTTAAATATTTATTTTATTGGTTTTTAGTAGTTGTTGTCATAGCGGTAACAGAAATACATCATCTGAAAAAATTTCAACTGTCTAACTATCACGGTTTATGAGATACAGCTTGGTGACAGACAGACAGAGCGCGGACAGCGGTCTTAGTAATAGGGTCCCGTTTTAACTTTTAGGTACGGAACCCTAAAAACTAAAAAAATACTCAAATAAAACATTAGTCTGACTACTACAGGTTTTTTCCATGCCTATTGTATTTTTCAAATATGAACATAATGGCCCAAAAATTTTCGACAGGATTCGAACCCGCGCTTCACCAGGTATAGGTGCGCTCTAACCAACTAAGCAACGAGATCGACACGTGTCTCGTCGAAAATATCTCCGTCGACGTCTTACGACTTAAGCGTCGTTAGCCACCTCCTCTCGGCTTCTTTTCGTTCTGAACATAAGTGTTTAATAATAAAAATAAAACTGATTTTGGCATTATACACCCTCATAACATCACAGTATTATAAATGCGAAAGTTTGAATGCCCCTGTGATCTCTTCACGTCAAAACTACTAAAGAGCTGTGCGATTACGCAGAAACCACCCATCCTACAATTGACATTTGAAAGCCATTTCATGGCCTTAGCGTGTCCCATCGACTGACTTCGTTGTTAATATGATGTTACTGTCTTCTTGAAATAAATTTTAAAAAAATAATATTTAAGTAACAAAATCTACAGCCCTTATTCTACATAAAAAGTTAAAATAATAAATAAAAGGTTTGCCACTTTTCTGCCAGTGTTCAGTTCATGGAAATTTCAATCATGGAATGATGCGTGGAAGAATAATAATCAATTGCCAATTTCCAAGGCCATGAAATGACTTTGACAAATGTCAATTATAGGGTGGGTGGTTTTTGCTTAATCAATCACACAGCCGATCTGGCTGAAATTTATAGCATGAATATACAATACAAAACACTTTATTGTACACCAGAAAAAGAACATTACAAAAAGACAAAAAAATATAAAAAATAAAAAAAAATATGAGAAATATAGTTCAAGATCTAGATTAACGAAATGCCTACTTTTTCTCCGGAATCGCGGGCGAAACCGCGGGCAGAACCTAGTACTAGTACCAAATATATTTTGTACTAGTTTATGCCTGCGACTTCGCACGCCTTGTGTAAGGTTATTTCTACTACCCGTATGCAAAATTTTAGCCCGACCCGTTCAGTTATTTTGGGGTGAAGCAGTAGAAGCAAACATCACCAAACATCTTAAAGTCTTAACATCCAAACTTTCGCATTTTTGCATTGTTTTTGCACAGTTTGATCTTCATTTGAGTATTTGACTGAATACAGTAAAAGGTAAATGTACAGTTTTAGATACAAGACATTTACAAACCTGAATGTGTCGTATGCATCTGAGCTGACGTCATATATTTTGAAGGCGGGGGTTGCGTTGCGGAAGCATCGTACCACTTTAAAACATCCAACACTGCCTGGGGGTTATTCTTCTGTTCTTGCTTACTAATGTTTGCAGCCATCAGCAATCTCGCCCATGCTTCAGGCATTCCCTGTTAGACAAACAAGTCAAATGTAAACCTAGCTTTATTGGTTGCTTTACACTGAAACTTACATGCCATTCCAGCTAAGCTTATGCATTCACATTGATCTCGCCTAGTTTTATGCAGCATTAGTAGTAACAAGCTTACGATTTAAACATTTTACACATCGAAAATGGCAATTTCCTTGAAGAAAACGGCTTATGTTTGTACAATAGGATTGAATTAAAGAGCAGCTACACATATTCCAGAAGTTATTTAGATTTCTAGATAATATAAAAACTTCAAACCATGCCTTAGAACTGTTTTAATCAACTTTAGTTTATGAAACAGTGACACTGAGGTATGTTTATAAAAAATCTGCTACTTTTTTAGCAGGTTCCGATGAGCAAGAGAAACTATTGGAAAAACAGAGATAAATGATAACTCAAGCTGTTACTTACTGTCATAGGCAGCTTGAAACAAAAGCGATAATACGTGGAACTCCATTACAAGATTACTTTTTTCTAAATACTCATACACTAACATTATAACTAATATATCTCCATAAAGATTTTATTTACCATCATCACAGTTAAAAACTTGATGTTAAACTTTGCAAAAATCAATCTATTTGGTGGCATGCCTCATACATACAATGTATGGCTTGACTTATTATAATCAACTTGGCTTAGATCTACTACCATACACTATTTATAACATGCTCAGATATCTTTTTTGGTAGTTGGACTACTGGACTATCCAAATATCTATTCAATTCATATTCTATGCTCAAGTTGGCAAGACATTCTCGAACCTTCAACAGGCAAGTAAAATAACATAAAAATTTGTTTCTTGTAGTTTAGTCTGGAGATATTTGATTAAGGTTCTGATTTGTGACAGAATTGAATTGGTAAATACAATTTTCACATTATTTTAAAAGCTGCCTCCCAAGGGACGCGAAGCAAAAAGCTGAAAGGCTAAAAGCTGCATTTGAAAACACTGATAATTTTGAAATATTTTGCTTGGAAGGTTTTGCTATCACATAAAAAATCTCCTTAGTGCTGGCTGAATAATAGCAGATCACAAAGCAGAAGTTATGGAAAACTGTAATTATTTTATTTGTAAGGGACTTGCTGTCATTTTTGTGCTAGTTTTAAATACTTGTAATGTATAATATAAACAAAGTAAGTACTTACAGTGAATTCTCCTGTGATAGCATCAAAACCCACATGGACAGTATGCTCAAAATTTGTTGGATAACTAATGTTAGGTTTGTCATTGTGAGCTGTACTTTTGGACCCTTTTATTTTTGCTTTCAATGTTTTCTTTTTCCTATCGCCAGCATCATCAGGTTCTGAAAGAGAGTTGTCATCAATTACAGTCAAAGTTATTCATAGTTCTAAAAGTGGTTCTGCTAGTTCCATATAAGTCCAATGGAGGGAGTAGCAACTATCTGAATATGAATGTAGAACATCAAGGCTTTTGTATGTATTTCTATTGTTTACAAGCTCATACATAAAATTATTATTATGCTTACTTTGAAGGCGATTGTAATTTGATACCTTACCTTTTGGTAGTGGTCTCATATCAACAGAGGCGACAGAGTCAACGCGATCCGTGCCTCGGTTACTTGTGAGGCGCACTGGAGGCGCCGGGGGCTTGTCTTCATCACTAGACATTGTGTCTTTCTTTATCGGCTTCTAAAGGGATATTGGTCTCTAAAATAAAATAAAGTCATTAGAACCAACAGGCAATCGGACGAGCCAGTATAATCAAATCAACATCGCTAATATCGGTTTATACTGACATCCCACAAGTAGACACGAAGGGTGATCATGATACATGGCGCAAAGCGCTGTTAAACAGGGAATAATAATATCTATCAATAGCCTAACATAACACGCTCTGGAGGGAAATGAACTGAAATAAAACATCTAAGAAAGCCACAATATTACTCATGGACGCGCCCCGCAAGAGTTAGAGACTGCGACAAAAAGAAACGAGTTACGAATGGCACAAACATACCTATCTCCTGATTTATGGGCGTTGTTTGAACCACTTGGACATATATCTGTATCACATTTCAGTGAATAACAGTGGCTATAAAAGCTTTCTTCATCAGAAATTGATAATTTATTCATTCACACACATGAAACTATCTATAGCAATGATACAGAGCCGCCATTACACCAATTAGTAGTGTTGCACTATTTTTCTTGTCATTACTTATCGACACAATTTGACAATCATGGAATGAGGGGTTTTCGTTTCGTATTAAAAAAAAAAAAGCTAGTTCTAAATATCTCGATAGATGGCAGTGTGTCAACTGGCGATTAGGGTATGTCTATGTCAAATGAAGGGAAAACAAACTTTTTCTGAGTGTTGCCATTTACGCATTTTTTTAATGCTAAAACTGGCAGATTTTGTGATCGGTTCACCTTCTAACATCAAACCGATGACGGGGACATAATTAAGTCCCGTCCCCGTCGGTTATGGTACGTAAAAATCGTAAAAAACGGGGACATAAGTCCCAATTAAAAATATTTTGGTTTTGAGCTTTATTTTGTTCAAATGAAGAACTCTTTTAATCAGATGTATTTTTGAATGACGATGACGAGAATGAGATGAGATGAGATGTATTATTACTGAATAACGAGTCACACAATCACAAAAAATCTCCGCCATCTTAGTACAACATGTCGTCCCAAACAGCTGCGCAAGGTCAGTAACCCGAGCTGGCGCGGCGGCACTCGAGTTTCGTCTCAAGTCGTGAATGATTTGTTGTTTTTATAAAGTTTTGAAAAAAGAATCGAATAGATCTGTGATGGTTATACCTAAAAATGTCGGGTTTACCTGTAAGTAGGTAAGTAACTTGCATATCAGAAAAGGACCTATTTCAGTTTTTTATACCTAAGTGAATGAAAAAATATGTAGGTAGGGATGTTGTTGGTAAACCTTTATTATATATATAAATGAAGGCGTCACAAACACACTATAAATTTTATACGTTATTTATGCCTAGTGATATTAGTTTTAAAGGTGATTACTGTTCCTATTTTCAGCTTGCAATATATCATTTTGCAGTTTTCCGGATATTTTACGAAACATCTTTTAATCATATATTTCGGACAAAATTTAAGTTCGGTTTGGAGTTTTTTAATTTTGACTGTGGCAACACTACATTCGTTTCCTATCTTTGAGAAACCAAAATAATTTCAAGATTTTCTTCAAGTTTTTAGTGGTTTCCCGTCCTTCGTCAGTTCTGGAATCGAATGTTCTTTCTCTGGCTGCGCCGCCGCCGCGCCGCCGGTTTTTGCTGTTGGTGAAGTTATATTCTACCCGATAAAGTTATCTTGCTGTGTTCGAGTTATTGTTAATGACTGGTTGTGTTTGTGCTGATATGATAAAGAGCCTGACTCTGAGCCTATGAAAAACTGATGGTAATGAATGTGTACAAGCAGACGTACAAGAATTGGCTTAAAGGTGAATATTGGTAGCGTGTGTCAACAAAACAGCCGAGCTCTTGGGAATATCGCAAAGAAGTGGTTATAAAAGAACACAAATCTACAGGAAGAATTTCTTCGCCCAAAAAAAGGTCGCAAAACCAATTTTAACAAAGTATTGACAATTTCACGTATTCTGCTATATGAAGAATCGTCCATTCGTTTTTTCGCTGAAATGAATTATCTGCTCTAACAAAGGTAAGAATTGAGTTAAGTATCTACCTCATTTCAATGAGAAGTCTATTTAGTTCTTAGTGTCTTTATTCAAAAAAAGTAAAAGGAGAAAAAGCAGCCTATGTGTTATTCCGGACTATAATCTATCGCTATGCCAAATTTCATACAGATCTATTCATATGAGTAGAGAGTAACGTACATCCTTCCCTCCACGGCGTCATTCGGAACAGACGTGCTGCACTTTACCTTAAATATTTAATTTAATTATTAAATTGGAGAAGCGGCGCCCTAGGACTTTGCTACCATTCCTCGATTTTGCTGGTGCTCCGCTGCAGCGTGTTCAGACGTGGACTTGGTTGGCGACTCGAGTTGGCGCACAAATATTCGCTGTGAGTGAAAGCACAAATAATTGCCTCCGGTCGGGTGCGAGCCCACAGCCTGTCGAGTCTCAGCCGGGAGCCGCAACCACTTGACCACTGTCTCAGTAGGCGCTGCGCTCGAAATTGCCGAACATCTCACACAGAGCGAGTGCTACGAAAGTACTGTCTACGGCGTAGACAGTTCGTAGCGATCAGACTCCACCCACTAGCTACGAAGCGGCTACGCACAGTGACTCCACGGCACACAGTCAACGATCTTTTGAGCTTGCTATGAGATAATTTTAGGCCTCCAAACCGCGCTCCACGTTTGGCTCACTTTTTGATTCCTCTGAAGTCTGGCTATTTTAGTACTCACGCTCCATTGCTTGGCCATACTAGATTGCTTTTGCTTACCCCAAACATAGTAAAGATGCCTCTTAGAAGAACCCCGCCTGCGAAAAATCCTGTATCACCGACACCAGCAGCAGATATATTCCAGGCTACACCTGTGCAGCTGATGCAATGTTCCTCGGAACCCAATCTTGCTACAGATAATCTTGCTGACTATGGCACACCTGTGGCAACCACGCCCACGATAGTTTTTGGAAAGAGTAAGCGCAAACGCTTAGATTTAAACCACAAGCGTCTAGAATTAGACCCTGAGATAATTTTGAACATGATGAATGACATGAAAAAAATGATTTCTGACTTTAAGACGGAACAGAACGCCAAGTACGACACTCTCATCGCGGCTGTGGAGGATTTTCGCTCTACTGTTGACTTTCTTCTGACTAAAAACGAGACGCTCCAGGTCCAAGTAGATCGACTGGAATCTGATAAAAAAGAAACTTCACTGCATATTGAGTCTCTAGAGAGTAAAATTGAAAGCCTAGAACGCTCCAATAGAGCCACTTGCCTGGAGGTGAGAAATGTCCCTGCAGGCTCAGCTGAAACCAAAAAATCTCTGGCGGATACCATCTTGAATGTGGGTAGAGCGCTTAACGTTGATATACAAACCTCGGATATCAAAGACGTTTACCGTATCAGGTCGAAGGATCCCAACAACAAAACAATTATTGTTGATCTATCAAGTGTCCTACTCAAGGAAACTATCTTACATAAATATAGAAGAAACAATAGAGAACACAGCCGGCTTTCTTCAGAGAACCTGAAAATCCCAGGGCCTTCAAAGCCAATCTTTATTTCGGAAAACTTGTCGGCTAGATCCAAAAAACTCTTCTACCTGGCGCGAGAGTTTGCTAAGGCCCATGGTTACAAGTTCTGCTGGTCCACAAATGGAAAGATTTTCCTTCGAGAGAGAGAAAATGGACCTCTAACTCGGGTCGAAAAGGAATCCGACCTGATTCGTCTGTCTCCTAACAAGTGACTAGCTATACTGAAAAAGTCACTCAAAATTTGTTTAGGCATACTTGTCATTTTTGTTTATTTACCTTGTACTCGTAACCTTGTTCTGTTTGTTTTACAATACACACTACACAAACTTACACTCATCATAATACACCACACATACACTATTGAATTTAACCACCTAACTACCCTATATTTCCTCTTTTATTTTTTTATGTGCCAACAATTCATAGTCTCTCCGTCAGTTATCTTATTCGATCCTCAATTGTTTGAACCAATGTTTGTCCTTTCGGCCCAATATGGATGAAGTTATAAGTATTGCTGATGACATCGAAGGTATTTCTCTCTGTGACTCTTACATTTGTTCACCTGAAAACTGCTACCAATATATAAAACCTCATAGTTCACTGAAAATGTTACACGTAAACATAAGAAGCATAAATTGCAATTTTGACTCTCTGCTAATTCTGATGCACAGAATTAAGCTAGAGCTAGACGTTGTTGTCCTCTCCGAATGCTGGCTCAGCAAGTGCTCAAACTTACCTTCCATTCCTGGATTCAACGCCTTTGCGTCTAACTATACGTCTCAGAATGATGGTGTCGTTGCTTTTGTACGTAATTCGCTTTCTTGTAATGTTCTTTATCCAAAAATATTAGACAGTAACTCTATTCTATTAGAATTTGACAAAATAAGTACAGCCGTTCTAGCCATCTATCGTTCTCCATCTACTAACAACATAGATTGTTTCCTAACTGGTGTTGATGCTACTCTATCACAACTTAATAAATTTTCTAATGTTCTCTTGACTGGTGACATCAATATTAACATCATCCCTAACTCCACTGACTCCAATAGTGACGATTACCTTAATCTTATTTCATCTCATGGAATGCTCCCTGCTTATGTATTACCCACGCGTGGTCAGAATTGCCTCGACCACGTCATGATTAGGTCTACTCACATAGCGGTAGCATTGGTTCTTGATTCATATCTAACTGATCACGCTCCTACACTTTTTTGTTTAAATATGAGATCTCAACGTAAAACCTCAGGGAACTCAATCAATAAACCTGATTTTACAGCTATTGCCAAGGAAATTGAGAAAATGGACTTTAACACAATAATGATTTCCGATGATCCTAACACAGCGGCTCAGGATTTAGTCAATTTAATCTCATCTGCAGTGCGTCAACATTCTAAAGTCATAAAAATCCCAAGCAGGAACCGTATTCTAAAGCCGTGGATTACGCCTGGCCTTCTCAGGTGCATCCGTCACCGAGATCGACTCTACAAAAGTTTGAATAAAAACCCTTGCAACCTATCTCTTAAACTTATATTTACACGTTACCGCAACTACTGCAACAATATTCTCAAAAAAGTTAAGAAGAACTACGAGCGCCATGAGCTTGAGACGGCCAGGAGTGATCCAAAGGCTACATGGAAAGTGGTTAAAGATATTACAAATCTTAAACGCAAAACATCATCTGCGGAAGAGCTGCTTGCTGTATCTTCTAGTCCTCTAGATTCAGTTAACCAAGTTAACAACTTCTTTGCTGGAGTCGGACAGGATCTTGCGTCAAAAATAAACCCCACTCTTAACCCTTCTCCCATTATTCCTAATACCAACCCATCCGCTTCAATGGCCCTCTTCCCGACCGACAACGTTGAGCTTGCAAACATCATCGTCAACCTCAAAGATAAATGTGCCGTTGGCTGGGATGGTATACCTACCTCAGTTATTAAAAACTCTAGGCACATTCTAATCCCTCCACTTGCTTACATCATAAATCTATCCATGTCATCTGGCATTTTCCCTGATGTATTCAAAAAAGCTCTTGTTCACCCTATTTTTAAAGCAGGTGACAAAATGTCTATTAACGACTATCGTCCTATCTCTGTCTTAACGGTCTTATCGAAGGTCTTTGAAAAAGTAATTAATAAAAGACTTGTAAATTTTTTGAGCACACATAATATTCTAGCTAAACAACAATACGGTTTTAGACGAGGTAGATCGACGGAAGACGCTGTTATTGATCTTACAACTACGATAGCTACAAATTTTAGTACAAAATTGAAAACCTTGGGAATCTTTCTTGACCTGTCAAAGGCTTTTGACACCGTTTCTGTCCCAATACTACTCAACAAACTCTCAGCCATTGGGGTCAGGGGTGGTGTCAATGACCTCTTCAGGAGTTATCTCACCAACCGTCGCCAAATAGTAAACATAAACAATATTTATAGCGAGGAAACGGAGATTCATTTTGGCGTACCGCAGGGTAGTGTGCTCGGTCCAACACTGTTCCTCGTATATATAAACGATTTAGTTAACCTACCTGTCCCATACTGCAGTATTTTCACATATGCGGATGATACAGCCCTTCTTGTAAGTGGACGAGACTGGTCAGAAGCTCAATCTGCAGCTGAAACAGCTCTAAGACTGGTTCTTACCTGGCTCTCCCAAAATCTTTTGACCCTTAACTTCTCAAAAACGAAATATATCGCCTTTTCTCCAGCTTCCAGATCCCAGCCTTCCCCCTCGTTTTCCTTAAATGCGCACATTTGTGATTCCCCAGGTTCTTGCCATTGTCCCAAACTAGAGCGAGCTCCCTGCGTAAAATACCTCGGGGTCTGGTTGGACAACACCATGTCTTGGAAACCTCATGTTGAAAACACAGTCTCAAGAGTGAGAAAATTAATGTACGTTTTTAAGAACCTAAGAGGTAGTGCTGACTTACCTTGCATGAAAATGGTCTACTTTGCCCTGGCTCAATCAGTTCTCTCGTATTGCATCTCTGCATGGGGCGGTTCCATCAAAACCCTCATGCTCCGAGTAGAGAGAGCTCAACGAGCGGTTCTTAAAGTCATGACTTCTAAGCCAAGAGACTTTTCCACCTCAAGTCTATATTCAATCTGCAAAGTCCTCTCCGTTCGAAAACTATTTATACTTTCTACTGTCATGCGCAAGCACTCACAAACCGCATTTGACCCCAACCTGGCAACAGTGAGGCGTCGGTCCGACATTGTCTGTAAAACTGTGTCACATAAAACTGCAGTGGCAGGTCGTCATTTTCACTACATTAGTAGTCGTTTATATAACAAAATTAACAAAACAATTAACATTTACCCACTCACATTGTTTAAATGCAAATGTATATGTACTGATTGGCTTTTATCACTCTCCTACGAGGCCACTGAGGAAATTTTAGAATATCAAAAATGACCTTGTGAAATCCTACATACTCCCCCCCACACACACATACACACATGGTAACTCCTGTTGCCCGGACTCTTATGAGACCGGTGCCCTCAGGAGCACCACACTCACATACATATACCCACCACACACAAACACACACACACACGGTAACTCCTGTTGCCCGGACTCTTATGAGACCGGTGTCCTCAGGAGCACCACACTCACTCACATGTACCTACCACACACAAACACACACACACACACACACACACACATGGTAACTCCTGTTGCCCGGACTCTTATGAGACCGGTGTCCTCAGGAGCACCACACTCACATACATATACCCACCACACACAAACACATACACACACACGGTAACTCCTGTTGCCCGGACTCTTATGAGACCGGTGTCCTCAGGAGCACCACACTCACTCAGATGTACCCACCAAACTCAAACACACGCACACACACATGGTAACTCCTGTTGCCCGGACTCTTATGAGACCGGTGTCCTCAGGAGCATCACACTCACTCACATTATGTACACTCATTAAGTTTTTTTTTTTTTTTATGTACCAACTAGATTCTCTAACTTCTTAATTAGTTCTTTTATCTTTTAAGACGGAACACTCTTAATTATTTTGTTCGCGGAGGAGGGCGCTGACTCCGCTACACAGTTGATAACTTTTGCGGTAGTCAGCCCACATCTGTACCCTGTAAAATGTTCCTGATTAATAATAAAGATTTTGTATTTTTTTTTTTTTTTTTGTATCCATCCATCAATCCAAACCTTCACCATTATAATATTAGTGGGATAAAAAGTACTTTGTGTTTGCGCTGCTGTAAGCCACTGCACATTAACATAATGTCAGGATTTGATTTAACGTTTTAGAGCTTCTCAAATTAGTGGTTAACCAAGCACACCTACTACATCTGAAAAATGACTTGTATCACTCAGGCATTATAGCTTCCTGTGATCTGCATGTAAAATATTTGCTATTTTGTTGCAGGCCATACAGTAATAAAAACAAGGGTGGATACCGAGGTCAAGTCATCGAAATAAGCTTTCTTGGAACGCTTAACAACAGGCTTGAATACTCCAACGGGAAAAGGACAATAATTGATATTCAGCTGTAATTATAGGCAACGAAGAAATAAAAAACAAGAAATGTATTTGTTTATATTTATTTCTGATGTCAAATAAATAATGCCTTTGTAGGACTAAGGTATTAGTAATTTAGGCAGTGAAAACTAATACCTATAATGTACCTATGAATAACCTTCTTTTAAAAGTACTTCTCTATTTAAAAAAATGCACTTATTTGTTTGTTTTATTTACTCTCCGAAAGGCACAACCAAATGTTGCTTTGCTTTGTTGTTAGGTACAAGCATAGTGAAGGGTGGTGCGTGAGCCTAGTATTATTATTAGAGATGGGCCGAATATTCGTTTTATATTCGGTATTCGGCATATTCGGCAGCTTTACCGAATATTCATATTCGGCCGAATATTCGGCTACATCACCTAATGTTCGGCAAAGTGATACTCAAAGTTTTTACTGTTAAGACCCGTGTATTATCATGATTTGAGTGTACAGTGTAGCTTTTTGATTTTGTCGTCACTGAAGCTTTATTTTCAATTGAAGTAGGTTGATAAAAAGATAATAACTTCAATCAATATCTTCACGCCAGACCCCTTGCAGGTTAGGCAAGGAATCCATAATAACTTAATGCAAAATATAGGTATCTAGCTGTTTTGGGATTAGGCTTCTGTGTTAACTTAACTCTTTATAATAATATATTAAACAGGCCTTAATTGAAGGAAAATAAACAAGATATTTATTTCAGTCAGTCTTTATTGTGTTAGACAATAGCTGAATCAAATCACAACATCTTAGTAGATTATGAATAATATTTTTTTCTAGTTTCTACTCAGCATAGCGTCGCAAAATATATTTGTTGATATTAAACGTTTAAACTTATCCTATTCAACCAATATAGTTCTTTATATAGAAAATTAGTAATTTGTTTGTACTTTTCAGGTTGATATTTGAGAGATCAATCACTTAAACAACACATTAAGAGTTAGGAACTTAATTATAGTCTACTGAGATATAAGACAAATATGACATCTCATATACGACGGAACGGAATCAAATGTACCGAATATTTGGCCGAATATTCGGTTCGGTAAAAGTTTTACCGAATATTCGGCCGAATGTTCGTATTCGGTGAAACCCATGTTCGGCCCATCTCTAATTATTATGACTCGCAGAAAAGACCACCAGCAGCGCAGCGTGTAAAGCTCTGGACGCTTAACTAGCGTGTGAGATTGAGCCTTGTGAGATGAATGGATTTAGTAAAATAAATACCTATAGCTTTCTTCAAGAAAATTTCCTGCTCAAGCAAAGCCGAGGGCAAGAACTAATGATCCATAAAAATTCAAGGGTTTGCTTCACTGTCTTGTCACTTTCATAGTGACATTTCTTTGTTTATTTGCAGCATTTGAAAAATCAAGTTTGTTTGCCAGTTTTTTCATTGTTCAGACATAAACAATGAAAAAACTGGCACGATGGTTGTGACAGAGAAACATTCATTCTATCTGATTTCTTCTCATGCTACAAGCATATTTTTATCTCTCTCTGGTGTGAATGAGATGGGTATATGCACTACCTCTAGTACCTTGTTCTTTTAAGCGATCGACCGATTATCATTTTGACGTTTTCTTTCATGTGACATTAACATACCATAGTGCCTTGTTGAAGCCAGTTGAAGCCCTGCCATCTATCGAGATACATGGAACTAATTTTTTTCTTTTTAAAAATGTAAAACGAAAACCTCTCATTAAGAAATTATCTAAATAATTATGATTTACGAAATGCTGAGAGTGATTCCAAGTTCCTAAATTCAGTTTTCATTTTGCGTTAATGTAAAAAAACAGTGATGCAAAAAGATTGCTGAAAATTCTGCCACACGGGATAGAGTGGTTTGAAGATATCAAATGACGAACTACTCATTCATCGACAGCGACGATGAAATCTTACAGCACTAGCATGGCACATGTCAAACGATTTAACTTCATCTGTCAATATGACAGATATACCAAACTGTGATATGGTGATGCCAACAAATAAAACTTAGAGTCAGACCTACCTGAATCGAATTACTTATACAATACTTATCTATTGTACATCAAATCAAACACACAGACACAGTTTCAAAGATATACGAAAACTTTATATATTGTACAGTCTTCAATCGTTTTAAGCCCTTGTGGGTACCAACCATAACATGAACAATAGGTAAAGGGTACTAGAATAGGTAGCTGGTAGCTTGGTTAGGTATCTATCCTTCTATTCCAGAACAAAATTATGTTGCAAAATGTAAGAATAACATAGACTGTCGTTAAAATATTTTTGACGTGGGTTTTTTATCATACCTACCCATCGATCAAAAATGTCCGGCTTTGCCGGCCCCCCTTAGATTCACAATGCGCACGCCACAACCTTCAGTAGCAAAAGAGGAACATTTTGACATGTTAGGAAAGCTTTTCAACGAGTGTCATTTTAGCGTTCAGACAAAAAGCATGGGTAAGTGCTCGTACAAAAAATGCAAGAATCACTCGTCCAAAGTGCTGAAAAAGGATGGAATTTCTTATTTTCAGTAAGTTTATATATATTTTTTACCCGTATATTGAGATGTGAGTCATATACTTGTAAAATCAGCATAAAATATTGTTGTTTGGTTTGCCTATGTTAAAATATTAATTTTGTTCTAAATTGATAAATGGAGAGGCTATTTCTTCTACATTTTTTTTTCATTTATAGTATGTATTAATATATTTTTCATAAAAATAAGTTAAATATTACTAGTTGATGATTTTTAAAATAATTAGTTGGCCCGCCCTAAAATTTCATTTGCGTAGACTCTCTAATAAAAGAAAGACTAGGTTCTTACCTACCTACCAGAAGTATGAATTTATAAAACGTTTATTTTTTTCCCGTAAAAAAAACTCGTGCAAAGCCGCAGACAGGAACCAGTTCTTTTTAATCTAGAGTGCCTGCCTGAAATTGTATTGTAAGTTTAAATTATTGTATGTCTTAAATGACCCTTTTGTATAAATACCTACTGTTGAGACACCAATTTATAGTTTCATCAATAAATGATTCGTTATCTTTACCTGAATTCTGTTAATTAATCCTTATAGAAAATAAACTGAGTAGGTAGGTATATAATTCTCAGGTAGGTACCTACCTACTTACAAAATAAAATAAAATGAATTCGACTCCACCAATCTCTTGTTCCGTATGGAAAAAACTTGCCAGGCTCTGCGCAAACTGTCTGCGTCAAAACAAAACGAACCCAATTTTGAGTGACATTTTTGTAAGGCTCTAGGTATCTACGGGGGAGGCCGCGAACTCCTTATTTTTGATCGAAGTACCTACCAATAAAATTGTTCACCGTTTATTAGGGTTTTGGACGGAAATTTCCAAAGTTCAATGAAATAGTTGGCGACACTATAGTAAGGAATGGATCAAAGAGTGATGCTACCGAAGGGGATCTCTTTTTTCATTGGATGCTACGGGCCATTGCTACGGGCTTACGGGTATTGCCGTGTTACACGGTACACGGCAGAACATTCATTGCCGTATCATACACACGGCAATCAGTGCAATCGAGACGAAACAAGTGAAACATTACCATCTCTGATGCCCATAAATTCATAGTTAAATACCTAATTAAAAATAATCAGTAAAGATGACAGACTCATTAGAAAATTGATGATGAAAGGCGGATGCTTCCGCTATGACTGGGCCTAAAAATCGATGTTTGGTCAGAATAAATATTTTGTCACTGCCCACTGCTGATTGCGAGAGAATTTTTAGTAGCATAAATATTATAAAAACGAAATCTCGCAAACAAAATGATTCACTACAAATGATATTTTGATAAATGGCCACATTGACCCGGGACCGGTCGACGTACACACAAACCACCTTTTCGAAATTATTCCCGAGTACGCTTAGTCTTACCTTGGGCAGATTCTGCAGTTGGGTAAAACAGTTTCAAGAAGGAGGCCAAAAGGAGGATCCAGCTGGGATGGGCAGCGTTCGGGAAACTTAGTCGATTTATCTCGTCATCCATATCTACCACAATGCTTGAGAACGAAAGTTTTCTATGAGCGCATCCTACCCGTCCTGACCTATACGGATCTGAGACATGGACGGTACGGCTGGTCTGGTCCACCAGTTTAAAGTCGCCCAGCTGGCTATGGAGAGAGCTATGCTCGGAGTTTCTCTGAAGGATAAAATTCGTAACGAATACATCCGACAGAGAACCAAGGTTATCGATATAGGCTTATAGGCTTATAGCTCAAAGGCTTACATTACAGTTAATATAGTACTAGCGTGAACACGCTCTCTATGGCACTATATTAACTCTATGGCTCAAAGGATTAGCAAGCTGAAGTGGCAGTGGGCTGGCCATATCTCAAAAAGAACCAGGGGATCTTTTTTTTCATCGAAAAGAACAGACTACCGACCGACTAACGATGGGTTACTACGGGTACGGGTACGTGTTCTACGTGTTCTCAAAACACGGCAGTATTTTGTTTCGATGGCAACCCAAGTTAGAGGATGCATGGATGATGGATGTCATATGTCATATGTCATGGATGGGATGATAGATAGATTTGATTTGTTTGATGGAATGGAATGGATGGCTGCCGTGGCTTGATTTACTTTATTTTGGTGTAATTCATTGTTACTTTGATAAATATTTTTATAACTAATCTTCTTTTTCATTAACTATGATTCTGTAAGCGGGGACACAATGGACTCTTCCTCAGGCGATTCCGTAAGTTCAATCATAAAATGTACCTACCTACTTGAGCACTTCACATCAGACAAGAACTCCAAAATGTATACATAATTTCGTAAACAGTAGATCTATAGACGTGTACACTTTTTACCATGATTGAGTTCTGACTAGCTGCTAACAGCTGCTTCAATGACTTACAAAAGTAAGTACACAGTACTTTACACCTACATCATCTATCATAAACATTAGAACCAGATCTGCAATTTTGGGTTTCCCGTGGTTCTAAAGTTGGTAAAACAGGTAAACAGAAACTATGATTCTTTATTCTTGTTGCCAGAAACGAGAAATGGGGTGTCTGTGGGTCACTTCCTTTATTGATAAACTTGTTTCTTTCAACATTTTTGCATAGAAACCTTCGATCAAAAATAAGGAGTTCGCGGCCTCCCCCGTAGATACCTAGAGCCTTACAAAAATGTCACTCAAAATTGGGTTCGTTTTGTTTTGACGCAGACAGTTTGCGCAGAGCCTGACAAGTTTTTTCCATACGGAACAAGAGATTGGTGGAGTCGAATTCATTTTATTTTATTTTGTAAGTAGGTAGGTACCTACCTGAGAATTATATACCTACCTACTCAGTTTATTTTCTATAAGGATTAATTAACCCTTAATAGGGCAAAGGACAATTGCTTACCACCTCAGGTTTTTGACCATAGAGCACGAGTTGTTCTATGTACACATTCTCATGTTCAATATTTATAATGTGTGAAGACCCTTTAAACTTTTATTAGCACTGGCAACTACGCTGACTTTGATAGTTTGCAAACTACCAACATTTACAAAAAAATATCGAAGAATTTTAAAAATTAGAGGTTTTTGGCGCAAATAAATTTAAATTTTGTTCTAACAAGATTCTGGTAAGTGGTTTTGTGATATTTGGTAGGATAATTGATTATATTATCCTGCATGACCCGTAGAATAACTTTTGAAATGAAACTTGTACTGATTGGAAAATCTTCGTAAACTCGGTGGTAAAACTCTTACCATTGCCCGGTTACATCAACATAGTAGTATTTGGTGGTAATATAGTTACCGTTACCCATTAGTGTACTTGTTATTTCAGAAGAATGTCGAAGAAAAAGAAGATATCTGATAGTATTATCGCCGGTATTCTAGAAGATAATCTCTCTGCTATTGAAAGTAACGACGAAAGTATCTCGGAAGAACCACTTTTGGGCGATTGCGTGCTAGATTACGACGATGCAGTTTCGCGAGGTCTTTCAATAATATTTGGTGAAGATCCTGAGTTGGAGACGAGAGGATTAGATAATTTTCAAGACCCTCCTGGGCCACGTGTTGAAATGCTGAAATCAGACACTCTTCTGTACCACACTACCCAGAAGACCAAGGGAAATTTACTAGATGCCGTTTTTGCAGCACGAAAAATGCTCAAAAACGATCAAGGATAATTTGCGATGTCTGCAAAGTAGCTTTATGTGCCACACCATGCTTCAAAAACTTTCACATTGCTCCAGAAGAAGGAGAGGCTATGGACTGTAGCAGCTCTAGTACCTCCTCTCTCTCTACCATAACAGGCTAAGGTCAAATATTTACCACCAACACCAAAACGTAAACGGGCGATGACAAAATGATTACCACCGAATTTTCGCGTACTTATAGTTATATATTTTTTGATTTTCATAAATAATGTTTAAAAGGGTCCTAATAAACGTATAAATAATAACAAAAAACCTGCTTTTTGAATAATTTTTATCTCTGCCCTATTAAGGGTTAACAGAATTCAGGTAAAGATAACGAATCATTTATTGATGAAACTATAAATTGGTGTCTCAACAGTAGGTATTTATACAAAAGGGTCATTTCAGACATACAATAATTTAAACTTACAATACAATTTCAGGCAGGCACTCTAGATTAAAAAGAACTGGTTCCTGTCTGCGGCTTTGCACGATTTTTTTTTCGGGAAAAAAAATAAACGTTTTATAAATTCATACTTCTGGTAGGTAGGTAAGAACCTAGTCTTTCTTTTATTAGAGAGTCTGCGCAAATGAAATTTTAGGGCGGGCTAACTAGTTATTTTAAAAATCATCAACTAGTAATATTAAACTTATTTTTATGAAAAATATATTAATACATACCTACTATAAATGAAAAAAAAATTTAGAAGAAATAGCCTCTCCATTTATCAATTTAGAACAAATTTAATATTTTAACATAGGCAAACCAAATAACAATATTTTATGCTGATTTCACAAGTATATGACTCACATCTCAATATACGGGTACAAAATATATTTAAACTTACTGAAAATAAGAAATTCCATCCTTTTTCAGCACTTTGGACGAGTGATTCTTGCATTTTTTGTACGAGCACTTACCCATGCTTCTTGTCTGAACGCTAAAATGACACTAGTTGAAAAGCTTTCCTAACATGTCAAAATGTTCCTCTTTTGCTACTGAAGGTTGTGGCGTGCGCATTGTGAATCTAAGGGGGGCCGGCGAAGCCGGAAATTTTTGATCGAAGATAGAAACATAAAAAACTAATTTTATAAAATTAAATCATCTAAGTTTATCATCAGCTGTTTGCGAGTGACCCGACAAGACCTGTCAAAATTGGTCCAGCCTTTTCAAAGATTAGCTCAAACAAACAGACAGACAAATATTAAGAAATTAATAAATCCCAAAAATTTACGATCTCGACGGGATTCGAACCCGCACCTTCCCCTTCAGCGCAGGGTTGCTCTTTTTCCAACTAAGCTACGTGATCTTATCTAGTCGACCCGTAAATCTTTGGGAGTTCTTGGTTTCGTTTGGTCGACTAGATAAGATCACGTAGCTTAGTTGGAAAAAGAGCAACCCTGCGCTGAAGGGGAAGGTGCGGGTTCGAATCCCGTCGAGATCGTAAATTTTTGGGATTTATTAATTTCTTAGAAATTACCCAGAGTACTATAATAAATAAATAAAAACCTTAGAATCAGACAAATATTTTCAAAACTGTTGATATGTTATACCTACTACGTGTACTTTTATATGTGTATGATTTATTAAAAAAAATATTTTCACAAATCTAACATGTAATTTTGCAGCATCCTGAGCCTGGTGCTAAAAAAACCCCATTTGATGATCTCAATCGAGATGAACTGATATCCAAATGTATAGGATTACTTGTTATTGCTCAGAAAGCAAAACAAGCCAAAACTGGTAGGTATTCTGATTCACCATTCCACTCTTACCAAATAATTAAATAAAGTAAACAGCTTTATCCAATTACAAGTATACTGCCTGCAGCTAAGCACACATTGCTACAATGGGATCATTTTAAGGTTATTTCTATCCCATAGGAACTGATTACTCGGATAAAAAGTATGTTTTATTCCAAGCCAAGAACTACTTGTATGCAAGATTTCAGCTCGATCCATTGAGTAGTTTTGGCGTGAAGAAGTAACAAATATCTATCCACCCATACAAACTTTTGCATTTATATTATTAGTACTTAGTAGTAGTAATAAAATTTATCCTTTCAGAGTTGCAAAGTCAAGTGGAAAGCTACAAGTTAAAATTAGAAAAATGTGTAACAGAAAAAAATCAACATGAAGATAACAACAACATTCTTCAAGAACTTGTGGAGTCATTGACATCACAAAAATTAAATATCATCACAGAAGTAGACTCTGCTCAAAGTAAGATAAAGTTATTGTCAGCCCAATGCAACAATTATGAGCAGGAAATCAACAAATATAAAGCAGACTTGATAATAAAAGATGAAAATGTATCAGATGCCTTACAAAAGGTGTCAGATTTTGATAGTGAGCTTACATCCTTGAGAAGACAAAACAAAAGACTCACAGAAGAGAATGAGCAGCTGATTAATCAACTGACTGAAATAGAAGCTAGAACTGCAGAGTTTAACGAAATAGGTTTGAAGCAGAGAGAACAGCTACAGTTTTTGGAGCAAAATGTTCTTACTGGTAAATATGTTATAGGCATTGTATATGAATAATTTAGTTTTATAACTTGTGAATTGTGATTATTATAATACCTGTAAACAAAATTATTTATATTCCAGATAAAGAAAACAAAGGTATTATTGAAACATTGAATGCCACTGTACAACAACTGAAAGACCAACTCCAAACCAATAAAGATGAAAACCTTAAGCAAAAAAGAGAATTTGAAGATAAAGTCAATGAATTAAACCAATCATGTGAATCTGAAAAAAACAAGAGAGAAAAGGTAAATATTAAGCTAAAAAGCTACAAGGATAAAATTTTAAAATGTGCTGCTTGCATTAACCAACTGAAAAACTCTCGGTTTATTCTGACAAAGACAGTACAAGAATATTCTGAAAACATTCCTAAATGGCAAAATGATATAATCAAGGCATCTAAAGTATTGGATGAACAATTAAATGGATTGAAGAATGAAAATATGACACTGAGTGATAAAGTCATCACATTGCAAGAACAATTGCGGCAAGTAACCATAGTGAATAAAGTAAATACCAACCAAAATCTTATTGCTAAATCTGAAGCATTAAGTGTTGAAAAGGACCAGCTAGAAGCACAAATCGGCAAATTAAAACAACAACTCACTGAGAATTATAGTTCCAATGAATATTTGCAACAACAAATGAATAAACTTCAGTTCAAATATGACAACCTTAAAGATACTGAATTACCAAAATATTTGTCAGAAAATAAATCATTGAAAGATCAAATAAATGAAGATATTATAAAAGTAAAGAATTTAACAGAGCAAAATAAAAAATTGATGAATTCTTTAGAAAGTTTGAATCTTGAAAAAAAGAACCTAAGCATGTCTATACAAAATAATGAAACTATTGAAAATCTTACATTCCAAATTAAGGCATTAGAGAGTGAAAAGTCTATGTTAGTTAAAGAAAAACTGAATGTTAAAGATTATAATATTGAATTAGAAAACAACAATAAGAGATTATTTGATCAGGTCTTAAATATGAAAACAGAAATTCAAGCATTGAAGGCAAGTTTGAAAACATTGAATCAAGAAAAAAACCTTTTAGCAAGTAAATATAAGGATGAAAATGAGGGTGAATATAACTTGCTGAAATGTAAAATAATGGCGAAAGAAGAACAATTCAACTTAATGAAGAAAGAATTTGATGATATGCAAGATATGAATAACTTATTGAAAGAAGAAGTGGAAACCTATAAATTATCTCTAGAGCAACCTAAAGATGACTCTGACCAATCCGATTTGAATGTTTCTTTACAAGCAGACATTGTTAAACTAGAAACTAAGCTTGCTGCATATAAACATGAAAACTCTTCACTTTTAGCTGAAATGAAAGAATCTCGTAACAAACTGAAAGAATATGACACACTTGCAGCAGAATATGATGATTCAAAATCAATGCTTATGAGTTACAAGAATGAGAATGCTGAATTACTTCATGAAATGAAAGAAATCAATCAAGTGCTAAAAGAACGCGGGGAATCAATATCTAAACAGCAGAAAGCAATTACAGAAATGGAGAGACTTATAGAAACGTTAGAAAAAGATAGAAACAGTTTTAATGAAGAAAAAACTGCATTGCAGAAGAAAATAGATTCTCTAGAAAATGAATTGAAAAATGCACAAGAAACTACAAATGATTACGTTGGAGTTTTAGAACAAATCAAGCTTGAAAGAGACAGTGCAAAGAAAGAGTTAGCTGAAAATGTAAAACTCATAGCATTGTTAAAAGAAGAGATTGACAAATTAAAACAAACTCCTTCATCTGGTTAGTATGCTGCCCTTAAAGAAGATTGAATAGGACTGAATAACTAAAAACCGACTATGATATACTAACATATCAGTTATTTGTTACAGACTTACCAAACGAAGACATGTCTACTTCAACTATTTCTAAAGCTGAAGAATTTAGTCGAATGAAGGATCTGGATGAAACATTTGAAGAAAAGTAAGTACCTTCCGGGATATGTTTTTACAGGCCTAGAACTTCATTCATGGAAAATTTCAGCCTGATAAGTTCACTAGTTTTGGCGCAAAGAGATGACGAATTGAGAAGTGAAACATTCATGCGAACATCATTTGCATTTTTAATAATATTGGAATGGGTTCGATTCGAGGGTAATGTTGTGCTAATAAATTTTTGTAAGTTACATTTAATGTTCCCTTTTAGGTACACTAAGCTCAGAATTTTTGCATTGAAACTGAAAAAAAAGTTAAATGAAACAACAGCCATACTCCAAAACACAGAGCAAGACAAAGCAAAACTTGAGAAAATGCTCAGTGATAATGGAATGAAACCAACAACTATTACGGAAAATATAGGAAGTCAAAATGCAAGCGATACACAAAATGAGGCTAATGTTACTGAATTGAAAGATAAAATGAATTCCATGACAAAAGCTTCCAAAAAGATATCAACTGAATTGGAAAAATTAAAAGGTATGTTACTGATAACATGCAGGTAAATTTTACGTGTGTTCAAATTTCACAATTAATTGTAATTTGCAGTTGAAATAACCTTGAAGAACCAAGAATTGGCTGCAGAAATAGAAGCACACAAAGTCACAAAAGACAACTTGGAGAAGTCTAAGCGAGATGCAAAAAAGAAAAATGTTCTAAGCCTCGAAATAGAGGACTATGAAAAATCTTTAAAAGAGCTCACTACAAAAATGGAAGAGAAGAAAAGAAAGATGGTGCAGGTAAATTGCAACCTTATTATTAAGTCGTAATCTTATTTTGATAATAGCAATAACGTTTTTGCATGTTCCTTGCAGATGGAATCTACAATAGATACACAGGAGGGAACAATAACAGCAATGAAGACACAAATAAAACTCCTAGAAGAGCAAATAAAATCTGAAGAAACACAGAACAGACTTACAAAAGAGGAATTACAACACGCGATAGAAGAAGGGAAAGACAAGGATAGCGTAATTCAAACCAAAAACGGAATAATTACTAAACTGGAACAAACCCTTGAAGACGAAAAGAGAAAGAATGAAGAAGCAGACTTAGAAATGACTGCTTTAATGAGTGATAAAGAGAGAATCATAATGAAATTGGGTGAAGAGAAAACAGAATTTAACAATAAAGTCAAGAGGCTAGAGTTCAAATGTGCTGAATTAAGTGAAAATTTTAAGATTGTTAATATGGAATTGGCAGATTTGAAAACTGAATATACTAGTTATAAGGTAAACTCTACTTAGTCCTGCCTGTCTTATTGTTAAAGCTAAATGTGACATTCCAAACCTTAAATAACATTTCTTTTTTCGTATTTCCAGGTGAGGGCTCAAGCTGTATTACGACAAAACCAGACAGTGGACCATAGTCAAGAGGAGCAGCTAAAAGAAGAGACGGCGGCTTTGAAAGCGCAGATAGAGTCTCTAAACGTGAAGCTAACCACTGCACAGTAAGATTATTATAATTAAGGTTTTATCGCATTCATTGGCCACTTGATCTACCTCTGCGGTCTGTACGAGGGCCTGAGTGTGAAGTGAATGTGCATCATGCATGGGCAGTCTATTTGTTGATCCAAATCTTTCACTGCCTACATAAAATAGTGCATTGAAAGGGGGCTACCAATCTACTAGTTTTTACAGGCAAAGAAAAGTCAATTATAATTGATTAAGAAAATCAATTGTACTGTTCTGTGTCGTTTGTGTATGAATAAATAATTACATTAGGAAAATTAAATTTCATTTATTATTATATTACATGCATAATATTTTTGTGAATGTAGGGAGCAGTGTGCGGAGCAAAGTACGGAAGCCGAGAATGCCCGAAGACGCGCTTCGGAAGCGTCTAGCGAAGCGGCGCGCGCGCAGCAAAGAAATACACGCTTGCACGCTGATCTCACGCGATTGTCTCAGCAACTGGAGTCCGAGAGAACACAAAATAAACTACAAGTAGGTTTTGAAGCTTCCCGAAATATATAATTTTACCTTATAACAATTTGCTTAAATCCTAAGTGTTTTAGTGAGTAAGTAAGGTGCGCAATTGTTGGACGACGAAACGATCTCCCCTAGGGTGTTTTAATTTCGAAGCCTGAAATCCTAGGACAAGGAATACAGGCTTCGAAATTTGTTCTGTAGCTATAAAAATAATTTATATCGAAATAAAAAGTACTGCTCGTGGCTTCACACGCTGTTCCGGGATAAAAGTACTAATCTGTGTAGATCCCTGCCACACTTTATTAAGATCAGTTCAGCCATTTAAGCGTGAAAAGATAACAGACAGAATTACTGTCGCTTTTATAATATTACCGTGGTTATTTTTCAAATTGGCGATAGTATCTAATTTATAATATAACAAACATTCCATTACACATCCTTACGATTATATCCTTTATTTCTAATGTAATAAAATCCTCAGTACGTAATGTATCGATAATATTTACAGGCATCAACACTAACTCAATGCTACAAGTCTCAAATCAGTGATCTAGAAACCAAACTGCAGAAGGAAACGGAAAACCTAAAGAAGCAGTTAGCTTTAGCAATCGAAAACGCTAAAGTCGGAAAAGTCATGTTGGATGATGCCAACCAGAACCCATATATGCTGCCTTTGATACCGAAGGATGATAGCGATGGTGAAATGGATATCAACGTCTCTATGATACCCAGGGAAGAAGGAGAGGTAAGTTGAGACTGCAACTTCAGTGGCCTAGTGCCTGCGATCCAGAAGATTGGGTTCGATTCCCGATGCGTGGTAAATTTTTGTTTGATCTGCAGTTTTTCATTCCTGATTGGTTGGTGTGGAAAGGGACGGCGGGCGTAAAAAGGGTTTTTTTTTTATAATCTTCGTTTTTTTATGGGACTTTGAGTCATAAAACCATTCTATCAATCTTTCAGAGTCTCAGAGCAAATAGCATAGGATGTACTATTTAGCTAGAGTTTCTTGCATCTAAGCATTCCATGTTATTCCACGTGATGATGCCGATAACATACCATTGTTTATGTATTATATTATGTGTGCCATTGTCATACTCAAGCAGTTAGCACAATTTGGCCCCTGACCATTCCCCACTTTGGGCTTGTAATCCGAATATCTAAGATTTTGTCTTATGTTGTCGAATCTTATTTATTTATTTATTTAACGCTTGGAGAAACGAGATGGATACCTACTGGGTGGATACCCTGGCATTGCCAGTTCGATGGCACTTTTAGCAACTCTAAGCACCTAGCTCTGGCAGTTGGCCATTATTACACCGGAACATTTCGAAATCCAGTAACTTTTCGATAGGCACTTAAATACATTTTAATTAGGTTCAACTTTTGAATTAAATTCTACCTAGTTCATTAAACCACAATTAAAATGCAATAAAATAGCCTTTGTTTCTACCTACCTATGTTGCTTTGGTTTATTCGAAAGGAAATTCTTGTGATTTGATAAATAAATAAACTCATTAACAACATTTTTTAAAAGAACACTACCTCAATAAGTATAAGTGCATGCGACTGGTAGGTGCATAGGGTTTTAAAACTGAATAAATACAGTCTGGTAAATTCAAACAACCATGAATAAAAATATTTGAACAGCATAAAAATTATAGTACCTAACTGCGTTTTGCTTCTTTGTATGTTTGTTCTTTTTATAATTACATAGTTTACCATACCAATACTAATGTAATACAAAGCATGCCAGCCAACTTACGTGACCTCATGGCAATGTCAAAGTAGGTATTGAAACCTATTTTGCAGAAACTGTATGAAGGAATCGGCTCAGACTTACGAAAAACTTGGCTAAGTGTACGTTATTCTTAGCGAATTCTTCGATTTGGGAGTTTATTGCACTAATGTTCTGAGATTGAACTAAGAACTTGCTTAACGCTTACGCTAAAAGGTAAAACTTGGGTAAGACGCTCAGAACTTCGAAATGTTATGGCTAGACGTGCAAATGAAATCGTCTTGTAAATTTAACTTTTCTGCTTGCACACACACAGGGTTCAGATTTATCCAAGCAATGACAATCGTTAACGTACCGTTCGCCCCTCCCACTGGAAACGTTGTTGTTGTTAGAAAGGAGTGTCGGAGGATGTGGCTCTCGTTTCCTCCTTGCAGGCTTTGACTTCGGAACAGGAGATCGCTGACTAAATTAGAACTTTCTTGCTTGTACACACAGGGTTCAGAATCGGCCCCATCGCCACCTCCATCCAAGCCGTACATGACAAGTAGTAACAACCGGTCGCCCGTCCCGCTGGAGAGGTTGTTAGAGGAAGGAGTGCCGGAAGATGAGGCGCTCGATACCTCCTCGCTGGCTTTGACTTCGGAGCAAGAGATCGCTGACTTGAAGCGGCGACTTACGGCTCAGCAGCAAAGGTAATCCTTAGACAGAACTGCGTACACTAATAGTGTTTTGTTAGTCTATGGTAATATGCAGGTACCTCGGCCTGTTTCTTAGGTTCTTAAACAATTCAAAATTTCTGTACAATACAATAAGCCCTACTCTAACTTAATGATTTGTCGTATCTTCATAACGTGTAAAGGTTCACCCGGGCTTGTTCCACAACAAAAAACCCTTTGCGAAAATAAATCCAATCAAGTAGAAAAATTTGGTTGCGGAAGGAGCCATATAGCATTCAACTAGGTGTTTTTGGGTTCGGATGTGTGCTTCGATCAAATAATAATATAAAGAGATATTATCCAATTGAATACAGATGGCGAAGAACATAAACCTCACAGTTTTCTTTAATTCTATTGTTTTTTGTATAGTTTTAATTTTAGGTGTAAGTCTGTATGTTATGTATGTATAAAGGGTAAAAAAAAATTTTCTTTCTTCTTTATTTCCTTTCAGTAAAAAAATTCAACATCTAATAAATATATCCGTTGTCCATCAGGGTGAAACATGTGACGTTGCTTCTTTCTGAATCGGAGCGGGAATGCGCTCGCATGGCGCAGCTCAGCGAGTTGCTGAAATCGGAGCTGAGGCGGGTGCGCGGAACGTCTAACAACGCACACAACGAGGAGTACATGAAAAATGTCACCTTGAAGGTAAGCTTCTGGGGACTAAATGTGGAATGCTCCAAAATCGCTAAATCTTCCCGGGCCGACCCATCTGGACCACATTCCCAGGATCTTTTGATGGAAATTTGTGGTCGGGAAGTTCTTTAAAGTCATATCTTAGTAGGATTAGTCGTTTGCGCGATCTAGGATTTGAATTTCCTTCGTTGTTGCATATGTGAAGTAAGCTTGTGCTGGAAAACAAAATTCGGTTATATTGGTCATAACCTAATTCTGATTCTACTTCGTGGAACTGAGAACGGCACTGAATTTGAAGTGGACTATAGGATCATCATTATGATAGTGATATTGCCCTTCGCATGTATAATCCAGCTACCAATAAAACTGCATTATAATAGTTCTAATTTCCTTGAAACTATTTACTGTATCTAATTTCTAAATCTGATAACAACAATAACATGAATGCCGACTTTATGATAAGGTTAAAAGTTAGATAAACTGGCTGGGGAATGTTGAGTTTATTTTATACCTATTAATGGACATGACACAATCGATCCTTATAATGAACGACCTGCGAATTACCTGCGATTAAGAAAGTGGTAACCGTAGGTATCTTCACTAATAATAATAAATAAAATTATAATATAAACAGGAAAGATTTGTTTGTGTGTTTGAATTGAATAGGCTCCGAAACTACTAGACCAATTTGAAAAATTCTTTCACAATTAGAATCCTATATTGTACCTGATGAAATAGAATTTACCCGTGCGAAGCCAGGGCGGACCGCTAGTTATAGATAAAGGTCTATCGTAGTATTTTTTAATTAAAGGTATTATTTTAATGTATCGGATAATAAAATATTTTAGACTGAAACGCGTCACGGTTCACTACACCGCGTGAAACTGCATTTAACAGTGCACCTAATGCAAAAATCAAGCAAAATGTGTATTTCACACTTTATTCATGGTAATGAACAGAACGTTAATGTTCAGATTAAAAAAATACGATAGGTAGCGAAAAAGCCTGTAGAAGTCGAGTAATAGAATAGAAAAAACTAAAATAATCTGGTTTCTGTAATAAAAAACGAAGTCTTAGTCTTTTTTAGGGTCCCGTTTTTACCCTTTGGGTACGGAACCCTAAAAAACAAACAGTTATTCTCGCATTCAAAAAAACGGTTTTAATTGAAATGCTCTAAATTATCAGCGACAACACCATTATTATTTTTAGGGTTCCGTACCCAAAGGGTAAAACGGGACCCTATTACTAAGACTCCGCTCTCCGTCTGTCACCAGGCTGTATCTCATGAACCGTGATAGTTAGACAGTTGAAATTTTCACAGATGATGTATTTCTGTTGCCGCTATATCAACAAATACAGAATATAAATATAAATTATATTATTATAAATAATATAAATTATTATAAAAAACAGAATAAAATAAATATTTAAGGGGGCATACAACAATTGTGAATCTTTTGCTCGATATTGATAACGGCAACAGAATATTTAGTTAAATATTCACTTTAAACATAAATAATTAAATTAAAACAAAACAAATATTTAATATTTTATCCCGTATAACAAACGTAATTTTTTTGCCGTTTTCATTGATACATCATGACTGAGAATAATTATGACATCAAGTCAAATTAGACTCGAATTTTAACTAGATGTCGCCACTTGATAAATTAGATTGCGCTATCAAAGTGTTCTTGCCAAACCCATTTTCACTATTTAGGAATTTGAAGTCGATATACTTATAGTTTATTAGAATACCTATGCCAAATACACCTTAGACAAATAGCTATCTGGGATGATCATTAATTTTAATAAACCTTAGTTTATTTATTGTGTGGTCCATACCGTGAACTTTCTCCAACGAGTCTTTTGTTTGACCTCAGTTCCTGACTCTCCCACCGGGAGACGAGCGCAGCCGCCTGGTTCCAGTTCTGCAAAAGATTCTCACCCTCACGCAAGACGAGACGCAGAAAATACATTCTATTGCCAAAGGTATGAAAGGTAGCTCTCTTTATCTGACTCCGACTAAAAAGAGAGTACAGGAACGGAGCTTTTTGCATTTTAATCAATGGAATTGTATAAAATCTTAAATATAATAATATAGTAAAATCAACCTTTCTTTTGGTAATCTGTGGTGGATATTTTTTCAGAAAAAATATACATGATATTTATCAAACAAAATCAGATAATTCATATTCAACAAACAAAACAACATAATATTTCCTTATCTTCAAAAACATTAAAAAAAAAAAAAAAAAGAGTAGGATATATTATTGTTAGTAGGATTGTGACTGTGATTGTAGCTGACTAGTCGGCCTGTTTACAACCGACTATCGGTTAGCCGGCCAAAGTTATAGTCGGAACATGTCTATTATGTAGTTGTTTATTCAGCTTCTATACTATTGTTGTTACCTTCAACATTCTATACTATTGTTTTAATTACATAAACGTGCAATAGCAATATAAAGATAACATTTAACGTGCATTTGTTTGTTTCAGGGTTGGATCCCAATTCCAAGAGCTGGGGCAGCTACTTACCCTGGCCAGGGGGAAGCAAGTAGGTTAGCTTAATTAATTATGGATATTTTATTTATATGAAAATATGTAAACTCGAATTATGTGACCTATTATGTATAATAAATTATTACGTAAAATATCTTTGATTACAAATTCGTGAAATTAATTAAGAGATAAGCCTGATTTTAAACTGTTTTTAAGCCTTTGGTGGATTGTCTCTCATACAAACGGTTATTACACATTCACTAGCTATTCAAACCTATTGAATGTCTAAAATAGGCGTAGTGAATGGTCATCTTCGTAATAAGTCGTAACTTTTATGAATTATAATATAATCCAATATTACAAAGGGGAAAGTTTGTGCCGCTGTGAAAATATTTGACCGAAGCCAAAACCTACTGCTTAAGGATCGGCCTGAAATTTTGCACACATATAGATGTAGAGTCTAGATCTGGAATAACTTATATGCTTTTATCCTGGAAATTTTCGAAGCCGCAGGCAGAAGCTGGTATTTGAATGTATTAAAATAATTATCTTGTCACATAAAAGTTTTTAAGAAATATTTTGAGTTTCTTTTTGTATAAGTTACGATCCACCTCAAATGCAATTTAAAGATATAGATTCAATTATTGGAAGTCTGAGATTTTATTCGAAGATTGCAATTAGATTAATATTATCAAGAAGTGGCTTGATAAAATTCTTGCAAATGGCACTAAAAAGCATTCATAATTTTTAGCATGAAACTCGTTTTGAATGATTTGGACAAGGGTCAACTTGGTCGTTATGAAACAGGTATTTGAGCATTTTGTGGCTAAACCAGTTCCGTATTTCTACTTTTTAATAGCTACAATAAGTATTCAAGTATTTATAAATTTTAGGAAATAAAGTAAACTATAATTAATTGAACATAACATACATATAACATTATTGAATGGTAACTAAGTTTAATTACTATTTTGAAATTACTATCATATTTCATAGGATACAAATTCGGGTGATAGAATAAACGGATTGATTAAATGTTTATTTGATTCAAATAATTATTTCATTACCTATTGTTATTTTTAACCGACTTCGAAAAAGGAGCGGGTTCTATGGTTGGTTGTAGCTGTATGTTTTTTAAATTAAATTTAGTATGTAACCGATTTTTCCGTCAATAGTAGTAGTATATAAATAGTAATATATATATAATATATATAAATATATATAATATATAAAGAGCCGATCTTTATATATTTTTTGTTTGATATGAAAAAATATCCCGAGGTAAAATGGTCTCGTACAATTTTATTCCCATTTTATTCCCGAGGGAATAAAATTGTATGGTCTATTTGGCCTTCAAACATGAAAAACTAGTGTAAAAAAGGACAGTCTTTAGTTTTAATTATAAAATCATCACTGTTTGTTAAAATAAAAAATAATCAGTACAAAAAAATCTTACCTAGTACCTACCTTGGTACAGGTCACACCTGTCGCTGACGTTGTCGTTTCTACTAAAGTAGGTGTCGGTAAACTTATCTTTCTATTGATGATAGTGTATACACCCATGTAAATGTAAAGTGTCTTTTTAATGTATTTATATATATATATATATATTATATATAAATCGCACTTGCAATACTAATGTCTGACTATTACACTGTTGGCATAATGACTACTTAAAATGGGGAAATTTGCTTGTTTGTTTGAATTGAATAGGCTCCGAAACTACAGGACCGATTTGAAAAATTCTTTCACCATTAGAATCCTAGATAATAAAACAAGAAAAAAAGTAATAATAATATATAAAGTCATCATCATCAGTCCACTGCTGGACATAGGCCTTCCTTAATGAGTGCCATAGCGCCCTGTCTTCAGCTTACCACATCAAGCATCTGCCAGCAGTCTTTCGCAAATCGTCATCCCACCTGGTCAGAGGGCGTCCTACACTATGTTTGCCGAGTCGTGGTCTCCACTCAAGAACACGTTTACTCCAGCGGTTGTCGGTTCTTCTCGAGATATGGCCAGCGCTAAAGTATATTTTTACAGTATATTTTTTTATTCGGCCCCCGCCCCGATACAAAAAGGGTTGTTATAAGGTTGACGGGTGGATCTATGTGTCTGTGTGTGTATCTATCTGTGGGTTGTTGCGGCATCGTAGCTCCCAAACGGATGATTTTGATTGTTTATTTTGTCAAAAACAGACTCGATCGAGTGTTCTAAGCATGGAAAGTCTGCCAAGACCGTGTTAAAATTTTAATTTTTTTTCATAAATACCTCTAATCTACCCGTGCGAAGCCGGGGTGGGCCGTAAGTAGATCTATATTTACAGAAAATATAGAGAACTCTTGGAAAAACTACCTACTACTAGGCTACCTCTCTCAGGCTACCTCTACCCAAATGGGTATAAAATAAAAGGTATCGGTTTGTACATTTTAAAATTGTAGGTTACATACTTTTTGAAAAAATCGAAAAAATTGCAGTCTGAATTAGTTTATAATCGGTACGTATAGTAGGTATATTATATTTGTATTATTGGCAAATATTCGAAATCCTCGGCGCGCGAGTTACATTTACACAATGATTTTCGTACTAGAGTTACTACTGTAGGTAGTTATAAGTAGGTAGCTCATTAACTGTCGACATACTGTCGCCCAAATTGTTGTGAAATATAAAAAATAGTCCATAAAAATAATCGTTCAGGGTTTTCACCGCGCGCCGCGAATACACTAGATCGAAAATATACCTAATAAGAATCCAAAAAAAAACTTGATCGTTTCGTGTTGGCGCGAGATATTTTTTTTGTGGTTTTTATTTGGTTTCTGCAATCTACCAAAGAGAATATAATAACTACTTAACATTTTACAAGGAATACAACATACAAATAAAGGAAAAGTAATTTGCCGCAAATCGTAAACCATTTTCTATAAACCCATGATGAAAACAACTTCGATTCAATTGTATCCAAATATAAAATTATGTGAAATCTCGTCTCGTACCTAATACTTCCACAGTAAAAAGTGTTGATGTCACGAAAAGAGCCAAGTCAGCCATTTTATTACCTTCGACTATAGATAGATAGATAGATAGAACATACTTTATTGCACACTTAAAACTAAAAAGAATTTACAAATGACTTCTCTGACTATGAAGTTGGCAAAACATATAATTGATTAGAAATTGTTAATTTTAGGGTCTGCTCACAACGTTAGTAAGTGTACCTACCTGAAATTTTAATTTGCAGATGCTAAGTTTCATTACCAAAGATTGAAAGAATTGAAAAGTGCCTTGAGATGGTTCGAGAAAAGGGTTCCCGGTGGCGGCCGTCTACTCGACTTGGCAGGGCAATGCTTTGGGAATATGTTGATATCTCTTATTTTCCCAAATGCTCCAAAAATATCAGTGAATCGAAGTTAGTTTTTCAATAACCTAATAGAAAATAGGTTACGATTTGCGGAATATTACTTTTCCGGTAGTACCTAACTAATTAATTAATTATTACCTAATTTTATTCCTTGTAGAATGCAGAAAAAATGAAAATTTCGCGCCAACACAAAACATCGATCTTGGTGAGTGATAGATTTCAAAAAAAATAATTAAGTACCTGCCTACCTACAAGCTACAAGCATTATCAGGTATGTACCTAGCTGAAAAGTGTCTCGAGATGCGTCGATAGAAGGGTACCTAGACCGCCTGTGGCGGCGGCTATCTACTTTCTTGACCTGTATAAAAGTCAAGTCATTTTAGCCAAAAATTAGGTTGATCCAACAATTTCCAACAACGAGCTAACCTGCTGGAAACTTGTATACCTACCTACACGCCTCCATGGTGGCGTTTTAAACGTCTCAAATCTCAAATAAAATGCGTACTATCCCAATGAAAAAAGAGATCCCCTTTAGACTTTAGATCAATGTACTATCCACTCTCTAACTCAAAAATAGTTGTGCCAAGTTTATAATGATAACATTATTGGAGCTATAAAATTCTAGATAAATGCTATATTTGATCCTGAATAACTTACGAAGCGAACACGTTCTAGATCGTTTGACTTTATAGACAAAATGTATAACGCCATAACGAAGGCGTAAGTATACGATTTTCCAGCTATTTACCTCGTAAATGGTAGGTAAAACCGTAAAACCCTAATATGACTGGACTATAATGACAGGACCACTTCACTACCACAGCGGTCCTTAGAATAACCCTAAAACAATGTATTTTTGTAATCCTTATAAACTATTTACCTACATTAAATTTAACTGCGTTGCGTTATTGAGAAAACACTTCTCTTCATGTAAAATGCGCCAAGAGTTTGTAGAACGCAGAGGCAGGAAAAGTGCCAGAGATTCGAAAAACCGGCTTCGTTCCCGTGGAAAACCTAATAACCTACCAGAATAAAACGTCTGCAGAAAAGCTTTTGAACAAAAAAGGTAAAGTTTTTCTCCTAGTTATTGTTACGGTTTATTCTCTTTGGTTGTTACCTTCACTGGCATGAAATAATGACAGAAACTGAATAAGAGAAAGGAATGAAAACATCCGCTTTCATTTCTATCATGCGAGTGTCTATTTTGAAAGCATCTTCTGCTTTTTTTTAAATTTGTATGCAAATAGTAAATTGCTTTTTATCTTAAATTAAAATTAATTATTTCTTCATCTATCTATTTTATGATTTATATCAATATTTAGCAGAAAAACATAAAAGAAATAGTTTTGACAATATTGATTGCATTTCCCGGGCCAGGCACTTACAGCGCATGTGCGAGGAAAATCTGCTCTGAAAATTCGTGTCTGCGGTGCGGTTGGTACGGTAAGTTTTTCTGATTTTATTGCAATAATTACCGAAGTTTTACTCAAAATAAACGCATAAAGTCTGTTGGTAGTGTATGTTTGTGAAAATGACAAAAGTTTAAAGCGTAAAACTACGTAAAAGTGAGTATCAGAATCCATCTCTAAAGAACGCCTAGAATGTACTAAGTGCCGGCTTCAATAATTCTTGAATTACGCAATTTGTCTTTATCGGAAAGAAGGAACGAATCTTTTAAAATATGCAGTAGCATATTCCCTTGCTTGATCTAAAATCTTTGCGTTTACCTTTATTCAAACCTTGCTAAAACTCTCAAAAATGTACCTAAATTGTGCGTAATAAATAACGCTGCATGCTGTAAAATCTTTAACCATCATTTGTAAAGGTTGTCACGTTTATAAAAGAAATTTTATTTTCTCTTCCAAAATTAAAGTTGTCAACTTAACGTCATTTGATTTTGAAAGTCACCATGACGATATGTACCTACTGATGAGGCAAATGCGATTGCGGCGTACTAAACTTTTGACATTGCACATGACTGACACACTGCAATAAATTTCCAATGGTGATGCTGGTTAATAATCCACAAGATGGATGCTGAAAGAAGCCCATGTGTGTCCTTTGTAGATGGCACGTGGTGTGACATGCGATTATTCTAATTCTGAAACATAGGTAGCTGTACTAACACATCTATCAGTCGTATATATCACGTCTGCTTTATTTAGATCTAATGCACTTTCATTCCTTTTGTATTGAACAGGCACTGCATTGTCTTTCCTCTCCTTATGTTGCCTATATCAACGAGAAAGTAACAACTGTAGGTATTTCAGATAAGCTCTTGTGTTGATAATTAAATTGTGAAAGGAACATTAAATCAGAATAAGCATTAAAACCTAGGTTCGGTTTGTGTCTTAGTGAATGTTTCGATGCCGGGTCAAACGCGGTTATCTCGTCGAGTGCGTCGATCAATAGGTGATGCTACCTGTGCACCTTTGACCTTTGTGATGGCATTTAAAGATGCAATTCAAATAATTCTGGCATTTAGCTACGTTGCTATTTCGGGTGTTTAAAGTTTAGGACGGAGTCGCTTTTGGTCGGTATAATTTCCCATAAGCATAAATGGAAATGATTGGTCGGAGTTATCGAAGCATGTTTTAAATGTGGGAGGCGAGCGAACTAGATTTAGTCTATATTTGGAAAGATTGGCCCTGTATCGATGTCCCGGACCTCTGCGCACGCTCGGGAGAGCATTACTCTTTTTACGGGAATTTGTAGCTCTATAATGTTTCTCGTGATTTATGTGACGTAAATGTGCCGCTTACCTGGCTTTACCTAGCAGGGTACCTACTACACAACAAGTGGGGGAGTATCCTATTCATTTATTTGGTTGCACATGAACCCATTTTATTGCATAGTAGAATAATATTGATCTGGTTTGTGGAGTCGAATCTGTGTAGTGACAAATGGTGTGATCTTTGAGACAAGGATTGATTAACCCTTCAAATTGTGAACTTTACTAACATAATAGGAAGTAGTCGTAAAACGAAGCCCTGATCAGGGCTTAAAAGAGTACGATTTAAACTTAAATAATTGTACTTTTCTTAGGAGTAGAATTTATTAGTAGAACCTGTGAATGATGTTCGTAGGTGAAGTTTATTGTACCGCAAAATGTGCAGATGTTTTAATGTTTTTCAGTACCTAGTACCAACCTATTCATAAGCAGTTACCATTCATACAAGAAATAGTAAGTACTCACATGTATTTTTTTTTCTTCTTTTAGATTAGATAAACAATAAGTTAAACATCGCATTCCTTCGCATTTGACGTCACGAAATGGGTAAAGAGAAGACTCATATCAACATTGTGGTGATCGGGCACGTGGACTCTGGCAAGTCCACCACCACCGGCCACTTGATCTACAAATGTGGCGGCATCGACAAGAGGACCATCGAGAAGTTCGAGAAGGAGGCCCAGGAGATGGGCAAAGGATCCTTCAAATATGCTTGGGTCTGTTCTTCTCTCACTTTACATATTATTATTTACTTACTAACCGTTATAAAGGATCCTTATTTCGGTATTTTTCATATTTATATGGTTTAATACGTTTAAGAAAACGATTCCCAATGAGACCTTTCAACCCCTGCACTCGTTTTTTTTTGTTTAAGTGCTTATCCGCACGTTGGGTATCTCTAAGAAATGAAACAAGTCCCATAAAATTTCGATTTCGGTGGAAATAGAACCCGCACCGCACGCCACCCTAAAAAAAAAACGAAAATTTTTGGGACTTATTTCATTTCTTAAATCAGGGGTTGGTTTTACGACTATGATAGATTATGCGAGTCTACCATACTCGTAAAACAAAGCCCTGATCAGGCTCCAAACGATTCATAATCATTGACATTTTTGACTGTCTCGTAACAAAAGACGAAATTACCTGCATCTACAAGCTCGACATTTTGCTTGCAAAGGTTATACCACCTAACTTGGTACCTACCTATTTAATGAACTAATGCAAGAGTCCACGTTTTGAAAGTACTACTCGCTAGAGTTAATGTTAATGTTTGTTTTATAGGTTCTCGACAAATTAAAAGCAGAACGTGAGCGCGGTATCACGATAGACATAGCGCTATGGAAGTTTGAAACTGCGAAGTACTATGTCACTATTATCGACGCACCCGGCCATAGGGACTTCATCAAGAACATGATTACTGGGACTTCTCAGGTAAGCTTGCCGATGTCAACAGGGTTTTGCAGTGAGTAAAATATTTACCTTGGTACTGGGGGATTCGTGGTAAACTTTATTAACAACCCATGACAGATTTAGATAAAGGTCTGACGATTAAGGCCATAAATTTGGTGTGAGAAATGTCTTGCATATTTTAATTACGATATCACGACCGACGACGATAAAAAATCTTGGGACGACTTTTGCTCCAACTCGAAAACTAACATTCTAACAAGGTAAAGGTTTCTTGTTCGCTTCTTTACTTTACCTTAAAAAGATTGAAGTGAACAAAAAATCAAAGTGATCACTTTATTTCCTAGTTTTACGTATGTAATTTGTATTTTGTGACGTGTCCAAGAGTCCTGTAAGGTCTAAAGGAAATAAAGCACTTTGATATTTGATATTTGATCAAACAGCAGCCTGCGGAAACTTTTCATCATCATCATCAGCCTATATTGGCTATAGAAATATATGTGGGAGAAAACTTAATCTAATGCGAAACCGAGAAGGCGACCTCTGGTCTTTTGATAAAAATAGACGCTCTACGCGCAAATATCGTGACCTTTAAATTTTATTGTTATGTGACCTTGCTCTTTCCAGTACCTAAGATAGCGAATTATTTGCTTTTACAATGCTATGAATTAATGTATGCAAATTCGTCGGCGTGGTAATGTCCAAATTTTGATGTCATCTTGATGGGTAGTTTAATTAATAATAAATAAATAATGCTGGAGGATTCACGCAGCATCATCTAGCCCCAAGCTTAGCAGAGCTTGTGTTATGGGTACTAGATAACTGATATACATAATACAATACATTACATAGATAGATATTTTTTATTATACATAGAAAACGACCAGAACACCCGGAACAAATACCTGCAGATCGTACAAATATTTGTCCCACGGCGGGAATCGAACCCGCAACCTCTTGCGTCGCAGGCGGACCTTCGCCCACCGCGCCATAGAGGTCGTCAAAATCGTCGTTAATTGTATGCTAAATAGTTCGCCATTGATGCCAGTTTCATAATTCATATTCTGTAATAGGTAATTATGTATGCATCTTAGGTTATTGTTATTCTTAGTTTTTCTGTTCTTTTACTATAATAGAACGTTAACTTATTGTTTATAACATAGGTATACTATGTTCACTGCGCTTCTTTTTGCGCAACAGCCTCCTCGAAACCAACATTCTTACGTGAAGGTGAGATTTGGTTCGACCCCCCCCCCCCCCCCTAAACGCCTCGCATAATTAATGGACGCCCCCATGGGCCAGCTCACACAGAGACGCGGTAGACTGATAAATAATCACTTTATAAGATAGTGATTAAAAAAACAACTTTATTTACTAAGCAAAAAGATACAAATTTTATTGACATAATCAGGGAAATAATACAAAAACTCTGCGTTGCGCTGAGAAGCGTTTTTCTGTGTGTTGTTGTTGTTGATGTTTTTGGGCTTCCCTCTGTGATACAGGCGGACTGTGCCGTGCTGATCGTAGCCGCCGGTACCGGTGAGTTCGAAGCCGGTATCAGCAAGAACGGGCAAACCCGCGAGCATGCGCTGCTCGCCTTCACCCTCGGCGTCAAACAGCTGGTCGTCGGCGTCAACAAAATGGATTCCACAGAGCCGCCTTACCACGAAGCTCGCTACGAGGAGATCAAGAAGGAAGTCTCCTCTTATATCAAGAAGATTGGTAAGTTTTATTTACATACCTCTTGCCTCTTTCCCGTTTGTCTGTGTCCGTGTTTCCGGTTTCTGCAACAGACCCAATCTGATTTAGAATCCAAAATATTTTATGTCAACAAATCTCAAATACATTTATGAATAAAACTTTACAAAAACTGATGACATTAACAAAACAAGGTACATAACAGCAAGGTTATCAGTATCACTAACAACTAAAACACAAACTTCAACAATGCATAATCTCACATGTGCAGCGAAAAATGTAAATTTGAATTCGAGAACGAGAGATCAATTAAATGATTAATGAAAGCTATGAAAACCAAAAATTGTTTCGACCTTGCTTTGCTTCGATACCAGTGTCGATAAATATTTTCCGCCAATATTCCTTGGGTCTTTGTAACAAAAAATATCCAAGCAACTACTTTAGGCTTCTGGCTTCTACAATATTTGACTGCCATGGTGGCGCAGTGTGCGAAGATCCGCATGCGACACAGGAGGTGGCGGGTTCGATTCCCATCAACAACAGCAATTTTGTAGGTATTGCAGTCATCAATGTCGGTTTTAGTCATTATTATGTGTGTTTAACTTTAGAGACTCGAATATGTATGGACTTTTTATTGTCTGAAATAAAACATTTTTATTTATTTATTATTATAGTCGAGTATCTGTATCTGGAGTCCGGATATGTATATCCGGACTTTGTCACTAGATACTCACTAGACTCTACATTCACGATGTTTACTCTAAGATGTAATTTTCGAGCTGATTTCAATGGGAAGGACAACAAAAACAACACGTGTTCAAATATTTAATTAGATACTTATCAGTAGTAATACTGTGATTAGAAATTATCAAATGTCACGATTTTACTTGGTGTTTTGCCATAACGAATGTGACCTTCATAAAGTTATGGACGTGCAATAATCCGTAGTACCGTGTAGTTCAGTGGCCTGTCTAAGGTACAGCTACCAATATCCTGCATCAATATAGGTCGATAATGCATTATATAATTTAAACCGGCTATTCCTTAGTATTTACACAATTTTTAAGTTTTTCTGGACAAATCTATCCCTTTGGGGTATTTTTTGGTAGGACCACCGTTGGATCATTCTCCATCCATGTACCTAATAGAGAAAAAATTTAAACGACGTAAAGAAAAAAGTACATAGGTACAGCCGAACATAGAACCTTTTCCTCTTTTGTTTATCGTTTTGTCCGTTCAAAATGGCCAAAGGGTGTTTGTTACTTGGTAACAATAACTTAAAATACCTATTGTTGTATACAAAAGCCAAAACTCCTAAATTAGTACATAATCTTTTTGTACCCGCGCATTTAATTTAGGCATTCTACTGCTTAGGACGCAAAGTCAAACTGGTTTAAAGCCATTATTATTGCGTAGGTAACGTTCCTATTTGATTGACTGGCGAGTTGTGAAAGATGTCGACTACTAATATGATGTCTGAACTGAACGTGTCTAACATTTTGCAACCTTGCACCTACACCTTATTATTTATTCGTAGACCTACACCATTTTTGTATTTTGCAAACAAGAATTAGGTTCCTACTAAGATAAACTAACAATGGATAGTTATTTTTTGGTTTGTCAAACTCTTGCTAACAAATAGTTGACGTTTGTTTGCCTTTCGCAAAACACAAAATCGATACAAAATCTATCTGACAAGTGAATGATATGACAATAATTTAAAGCAAACCGTTGAAAAACCCGTAGAATCATTAATTATATGCTCCTAGGTACCAACCCCGGTGCCGTTTTAAAATTTTGACTATGTTTCAAATAGCTAAAAATGACATTCCAAATTCCATTCCATCGATTCAAAAGCAGCTTGACTTGACGACCTTGAGTAACCGAATTGCTAAATTGTATATGTAATGAGGTTGATTTAGCATCGGTAGGTAAAACTTGAATGTCTCGTTCAGGCTACAATCCCGCGACGGTGGCGTTCGTACCGATCTCGGGCTGGCACGGCGACAACATGCTGGAGCCTTCCGACAAGATGCCCTGGTTCAAGGGGTGGACCATCGAGCGCAAGGATGGCAAGACTGAGGGGAAGTGCCTCATTGAGGTAAGGACTTGACACAGGCATCCAGTACCGCTACCACTCGACACAACAATATGCATTCGAATAATGTACACGCTCTCCCTTCTTCTAGATACATTTTACTTTGCCGTAATTGCCCGCGCGATGTCGTCACTGTTATGGCTGGTATTCCGAAAAAACATTTCCATGATGTTTGAGACAATAGTTTAAACTTTTTATTAGCAAAAAGTTTAAACTGTTGTAAAATTATAACCAGCGCATGAAAAACCGGTTGTTACAGTCCTATCCTATACCTTATATTCCATTCCATTGTGTACAAAAGCCAAGACAGTGACAGTTTGATTAGTTGCGTTGCGTATCTTTGAAAAAAAACCTAAAGTATCTCAATTTTGATATAATATTTGCCCTCTTCTCCGAACCAATATGACTTTAACTGACTTGATTTTTATGTTGAAAAATAAAACAAAGGCAGGGTAACAGATTCGCCAAAATAAATATTTGATTATTTGAACAGTAGGTACTCTTATAATTAGAAATATTGATTTTTGCACACGCGCTCTGCTCTGTTCTGCTCCTATGAACGCTAAATACTATGTCTATTCTTTTCACAAAATGACATCATAGGTAGCCCCATAAATGGAATACATATTTTTGTACTGTGTGCCAGTGCCGCAACACTGGCACACAGCACACACATCCAGATCTGTGACAACCTGTAAGCATCAAGCACTTGCACAAGCAGCCATTGAGCACACGTGACTGGAAATTTACCTGGTCACTGTAAGTGGAATAACAGAATGATAAGAGGTAGCGGCAGATCATTCCTCCCTGTGATGATGCGATAAGGAGTATCGCTAGAACTTGAATGCAAAATCAAAGTCACTGATTTCTGACAGGAGATTATAAAATAACATGATAAATGTACAAAAATAACAATATTTTCAGATACGACCTATCCGAAGGTTGTCATGTAACATAACCAAGACATTAGATATGAAACAAATTAATTGACCGGCGAAAGATTTTTCATCTTTAGATCCAATTTGTTGGAGGTCTATCGAAATTACAACTTGAAATATCTAACGAAAGTTGGACAGAGTTCATTGTTGCGATGATGCGGCAAGCTGAAGACAGGGCGCTGGCTCTTTATTAGGAGGTGTGGACTAATTTAGGCTGAATTCGGTACTTAATGTTATTTGTCGGACAGGCTCTAGATGCGATACAGCCCCCGTCTCGTCCCACGGAGAAGCCTCTGCGCCTGCCTCTGCAAGACGTGTACAAGATAGGAGGCATCGGCACTGTGCCCGTCGGCCGCGTCGAGACTGGAGTGCTGAAGCCAGGTAAACATCAAACGATCATAATCGTATACCTATAGGTATTTTGGGTTATATAAGTAGGTACCTATACACTAGCCAAACTCGATGTGAAATGTTTGTAAACAAATTTCCACCCAAAAACTTAAACTCGCGTGCTTGGCATCGATTTTCAGTTATAATTGTAAGCTATATTTATTGAAGGAAAGATCTCAAATCGACAAGTTGTAAATTGCGTATAAAAAAACGCTGCAACGGAGTGAATTTTTGGTTAAGTATGGGTGCAATGCTTTGCTTACAAACATTGTGCATCCAATTTGGCTGGAATATAGGTATTGAGATCAAAAGACCCCCTGACCTCTGACCGTGGATGTCGTAAGAGCCGACTTAAGGAACTAACCAGTTAGAAATTGAGCAAAATCTCACATCTCGCCAAGGATAGAGGGGGTTGAAAAATCTCCAAAATCACCTTAATGGATGCCTCCAAATAAAATTTATTCATCTCACCAAAGCATTATTGTTCTGAGGTGGATTCTTTGAATTGAAACATAAAATGAAATTCAATCCACCATATCTTTACGTACTGATTAAATCCCGACATTATAAACAACGATAAGTGATGATCAGACGACATTATCACTATCAGACATGCGCTATCAGAACGGAAATGATGGGAACGACAGGGATTTTTTGAATATGTACTCTCTACCTACTTCATAAAGGTAAATAAAATAAAGTCGTCATGAGCTTTTTAGTATTGGCATCATCGGCAAACATATATATTTTCATATTTTACACGAGCATCAACATCAACCATAATGTTGACACCATCATCATGATCACTCCTAATGAGCGCCATAAGTATCTAAAATTTTATTGGAAAGAAAACGTACTAAATTTCTCATTTCCTGAAAAACAATGTGCCTGTATTTTGTACAAGCTCTTCATCAGAAGCGAATTGATGATCGCAGTCAGCAGTAAGTAGAGGTGTTCTTGAACACCCTCGTTTTGGGAAGGTTTGTTCAGTGCTGGTGAAGAGCTTGTACAAAATTCAGGCACATTTATTTTGTCAGGAAATGAGGAATTTACTTACCCGTTTTATTTCCTATCAAATTTTAGATACCTATGTCCTATGGCGCTCATTAGGAGAGGCTTATACCAGAAGAGCAGCAGCTTCCTGGTAGGTTATCTTATAACAGTCGGCTCTTATGATATCCATGGGCGGAATTGAGAAATTTTTGTTCATTCCGACACTTATAACGGGTGTCCCAACAAGAACGCAAGATTTAAATTTGGCGCCATTCGAAGTGTCATTGTTTGACATTTGAACAATTGTTATTGTTTGCTAGTAGAAGGTACGAGGTTAGTAAAAATGGAGCCAGCTGACCATGGAAAGCGAAGGGAGTTCGTTAATTGGGTATTGGAGAGACAACATGAAAATGCTGATTTTGTCGATAAAATCATCTTCAGTGACGAGGCCCATTTCCATCTTGATGGCTTCGTCAATAGGCAGAATTGTCGCATTTGGGGTGAGGAAAATCCCCGAGTGATTCACGAGAAGCAAATGCATCCTCAACGTGTCACTGTGTGGTGTGGATTTTGGGCTGGAGGCATCATTGGACCTTTTTTTATGAAAATGAGGCAGGTCAAGCGCAAACAGTCAATGGTGTTCGGTATCGTGAAATGATAACCAGTTTTTTCGTGCCTAGAATTGAAGAAATGAATGTAGAGGGCATGTGGTTTCAACAAGACGGCGCCACATGTCATACAGCCAGAGAAACAATTCAATTGCTGCATCAGTCATTTCCCGGTCGTGCTATCTCGCGTTTTGGCGACCAGAATTGGCCGCCTAGATCGTGCGATTTAACACCATTAGACTTTTTTCTTTGGGGTTTTTTGAAGTCGATGGTTTACGCGAATAAGCCGACGACGACTCAAGCCTTAAAAGAGGAAATTGGACGCTGCATTAATGAAATACCGCAGCATTTATGCAAAACGGTCATTGAAAATTTCATTAAAAGATCGCGTGTGTGCCAGCAAAGCCGCGGCGGTCATCTGCCCGATATGTTGTTCCATACATAACCTCATTCTGTCTACTTTACGATATAATAAAGTTACACGATTTCTTTTTAAATATCTGTGTTTTATTTAAAATTTAAATCTTGCGTTCTTGTTGGGACACCCTTTATATACAGAAAACTCCCCAAAAAGCGACACAGTAGGTACATAATTTTAAAACTAAGAATAAACTCGCTGTGCCCACAACTACACAACACGAAATTAATGTATCTTTTAGTACGCGTTTACAACAAAACTCCCGAGACAAATTGTCGAACTTGTCCTATGTAAAAAGGCATATCTACTACAAAATATCAGATTATCAGGATAAAAATCTAGGCACGAGTTTTGCTCCAACTCTCAAAAATGAACAGCCTAACAAGATAAAGGTTTCTTATTTGCTTCTCTACTACCTTTAAATGATTGAAGTGAACAAAAAATCAAAGGTGATCACTTTATTTCCTAGTTGTATGTATTTATTTCCTAGTTGTTGTTGTATGTTCCTTGTGTAATTTGAATTTTGTGACGTGTCCAAGAGTCCTGTAGGGTCTAAAGCAAATTATAGCACTTTGTTATTTGAGATTATTGTTTGAAAAACTCTCGGCCGCTGTGACTCAACACTTAATATGAATACTTCCTTAAAATGGAGACGCCCAATAGAGCGTCAGCAAAGAATTAACTTGGACTCCTGCCCAGCCCAGTGAGTGAATAGGCCCCCCTCAGCTTCATGTTAGTCCACAAAACAGGAGCAATGCTGATGAAAACACTGGGATAAATGGAATCGTATAGCCAACATGGTAGTCCATGCACGTGTCCAATATCCGCAGGCATGGTGGTCGTGTTCGCTCCGGCGGCCATCACCACCGAGGTGAAGTCTGTAGAGATGCACCACGAGGCGCTGCAGGAGGCCATGCCGGGAGACAACGTTGGCTTCAATGTGAAGGTTGGTTGCTGAGATCTTCGTCAATTCTCATCATAAGTTACTCGACCTTTTACGCAACATATTATGTATGTATCTTATGTATTTTTCCTGCAAATACATGTAAGCCAACATTTCTGACGACCTCTGTAACGCAGCGGGCGAAGGTCCGTCTGCGACGCAGGAGGTTGCGGGTTCGATTCCCGCCCTTTGACAAATGTTTGTATGATCTGTAAATATTTGTTCCGAATGATCCGTGTATTTTTTAAGTATATCAGTCTAGTAACCATAACACAAGATCTGCTTAGCTTGGGGCTAGATGTTACTGTGTGGATTGTCCATAATTAATTATTTTTATTTACCTCTACTCATTTCAAAGTTATCTCTTATGGTACGAGCTAAAACTAGAAAAATACCTACCTATAAATATTTATTTTAAAAATAGATCCATATATTAAGTATAAGTAAATTATTTACAGAACGTGTCGGTGAAGGAATTGCGCCGTGGATACGTAGCTGGTGATTCCAAAAATGCTCCGCCAAAAGGTGCTTCCGATTTTATAGCTCAAGTAAGTGACATTTAATTATGAAATCACGACATGTAATGGTGTGGGTCGACGATACTTTTGCCAATTAGACCAACGTTATATAGTCGATTTGCTGTTATATTATGAACATTCCTATCGGTAGGTATTTAAGCTTTAAACTATTAAGCTTTTTTTTTACATAAGTTTTGTCTTTATTTGATAATTTATGTGCGTATCTGAATGCAAACAAAAAAGATTCCTTAGTTACCTATAAACTGCTTTCGCTTTGTAGGTGATAGTCCTGAATCACCCTGGGCAGATCAGCAATGGCTACACTCCAGTGCTCGATTGCCACACGGCTCACATCGCCTGCAAATTCGCCGAAATCAAAGAGAAATGCGATCGCCGTACTGGTATGTCCTTAATATATTTTATTAGTAACCAGTTTTAAGTAGGTAAATAAAGATCCAGCCTGTATTGAATATGACATGTATTATTTTGCTCTAATGACTATTTTTTTTTAGGCAAAACAACGGAGGTTGATCCTAAATCCATCAAATCTGGGGATGCGGCCATTGTGAACCTGGTCCCTACCAAGCCGCTCTGCGTCGAGTCTTTCTCGGAGTATCCGCCGTTGGGACGCTTCGCTGTGCGCGACATGCGTCAAACCGTTGCCGTAGGCGTGATCAAGGTAAAGAACTTCTTTTTTTAGGGTTCCGTACCCAAAGGGTAAAACGGGACCCTATTACTAATGTCCGTCTGTCCGTCTGTCCGTCTGTCCGTCTGTCCGTCTGTCCGTCTGCCCGTCGTCTGTCCGTCTGTCCGTCTGTCACCAGGCTGTATCTCATGAACCGTGATAGTTAGACTGTTGAAATTTTCACAGATGATGTATTTCTGTTGCCGCTATAACAAAAAGATACTAAAAACCAGAATTAAATAAATATTTAAGGGGGCTCCCATACAACAAACGTGATTTTTTTGTTCGTTTTTCTAGATAATGGTACGGAGCCCTTCGTGTGCGAGTCCGACTCGCACTTGGCCGGTTTTATTATTTACAGTCCAATTGGTACCTTTAGATTTTATAAACGAGATTGAAAACTTTATGTAATGCAAATTACATAAAGTTTTCAATCTCGTTTGTTACAGAGCGTTAATACTTGTTACAGAGCGTTAATATTTGTTACAGAGCGTCAATTTCAAAGAGGTGACTACCGGCAAGGTCACAAAGGCCGCCGAGAAGGCCCAGAAGAAGAAATAACCACAGGGCATCTCATACAAAGTAGGTTTGCTGCCGACCATCGCCTGCAAGTGCTCAGAATCCCGGCATTCGTCGAGCGAGGTCCTGCGCCGGCGCTGCTGGCCGGGCGATGGTCGCGGCCCACCGTCTTCAGACACATGTCTTCTATTGATGTTGAACTGTATTCGCGTACGTAACCCCGTAGTATCCCCCCATAATCGGAGCTTCTTCACAGGTCACGTCTCACTCGTCCCTTACTTATGCATTTATCATAGCACCATTTTAAAGTTAGCTTGTTTTAGTTACGTCTTAAGTTTATATCTTTGTGATTATTTTAGTCGTAAGTTATTCGTCAAGTTTGAGTTTCCTCATTTGAAAGCTCGCTTTGTTTTAATTTTTCACCGAAAAGAGTTTAGGAGGAAAGGAGTGGTTGTCGTTATTTATATTAAAATCAAAGAAAATACCTAACTGTTGATTCTAACTTTATAATTAACATTGTATTGTATTTGTAGAACTATTTTACGAGTAGGGTGTCTACTTATTGAATTTGGAATCTACGAAAATTATACTATGTTTCATAAAAAAATTATACATCAGTGCCTGACACAGTTTATGTCCTAAATTTTAAGTGAATGTTCTATAATAATTCTTCAGTTACATATAACATGCTAAACTATATTTTTTTTAGCGAAATGTTCAAAAATTGTTTGTGATTCCTGAGGAACAATTTTTTTGACGAAATTGGATAAATGCTTTGTTTTCTAATAGAAGTACCTCGTTGTGATGTTAAAATGTAGGTTTGTAGGAATATGATGGTAAACATCAGATAGGTCGAGGGATTTTGGTTGTAAACCTTATCGTATCCCATTAAGGTGGTAGCAGTGTAATGAATGATTGAAGAAAGCGTTAAAAACGTTTTAAAAATCCGATAACGTATGATATTAGAAGCTTTTTATGTTTTGACGCTAATAATAATACCAATGATAATTTAGCAAACCTGTGTAACTTTTTGTGGTTGTAATTTATCGATCACGTCCATTAATTTTCTCGTAAACTTTATTCGAGAAACTGTGACAATCCTTGATGTACCTAGGTACCTATCCACGGACATAAACTTGCATTCATTTTTAAGCTAAATGTAACTTTGTAATCTTTTCAATAATTTTGTAAAAACAGTCTTTAAGTCCTATAATAAATGAAGAAGTTCAGTTAGTTGTTTTATTCTCTTATTAAAAGAAACAAATCCACAGACAAATGGACCGCCGCCATGCCAATGTGTTAAAAGAAATAGTGCCAGAGCGGTTAGAAGATGGTACCTACTCCTTACAGCAGCGTGTTCTGCCTGTCCACCACACCGCACTGCTGGGCTAACTAGCTAACTACTTGCACTGAGGTAGTGGCACAACCAGAAATACGATTTTTTTTACTGGATATGACGTTGGAATCTCTAGAATGAACTCTGTAGATTCATACCCTTCAAAATAAACCAAATCCACGCTAAGTTATTGAAAAAGTGGACAGAACGGCTTTCGGATCAAACTGTCAAATCCAAAGCACTTGCTCTTTCAAAACTGGCTAAATCCGGTCAGCCAATCAGCTTCGAGTATTTTGCATGAAGGTGTCGTCCATATTGTTTTCTCTTCTTTTCGCGGATTTTACGAGACGTTGATATGCCGGTTTTTATTGAATACTAGCAGCGCCTCGCGGTTTCACCCGCGTAGTTCCCGTTCCCGTGGGAATTCCGGGATAAAAACTAGCCTATGTCCTATTCCAGACTATAATCTATCTCTGTGCCAAATTTCATTCAGATCCGTTCAGCCGTTCTGGCGTGATAAAGGAACAAACATCCATCTATCTAAACTTTCACGTTTAAAATATTAGTCTCACTATCTCACTAATCTCACTAATATTATAAACGTGAAAGTTTAGATGGATGGATGGATAGATAGATGGATGGATGGATGTTTGTTCCTTTATCACGCCAGAACGGCAAAACGGATCTGGATGAAATTTGGCACAGAGATAGATTATAGTCTGGAATAGGACATAGGCTACTTTTTATCCCGAAATTCCTACGGGAACGGGAACTACGCGGGTGAAACCGCGAGGCGCTGCTAGTATTATAAACGTGAAAGTTTAGATGGATGGATGGATGGATAGATAGATAGATGGATGGATGTTTGTTCCTTTATCACGCCAGAACGGCAAAACGGATCTGGATGAAATTTGGCACAGAGATAGATTATAGTCTGGAATAGGACATAGGCTACTTTTTATCCCGAAATTCCTACAGAAACGGGAACTACGCGGGTGAAACCGCGAGGCGCTGCTAGTCAGATAATATTAGTGAGATTAATTAGAATAATGGAAGAGAGTGTATTGTGTGTGGCAGAAACATTGCCATTCCAGAAAATGGTCGCATCAGAAATCTTATTGGAATACCTACATAACATCCAGGGACAACTATTGGAACGCGAAAAATATTGGTTATTAAACCAATATTTTTCGCGGTTTGCTTCGCTCGCCGATGAGAAACGTATCTTTGCCGGTGGCGGGACCACGAGCAAAGATGACTTGACTTGTTAAAGATTGTCATCATAAAAAAACCTAAACTAGCAAAACACTCATTTCTCGCGGTTTACTCCGATCTCCAATAACGTTTAATTAGAGTCTCGGTAGGGTCTTCAACCTATTGAAGGAGCTGGTTTTTAAAATTTAACCTAGACACTAGCAGCCGCCCGCGGCTTCGCACGCGCTTCTCCGGGATAAAAAGTAGCCATAACAGATCTTAGTACAATTTAACAAAGAAGAAAGAGGTTCTTCTTTGTCAAATTTTATTAGGATCTGTTGAGCCGTAATTTAAGCGAATCAGATAGATATTCATTACCTATTTTCGAAGAATTACTTTATAAATTTTATAATACTTACAATACCATGAAGGCATGGAGTATTATGGATTTGTTGTTAAAGCTGCAAAATAAATGTTCGACTTGACGGGGGCACTGCCCCGCCCCGCGCGCCGTGCCCCCATGTATTACCTACCTACACTATTGGTATGGCGTCCTTAACCTGGAAAAAGTAACAAGTTACAGCTTTATTACAACGTCATGCTCGAAATAAACTCTTTTCTTAGCGGTTTTAAAGGATAACATAACGTCAATATTCATGATTTTAGCTGAATCTGTCGTGAAATTCTTATCGTCCTCGTTAGGTAATGATTTTTAACGATTGATAGATTTACCCTCAGAGCAATAAGTTATTGCTCTGAGGATTTACCCCCGAATACATAAAAGCATCTCAGATTTAAGCACGTCTCAAGTCACGATTATTTGACAGTTTTGAATGAAAATCTGTCAAAAAATGCGTTTGAATATTCGGGGGTAAGCATTGTAAATCGTTTCCATGAGAACATGTGCTAACAACAAACTCCTAATTTCTAGTTTTGTAGCAATGTCCATTCGATATTTAACGAGTATTGCCTTGAATATTATCTGTTCGGTAAGAGTTAAATTTAGGGCAAATCGAGAGACCCAAGAAAAAGCCAGATGAATACGGAGAACTTTTGTTGACTTAGGGGGCAACTCCAATGAAACGTCAGTCAGGTAGTGTGTGTGGAGTATGGACGTCATTCATTTCAATGTCACTGTCAGTCAGAACAACTTACAGAATTTTACAAGACAACTTACTTTGCTTGCTTGCTTCGCATTTCACTATTTTACATTACGATTTCAACAAAGTCTGTGTACGGATATGCCGTAAAGTGAATGGAGAAGCTGCTTTAATCATTTTGGCATAGCGCAAGCTAGCAACTGATAACGAAACACGATGACGTGTGCCGTGCCGTAAGTGAAAGTAACAAATAGTGGTAGGAGCAATACGTGTTGGCCTCTAATATTGTTTGGGTGTGCTGGTGATTGCAGCAGTATCTCGCTAGCCGTGGTTGTGTTCAGTCGAGTTTTCCCTCTATACTGCACCGATAACAATGTGTGGAATTTTTGCGTACATAAACCATCTTACGCCTAAAAGCCGGCGTGAAATTTTGGAAGTACTGGTCAATGGATTGAAACGGCTAGAATACCGAGGTTACGATTCTGCCGGTATCGCCGTCGATGCAGCGGATCAGAAAGACATCGCTGTCATAAAGGAAAAAGGAAACATTGCTGCACTAGAAGGCCTGCTTCAGGAGCGCAGTGTTGAGCTGTTTGTGGATGAGTGTTTGGATTCCCACTGTGGCATAGCTCACACGCGCTGGGCTACCCACGGAGAGCCCTGTGCTATCAACTCCCATCCTCAGCGATCGGGAGAAGATAATGCATTTGTGGTAACTCATAATGGAATATTCACCAACTACAAGGAAGTCAAAACCTTCCTGGAGAAAAAAGGATATATTTTTGAATCACAGACAGACACTGAAGCTATTGCTAAACTTATTCATCACATTTACAGCCAGCATAAAGACTACAGTTTCCAGGAGCTGGTTGAGCAGACGATCCAACAGTTTGAAGGTGCTTTTGCTTTGGTCTTCAAATCAAGGTACTTTCCTAATGAATGTGTTGCTACACGAAGAGGTAGTCCTTTGTTGGTTGGCATCAAAACTAAACGCCGCTTATCTAGTGACCATATCCCTATTATGTACACTAACAATAAAGCTACCAGAGGTGTTGTGCCACCTGTACCCAGGGTTAACAGCCATGCCCATTTTGAACCCGAGGAAGAAAGGGATGTTGAATATTTCTTTGCCTCTGATGCCTCAGCAGTCATCGAACACACCAACAAGGTTCTATATTTTGAAGATGATGATGTTGCACATATTAAAGATGGAATTCTCAGCATTCATCGCCTCTCTGGCAGCAGCAATGACCCTCACCAGCGTGAGATTTTAACTCTTAAAGTAGAGCTTCAACAAATAATGAAAGGCAACTATGATTATTTCATGCAAAAAGAAATTTTTGAACAGCCAGAATCCATTGTGAATACCATGAGAGGTCGCCTTAATTTTGCTGAAGGTACAGTGACCCTTGGAGGTATCAAAGATTATATACCTGAAATAAAACGCTGCAGAAGGCTTATGTTGATTGGATGTGGTACTAGCTACCACAGTGCAGTGGCAACTCGTCAGTTGCTAGAAGAGTTAACAGAATTGCCAGTGATGGTAGAATTAGCATCAGACTTCTTGGATAGGAATACACCTGTATTCCGTGACGATGTTTGCTTCTTTATCTCTCAGTCTGGAGAAACGGCTGATACTCTCATGGCACTGCGTTACTGCAAGAAGCAAGGTGCTCTAATCGTCGGTATCACTAACACTGTAGGAAGTTCCATTTGCCGCGAGGCTCACTGCGGCGTCCATATCAACGCTGGACCTGAAATCGGTGTGGCCTCCACGAAGGCGTACACATCGCAGTTCATCTCGCTGGTGATGTTCGCTCTCGTGATCAGTGAAGACCGCATTTCTTTTCTAAAACGGCGTACTGAAATCATCGCCGGTTTGCATGATTTGGATTCCAAAGTTCGTCAGGTCTTAGCCCTAGACTCTGAGATCAATGCTATCGCCAAAGAACTATACAATCAACGTTCACTACTTATCATGGGTCGCGGCTACAATTTCGCAACATGCTTGGAAGGAGCCTTGAAAGTAAAAGAACTGACATACATGCACAGTGAGGGTATAATGGCTGGTGAACTGAAGCACGGGCCTTTGGCATTGATCGATAGTTCGATGCCCGTGATGATGATAGTAATGCGCGATCCCGTTTACACAAAATGTATGAACGCACTGCAACAAGTAACGGCTCGTCAAGGTCGGCCAATCATCGTATGCGAAGAAGGAGATATGGAGACTATGAGCTTTGCATCTCGGTGCCTTCAGATACCGAAGACCGTGGACTGTCTCCAGGGTATCCTCACAGTTATTCCCATGCAGTTGCTTGCCTACCACATAGCTGTTCTTCGCGAGTGTAACGTCGATTGCCCGCGCAATCTCGCTAAATCTGTTACAGTGGAGTAAAGTGCTGGTGCCACCGTAAAGTGTTCGATTCACGGGAAAGTGTTACGAAAATTATAATGATTTCACTTCAGCAGCAGCTCTCCGGTAAATTGATGTCTAATACAGGGTCGAAAGTTCAACTTTCAGTCCCAAAGGAGAATTAAAATTAATCCTGCTGCGAGGTCGATCGCAAATTATTGTGTTCTTTTGGATTTTTGGAAGTGTAAAGTGTATGTGACTGGGGCCAAAGCTATTTTCGCTTCGAGCGGACGTTATCCCTCGCTAGGTTCGAATAAGTTCGCTCACTACACTAGGGTCTCAAGTACCGCCCTATTCGAAAATACTCACTTTAGTCTCTAGATAGGTACATCTAGTTATTATTTTATAACTTTTCACAGAAAGTCGTAAGAAGTTATAGGTAACCGCCAACATTAGCATTGATTGATGAATAGAGGTTAGTAGCAATTCAGGTCTATTATGTATCACAAGTTGTAATACCTTCATCACAAGCTTAGCTCATACTTAACGAAGTAGAATTTGTTATTAGGTAGGTTGCATAATTTTATTAATAATAGGTATCCTTACCTATCTACTGATATTTTGTACAATCATAAAAAACACGTAATTTTCTAATCTGTATGTCTAATTGGTAAATTGACCAATTAGAATTGGTAAATTGATAGACCACCAACGTAATCGTATATATTCTGCCTAAGTAAAAAAATATTATATTTCGGGTTACGTTTATCAAGTAAAAGTTAAATTAAATTCGTACGATTTATAACATAATACGTTCAAATTTAGGTCCGTATTTGATAAATTGTTTTCATTCCCGTAAAATTAAAAAACACTAATTGTCACACCACTTACTCTAGATTTCTAGCTCCTAGCTAGTGTATCTGTAACTACGTAGCCAACTTAGTGTATTCTAACATTCCGAATTTTCGACTGCTAGCATCTATAATTATAGTGTATTTTAAATTTTTTTGTCATTCCACAATGACCTGCGTGCATTCAATAATTGAGATTTTTTTACCTAGTAAAGTATTTCAATTTTACGTATACCCAAAACATTTCGATACGCAAGTTCTTCATCTTCAACTAAAAAATTAAAGTAGGTACCTATGAATAAAACAAAAAATTGAAAATTGTGTGTAATTATAATTAGTTTTGCACAAATTAATACGAATTCGAGAGATGTTTTACTGTGTTATTTCTATTGTAGTAGGTAAGTCAAAAGGTTGATCATGTTTTTCTTGTTACGATCTCTCAGGCCTAGGCCACGACATCGGGCGATGCGTCTTGCGGCGCGTCTTGCGAATGGGGTCGTTATGTCACTTTTCCGCAAGTCGCACCGCGGCGATGGACACACTCAAACAACTTCTTTGATTTGTTGCGGACGCAGACGCAAGACGCGCGGGCGGGCATGTCCTGGCCTTATAGGGGTTAAGGTTTTCCTTCGCTTGCGCGATCGATGACAAGTAAACACATAGGTACTTTATATTTTATAAATTATTCGCATAGCCTATAATAAGAGTAGGTACTAGATATACTAGGTGCCGGATAGCTTGGCAATAAGTACAGGTCGTTTACCTATCACGCTATCACCGTCACGAAATACAAAACAGGCAACTTAAAATCTTGCATTTTTTAAGGTTATTTCAATTTTTGTAAACATTATTATTGTGCATAAAATTTAAGACCTGTGTTATTTTGAATTTATAAACGTTGTCAATACCTTATTTCTTATATTACACACAATTCATATATTTTTTCAATGATTTAAATGTAATTTCGTACTCATATTCATATTAATATACAATAATTATTAAAATATTACAGATTTGAAACTTTCTGGTATATTAGAACATTAAAATACGTGAATTCATTGAAAACGTAAAAAGTCAATAATTATTCCCGATTTAGTGTTTTTTTGGGTTGTGTAGTTTCACTTTTGCTTACTATACCCCGATTCAAAAACCTGGATATTTTTTGTATACAAAGTGGTAACAATACCCAATGAATATTGGTGGAAAATATTTAACGACATTGGTATGATCGAAGCAAAGACACAGAAGCTCGAAACAATTTTTCGTTTTGAACGCTTTATCATTATGCTTAATTGATCTCTCGTTCGTTTTCGCATTCAAATTTTAAAAATTTTCGCTGCACATGTGAGATTATCCGCTGTCGAAGTTTGTTTTACTTTTTAGTGATAACTGTTACCTTGTTGTTTTCTGTTATTGTTATCAGTTTTTGTTAAGTTTTCATTCATAAAAATGTCTTTGTTGACATAAAATGTCTAGGATTCTAAATCGTGCCCATTATTGCATTATGCGAGAGGAGTTGAACGACCTGTATTGCCACCTTATTTGGCACTTAGTGTAGGTACCTAATTCGCTTGTTTTTTAAATTATCTATAGTATATTTACTTACAGAATGTTATGTAGAATTTTATTTTATTTTTGATTATTATTTGAACTTTTCATAGCTTTTATTTATTTTACCTACCTAATGTCTATGTTCTAATAGAAGGTCCTTTGGCAAATTATTTCAGATACCTATATATATGTATGATTTAGTAGCAGCTTTGTATGTGCGAAAATGATGTAAGGTTATATAGCCTAATAAACAAAATTGAAGTGTTACATTACATAGCATGAAAGTATTGGTGCTAGTACATATGTCAAATATTACTCCTTTCTATTAACACAAACCAAAACCACTTGTGTTAGTAAATATAACATTAATGTTGTTAAATTTAATATGATATGAATAGATAATCAATATAACTACCCACATAAATAAGGCAATAGATAACCAATACGGAACCTACCACTGTTTTTTAATTATTATTTTATTTTTAAAAGCAAACTGAACACAAAATTCTGTTTATTAGTTAGATGAAATTGCAATAACCAGATTTTAAATTTGTCTTTGTAATTTAGTTTGTAACTAAGCTCAAGTAAAGCGTTTGTAAAATATTCACAGATTAAGTGTTTTATTCGCATTTCGCATCTAATGCTGGTGGCGTGGCACTGTCTTAACTTTAAAACCGAATAATAATTATTTTGATATCAATTACCTGTCGTGTGTAATAAATCTGAAAGTGGATACTTGTTTGATACATTTACAATGAGTAGGTATGTGTAGTAAATCGGTCTATCTATCTATGGCTAACAAGGAAGTGATAAAGTCGCTACTACCTACGTACGTAAAGATAACGAACCATTTTGCACTTTTGAAATCAAATATTTTCGATTATAATACCTATATAGCTACATACTTTTTATTCGTTTTAGTTTCTGAAAGGTTCCTTTGCTTGTGGCTGTGCAGTTTTATTTGAGACTAATTTTTGTTTCAGCTCCTTTCGTTATGTATGTTATGTATATGCTTTCTCCCGCGGCTGAAGTACCTACCTATGTTAAATTGATAACTTCTAAGTTACGCACATATAAATTTTTATTTAGGTAGGTACCTAAATTATACATAGTAAACGCATTGCTAAGGTGATCGTATTATTATAGGTAGTTGTTTATGTACTTACGAAGAAAATTATCTGTGAACAGATTATCTAACTGTTGAAAAATGTTTATGTGAATAATTCGGAGTTTTTTTATGTCGTAATTAACTACGTGTTAGCAACGTGGGTACTTTATGTAAATGTAAGTAAGAATAAAGTTTATGTATATAATTTATTACTGATTTATTATTTAATACATATTCTTACATTGTCATCGTTATTTATTAATTTCTAAATGTATTTTTATAGTATTGCAACATCATATTAATATTATAAATGCAAAAGTTTGGATGGATATGGGTAGATGGATGTTTGTAACTTCTTCACGCCAGTATCGGGCTCAAATTTTGCAAAGGTGTAGCCCTGAGCCTGGAAACATACATTGGCTTCTTTTTATGCAATGTAACAGTTCCCACGGGATATATATAACCTTTAAACGTTTCTATAGCAACAGAGCGTGCGAAGCCGCGGGCGGAAACTAGTCAATAATAGATTCAGGCGTTTGCGGAAAACATTGCAATTAGTAAGTAATAATTTTTCGAGTACGTACGTCCAAAATTTTAAATAGATCTGCATATTAAATTGCAAGTAATTATTTCATGACCAAATATTTGTTCTGCTAAAAACGAAGTTTGTTGATGACATACTTTTAAAATGTTACATAAATAATGCAAGAATACGTGTGAAGGAAATCGAATATGAAGTGATGTTTTTTTGTTTTAAACTACATAAAACTGATTATCCAACTAGGCTTCAGTGGGTAAATCAATCATCTCCTTACGGGATCTACTCACGGAGTTCACTCCTTCCACTAGTCCACTTATTTGATAATAATTTAATAGTATAAAATACCAAATCTTAGAACAAACGTTCCCTCGGTAGGTTCAGCTTTGATCACAGAACAAGGGAAAAAAATTACCGACTTAGATTTTCGAAAAAATTTATACCTATAGGTACCTACTGCTAGACTGGGTAACTGATGCATGTACTTTATTACCCGACTACCAACAGGGGAGGGTTATGAGGTTAGCACCCTATGTTTGTATGGTTGTATATTTGTATGTTTGTATGTATGTGGCCGATTTCTTTGTTCTCACGTAGCGCTGAAACTACTGGTTCGATTTCAACAAATTATGTATCGATTGATTCGTCTCAATACCCCGATGGTTATAGGCTATAGGATTTAGGGCTCCGACCCCGAATAAGCCTTCAAAACGCGTATTAAAGTTTAGGTAGCCGCAGGCTGCAGGCCCCATAGAGAAAAATTACAATACCTACGACCTATTTTCATTTTCAACTCTATGCCTATCAAATATGACCGATACGTCATTCTATTTTGTCAATGTAAATGTTTCAAACTTTTATAACTTTTACGTAGTCGGGTTGTAGTTTTTAACTTTATCTTGTTGTCATAGAACTGACAATAAATCACATGCATCACTGCAATGTGTTAACTTACCTAAGCTTTTTTTTAATGGCTTTACACATTTATGGCAAATGGTATGCATCAGTCTAGTGGTAGTTTTTTTTTTCGAAAACTAAGCAGGGATCGTTTTTAAATATTTTACCCGTGTTGTGGTGTTCGAAGCTTAACCCTGCCTGAAACTTTGGTCCTTCATTTTTGTTACATCTGTTTATGGTCTGTTTGTTATTCTTTCCGAGTCGGATTCCACGCGCGCGCCTTCGGGTCGCATCGCTGAAGGTTGTGAACCCGCTAAAAGTTACGAATAGTCTAACGCAGACTAACCTACATTCGTTCGCATCATGTTTGCGCATCTGTTTTCCTTTGTTTCTTGATATCGACGAGGCAACGACGACGACGCGACGTTTCGGACGATACGGCGGCGGCGGCGGCGCGACTACATCTCATCTCGCGCGCCTCTGCTGGGTTACATACTACAACGAATGTAAAAGCTTGTACCTACTTACCTTCCTTATTATTTAAATTAACACTTCGTTAGTGACATTTTGTATTCAATTTTCACATCACATTAATATTTGAATGCCAAAGTTTAGATGGATGGATAGATACTTCACGCCAAAACGACTGAACGGATCGGGCCTTCACGCCAAAACTAACTAAGACATTGAACAGATCGGGCTTAAATTTAATGTTATATATTATGTAGTTCTAGATCTGATATATAGGCTTATTTTCTTCATCATTTAAAAACGCGGCGAAGTTGCGAGCAAAGAATCTTGTAAATAAATGCACTTCCGATTGGTAGGTACGTAAGTAATTCCCCGTATAATAATCCTAGCTAGATAATACGAGTATGGCTATCTAGTTAGATATGTACTACTTTATATTGGTCTAATCGATTGAAAGTGTTGATTTTTATGAGACGCGCACTACGCGACTTAACCGCGACGGTAAGAGATCGACGACGACGACTCCCCTGGTCGGGAGCCTTCTAACTCCTAGGACCAGGTATAATTTTGTAAGCTCAAAACATTTCTAGTGTAGTTGGTTTTATTTACATATGTTGTGTAAATTTTCAACATCAGTAATTTTCAACTATTTAGAAGCTAGGTACGACCATGAAGGGATTTCCCGAGTTTTCTCGCTTACGATGTTTTTCCACCGAAGAATCGGCGGGAATTGTACAGGGTCGATATCACGAAAGTGGCCACTTTCATTGTAACTACACTACCTACCCTTACCTGTCCTAAAATAATAACAAATCAAAATATACCTACCTGAGATTCTATCGTTAATTTCCTATCAGCGGATGTGGTGGTATCACGGTCGATAATAAAATTCTAGGAAATCGACGTTTTGTTGGTGTAAGATGCTATCTATGTTTGATTGATAGTAAAATCTGATTTAAATCTGGATTTGCCCTTATTATGTAGATAGGTAAAGTAAGTAAGTACACTATTGATGAAGATGGCCTGTTGTGTTACTGTTACCACCTACCTATTTACATAAAGTAAGAAGTTAGTAGGTAGGTTGTATGAGTCAGATAGTGCGAGTACCTATTTGTTTGCAGTTGTTTACCAACGCGATGCGAGAGAAAATGTAGCGTGGGGTGCGCGCGCGCCAAGCCGAGGCTAGAGTTGCGCAGAACTACTCGCACGCCTCTCTCTGTTTCACAACACGACCCACTTGACGGACGCGCGCGCGCGGTACCTTTTCCAATAAACAATAAAACAGCAAGTTAAAGGCGTCACTCGTCAGGTAACGATGTAATGATATAATGATAATGAATTTTGGTTTTGAGGTCTCGCTCTCCAACCAGATGGTCGGACCTCATCACCTCTCTGACACAGTCTACCATCATCGACTATACTCCCACTACGCAACCAACGGTGAACGATGGCGGCGCATTGCAAGAGCAGCCTTTCACCAGGACCTCATCATAACCACGACCACTGTGTTACAAAGGTGACCGACTAAAAAGAAGGATCATCATTAGAAACTTAATATCGAACTCAAAATTACAACTGCCTTCGGATGAGTGCTAGTCAGGGGGGGCTACGAATAAATAGTAAGTCTGGAAGTTACTCAGACTTATTATTTATTCGTAGGGGGGGGGGGGGGGGGCTATTAGCTCTACAATAGAGTAGGATGCCATACCATGCATGTACAACGTGTGTACGTTGTACAGCCAAAAATCGCATGCACATTGTTAACGAACAGGTTCCAAACTAGATTTTACTAATGAAAACAACAGAAAAAATGTGGCCTACTTAATATAATTACTATCATTTATCATATTAAATTAAAGAATAGACAAAATACATTGGCTTCGTTATTAGTGCGCCTGGGTATTACTATTTTTCTCTTCTCTCAATTGGTTTAAATTCCTTGTCGTCACCCCAGGGAAACATGTTGGGGGACCACGAGTCACTCGTAGTTTGAATTTTCCCACCCTCGAAGACTTCAGACATTTTTGCTGACGACGACGGTGGAGTACGAGTACAAAACTCGTACAAACTGACAAACTCACAGGTTGACACCATGCTGCCGATTGCCATGCCATGCCAATGCACAAACGAGGCCGTGTGAAAAGAAATCACTATTCACATGCATTTTTAGCAATCTTTCTCGCTCGTTATTATACAGTGTCCTTGCTGTAAATAGCTTTCTTTTATGTATGATTAGTAACGCGTTGTCATTATTTCTAGGGAAAGAAGGTAGGTACAGTGCGCGTCAGAATTAAGTATCTCCCCACCTCTCCTATACAAGCAAGGGGGATACTTAATTCTGACGCGCACTGTAGGTTCCTACCTAAGTTAGGCATCTCGTATAGGTTCATTCTTTTGCACGTCTCTATTCTATCTTAAGTAGGTATTTAAACGCGCCTCACACTTCCTAAGACCTAAACTCAGCTATTATGTAGGTACCTACATAATACCAATTTGAAGTTATCATCTGTGCTATAGCTATAGCGTTGAACAGCTAGTTGAACCGAACTGACAGCTGTGAGTGAGTAGGTGGTACCTAAAACGTGTATAATTTTGTTTGGACTCGCTTGTCTTAGCAATTGAAAGTTTTAGTAATACTTAGTTTAAGCTTGATAAAAACATGACAATTCTCTACAGGGTGGACCAAACACTGCCCTCTGTAAAAAAAATGCCTCACCGCCTGGTGTACCTACCTGAAAATACCCCATTATATTCCCCGATTTTTCGTAATTTTCGATTTATGAGTTTTTAAAGTTTTGTTTGAGATTTTTCGGGCGGAACGGGAAAAAAAGGTTTAAAACCTTTTTTTTTGACGAATTTTAGTAGTTGTTTACTTGTTATATGATCCCAATGGTAGGTAGGTACTTCTTGCATGAAATGATCAGCTTTCTAACAGTAATGCAAGTTCCAAATTTTTGATCGAAAGTGAAGTTTATGTTTGAGCGAGAAAAAGTTGAATTTTAAACATCTAACTACCTAATAAAAAATAATATAGTCTATGATTTGGGAGATTTTAAAAACTTGCGAGACCCTAAGCTTTCTTAGTATTAGGTACTAAAAAAGTGCTACTTAGTAGGTAGGTACTATACGCTATTATTTGCTGGAACTGAGGTTACTGAGGTGAAAATACCGAAAATTTATAATTTGATCCAATCCAAGCAACTTATTATTGCCTATTTTGTCATTCCTTTGGCTAATTAGGATAGAAATTGGACATAAAAAGTTATCTTTCGGTATTCTGTATGCGCTGGACTTTTACCGAGTACCTACCTACTTACTTAGGTACCTACAATTTTTTAAACAGTTGCGATGGCCCTACCGATTGGTAGGTAAAGGATTATCCACTCTACGTTTTTTAATGTTTATTTACGCCACGGTAACCCGCGTAATTACACGGTAATTCCTTCATTCTTGTACCTACTTACTAACCTACCTTTCGTTCGATCTAAGATTTCAGCACTAACCTTTGTTATAGACAAACATGACAATTAAGCAACAACTTGTTACGACACCATTGGAGTAAGTTGAAAGAGCTAGACAACTCGCAAAATGCTAGTGCGTAAAATGTGTGCAATATCTTACATTACATCAGACCAGCCGAATGCCAAGTGATTTTGGTTGGCGTCAGTTGGTTTATAATTTTATATGTATTTTTATATTCCTATCTAGTACCTAGTGATAAAGATAGGTCCCTTTCACACTCACAGTAGGTATGGTACCTCAATAAGCTTGCCGTTGTTATTAGGTCGAAGGGGTCTAAATAAAATGTCCTAGGTAGGTACTTATAAAGAGTACCACAGAACGGGGACAGGTATACCACAGAATAAATATACAGGGTTATTGGTAAATTAGTAACACTACGGTCTACGTGAACTGCAGGTCCTGCCCATCATCACAAATACGTTCGTGAAGACGTCAGGCCTAAATTCGAAATCGCCTCTCATATTAAATGAAAAAACAGTTTCAAATAAAACATCTTTAACGAACGATTATGAAGGTACCTATTAGGTACCAAAACCAAGTTTAAGAATTAAGACCGTCTTCACAAACGTGTTTGTGATGATGGGCAGAACCTGCAGTTCACGAAGTGTTACTAATTTACCAATAACCCTGTACAGTACTAACTCAGTTAAACCTACCCGATAAACATCAATATGTCGCTCATTCATAAAATCATGATTATAAAAATATGTTAAATTTACGAACCAAAATACTAGCTTCATCAAAATGCCCCACCTGAGTATTAACCAAGCCTTTATCGCACAAAAAGAAAGAAGTTACAGGAGGTTCGTTTGGTAGGTAGGAACTGTAGGTAGAGGTACCTACCTACCTAAGCGAGTGCAATGTTATGGTTGGTGTCAGTGGCCCCAACCAAGCCCGCAGTTGGCCACGTCCAAGTCGAGGCAAAATTCCACAGCTTACTGACCGACCACGCACTTGGAATAATAACTGCGTGGCGAGTTGCTCATTTGTATGGTCGTTTCCTACGGCTATCCTTCCAAAAAATGGGTAGGTAGGTACCTATATTTATGGCACAGATGACAGAATAACAGTCATCTGTGATTCATGTTACTGACTGACTGAAAACAATTTGCAACTTATTTTCAATGTTCTTAGTCGAATAGCCTATTTTGGTTAGAGCAAGGTTCCAGTTCTATCAACTAAACTATTGTAAACTAATCAACAGTTAAACCATATTATTCAGAAATATTCATTATTATTCAATATTTTATCTGCGTAGACCAGATATTTTTCCACATAAGTTTTAAGGAAAGTTAACCTTGGAATATAAGGTTACTCAGTCAGTCAGTGCCTAGATAGAAGATTTAATTTTAACTTCAAAGGGAAGGGAATGCAGTTCCTTGATGATAGTGAGAGGGCAAGTTCGCCTTGGACATGGACAGGCTTCCTGGCGCGGTGACCCGCCTGCAGTGAAGGGGTTTCGCCTTTGTTCAAGCAGCCAATAGCGCTTGCGAAACTGGTCTTTGACCTTATGCTTACTTACTGGCGCTAAATGCCTGCTTGAGGAAATTCAGACATTTTGTTGTCCGAAAGAGTCTCTTCCTTATTTTTTAACGACTTCGAAAAACAGGAGTTTCTATATTCGGCTGTATGTGTTTTTAGAGTTTTCGTTGAAAGAGATTCGAAGTAGGTTTTCGTTTTTTAAAACACTAAAATTATTTTATGGAGTCGTTCGTCAACTCACACCATTAGTCTTGTCCCTGGTGTGAGTTGACGAATCGTAAAAATGCTCTCCGTTCTGCATTCACATCACTTTTACATTGCGTGAATTTTTAGTAGAATTGCGTGAGTTTGTAGTCGACTGTAGGACCTACAGTCGACCACAAAAATGTTACTAAAATAGTAGTAGGTAGGCAAGCAAGATACATAATTATCTATTATGAATATGTTTTTGACCATAAAAAGCAAAGTTAAAAGTTACACTGGTTGGTAGGTACGCTCTGTTATATCCTTAACGATAATAACTGTCGATAAGTAGATCTTAATCTAGAGCAGGGAGATTGACATCCGGATTATTCGTAATACGAAACAAACGAATATTCGGTAAATTTTGAATATTAGCAAAACTAGCAAATGAAGTGATCAAATTTGATATTTTGTTCACTAAAGTAAAGAAACGAACAAGAAACCTTTTTACTTGTTAGAATGTTAGTTTTCGAGTTGGAGCCAAACGTTCCGTCTTACAAAGTTTGTTACAGACTTCGGGTTAAATTGTCTAAGGTTACAGAGGATAGGTATGTTTGAAAATTTGTTTGGATTTATTCATTGATAAATTTTGCAATTGAATAGGTAGGTAGTTTTGTTGTTGAAACGTATATTGCCCTTTAGAAGATACAATGATCTTGTGTAGCATATTTGTGGGCACAGGGAGTTTATTCTTATTTCTAGTATTTAAATTATATGTATGTATGTATATGTCGCTATTTTTAGGGAACCTATTGATATACTTATGAGGGTACAACATGTTTTCATATTGTTAATTTAGGTAGGTACCGTCGATACCTTACTAATAGGCTATTTGACTAGGTAGTACGTTAAAAATAACTTCCAAATTGTTTTCGTCCTAGTCAAGTGACAACGTAACGAAGCTTAATCAGGTGATTTTTATTAAAAATTGCCTATTGCCTATTATTGGTACGGGATAAAATTACACATTTTTTGATATAATATAATGTACATCTAAATACATAGTATATCAAAAAATGAGTAACCAAAAAAAAAAACGCTCTGCGTTTGGTTGGATCGCTGGTGAGGTCACACTGTCACATATTACAGTGTCAATGAGTTCTTCTTGTTAGGTGTGGTGTGGCGTGTGACGTCATTGCTCAGAGCACGGGAGCCATGACAGAGATTATCGTTTTGGCGCGCCATTATTTTATTCAAACTTTAAAATTAGTTTTTATAACTAATACGACTGGCCTTGGAGAAAGAATTATTTCCCAGTAGTAGTCAAGTAGCTTATTGTGTGATTCTGAATAAAAACACCAAAGATTTAGAATACCTACCTATACATTTTTGCTATGCATATTAATACGGTCTCCACTGATGGCATTATGTGATGTGATTTAAGTGTGATGTGATGACCTCACCGGACCAACCGGTTCTGTTTTGAGATGGAAAGTTCACATTTTGACATTTTATTTACCTCGTTTGGACTGGTTTAGGTACCTACTGTCAGTACTTACTCATAATTTGGTGCGGTAGTGCGCGCGAGCCAATGCCCGACCGAAGTAGACAAGCATTTGCTGAGCGAGCCAATTAAAATTAAATAAAATTCGTTTATTGATTCGGACAATACGATCTGGGGGCACGGCAGTGCCTCCCATCAAGTCGAGCAAAAGAGCAGCACGGCGGCCGTACCATCCTTTGCTCGAAGCAGTTCAGGCCCTTTTCGACCCCCTTTATCTTCGTTGTGGATAAAACTAGAAGCCTGATTTTCAGTATATATATCAGATAATTTTCTGTAACCAAGCAGGCATTGTATATACACGGTATATTTTTAATTTAATTCAATTTGAACCAGAACTTTAAGAATTATAACTAGTCAAAATTTCTTAATTTTCTCACTCACTGCTGACTGACTGACCGATCATCAAAATTCTAAGGCACTCTTAGCAGACATAGAAGCTGCAAATTTCGAACACAATTAGTGTTTAGTGTATAAATCAAGGAAAAATTTAAATATTTTGTAATCTCAGCCCAGTTTTCTAGATACACCAACTGTATAAATAACTTTGTAATCCCATATACATTTATAGGATTACAAAGTTACATTTGCAGTTAATGAATCAATGAACCTACCTGTATGATATACATATAATATTATACAATGAAATAATAGATGTAGATACATATGTTCAAAGGTAACTTGTAAAATGGTCAACGGAATAAATAAAACCGGCCAAGTGCGAGTCAGACTCGCGCGTGAAGGGTTCCGTACCATTAGGTATCTATAAAAACGGCAAAATAATTACGTTTGTTTTATGGGAGCCCCCTTAAAAATTTATTTTATTCTGTTTTTAGTATTTGTTGTTAAAGCGGCAACAGAAATACCTACATCATCTGTGAAAATTTAAACTGTCTAACTATCAAGGTTCATGAGATACAGCCTGTTGGCAGACGGACAGCGGAGTCTTAGTAAGACAGTCCCGTTTTACCCTATATGTACGGAACCCTAAAAAACAAGTCTCGCAACGCAACTCAGTTCTTTTACCGTAAAAAGTTGTGCGTGTAATACCAAGTCGGTTACTTTATTAAGTCCCTTCTGTCTTAACCTTTTACGTAATCAGCTATCCTAACAACATCTAATAGTGACCATATTAATTAAAAAAAATATGTTAGGTGTATGTTTTAAATAAAATGGACTGACTTGGCTACGATGTTGTTATTAGGTTAGCTAATTACGTAATACTAATAACTTATGAAATAAGGTCCCTTAATTAGGGACTTAATAAAGTAACCAACTTGGTATTACCTACATGAATCTCACAATTTTTTAGAAGAACTGAGTTTCGAGACTTGTTTTTTTTTTTACAAATTTTGGTTTTGATCGCAGCCATTATATTTTATATAGGTACATATATGTATACCTACATTAAATCAAATATCAAACTGCTTTATTTTCTTTAGACTTTACAGGACTCTTGGACACGTCACAAAATTCAAATTAAATATGTGAAACTAGGAATAAAGTGACCACTTAAATTTTTTTGTTCACTTCAATCTTTTTAAGCTAAAGTAAAAAAGCGAACAAGAAACCTTTACCTTGTTAGAATGTTAGTTTTCGAGTTAGAGCAAAAGTTGTCCCAAGTTTTTTTATCCTCTAGCTAGATAATCTGATATTTTTAGTAAGCCTTTTGACAAAGGACATGTTTGACAATTTGTTTGAATGTATTTATTGATAATTTTCGCAACTCACTTGGAGTTTTGTTGTAGAAGCGTATACATTGCCCTCTACAAGATACATTAATCTTGTGAAGCCAAGTTGTGGGTACTGCGAGTTTATTTTTATTTCTAGTATTTATAATATAAATATCGCTAATTTTAGGGAATCGATTGATATTTCTATGAGTGTACAACAAGTTTTCACAAATATATTGACAGGAGACTATCAATAAATTTATTCTTTTGAATTTATGACGAAGGGTTTCTCTAGGACCCATATTATAGGGTGCACGAACAGCCCTCATCTGCAGCACAAATATACGGTGTTAATATCGGCAGCGTTACCCCACAGCTCAGTATACCATAAGACAAAATACTGTGAAAGTAGCTGAAATAAACAAGTCTAGATGTATCCACGTCTGTGAGATGCTGAATTTTTTTAGGCTTCATACGCTGCAGAACTAAGTCTCTTCGATAGCTTATCTATGTGTAGGCCCCATTGAAGTTTATTATCTAAGGTGATTCCTAAGAATACGGTAGATACTTTCTACAATTTCTAACGTATCTCCTTTTACGTTTATACCTATCAGCCTTAACTTGTTTAACATTAGGTAGAATCATCGTTTTACCATTATTTGTGCTGCGACAGGAATCGAACCTGTAATCTTGTGGCCATGAAAAAACGTTTAATTTTGGCCATCTTTGACCACAATTTCTGTACTTCATCGTAAAATAATGCTTTGAATTATATACACGTACAATTTTGTAAATAAAGTCGTTACTTCGCATTAACTAAATTTTCACAACAAAACCGCCAATGGTAATCAACAGAATTTTATTGAAATGAATGACGAAGTGACGGAAGTGACTGTCAAGAGTGATTGACTCCAGAGTGAGTGAAATTGTGAATGAAAGAATGAGTAGAAAGTGACGTAATAGAAAGACATTGACATTCATTTATAATTGACATTCGACAACATCACCATCGTGGACGGAGGAAATCACCCCCCTTGGGCAGACAGAGCCTAATCCTTTTGTCTATTCCTGCTTGCATCGCACTGATCCAAGGTTGCCAACCGTACGAGGTTCCTCGTACAAATACGAGATTTATGGTCTTACGTACGAGGTACGAGGGCACTATCAACCTCGTACAATTATGTACGAGGTTTTGGCATAACATAACACTTACACAAAAAATTACACTGTCGCATTGGCGCGATGATTGGATTGGATGGTTCGCTCGCTATCCCATGAACCGAGAAATCCCCGAGAAATAAAACATTTCGTTCTTCGCATTATTCGTCTGTCGTCTCGATCACACATAGCGCCAACCAGAGAGGTTCACAAATAGAACTTCACAAAATAAACAAAAATCTCGTGCAAAAATAAAAAGAAAAACGATGAGAATGAGGATGTTCCTGATATAATATTTAGAGATGAAAACTAAGACTAGAAGTACATAGTTACTTATGCAATGTTTTGAACCTATAAACAAATCTCGTTCATTAGTTATTTACGTGAGTAATGTTAAAGATTATTTTAATACTAAGTGATGTTTTATTTAGTAGAAACTGGCAATAGTTTATTTCGTTGTGTAAAACGTCCTAAATTCAACAGTTTAATAAGCATTAATTTTGGTTCAGTCACCTTTTAGAGGAATGTACGAGGTTCGGGAGCCATAATACGAGATTTTTAGCTGCTTAGTACGAGGAAAAAAATTCTACGGTTGGCAACCCTGCACTGATCCAATCCAAACTATTCCAAACCAAAGAGAATAAAACCACTACGTACGATTTGCGTACGATTAAAATACAAACAAGCCGTCAGTCAGGTCCTTAGAGTATACCTAGAGACGGCATACCTACGAAAAAAACGTGTATACCTAAACTTACCTATAAACTAAAATGGCTCCTTTCCGTAGTGCTGCCCTTTTGTACCTCGATATTTTTATCGAAACAAGTATTTTTGTGACGATATTTTAGCAGTTTCGTAGTGATTTTATTGTTTTCACCACGATTATGAAACAGAATTCTATAATCATATAGTCATAGAATGCTTTAATTAGAGATACAAAGTATGTGAATGCACGTACCCAACTATGGCTCGACCGCGCTCATGAGACGCAACCACTGAGAAGTTAAGAAAATGAGCTATTATAACAATGGTAATTTTTTCATGTATTTTCCGAGTCAAGACTCATGCGTTTAGACACGTGCCAGACCTCCTTAGAATTAAAGATCAAAGTTCACCAAACCAGTTTATTGAACAGTCTGCAGTTAGCTCATTTGTTTCAATTGTAGGTAAATACTAGTTCTAATTTGTTTAATCTGGTTTTGAACGTGCCTCTCCACCGAACCAGTTTTTATGGCAAATCCTTTTCAATCCAGGCCGTAAAGCTGTGGAACGCACTGCCTGAGTCCATTAGGAAAGCTGGATCTCTACCCGTTTTCAAAGCTCGCGTTAAAGACTTTTATCTGTCACAAAAGTGAATATTGGTACTAAATTATGTTTTTTTTCTCTGTTCGTGGTATTTATTTATTCCATGTATATTATCTATTTTATAAAGTATTTTTATGTTAATTTACGTTTCTCCTTGCATGAATATTTAATTTGTGAATATTTAATAATTATTATTATGTATTATGTTGTATACACCCCTGCCTTTCTTAAATTTTCAAATTTCTTTCCATCCAAAGGTTGCCTGGAAGAAATCGCTGCTAAGCGATAAGGCCGCCCATTGTACGTTACGTATGTTTAATGTTTATATCTGTTTCTTTTAGTTTTATTTTGTGGTGTACAATAAAGAATTTTGTATTGTATTGTATTGTATTGTTTATACTATTTGATTCAAATTTTCTTTGTTAATAAACGTTGTGTTCATTTAAGAAAAAAAGGTACCTACTGAAATGAAACAACAAGCTACTTAATTGCAAAATATATTGTTTGTATGCAACAGTGATTTGTGAGATAGTATATTTATATTTGTATAACAATATGGGTATAACAATGTGTAATCTGTATCTTTAGCGTAGACGCTATCTATGCTTATATTATAAATGCGAAAGTGTATTTGTTTGTCATTCAGTCACGGCTTAACTAAGAAACCGGAACCTAACTAAGAAAGGATGGAGAGTAACATAGGCTACTTTTTGTCTTAGTAAAATAACAAACTCCCATGGTAGAGTTACAGGAATATCCCCCTAGATATTATATGAAATTCGAATTTAACGAGGATGAAACCGCGGGGAACAGCTAGTATTATTTATTATTATAATATAAATCACAAAAAGATAGACACCACATTTTATAAGCAATTCAACAAGTCTCATTCATTTATTATATTATATCACAAATTTAACACAGACTCCTACATTTTTAATTAAACAAGCAATGTAATCCGTCTTATTCATTAACAGTATAAATCAAAAATTTAACACAGACGCCACCTGTATTTTCGATTGTAGAAGCAATGCAACAGTCTCATTCATTTACACATTTGCAATATACCTACCTAATTCAAAAATTCAACTAATACTACACCTAAATTTTCAATTTTACAAGTACCTAATGTAATCAGTCTCATTCATTTACAGTATAAATCTCAAATTTATATTATTTCTATTAAAGTACTGGATCGCGCTGGCACTAGTGGCTGAAACAAACATGAAGAATAAATTTATAATGCAACATTATTTGTCAGCCTACAATTATAGACTCTAGAAAGGTACTGAGTAGTTCAACTTTGAAAAAAAATCTAAAATCTTAAAGAAATTCTAAAAAAAAAGGTGGGCGAAGGTCTGCCTGCGTTGCAGGCAGACCTTCGCCCACCGTGCCACATCGTTTGCGAAATAACTTTATTTTGCATGGAAATAATTTGCTAAGGGAGGATTTATGGAAATGTACATTTTAGAGGGGATTTGAAGTATGGTAGGCTTTAATATTACTTTGGTTCAGAATTATTTACTTAAAACTTAATATTCATTAATATCAAAATTTAAGCCCTTTAGAAAAATAAAGGTAGTCAAGTTTGTTAATGCATATATGCATTACTTTGCAATAGAAGTTTGTGGGAGTAAGGTCAAGTAAAATACTTACTAAAAAGATTCGTGACGGTACGGCATCCTCTCGCAGTCTTGTTATTTAAAGTTCGATTGAAGCAAGTTTCTTCAAAATGAAGAGAACGAACGAAAATATCTTTCGTACCAAACTTCAAATTTTCTACTCCAATTGAGTCCAGCCACTTTTTCTTTTACCGTAATTTTCGGGTAACCTAGAACGTAAAAAACCAGTTGAAAATTAATACACTACAATTTACACTTGAAAACATCGATACCTATGAAAAATGCCTTGAAGTACAACACTATCGCCAAACAAACAGTTTCATGTTTTCTTTAATTACACTTAAAACTTACAAAAATAAGCTACATTCGGTATGAATTTTATGTAAACTATTCCTATGAAAGCCAACACATAAGGTATTTATTGTATTATTTGGTAATTTAGCAAAATAAGAATACGTACCGGTGTAATGTTATGTTTGGACGATTTTCACTTGTTTTTAAGCCGCAACCTACCAAACTGCTGTTTGGCATCTTCCTATTAGCTTTCTTTCGCTTACTATATAAGTATTCACATGAAAAAGTCCCGAACTCAAATAATTTTAGCATTTTTACTGTAAATGCAACTCTCGTTGACAGTTTACATACCTGAAAGTAAAATGGCGAACCGGCCTCAATCATGCTTTGCTATGACGTCACGTTTCAATGTTGCCAAAAATAGGTTTCGCACATTATATTGATGTCTCTTTTTACATTGGCTATTGTAGGTAAGATAAAACGAGATAGCTATAAGTTTATGAGTACAATATCGATTTAGATCATATTTGTATAACCGAAAGTTCCTATAGAACAATACGCCGTCTCTATATACCTATACTCTAAGGTCAGGTCAGGGTGTGTGTTATGATAAAATTCCACCATGAGTTCCAGTGGAAATTACAATGAAGATCACAAAGTAGTTTTGTTTAAACGTGATGAAGATCTTTTTGAATACTTGAGAGTCAGCGAAGATGAAGACGACTCTAACGCGGTCGAGATTCCATGCGAGATGGATGGGACTGTGCTATTAACGACGCTTGTAGCTCAGTTCCCCGGCGCTTGTGGCCTAAAATATCGACATCCAGATAGCAGGAGTGTAAGAGGTATCCGACTTAGCGATGGCAAACTTCATCCCCCTACTGAAGCCGGCTGGGGTAAGGTGCTATATGTTTGTGTATTCCCAAAAGAAAACAAACGCAAGATGGAAGACGTGTCACCTGAGAACTCAGCGGCTAAAACAAAGCGTTTGGAGAAGAAACTAACTTGTTCCGATTTGATATGTTTGGGTTTGCCCTGGAAAACAAATGAAGATTCTATCAAATCATATTTTGAGCAGTTTGGTGAAGTAGTCATGGTCCAGTTGAAGAGAGATAAAAACGGAGCCTTCAAGGGGTTTGGTTTTATTCGATTTGCTACTTATGCTTCACAAATGAGGGCCCTTGCACAGAGACACAATATTGAGGGCCGCTGGGTTGATGTCCGTATCCCTAACTCTAAAGAAGGTGTGGTTCCACAAATGCCATGCAAAGTGTTTGTTGGAAGGTGCACTGAAGACATAACTGCTGATGACCTTCGTGAATATTTTTCAAAGTTTGGAGAGGTAACTGATGTGTTTGTACCCAGACCATTCAGGGCTTTCGGGTTTGTTACTTTTTTAGACCCAGAAGTAGCCCAAAGTCTTTGTGGTGAAGACCATGTCATCAAAGGAGCATCAATATCTGTCTCAAGTGCAGCGCCCAAAGTTAAAAATAAACCTAATCAGGGTTGGAAAGAAGATCCTTACAGTCAAAGTGGATGGGATAACAACAATCGCTCTGGTCCCTCCGGGGTGCCCAGTGGCAATGGAGGAAACAACAATATTGATACTCTCAACATGCAAAACTTAGGAATAAATCCTAATGGAGGACCACCACCTAATTTCAATTTACCTATCAGCTTAGTAGCTGCAGCACTAAATCAGGCTGGTTGGGGTGGATTTTTAGGTGCCCCTGGTAATTCTGGACCAAACAACTGGCAGGGGCCACCAGGCACTAACTCTGGAAAAAATTGGAACAATAATCAAAACTGGGGCCAGAATGGACCACCTCCTTCTTGGAACCAAGGTAGCAATCAGGGTTGGAATGGAGGTAAGGGAGGGAATTGGAATCAAGGAAGCTGGCCAAATGGTCAAAATTGGAATGGCAATGGCAATCCTGGCTCCAGTGGAGGATGGAACAGCAAGCCCCAGACATGAGGTGAGATGTTTCTAGCGCCAGTCTTATCTGAGACGTCTGTGTGATGATGTTGTGTTGTTTTAAGATGCAAAATTTTAATTTTATTTTACATTAGAGATTAGAACTTTAATTATGAGTTGTGGTAGGAATATCACTATAGCATCCTCAAAATGCTACATGAATATGGTGACTTGTACTAGTTGTAAGATGACCAAGGCACAGTGTGTAGTGATGTGTATGATCATGGCGCTTTGGATAATAAAGAGGTATGAATTCTCTGAGATGGATGTTTTACTTGTTTTGGTTTGAACTTAAATTATTTATTTTATAAGTTGAGTGAAAGATTCTAATATTGAGGTATTGTATTTTGGGGGATTGGATGTGAATTTAATATTATGAGTGAATAATCACTATAGAACAAGATAGATTGATGAGCAGCTGTGTGGGTGACATGGACATGAATGTGGCAGCTACTAATGCTACTGGCAGCTGCTGTCCTATCTAACATCCATGGATAGCTGTGGTAAGTAGCAAGAGAGCATTTGTAAGGTTTTCTTAAGTGTTTATATGAATGATCATTCCTTTTTTTGTGCAGTAGCAATTGAACAGAGATAATGGCTTGTGTCAGTCAAGAATGTGAAAACTGGTGTGAAATATTTGTGGTAATGTTTTTATTTTATTTATTATGCTTTTATATGCTATTTCATACATAAAAAATAGAATTCTAACTAAAATAATAATTTACAGCTGATATACATCCTGGATAAAAACCAGTTTGAATCTTGAGAGAGCTGCTGCATCGAAACAGGGGGAATACTCAACTGAAGGTATTATTAATATTTAGTGAACCTTTGATTTGTTAGCTTGTTGTTAGGATAGTAAAGTATTTAGTAACAAAACTTTTGCTAAAATCCAACAAAATACAATTCGCGTGCATTGCCCTTATTCCCAAAATTTGACGAGCCATGCAATCAGAGAAGTTAACACACATGCGTGTCCGGGTCATAGAAATGTTAACAAGCACACTTGTGCAACAAAAGAAAATCCAATTCACTTACCCTTTCATCTTCTCTTATTGCATGGCATGTGGGAGGGTTGCTCCCATTCCACAAATGACAACCAATTGCACAGTGCATGCGAATTGCATTTTGTTAGATCATATCAGAGGTTTTGCAGGCTAAATATTTTACATTCTAATATTTTTCAATAGATTTCTGCAAAATAATGCCGGAATCTATTGCTTGAAATATACTTAGTTCCATTTTGAAGATTTTTTTTTAAATCTTTTTAAATCATTTATTAAGGGTTGGTTCAGTTATATGAACATGCCATCCTTGAAAGTACACAAAATTATAACAAAAAGAACAAGAAAAATTTATAAAAGAAACAATTAAACGAAATATGTAGGGAAACATCAAACAAAACATTAATGGCGTTCATTAACTGCCTGATTATAAAGTTTAAATAGTTTCCCAGCCTCCTCCGATAGCTAAGAAGCATTATTAAACTTTAACATAAAATAATAGAAGCATACACCACACCCAAACCAAACCCATGATACAACAACAATTCTGTATATAAATAGTTCTATTCCTCTGATTTACAGATCATGGCACTTTGGGAAACCCAAGCTATTCCAGCTGTGAAAAGGACAAATAGCCCTAAGCTATGCAGAGCTGCAGACAAAAAAAGATATATATTGTGTTGTGTTAGAATGATCTATTGTCGTTACCTTGTTATGAAATACCTATGGAGCTGGATGGGACAACCTACCCAGCAATGAATTGTTGGACTAACGCCCAAATCAGATTTGAACAGGGTCTCAAATGACGATTTTTTCACAGATATTAAAATGCAAAAAATCGCGACGTGCTTAGAGCCCTAACATATCACACTGGCGATTTGCAAGTGATTTCAAAGCAAATGCAAGCTCGCTGCTATTGCGCAGCGCACTTGCCTCGCCTTGAAATCCCTTGCAAACCGCCAATGTGATAAAGCTATCTCATTAGAACACCATGGTGGCATGGCGCCACCAACAAAATGTATACTGTTATAGAGTCTCTAGCGGTCCGCCCCGGCTTCGCACGAGTTTATTCTATCGTCTATGTTCATCAGGGATAATGAAGAATTCTAATGGTAAAAGAATTATTCAAATCAGTCCAGTAGTTTCGTAGCCTATTCAATTCAAACAAACAAACCTTTCCTCTTTATAATATTAGTGTAGTTAAGGTATAAGCTTAGTTTATTATCAACCAAATCACCTGCTGGTGGCGCAACCTATGTAAGGATAATGTAAGACTATTTGGCGTTTCACTAGCTCGATCACCAGTGGGTGGTGGTGATTGTTTTGGTGTTTCTTGCTTAGTCGCTCATGACTCCACGGGGTGCAGTTACCATGGTGTGCTTATGGGATAGAAGGGCCCTTTTATGTCAATTGTGTTTGAGTATTCAGGGTGGAGCCCTAACATATCACACTGACGATTGGCGAGCGAAGTCAAAGCGAGGCGAGTGAAAATAGCTCGGTGTATATTCGCCTCACTAGTACCTAAGCTGTATGAAAAAGGACCTTTACGAATTGGATACACGCACACCAAAGCATAATATAATAAAAACTATACATTTACAAGAATTTTAATAATACAATTGCATGACGATAATATTGGCATTACATAAATTGTTTTTTGAATTAAAATTCTAAAATATCGGTGAGTTTTATTACTTTCATTCATAGGCTAAAATAATACCTAATCAGGTTGAGGTTTTGAATATAAAATATGGGACGAAATCCTACTAGTTAAAAGCTTAAATCCTATGGATTTTGCAGTATTCGTCCACTTTTAAGCATGTCATTAAAACTATTACATTCTACATTAAAATCACAATAATTTCTTAAATGAACGAATATGAGGTTATTTACACTTTTAATTTTTTGACGGGTCTCGGAGCGTGGGTCAGTGATACTTGCCGTTTGACTGCTCGCCTCGTCCGCGGCACGTTCATCTCGGCTTCCAACTGTCGCGCAAACTCAAAGTCACTTTTCTCCTGTTCAATTATCTTCTCTATCCTAAGCTGCTCATGCAATATGTGTTTTACCTCACAATTCTTCAATGGACTAGTTAAATTCTTCACAGCTAAATTTACTTTGTTATTAGTTGTAACTATTGGGCTAACTTTCTTTTGCTCTGACTTTTTGGAATCACTTCTAAGGTATGGTTTTCTATCTGATATAGCTTTCCTGTTGATTTTCGTTTTCTTGGGTGTAGTTTCATTTTCGTTTTTAGATATATTTCCCATAGATCTTGTCTTACCGAAATTGGGTTTATTGCTTTCTAACTTAAAGTCATCAGGAACTTTGTGAGTTTTCTTTTTAACAGGAGTAGTTGCATTGCAGGAAGTTGAAGTTGTCTGTTTAACTTTAGGTGAAACTCTGGCGCTGCATTTCTCAGGAGTGCCCTGCAATAAAATTATGGTAAAAAATTTGAAGTAAGTATCTAAAAAACGAAACCGTCGTCATTTGGAAAAGTATAGACCATGTAATTAATGCCACCACAAGTGCATGAATTATTTGTTGTTTAACTCCATCACTGATGTGTATAGTTACGAGACCTACAGCTTTAATCATCTTCATTGGGGATGGGGCAAGTGCTTGATTAATTATAAATCTTACTACTAGATGATATTAGCTATGAAATTATAAATGCTGTTACAAAATTTAATCCAACATATCGAAAGTGTATTTTTACGCACATAAATGGCTGAATGAATTCTAATGAAATTTGGCAAGAGGATAGATGGTATCCTGGGGAAAGACGCTACTTTCTTATCCACAAAAAACACTTGCGAAGCTGCGGGCAGAAATCAACATAAACCTATCTGAAACTAAAACATACCCGTTGTTCTTTTAATTCGTTTAGAGCAATCACAAAAGCTGATGGCAATTTTTTGGCCAGGGACAGGTTTCGTAGCCGGCAGAGACTGTCGAGGTATTGGATTCGAGTAGGCGGGCGCGAGTAGCTCGGAGAAGCAGGGGAGGTTGAGGTAGGCGTCGCGCGTATTCCTGGCACGCGCACTGGCAGTTCCTTATTTGAGCTAAAAAACATCAGAACTATTATTATAAATTTTTAACAGCGTGAAAAATGACTCCTCCACGCTATCTTTCAAAAATAAGCTTAAAAGCCTCCACACACAGAAGCCGTGGCCGGGCCGTAGGTGGAGGCGTGCGAGTTGTATCCTACGAATTTATATGAAACGCATACACCGAAGGCGGTGGTGGGCCGGTTCGGCGACACAAACAGTCGGTCGGCGTGAGCGTGGTGGTGCGGAGCCGTAGCGGCGCGGGCGCGGTGGCGAGGCGGAGGAGTGGCGTGTGAGCGTTGTATTTCAGCTAGTCTAAGGAGTTACTTCACACAGAGCGCACGCGGTGCGAAGGCGTGCTACTAGCGAAGTTACAAGTTGGATTTATTTACAAAACTTTGAGCTTATGACCAAGACTATGGAGCTAAATAGTACGAAAAATTTGATATTGCTAGTACAACCACGTCTTTAATTGTACGATTCCCTAGTCAAAGACTATAAAAATGCTCTGAGAAAGGATATTCTATGGGAGCAAATTTCCAAGAAGTTAAATCTCGTGATATGTATCACGCCTTGCCTGTGTAGTGTATGAACACTCACATATGCACGTTTAAAAAAAAATGTGGAAAATGGAATGTGCGATACTGACCTATATCCAACTGCATAGATCCGTTTCAGGCCAGGCCTCCAACTACAGTTCCTTTCCTACTTAAATTTGTCGATCTCGGCACAAAATGCGAAGTTCCGCCTGCGACGCAGGTGATGGGGTTTGATTCCCGCCGCCGGATATATTTGTACGATCTACAGATATTGTTCCAGGTCTGAATGTTTGTTATGTATTGTAAAAATAATCTATTGTATTATGTTTGTATATCAGTTATCTAGTACCCGTAACACAAACTCTGCTTACTTTGGACCTAGATGATGTTGTGTGGATTGTCCAGCATTATTTAGTGGACCCAATAAACCATAGAGAGTAGTCCGAGTGTGTAGAGTAGCACCACAAGCGTAAGGCACTGTTATTGGCTAATTTTACTTACTTGTTTATGTTCAATCAATCTACACATAACTAACCTTGATGGCCTTGATACTAGAATAGGTTTGAAAAAACATAACTCTTCTCTCATTGAATCAACACTTCCAGTTTCTTTTCTATTATCAGTCAGGTTTACTTTTTGCTGTAATATTCCAGAACAAGGCAAAGGCAGAGAGACAAGCAATGATGGGACACCATTTTTTGTTTTGACTTTTTCTTCAGTGTCATTACTTTTATCTTCTTTTGCTTTAGGGTCATCATTCTGCAATAAAAAATACATTTTTGTCAAAGTATAATTCTTTTGAAATTACAAGAAATATATTTGAATGCCAGAAAGATACTGCAACTATACTCCTGCCAGATTTGACGTTAAAATAAATAAATAATGCTGGACAATTCACACAATAACTAGCCCCAAGCTAAGCAGAGCTTGTGTTATGGGTAGGTACTAGATAACTGATATACATAATACAGTACAATACATACATAGACATTTTTTACTATACATAAAAAACGACCAGATCCCGGAACAAATACTACAACTGCAGATCGTACAAACATTTGTCCCAAGCCACAGCATAAAATCAAAAATTCATATGTTCGGCATTGACTTTTAGACAAAATAACAATAACTAGAAGGTATTCAAAAAAGATTTTTACGGTATCTACAAAATCGTGCAAAAATCTACCTTCCCGGCTACATAGCAAGATGTCATAAGTTTCATTTTCTGCCCCTCTACGAAAGAAGGAATATATCCGACCTAGCATTCCTCTTCAACATCATCATATTTAATTCCTTTTCAGCATGGGGAATGTCACAGTGGACTGTTCCGAGTTACTAGAGTAACTCAGAAAAGTCCACTTTGACATTACGGATGGGATTACGTACGACCCTTTGAGAAATCCGAATACATTGTACGTACCGCGTGTTAATAGAAACTATGCAGAACGCATTTATTACAAGAGCAATTAATTATTTCAACTCGTTGACAAAAGGAAATGTCGATATATATCTATTTAATCATCAGTGGACAAATTAAAGCGTATTCTTATTGATAAATTCTTTTTGGAAAGCGACTAAACTTAGATTAAACTTAGCATTATATTTTGTAATATGTTTGTATCCCATAATAACTTTTTCTAAATTCATTTTTTTTATTCAACTTCTTGTGTAGAACATATCTATTTCATGTACTAATCTTATTATCGTCGTTTATTGATTTTTATATATTATGTTTTTTTATTAGGTAAGCCCCTTTTAAGTAGAAACTTGTTATTAACTCTTAAGTTGTTTAACATGCATGTATCGTGCACGTTATCAGATGCAAAGACCATAATGTAAAATCATAGCTGTAAGTTTTCCTAAATAAAAATAATACATCATACTGTACAATTCACACAGCATCATCAGGGAAGTCTGAAAACGTGAGAGTTATCGATAACTCTCACGTCATGTTAGGAGTTACATGCTCGATTTTGAAAATAATACGTTGTGCATTAAAAAAAGACGAAGAGCCTTATCAGTTTTTCTAGAAAAGTGAGTTTCTGAAAAATTATAAATTTAAATTTATTCAATAGTCAATATAGTCAATAGATAAATAAATGAATGTACGACGACTATGTGCCCAAAATTGTTGGAACACTTTCAAAATTGACTATTTATAAATAAAATTTTATGAATTCAGTAAAGGACTATGCGAAAGTTAAGCTAGTAAATCCCTTTTTGCTGTATTTTTCCAGTTCATACAGAACTTTTTAGGGTTCCGTACCCAAAGGGTAAAAACGGGACCCTATTACTAAGACTTCGCTGTCCGTCTGTCACCAGGCTGTATCTCATGAACCGTGATAGTTAGACAGTTGAAATTTTCACAGATGATGTATTTCTGTTGCCGCTATAACAACAAATACTAAAAAACAGAATACAATAAATATTTAAGGGGGCTCCCATACAACAAACGTGATTATTTTGCCGTTTTTATAGATAATGGTACGGAACCCTTCGTGCTTGAGTCCGACTCGCACTTGGCCGGTTTTATTAACATCGGAATGTCTTCAAAAAGGTTGGTATGACTGAATGCAAAGAGACGACTTTAGCGTTTTTAAACAGAACTACTTATAAATTTCAAAATTAGAATAATGTTGATTTCATGTCATTGATTTGTCTACTCATATTTTTCATTTTTTTTTGTCTAACCGCAACTGTACGGTGCGGTGGTATCAAGACACATACCAGGATAGGAACGCTGTGACAATGAAAATGATAAGAAAGATGGTAAAGTTAAATAATTTATTTTAAATTTTGAATGTGCTCCTACCACTTTGGGCACATAGTCGGCGTAATTTATTTATTTATTACCGACTAAAGAACTCAAAAATGCAAAAAAACTTTTTCAAAAACTCACTTTTCCAGAAAAACTAAAAAAGTTCGTCTTTTTTTAATGCAGAACGATAAAGATAATTTTTTTGATGTTTATTATTTTCAAAATCGAGCACGTAACTCCTAACATGACTTTTCGATAACCCTCAAGGTTTCAGACTTTGTAGCCCTGAAAAAAACTCGTCCTGTTTACATATATTTTCTACTGCAGCTTCCCACACGTTTTTGAGGGATAATGTAGGCTATAATTTTATTCAAGGTCGAAATATGCAAATATAAGATTGATCAGGGCCTATGTTAGTCACTAGTTTTGGCATGAAGAGGCAATTAACATCTATCAAAATTATAATAGTAATAGTGCAATTACTACAGTTGTACGGGTGGCAGTACCTTTTCTTTTATTTTATCTCCATTTTCCTTGTTCCATACACCAGGAATCACTTTTTTCTTGTCAATTATGCTTTTCATAAGTTTATAACAAGGAACCATTTCTAGTGAAGTTGTATCATCCACTTGCCTGCTAGCTGGAGCCTTTGGTATAGAAGCAACTACATCTTCAGTGCTGATTCTGGAAAGAAGATGTTTGGATGTAAGTAAGCTCTTAGGAAAGGAAATGGTAAGGATAAAATGCTGCAGAAAAGGTATAAGGTTCAATATTTTCCTTAAATTTCTTATATAAATTACATACAAGTGAAAAGAAACCTACTAAAATTTTTGACCTGATATTCCATAACTCAGCTGACACGCAAATAACACTCCTTTACAAACCTCTGTGGTTTTAATTAGTGTTAATGTTAATAAGATTTCTTTTGTAATATTATTTAAGTTGGTAATTATTAAAAAAAATCGTAAAATTGGTACTAAGTACTTACTCTTTGCCTGTTGCAACTACATGCTTGGATAGGTAACTATCAATTTTTGTATTCTTAAGTCTAGGTTTCGATAACCTGTATGGTGAATGTAGATGTGGGGCAGCATGTTTCAAGCTATCTCTTTGCATTTCAAGAGCCACAATTTCATCCCTTTTTAATGCTTCTAAATACTTCCTATGCGCCTCTTCTTCTTCCTCTTGAAGTTTCCTAAAATTTATTTAAAAAAATAGTAACAGTTTACATGACTGTTGGAAGGCTTGTGCCCAAATTCATATTTGGTTTTGTCTCTAGATGGTCAGTATTACTATTAGTGCTATACAAAAAATATGATTGAATGAATTCCTATAATGTAATATTTATACATACTTTACTAGTAATTCAGTCTCCTCAATTTGTTTTTTTTCTAACTGCAACCGCTCATTTCTCAATCGTTCTAATTCTGCTTCATATTCTGATCTTATTTCACCAGGAGCACTAAGCCTGAGCCTCGGTTTTTCTGCAATTAGAATTGAATTTTACTTGTGCGAGGTAGTAAACAAAGAATTTTTTATGGCTTAACCTATATAATATTTAAAAAAAAATATAAACTTTGTAAATGTCAGAAATGAACATTACCATTTGGAAGAGATATATCTTCTCCTTTAGATCGGACTTCAACTTCATGGGAGAAATTAGTTTGTATATGATTCCAAAGCTCGGTATTCACTATACCCCTTTGTTTTGTTGATGTTCTAAGCCAAGATCCAATTCTCAATCGACACAAGGGACAACACAGAGCATTATTTTCTATACTACCATTAAAACAACTCAAACAAAAACTATGATAGCATGGTAAAGTAACCGGTTGAATTAAAATGGATTGGCAAATAGGACATATAACATCTTGTAATTGTAAATTCTCTAATTTTAATAATTTATTTTCGACTTTCGACAGCCGCTTCTTTGACTTGGCCGCCATTTTTCACATTTTTTTTCTTTTCCGTTTAACCAACAAAACGGGCAGTAAATTTATTGCCATTCTCGGTGAGTGTAGTAACACTGGAATTATAGTCTGTGGCCAGTGAGTAAAATCTGGTTATTAAGGCCGGTTTCACACGAAGAATCGGCGATGATCCGGCAAAAAATGGCAAAGTTTGGTTGTTGAAATCCCTAAAAATCGATTAATCACTTATACCAACATACCGAAACGAAATATTAGGAGAAGCCATGTTGATATTTTCTTTCTTTTTTCGTCATGTACCGACTCACATGTATTTGATGAGAACGAGAAACGATCAGAAAAGAAACCACGAGTAATATGGTGGTTACAACAGAATTTTAGATGATTCTTTTGTTCTTCATTATTGTGGTGAATTCTATCAGATGTTAGAGTGCTATAGTTTGGATCCATTGTGAGTTCAGAACGAAGTGGTAATGTCTTCAATGCATTTCGTGGTTCATCCTCTACCTGGAACCGAGGATCAGTTGATAGATCGGTGAGTAATTATTTTATCATTCGTAAAGACAGACTCCATTTCCACATTGTGAAATTCACATTTCAGTGCATTCATATTTCAAATCTTTTTAGTAGAAATGTCTAAGACCACGTTATCAGTATTTTTGCTAATTTCCGTGGTGTTTGGTAAAAACCCCAATACTCATGTACCTTGTTCGTGGATTCGTTGCTTTTGCTACCAACATCATTCACAGAAATAGCAGAGATTCTTCCTTTGACGTAATCGCATTTACCAATTGCTTGGCTATCAAACTACATTATCTAGATTATTCCTTGTATTGACCCTGCTATCTCTCTTCTCAGAGCATTGAGACCTTGTGAGTAGGTGCTCATCTTCCAGAGACATAACACTACGTTTTAATAAGTGTGATCTGTAAAGTTTGTAAAACATGTACCTATTTACCTTGTGATATAAGTACTAAGTCTACAGAAGCTCATCATCATAACAATTATAATAGTATAACACTTTCCTATCAGCCATTCTTCTAAAATTCCTTCTCCAATCTTCTTTAGACCACAAAGGTGAATATCCTTCTCATTTATGAAAAGCCGACTCATGCAGTTTAGTCTAGAATGCACCATAGAAATTGGATGTTTTAAAGAATTCCTTTCCAACTCAGTTAATTATCCACCCTCCTCTTAACACCATAATCCTAATTCTTTGGTTAATTATTTTTACCTCTATTGTTGCCAATATGTTACACCCAAACCCATATAGCGCTATGCTGTTTTCAGTTTATAGGATTCAGTTAGCCAAATGACTAAGCTTCTCCTCTTTATTTGTCTGTCTGTCTGTCAGTGGGCTGTATCTTATGAACTGTCATTACTATTGGTTAACAGTTGAAATAAGAAAACCACAAATATTAAAAATATAGGTAAAAATCGAAGGGGCTAGATACTAGAGAGACAGAGACATGATGTTTGGTGTTTTTTGCTCAATCTAATAAAGGTAGCTAGACGATGTTAAATCTTGTACCACCATTAAGCAAGTCTGACTCTCATTTGGCCAGTATTATTTTATTTCTTTCGTATTCATTTTCCATGTTTTCTCTCGGAACACTTTCAGATTTCTGTCTTGCCTTAAATCTTGACAAATATACTGATACGTGTCAGGGTACAACAGGATAAATTTAATCTAAAACACTTCTTTCCCAAAACCAAAATTATCTTTTACCAATAGCTGAGAGGATAATACCAATAATGACTGTGCCATCCATCTTACATTTGATTTTATATTATTTTTAGGGTTTCAACTTTAGAAGGATACCCTTATGGTCTCTCTCTTTCCATCCTACTTCTAATTCTAAGTAGGGGAACAGGGATCTGCACTGACATCTCGAATGGGAGTGTATTTTATATTGTCCCCTTGCCTAATCAGGCCTCTTACCAGCCCACCTCCTTGAAGTACCGGAGCAGGACTGAGTGATTGACACATTCCGCCTGGAAGATGGATTTGTGGGCACCTAGTGCTGTTGTTTTGTGGATGTTAAGGTCTTCCGAGAACGTTCCCGCCCCGGACCTGTATTCATTTTAGAGCCATCTGTGTATATTCGTATTTCGTGTATGTTTGAGCTATCACTTGGCTCTTCGTGCATTTGTGTAGTGAAGCTTTTGGACTGTATGTGTGTGTTGGGCACCCTATCATAGAGTGAGAATAGTTAGTAGTAGTTACGTACTCGTCTATAATAGTGGTGTGTTGTGCTCTAGTATTGTGTTCCCATAAATGTAAAGCCCAGAGTCTGTACGCAGCTGCGCTGCCTCTTGTTGCACGTGTAAGTGCAGTGGTGTAAAGCCTATCAGGGCTTCGAGTGCTGCCGTAGGGGCAGTTATCGTGCACCCTGTCGTCGCTACACAGGCTAGTCCTTGGAACTTTTGTAGTTTATTTATGGTAGTGCTTTGGTTCACCAAACTAGGACGCCGTATGTAAGCGAAGGTCTGATTACAGTGTTATAAAACCATATAGGGTAATGTTAGGGCTGAGACCCCATGTTCTACCTAGCATTCGGCGGCACTGCCAGAATGAAATGGTGGCTTTCTTTATCTTGTTTTCTAAATGTGTTACCCAGTTCAGTTTATTATTACCTCTAAGTATTTAACCTTGTCGGATAGTTTAAGTTGCGTATCGAAAAGGAACGGGAGTTGGTATTAGGTTCCTAACTTACGCTTGTTAGCGAACATTACTAGTTCTTTTTTGGGTTGGATTCACGGTTAGTCCATAGTCTATGCACCATGTTTCGACGACCTTAAGTGCGTTGTTCATAATGTTACACGCCACCCTGGCAAAATGTCCCGATACGAGTATCGCAAGGTCGTCCGCGTAGCCTACCGTGAAAACGCGTTGGGCGTTAAGCTTGTGATTAGATCATTAGCTACCAGGTTCCATAGCAGCGGTGACAAGACGCTGCCCTGTGGACGTCCTCTAGATACCACTCCTCTGGTGCTCCCGTCTGTAATCTACCTGTACAGCCCTTAGCCTGAGCATACCAATGATCCACTCTACCAGCGTTGGTGTGTACCTCTGTGCTTCTGTAGGGCTGCGCTGATGCTGCTGAAGTTTGTTTTGTCAAAGGCCCCTCCGATGTCTATGAAGGCAGCAAGTCGAGAGTGTTTTATTTGAAATGTCTTGTTCTAATCTGCCAACTATACTGTAAGTAGCGCAGTTTCTGTTGATTTTCCTGGAATGTAGGCGTGTTGTTCTGGTTTTAGTGGTTTTGGTGTTAGTATGTTGTCCATTATGTGCCGATCACATAGTCTCTCTAGAATCTTGAGTAAGAATGAGGTGAGACTAATCGGCCTGTAGGGTTTTGCTTCGGTGTAGTCGCTTTTTCCTGTTTTAGGTATGAATAGGACTCTAACCTCTCTCCACACATGCGGTACGTAGCGGAAGGCCAGGCAGGCTTTAAAGATAGTCGGCGATATGTGAGCTTCACCCCAACATAGGAGTCCGGGAAAGATTCCATCCATCCAACACTCACATAGTTTTCGGTGTTCTTTTTTGTCTCTCTGTCCTTTTGAGTACATTTATTAGTGCAGCGCTGTCTGTTCAAGACCAGCTGCAGCTGGCAAGTTGGCTCTTTGATAGTTGTTTCCAGAAGCATATGATTTAAGTAGGTAGGTTTTCTGTCAGTGCCATTCACCGCCTCTGGAATTGCAGCAATTGCTTCCTGTTGTATGTGAATGTGCAGGGGTGTTAGTTCTAAAACTATGTCGAGTGCTGCAGATGGGGTTCATTTCCTTGAGTGTGCAGGCCAGTCTTTGGACTTGCTGTAGTTTGTTAATGGCTCGTGATTAAATTGGTTCTAGGCCTCCATACTATTGCACCGTAGGCTAGCACTGGGCGGACCATAACTGTATATAGCCACAGTCACAGCATCGGCTTGAGGCCCCAGTCCTTGCCCATCACTTTCATACCTACATTTTGTTTAAATATTTAAAAATAGATAGATGTGGAAAAATGGTAAATTTTAATTCCCGCTATCTCTGAAGTTTGCAGAGTGATCCATGTGTAATGTATATACCTAGCGTTTGTAGATATGGATCTATATTTTACAGGAAAAATATAGAAAAGTCAGAAAGCACAACAACAACAGTAAGTTTTGAAAAAAAAAAGGAGCAAATAATTTTCGGTAGTCCTCGTCGATTGGGGTATCAAATTATAGGTACATCTCCAAACAGTTTTTGAACTTTCTGTAGGTTTCATATTCATAATACTTGAAATATTTTGGAAAAAAGTCGAAAAATTCACCATCACCTCGAAGTTTGCAGAGAGATTCATCTGGAATGTACCTATACCCATTGGTTAAGTACCCTACCTACCACACTAACGATGTTGCGGGTTTCAGCTAATACTTAGTACCTATTATATTTGTATAATTGACAAACGTTCAAAATATCCAGTTCCAGTATGATTCATTTTGAACAATTTCTTTTTTCTAGAACAACACCACAGTCTTATGTAAACTCTACAAACTCGGCCATTGCTAAATTATGCTGGATGGTTTTTCAGATTGAAAGAAGTTTCGGAACGCTGGAATAGATATGGAACTGGAGCTGGCTCGTCCGCTCTCAGCGCTCTGCGCGGCGTGCGAGCAGTCGCGGCCGGCCCAGCCCATATCGCCTGTTTGCTCGAGGATGGAACAATCTGCCGTGCTGCGTTCTCCATCATTCCTGACAGATTGGACTTGAGCAAGGCAGATGCGAGCAAGAATGGTGGGAATGGCGGAGGTGGCAGCGGCGGGGGTGGCGCCAGTGGGGGGAAGCAGGGCGGGAGCGGAGGCGGCTGTGGCTCTCGCCAGCAGCCGCGCACTCGAGCGAGGATTATGAGAAATTCTATACGAGCTGCACCAAGCTCTCAAGGTAAGGACAAGTATTCATTTATGTGACAACCTTTTGCGAAACACTATTGTGCTGAAAATTTGCGTTTATTACATGCATTACATAGTTCTTTTGTTTTATTCCTATATCCATATTCCTTTTTTCCATCTTGTCCTTCGACATAGGCCTCCTATATCGTTTTCCACTGTTTCCTGTCCCTTACAGTGTGAGTCCAGTGTGGGCCGGCCACCCTTTTAAAATCATCTTCCCATCATTTCTTTTGTTTCCTCAGGGGTACCATTCAGTTATTATTTTAGTCCACTTCTCCTTTTCTTTTCTTAGCATTGTGCAAAAGTGTTGCTGTAAAACGCTTGTAACTTTCTTATGTTCTTTCAAGTGTTTTTCATACAGCAGGGTCAACAAGCCGTGCAACTGGCGTCATAATCGGTGCGGGTTCGGGGCGCGTGGTATCTGTGCCGGCGCCTTTTGTGCCTGAAGATCTTGTGACTCAGGCTCAAGTGGTCCTGCAGGGAAAGAGCAGGAGTCTTATCATCAGAGAACTGCAGGTATGAACTACACAAATAAACTTCTCCAGATACTTATTAGGCGCTCCATGTATGGGTTATCAAGTAATGGTCTATTTACATTCGGTTACTCAGTTTATGCATTTGAGTTGGAATCATTTTTGTGTCTAGGGACAATTTTAAATGAATGTGATTAGCTTTGTAGCTCATCTAGATACAGCTAACTGAAAATAAAATACTTTCTGTACAAACTACATGACATGTTGCAGGATTTTCATGATATTTTCTTTCATTATTTAAACACATTTGCTCACTCAGCAGACCTTGTGTTACGAGTACTAGATAAGTGATATACATTTCATAAATACAATACATTACATAGATAGATATTTTTACAATATATAGAAAACAACCAGAACACCCGGAACAAATACCTGCAGATCGTAAAAATATTTGTACCAAGGCGGGAATCGAACCCGCAACCTCTGGCGTCGCAGGCGGACCTTCGCCCACCGCGCCACAGAGGTCGGTATCCAGAGTGGATTATGTGAAATTTCACTATATCAATAAAAATACGGTTATTTCCATGACAGTCTGTTGGACTCTTTCCAACAAACATTTTCAGCAAAGCAAAGCATCAATTCTCAATCCGAGTATTATCTGCGGTCCTTTACCTGCACCTTACGGTAACACGTAGATTGCATGCACATAGAACTGCATCTTAATAATCAGGCCTATATTGCAACTGATTAGATTAAATCTATTTATCCATCTATTATGCATAGATATTGTGTTGCATGTTTATCTTTATTGCTACGACCACATGCCCAAAATGGTGACATTTGTATTGTGCAACAGCGTACAAACCTGGATGTGAACCTGGCTGTGAACAACCTACTCTCCCGGGACGATGAGGAAGGCGAGGAGCCGGAAGGGGGAGAAGGAGGAGATGGCTATGTCCCCGAGGATCTGATCTCCCTCCTCGACGGGGGCGGGTTCCACGCGGCGCAGCAGGAGCACTCCGTCATCATCGATGCTGATACTATGTTCTCGGAGGATATCTTCGGGTACGCGGCTATCAGAAGGTATAACTGTCGAGCTATGCTCCGCCCTTTCTTTTCCTTTGGGGCAGGGTGATCCATCTTTGTGGCGATACAATAATTATCATAGTTCTATTAGATTCTAATCATAAAAGTCGGCTTCACATCCTGACGGGTTATTCTAGACAACCGACTGTGTATATAAACCAATTTTGTAAATTGTTCGGGCGATCCTGCCGATTTTGGTGTGTAGAGACAGATGACAAAAAAAATATCCTCCTTGGCAAAGACTTTTGTAATATCAACACCACATCGCTGGCCCATTCATCCTGTCCCTATATCCTGACAAACATTCCTTACCCCACCCAATCTAGCACGCTGCGAGCTTACGCTGTTTCTTTATGTTTGGGTGTTGCCGTATTGCCGAGTTAGAGTAGATAAGCACCTTATAACCTCTATATCTCTATATATGTATCCACAGTGGAGTTTTCAGTACTTAACTAGTACAGAGCTTGAAAACCACTGATGCTTTTAGGCTAGATTGTCTGTATTGTTTTGTGATTGTGAATAATATGTAGTTAGTCGATATCGCGCTGTTCCTGGTCATTGATACTGGCATAATCATTCAGAGTGTACATTCACATAGTACATTCTCCGCAGTATATCAAAACCAGTGCCAAAGATGCACTGACTTGACTTGTCTCAAGAAATTAATTGCCATATCAACAGCCAGGTACACATTACCATGTTGGTATGTAAACTAACATTATTCCTATTGTGACATCCATAGTCGTAGTGGCGGCGGCAGCGGCGCTACGACTGGCGGCCGTGGCGGCGCGAGTCGAGAAAGCAGCAGCTCCACACAAGAGCGACCTTCGGAGTTCAGTCGTTGGAGGGAGCGCCAGTACTTCGGACCACGCAGGTGGCTTGAGTCTGCTCTGCGTGACACCTCCTGGGATAAAGAAGGAGGTCAGTATCATGGTTTTTGATAATGTAAGTCTCACTTATCAAGACTTGACGTCATATTACTTATTCCGAACTAGTCTGACGCTCTATTGCGCGCATAGATTATCAAAAATTGCATTGCAATTTTTCCTTGATAGTGATGTTAGGCTGGTAACATATTCTACTTGTGATTAAAGGATTCGATCCTGGTCTGGCTCCACATCCGGGATTTTGGGATTGATTTGAGGCAATCCCGGGATTTAAAAAACAAGCAATCAGTATTTATTTTATGTTATCTTTTTATCTACAACTTAATGCATTGTTCTTAAAATAATCAGAAAAGAAAGTAAGATGCTCGTTTTAAATTACCAAATAAAAAAACAACTTGTTATGGTTAATAAGCTAAGCGGAGCTGAGCTGTAGCAGTGCTCAGACTGAAGTGCTTTTTCTCTACTCTGGGAGGGATTATATCATGAACCCAGTTCTGCCCACGGTGGGATAGTGTAGAAAGTTGTGTTTTTTATAAAATCATCGTGTTTTTTATAAGATCATGGTATTTGCAAATCAAATACTAAAACGTACTGCTATTTCAGGCGAGAATAAGAATAAGAAGGACTCTGCTATGGCAGCGTCTCCACTCTGGGTATCAGAGGAGCTGGAGTATTGGGACAGCAGCATCCGTTTCACGCACATCGCGGCGACTTACAGCGAGCTAGTCGCTATATCCACTCAGGGACAGCTCCATCAATGGCGCTGGGCCGACGCTCATCCGTACCAGCGTGCTGATGTGAGTTTAACTATTACCTTACATCTCTTCCACACGATAATTAGATCCTTTGCTGTAAGACTATGCGACCACGAATTAGATATCCTTTGCTGTAAGACTATGCGACCACGACCCGAAAAGGTCTGAAAGGACCCCTAGAAAAGATCCGAATCTCAAACAGTTCTGCTTTTTGTGTGTTGTTGAATAAACTTTTTATTTATTCAAGCCACTGATCACATAATTTTATCGGCGCAGCTTCTTTAAATGTCGCAGGGTATTTCACCTAATCCCAGTAAATGCTTAAACAATTAATTTATTTTAACATGCCACTGAAAAACTAGTAATTTGATAAAATGTCTAGGCCTTGCTACAACAACATTTTAGGGATTTGGCGAAATCTTTGATACAATTTCCCTGCGACATATAGATAATCTTTTATTTTTGTCACAGGCTTCAGGATCTGGTATCAATTTCCACCCCCGCGCCAACTGGCTCGGCCTGACCGCGGGGGAACGCATCCTCAACATCAGTGCGGCAGGCATTCGTATCTCAGTACTCACCGATTCGGGACGCATCGCCACTTATCTTGATGAATCTATTGGTGAGTTCTCTACTTATCTGCTAAAGTAAAAAAAAACTTGAGACCTTTAAATAAAGTAGAATTTATCGCACGATTGATTACATAGTCTCTAACTCATTGGTGTTTACAGCTCATGCACCGGGTGCTTCGCGTTTGGAGCATACATTGCAAACCTTTACGGAATTTGGATCTGACAAGGCGATATCTCTCCACGTGTGCTCTCTATACACTGTGGCTAAGCTGGAATCTGGCACGCTCTATTGGTGGTAAGTACACAAAAATCTTTAAAGATTAGTAAACGTGTAAGGTGGCACATTCAACTAAAAATCGTTTTGCCCACTTTTTGACTTTTTGAACAAATAGCTATAAAATAGGTTTTCCCGCAAACTTCACTGGATTATACTGCCCCACGAAGGATAACCACAGTAAGTCCTCCGAGCACATTTTCGAGAAAACGACGGTTAAAGTTTTTTTTACGGTTTTTGCTACCATGGTCCAAATATTAGGCATATTTTTATTTTTGTCGGTTTTTATTACGCAAAGTAGTTTGCTTTATAAGTGGAATGACTTAAGTTAGTCAATAAATAAATTATTAATATAGAAAACCTCGAAAAACTATTTATCTTTAGGAATGTAATAAATATTTTTTTTTCATTCCTAAGCATAAATATAGTAAGAAGGTGACTTACTGTAAGAATATTTAGGCAGAAGAACATATTGTAACAATGATTACCAAGTCCATATAATTTGTTTATAGCTGAGCAAAATCTACTTGATATTCACTGTAACTTGCTGCAGTTATGGCATGGAACTACTAATTAAAGAAAAGTTTTAGGTTTTTAATTATCATTTACAGAAATTAAATAAAAGTAAATTATCACTATGAATAAATTTACTTACTATGAATAAATTAAGAATTCCATACCACCAAACAAGACTTACTATAGTTTTGCTTACTCAAACAGGAGGTTATAAGCCACATTTGCAAACTCTGAATATACAGAAATATAGATCTTTTTGTGCTGATTTCGAATATATATATTACTCAATACCGCAAAAAATCGTACTTACTGTGGTTATCTTTTGTGCGGCAGTATAGTTTACAGCATTTCGATAACAGACAAAAAGTTTTGCGTATATTGTAAGTCTGCATGACTTACAATATGCGCAAAACTTTTTATCCTACGCCTAAAACAAACAAAGAATCATTTTAGTTTTGGAGTATATTAACATTATGAGATTTATTACTAAAATCAATATTATATGGATAAACGCCAAAACTATATTTGATTCAAAGTTTGTTTTAGCAAAGATTCATACCAAATGGCCTACAATGTGCGCAAAACTGCTTATCTGCTAGAACTTAGAAAATAGTTTTGTATTACACGTCGCCAACCATTTTATGGATCTTCTAGTGGCGACCTGTACAATTTGACAAATAAGTGTTGCAAATTGTCGTGCCCGCCACCGCAGCCCACGTCCGTCTGGAAGACTCCAAATGAGTAACTAAATTTTTTTTCATAGGGGTGTGTTGCCTCTCGGTCAACGAGCTCGTCTATGGGAGAAGCATCGGGCTCGCTCTCGCAAACAACGCGGACATTCGTCCACGGCGCCTCAAGATCTCCAGGCTGGGCACAGCGTTACCATGAAGAACGCGCCTATGTACCAGCCTGGGGCTGTTGGTAAGTTGATCTTATGGACACTACACCGGCTACACTTATTGAGATACTGAAACAAAATAAAATAAAATAAACGCAGCTGTAAAACTCAATAGTCCTACTCCGCGCATTCAAGGAGTTGGCCTGATTACTGACAGGGGATTAATGCACCATCACGTAACATATGCAAGATATCAGTGTACATCACTTAAAATATAATAGAGTTAGAACTCTAACACTGAATCTTTGCATGTTGAATGTTTATCAAGCTAAATAGAATGTGTCTGTTTTAGGTTTCAACATGTCTACAGGCGTTCCCAAAGTAGGAATTCTACAAAACGCGGCGTGGAATCTTTCCGATATGTGCCGTTTCAAACTGCTACAGCCGCCGCAACCTGACCGCTCTGTGTCTGACAAAGACAAACGGGAGTTACAGGTAACATTATCATCTAAACCATTTTCATGGTTTGGTCATGGGAATGGAGAAAACCCATGCGAAGACGCGGGCAGAAACTAGTTGTCTTATAATTTTTTTTACTGCCCCACAGAACCAATCTCCATTGACAGTGTCGTCGGTGAAGGCATCTTCATCGGGCAGCAGCAGCAAAGAGACCAATAAAGACAGTAACAAGGACATGGCCGATCGCCTCGACATGCCTCCGCCGCCCAGCCCTGCCTCGTCCACTTGCAGTGATACTAGTACTTCACACAGTGAGTATTTTATATTTTGTGTATTTTAAACTCGCAGATTTGTTAACAATGGGCCCTGAATTCACCACTAACTCCCTGAATACTCTAAAGCAATTCCGATTTGTGCACGTCTCAAAACGTGCTTGACTTAACTTCCTTGTTGATGGTAACATGTTTTCCACTTTTCTGCCGGTGCCCGGTTCGTGGAAATTTCATGGTCGTAGAATTTTGGGACAGTTTTCAGAAAAAATGACAAAAAAACGCAACTTGAGACCATCTCGAAACGGATTTGCGTTTGAGTGTCTGGGGGTTAGCTAAAACAATCCTCTGTTCCACAGAACGAGCAAAACGCGTAACCCTTCGTGGCGATGAAGGCTCATCCAACGACGGACAATCGAAACGCGACGAAGAAGAATGGCCGCTCAAAGAAGTGGTATTCCTAGAAGACGTAAAGAGCGTGCCATTAGGCCGAGTGCTCAAAGTTGACGGAGCATACGCGGCTGTAAGGTTCCCTACAGTCAGCAAGGATGGGAAAGAGGCTGTGCCTTCGACGACCGAAGATTGGACGACGCTGTTGCAAGACTGTCGACTGGTGCGGAAGGATGACTTGGTTGCTGTGAAGTGGGGCTCGGGCGGGTCTGCCGGGCCGCGCGGGCCGGACTGCCTGCAACGGTCGCCGCGAAAGATCTCTCTGCCTGCTGATGTTCAAGTTGTTACTATTGCTGTGAGTTACATTAGTATTATAAAATTTTTAATAAGATTTAGGTTAATTTTTTGAGTCGTGTAAAATAAGTCGCTTCATACAAAAGTCCTGATTGTGCCGCACGATGAGTTGTCATTTCTGTTGGAAGTACGAATTGTACGCGACCCACAACTTAAATATTTATGCTTGTTTGGCCTCAGACTAAATATTTAAGTATCTTACTGAGTGAATTTGCCAAGTTTTGGATGGGATTCCAAGAAAATTGGCACACTATGTAGAAAAAAAGCTCAATTTCAAACTGGCTTATGACGTATTTAATTGATCAAAGTTACTCTAACACTACACTCTTCTTGTACTTCTTGAAAACTTAAACCATAGTTCTGTTCCATTCTAAACTTAAACTTCTCTTGACTTGTAGGTGGACAGTCGCGGCGTGCACGCAGTCGTGAAAAGATCAGGCGGTGCTCTCGCCTACGCTGTATACGCAGTTGGAACGACCCGTGCGCTCACTGACAGTGTCTTCCCCACGGATAACTCGGCGCTGCTTGGCCACTCTAATGGATCGTCGATACACCTCGCCACTGCTGCTGAGGTAATACTGTCTAGCTTCGAAGACCTGACTCTGGGATGCTATTGTGAACTTTGCTAGAAAAAAGCAAGACCTCTTTTTTGACCACGAAGATCACTGCTAAATACGGTCACTAAAAGTATGAACTAAGTGTGGCCGTAGTTCATCATATATCGTACTTACATACATATCGACTATTTCTCACGTGCGATTCATTGTTGTATTGTCAACAGGGAAGCGAGCCCGTCGTAATAATGCTGGACGGAAACGGCGCATTGTACCCCGTATCGCGGGATTGTGTGGGCATGGTCCGTGAGCCGCCGCCTTTGAATTTACCTCCTGCGAGGGCGCTTACCGCTCACGCTCTGCCGTTGCAGCCCCATGGCGCGCATCATTCCCAGCACACGGCTTTGAAGTCTCAGGTAAGTAATACACCTATGCTATCGGTTTATTAAACACATTACAGATATAACATAAGACAGGGAAATAGAGAACTACATGAACCCTGCAAAAGAGAATACTAACATTTCTCAAACGCTTTTTAGTTGATTAATGGTATGAAAAGTGCCTCAGCCATTGAAAATACATATTTAGTAGTTGATCTTGATTAGAGGTTTGACCATTGTTTAGTTTGATCTGGGTTCGAGAAGCCTAGTCTAGTCCCTACCCTAATCATGTCACATTGCTTGCAGGTTGCCCTTATAATAATAGTGCCAGAACCCCAGCTGATGATGCCACGCGTGCTTCGATGCGATCTCGAGGGTCTTCGTCAACTACTTCACCAACTAGAATCTGACACAAGCAGTGAGTTCATCTCTTTACATTGAGGGAATATAATCTTTTAATAAAAGTTGGAGAAGAGACAATATTAAAATAGGTTTCATTTCAGAGCAACAGATATTGGCGATATTGCAAGAGCGTTGCGACGGTAACAGGAATATACTACACGCGTGTGTGCATATGTGCGCGCCCACTTCTAACAAGGAGCCTGACGTAGGTTAGTAAATATTTATCAGTATTTTAAATCTGCTACATCAAGACATACAAATTACTAGCAGTTGTTTTTAACAGTGTAAACATAAAGTTAAAAAAAATTGTTGTAGTCGACAACGCGACGGCCCAAAACGCCGCGGCAGCAACTGCCGGCACTGTCCCCGCCAATGACGAAACGGTCCCAGCTATATCGTGGCCGCCTGAGACGTTCGAAGCTTCTGGAGATGAAGACAGCCTGATGGGGCTTGCCAACAATGGAGCTGGAGGCAACAGCGGCGGCCCAGTGAGCGCTGACCCCGCTGAACGCCGCGGCAACGCGCTAACAGCACTCAAAGCGCTTTGCGAAAGCACTGCGCTTCAACCTTTCCTTATGCAGCTGCTTACAGCCAAGTGAGTGATCATCTCATCTTTTTTGTTTTACACCTATTTCATGCTATGATTATTACGATGTCGATAAAATACGTATCACAGTGATTAGCCGGGTTCAGAGTGGGCAAGCAATGCGCGAGGCCGGCGGATGAGGCAACGCCGAGCTATATAACTTTGCAGGCTGCTTGCCCGGTCTGGACGCAGCCATTGAGTGTTATTATTAGGGTGATATCTCTCTCTCTCTCTCAGGTCACAACATATATTTTTCTTCCACTCTCGTCGTCGTCGTTATGATTTCACGACTAATGTTATATTAAATATTTTGTCAGAGATGGAATGGGCCAAACGCCCCTAATGGCAGCAGTAGCGGAGCGTGCCTACCGCGCTGCCCTTGTTATCCTAGACGCCATCCGCGCCTGCTCCGATGCTGATGATACGCAGCGCGCGGCGGCCATCTTCCCGCCGAATGCTCATCCAGACCATTCGCCACTACTCGTGCTCTGCTGCAATGATACCTGCAGCTTCACTTGGACTGGCCAGGAGCATATCAATCAGGTACTTGTTTTACTTTTCTTTTGACACAACATCTGATAGTGTAAATGTGGAATAAAATTTGGATGACTTGTGACTCCTTTGTGTTACTTGATTGTTTATTACAATAATAATAAATTAAAGATATTCCTACAATTGGACCGCCGACACCACTATCACTAAAGTCGATATCTAAACTGAACATTGTTTTTAGGATATTTTCGAGTGCAAGACTTGCGGACTCACTGGATCCTTGTGCTGCTGCACTGAATGTGCTAAGGTAAGATAACCTACACATGTTTGACATCATCGAGTATTTGCTGACGTTTACGCTTGCATTTCGTAAGTTTTTTTTACCATTAAATTCCTTGTTTTGCAGGTGTGCCACAAAGGTCATGACTGTAAACTGAAACGCACATCTCCGACCGCGTATTGCGATTGCTGGGAGAAATGCCGGTGCAAAGCGCTCGTCGGTGGTAACTGGGCCGCTAGATGCGATTTACTTGCAAGGCTCGCTAGGGATACGCAGCTAGCTACACATTTCAACTCCAGGTATAGTACTTTTTAGACCTCTATAAGGTTCCACGAAAAGCAAATACATATTTGTATCAACACAAATAAGAAGATAAATTAAATACAATAATTCTCAATTAAAACTATTCTGGAGAACAAGTTCATCCCTTTAGGGTTTCAGATCGGAAATTTTAGGACACCTATTTCTAAGATCGTGTAACTTTCATACATTCTTCTTAACAGTCAAACCAATATCGGTTTTCTTACCCTTACCATTAGGTAAGGTAGGTATAAACTATTTACATTATTCACAGGGGCGAGTCGATCCTACTTTTCCTAGTACAAACAGTCGGGCGCCAAGCCTTGGAGCAGCGTCAGTTCCGCGCTGGCGGGGGCCGCGGTCGCGGGCCTCGCAAGCAGCCTGGCTCCGACGCAGAGGTCGACGCCCCCGACCACGATCTAGAGCCGCCGAGGTTCGCTAGGCGAGCCCTGCTGCATTTACTAGGTAAGTCATTCCCTTTGTACACTAACATTATTGACAAAATTCAAAGAAATAAACAATGACAGTACCATGTCAATATATTTATGAAAACTTGTTGTATATTCATAAGAATATCAATCGGTTCCCTAAAAATAGCGATATACATAAATTTAAAACTAGAAATAAGCATAAACTCGCTGTACCCACAACTAGGTTACACAAGACAAACGTATCTTTGAACGGGCAATTTATATGATTCTACAACAAAACTCCAAGTGAGTTGCAAAAATTGTCAATAAATAAATTCAAACAAATTGTTAAACACAGCCTTTGTAAAAAGGCCTACTATAAAATATCAGATTATCTAGAGGATAAAAAAGTTTGGGACGAGTTTTGCTCCAACTCGAAAACTAACATTCTAACAAGGTAAAGGTTTCTTGTTCGCTTCTTTTTACCTTAAAAAGATTGAAGTGGACAAAAAATCAAAGTGATCACTTTATTTCCTAGTTTTACTTATGTAATCTGAGTTTTGTGACGTGTCCAAGAGTCCTGTAAGGTCTAAAGGAAATAAAGCACTTTGAATTTTGACAAAAAGCAATTCAACCGGACCTGAAGCGATTAGGAGCTATGTCAAAGCGAGACAAGTATGGAACGTCTGTACAACGCTGCGGGCAGGTCTCCGCTTCGCTTTGAAATCGCTCCTAAATCGCCAGTTTGATAAACCTCTAAGTGATATTACAATCGCGCCTCAACAGAGAAATACCTCGCAGGGCTCACACGCTAAAGTTGTTCTTCAGTCTGTCGCCAGGTTTGGAAGCAGTTCTGCGCTGCTAACAGTAATAGAGCTTTGACGACATTTGAAGACGCTATGGATGTTAGAGAGAATATCATTATATGTGTAACATCGTTCTATTTGTCCTCATCAGGTGTCTGGCCAGCCGTGGAAGCGGCGATGATGTGTGGCGCGTCAACCACGAGTGATAATGAGCGGCCAAGCAGTCCGTCGCCGCATCAATCCGGAACCACGCTTCTAGACAAGTTTACACACGCGCTCGTTGTCAAGTGCACTAATGAGGTCAGTTTTTGTTTTAATCGGACTTGCTTGTGGGCTCATTCAAGGTCAATAAGTAAGAGCAAAATGTGGAGTCACAGCTTCTTAACTAAGAGCTGTACTATACTCACTGAGAGGCTCAGCAATAAACGTAAACAGCCTACCTATGTGATTGAGTTGTTCAATATAAATGTAAGGTCACCTGACCACATAGCCTGGCATCTCAGTGTGCTAATCTAAACCGACTCATATTTACATCAATAACGGGATCTAAAAGTAAAACTTGATTTTGTTACATCAGATGTTGGACACACTCCTGCATACCTTGATCAGGGAACAACAGAACGACACGATAACGGGACGACCGGAGCGCGCTAGAGAAGTTGCCAGACGCTTTGTACGCTCCGTCGCTAGAATATTCATTATATTCAGCATTGAAATGGCTCCGGGTGCTGCGAAGAAAAAAGGGTAAGAGCATCCAATAATGTTATCAAATTTATACGACATACGCCTGTCCTTTGTTTGTTTGTATACTTCATTATTCCATCTCTTTCAGACCACTATCAATAACATCTTCCTTGGTCCGTTGCCGACGCGTATTCGCTGCACTAGTCGCTCTCTCGGTCGAAGAGCTAGTGGAGGCAGCCGATGCGTTATTAGCGCCAGTACGACTTGGAGTAGTGCGGCCCACTGCCCCTTTCCCGCTAGCGACGACTTACGTGGACCTTGTGAATGGAAGCGAGGATCTGTTCGGCGTTGAGCCGCTTTCTACTGGACATTCACGACTCGCTCACTCCAGAAGGTATGTTAAACTACCTCTATTCCAGCGTCCTTTTATGTTGGTCAAGCCATTTCCTTATAAAATAACTTGATACAGCTGTAAATAAAAAAAGTAGAATCCTTGATCTTAGTTATACCTATAGCATTTGACCAAAAAATCAGGCTGAATGATTTCACTATTGTTATAGAGAGTCCAATCTAGTCGGCATCCGCAGTAACGCGGCCGGTGGAACATCCATGGGTAGCTCGACTCTAGTCCCCGACCGATCATCGACCCCCGTAGCGATCGAATATGCGGAAGATGTCGCGGGCGAGGCGATGGGCGGAGACGATGACGCGTCGGAAACGGACGAGCCTAATGCGCCCGCGCCGCAGCCGCCCACTGACCAGCAACATGATGATGCTATGCCTGATAGGTAACCTTGATTGCTATGTTATTTTTTTAGTGCAGTGGTTGGACTAGACCAGTGTTACATCTTTTTACTAAAACTAATTTACCACAACTCCAGCACCGCGGAACTATGTCATTTTATGGATGACATTATTTCCGGTTTTTGCATGTATTTAGAATAGGTTTCAGTGGATGACTAGTTCATACTATTTTAGCAGCTCATTGGGTGCTGGAAGAATTCTGGCAGATAAGGAACCAATAAGCGGCGGAATTATATTGCTATCCAGCCAATAAATGGCATAAATAGCGCGCGGGACTTATCGTATAGTCTCAATCGCGACCAAGTATTCCACTCATTGTTTTTACTGTTCAACTTGTTCATAGCTTTTTGTGCATTATGTAACACTTACTCCTTAAATAATAAGCTCCTGGTCTAACAAAAACTTTATCCCAGGGGCCAAGAACAACACGTAGTCGTTGAAAACGGCGGCGACCGAGCGGAGGGCGGCGAGAGTGAGAGCGAACTGGACTTGATGGCTGAGGTGGAGACCGAGAGTGATTCAGACGATCAGGACAACGCGGAGTCTGCGCAGAGAAGTGTGCAGACCGGTGCCACTCAGGGCTCTGATGCTGGTATGTTTACTTTGAATCTGACAAATTCTGGAAGGTTAGTAGTGCAATTGCGAAAGTATCTTTAACATAGTTTCAATCTTAGGGTATCATACAAACTGGGGGTGTTTTCGAGGGAATCAAATATTCCCGAAAGCATTTATCATTTAAAATGCTAACACATCTGCTCATGTAAAAAATTCGCAGGTATATAGGGGGATCCGTTCGAAGCACAATGGAACCCCCCACCACCTGAATTCGTTTGATTCTCTATGATCCTGCATGTGTACACGTTGATGTATGGACTGACCTTCCAAGCCCCTGAGCGTATCAAGATTAATTGCCCAGCTTAGGTTTCCCCCTTGTGCTGTCCATTCAAGCATGATGATTGTGTTCACGGCGCAGGGATAGCGTCGCTACTTCTCTACCCTGAGGACGAGAGCGGTGACTCCACGCAGCCCGAGGACGAAGACTCCGAGGCGGGAGAGACTGATGAGCAAGACGCGGAGGCCGACCCGCCGCTGCACGACGGAGACGTGCCCGAGCGACGCGCCGCACCTCCCGCCCGGCCCAACCTCGCCCCTCATTCCATGCAGTGGGCTATCCGGTGAGTGCACCTGACTTACAACACAGAATCTATTTTATTAGTTCACACTGACTGGGAGCAGAGCAAAATCGACCAATCAGGACCCAGCGGGGGCCTTGTATGAACCAACGTGAATGGTCGTTTTCGAACCGATCGACCACTGAAGAAATGATAACGCAAGCTTACCCACAGTTTAGCATGGTATTAGAGGCTTCGTCGAAGAATGACGGATAACTTGATCGGGCAAATTGTCTCTGTTTTAATTTGCAAAACAACGTGATGATTCATCACGTTACTTGTCAATGTCCACCCTCAAAATTTTTTATTGCAGCAGGTCACGTGAGTCGTCCCGCGGCACGACCGGAGGCACCAGCGGCGTGCGTCTGACCGGCGGCTCGTCTTTAGTCTTCATAGACCCGGCGTCGCTCCGCCGGTCGGCCGCCGCGGCTGCTGCCGCCGGCGCGCACGACCCGCATTCCACCTCAACGACTGCCGCCTGCTTAGCCAGGGCATTTGGTAAGTAACTTCAATACATAGAACTCTTATTTTGTTACCCGATGAGTATAGGTTATCGGGTGGCGACCGCAATTATTTACGAGTGTTTAAAGACCTCCCACGCGATGGACTGACGACATTGAAGCGGGTCTATTTTGAATTTTGTATTTTGATGCATAGGGTGTTGGATGTCTATTTGTATCGTGTCGATTGGGGATTATTTTCAGTAGTGGAGGAATATGGGCTGATATGTCGCAGTTTGAAGTACTACATTTATCACTGATGCTACTTAAAAAAATATTTTACTGGTAAAGTCCGGACGCAAAGCAGATGGAATTTCGTACAATGACCTCTTTGCCTACTGACAGTGGTCTCAAACAATTTTGCATTACCGGCATGGTTTATAAGAAATATTTGAAAGAGGAAAAAAAATACTGGCTTATTAAATACAGTTACGTATAAAAATCGAGTTATAATTTTATTAATAACTTATTTGGTAGAAATAAAAAAATTAGGATTCATAAATCAGACTCCGTTTTCTCTGTATCGGAGTTACTGAAGTTAAAAGACCACTATACAATGAAAACAAGATAGCAAAAATTTACAAATTAATTAAAAATTATTAAATATGTCAAGCAAGCCGTGGTGTTGGCCTTTGTCGTGACCCAAGGCTCAAACAAAAAACTCAAGGAACAAAAGTTACGAAGTAACACTATTTCATCTGTGACAAAAGGTTCACAATCCTGGTCATTGCATTCGTGCGAGCGTGACGGATTATATTTACGCGGGAGTGACAGAGATAGGTAGTAACAGGTCAATGTACGAAATTCCACGTGCATCGCGATCGGACTTTAGAGGTTACGCCATTTTAGCGTACCCGCAGCGACAGACTAGTTATAAATCCTCTACTTTGTGTCACAGGTATAGTCATCCGTCAGATAGCAGACCTTCTTTGGGAGTACGAGCGTGTATCGCTTCCCCTACCGCGAATGATGCCGCTTTCTTACCGCGAGGCATTGCGACTGCAGTGCTACCTCGAGAGACAACTCAAGCCTACTTGGGACTGGCTAGTCACGGTGATGGACGCTACTGAAGCACAACTCAGGTATTTCCACCTTGTTTTGTATACTTTTCATATTTCTGTCACTTCATTTAGCGTCAACAACACAAAAAATTGCTCATTTCAATTTAAAGTATCGCATTATTTATTCGTAGATCGCATCTTCCATTATGAAAACAAAAACAGAAGCAGGGCTTGAAGAAAAAATATGCAAATTATCACTACACTGATACAATTTCATTTCCAATCCACTACTGAAAGGCTAGAATGGCAGATACATCCTATATTTTTTTTTACTGATTATGTTCTTTAACAAATTTTAAGTTTTGAACAAATTGTATAGCAAGCTTGAGTCTAACCACAGTAACACAAAAAACTTCAGTATTCATGGCTATTCATTCATCTTATCATCAGTCAGTATGCTAGTCTATCTCCACAATAATAATATTAGTATGCGTGACAGATTCGGCGCTTCCCTGACGTCGAATAACGCCTCGACGTCGACTGAAACCACACGCGCGGCCGCCGCGCCTACCGCTCGGCGCACCACGTCCGTCACCTCGCCGGCTACTAGGATCATTGGCTTCTCCGAGGCACCGAGGACTAGGGATCGTGAACAAGGTGAGCGACCCACAAATCTGGCAATATTGACTTCTGGCCGTCTGAATTGGGATTTGTAGCCAAATCGATAGAGAATTGGAACCCGAATGATGTATTGACGACGTCGAACAACGCCACAAGTAAGCACGTCTGGTTCGTGTAGTTCGTGGCGATCACAATAGGTCTATCATGGCCGCAGTGACATCAAAGCCACCCAAAGCAAATAAAAAAAAAAAAAAAAAAAAGCACGTCTGACAATTGCCTTGATTAAATTAAATTAAAAAAATAAAAAAATTTGCATATCTAAGTCTAAATATAATGTGATTTAGATACAGGTCAATATTTACATAAAACTAAATAATACTATTGTCGGTGCGGAACTGGGCGACATCTGGCCAAGCATTAACATAATTGATATAATCATCTATGGAGTAAAGGGCCTTCTTGATAAGACTTCGTTTTATGTACTGTTTAAATTTACGAATAGGGAGCTCAGTTGCTTCAGATGGAAGCTTGTTATAGAAGCGTACGCAATTTCCCATAAATGATTTGCCTACTTTTCGTAATCTATATGATGGAATGTGTAGTTTGTTCTTGTTTCTTGTATTTCTGTCCTGAACATCACATTTTTTCAAAAAACTATCTCTATCTTTGTCAAAGGCGACTTGATGTGGGCGACGGTGATTTGGTGATAAGAGTTTTTAAAAATCAACGCATTCGTTCTATGTTATGTTGTTGAGGTATTCAACTGAGTCTGTATCCGAGTTTCATAGTAAGAACATCGGAGGTTTTATAACTATTGTATTAATTGTAATCACTTCCAGGCGTAGAAGCCGGCAGTGCACGGCGCGAGTTCCTCGCCTACTGCCTGTCTCTCCTGCGAGCGCACAGCTCTGAGCATGCGGAGCAACTACCCGTGCTGGACGTGGCGGCGCTCAAACACGTGGCCTACGTACTGGACGCACTGGTTTACTACATGCGTGCCGCGCAGCCGCAGCCGCATCATCACAACACGCTTTGGACAGCGGTAAGCACAATACAAACAAAGAGCATTCCATTCCTTATAATTTGTAATACTATTTTTAAAAAACTACAAGCGGTCCGCCCCGACGGCTTCGCACGGGTAAATTCTAGAGATGAAACTGATATCCGGTAGCTATCCGGTCTTGTTCACTATCCGGTCGGATACCGGATAGTAATTCAGTATGCGGCTGGATTCCGGATAGTAAAATTTTGAAAAAATATTTTATTCGTTTACACAAGGCAAATCATAATGTAAACGCTACTGCCAGGTGCTGAATGATAAATTCTAGCAAACCTTGACAACTGCGCGTACTGATTCAAATTAACTTACCACCAAATGTATGGGTCGTGATTGCGATCGATTCTAGATGTCTTTGAGGAAAAGTCAATCTCGTTAGCAATTGGATTTTGTTTTTCTTGATCGCGACAATCACGACTTTTATCCTTTGCTACTTCATGCGTCATGTAACGCGATAAAGGGCCCAATATCCGGTAGCCGGATATCCAGCGCTCCGGCCTCGTAGCTTGCAGAATATCCGGTATCCGGTCAAACCACTATCCGTTTCATCTCTAGTATATTCTATAGCCGTTTATCAGGGATAATGTAGGATTCTCAAGGTGAAAGAAGTTTTCAAATCGGTCCAGTAGTTTCGGAGCCTTTTCAATTCAAACAAACAAATCTTTCCTCTTTATAATATTAGTATAGATAACAGACTTCAAATTCCTAGATAGTGAAATTTGGTTTGGAAGGGAAACTTCAATAGCGCGATCTAATTTTTCTAGTTTATCTCGTTAAAATTTGAGTCTAGTTTAGTTTTATTTCATGAGTGATAGATGACACATGGATGAAACGACGAGGCACTTGTGCACAATTAAGGTGGAAGCGCACTACGCGTCAGCGGAACTGCGCGGCCGCGGCACTGCCCGTCAAATTAGAACAAATCACCAAATAAGCCGCTAGCGTGCATAGGATTTCATAGAAAGAATAACGGCCGCCCCGTGTTGCGCAGTGGAAGTGCAGTTCTGCTCAGTGCGAGGGCACCCTAATGTGGCCTGCATACATAGTTAGTCTCCGTTGAGACTGGCCACCGAGGTCGAAATTCGGTTAGGAGAACATCATCAATGTTGAAAAAAATCGCGGTCAATGTTGTTACTTTTCCTACTGGCACTCAAAAATCAAAGTAGGTACTTCAAAGGGTGGATAAAGTTTTTGAAGATTATAAGACTATGAATGTTGTTCCTATCAGTCTGACTTTTGTAAATACTGACATAAATTGGCACCGATGTAATGTTATGGTGCTATCTTGAAAGGGATTGCGAATCAAGATGACTTGTTAAACCGAATATTTATGGTCTTAATTCGATTTTAGAAAGGCTTTATTGGTATATTTTATAAAACAAACAAGTGTCACGACAATTTATTTTCACACCTTTTTTGACAGATAGGTTAGGTTGGTGTTTCCACCATGGGGCAATACGAATTGGACAAAAAGAGAGAATGCATGTTATGCATACAGTATCATGCGTTTTCGTGTAAATCGCATAATTCTGGGACTCATCGGTTTTTTCAAAAGTGACAGTACAGTGAACTGTATGTTTATGATTGTAATTCTTTGTTAGGATGAGAACGAGAACGAGGAAGGCGATGAAGAGATGGTGGTCGGCGGTGCAGCTGCTGCGACTGAGTCCGACGGTGAAATCGAAGGTGGCCGCGGAAGGGCGCATTCCTTCTTCCAGCGCTCGGATTCTACTCTCTGCTTGGGATGCCCACCACCGGATCCGTTCAACAGTAAGTCGATTAAAAGACTCGACGACCAATGTAGCGTGGCGTGCGAAGGTCTGCCTGTGACTCGGGAGGTTGCGGGTTCGAATCCCGCCTCTGGATATAAGTTTGTAAGATCTTCAGTTGTTTCGGGTGGTCTGGGCATTTTCTATGTTTTATGAAGGGTTAAGTTATTGTGATCTAGTACCAACCTCGGACCAAAACAAGTTTTAACTCCTATATTAGTAGACATGATCTGTCGTATTGACATGAATAAAATCGAAACCATCCAACAAACAGGTGCTCATAAATGTTGTGCATGTTGTACAGTGACGATGCAAGAAGCGCTGCCGCTTGCTGACCAACCCCAGCTGTTGCAGCCTAACGCGCGGCGGGAGGAACTCTTCGGAATGCCACGGCAGCCGGTCACGGTCCCCGCCTCGGGCGACGCGCCTCCTGGTGTCAACAACCCGTTGGAAGGTAAATTAGTCCTGACTTTTGTCGCCCTGTCTTATTAGTTTAGTCTTTTTTTAGACCAAAAAGTTCATACCTCTAGCAGCCTGAAATTCCACGCCGAACGCCTATTAAGTCCGCCATGATAGTTATGAGAATACGGCAGCGTCCGACCCTACGCACCCTGCCTTATTCAACTGCAGAAGGCAGATGTTATGTGGGACTTGCGCCTCCTGCAACTGGATGATCAGCTGTGTTGGATATGAAAAAAGTACTCTTTCTTTGAAAACTTGTAGATCCTTAAATTAAAACTATCTGTTGTTTACTAAAGCTGATGTTGCTTTTCAGTGATCCCCAGAAGACTTGGGTTGTCCACCCGTGGTTCAGACCGCGGCTGGTCGCCGCCCGCGCGCCCTGCGTCCGCGCCCCCTACTCACTCGCATACCTTGACTCGAGATGAGCCCCAGGTAATAAACAATACTATTTGATTTCGTTTGGTGCCTCTAACTTACAGCTGTTTTTGTCGAAGTGTGACAACATTTTATGTGACTGTTAGTAGAAAATCTTGCCATGCTGTGGTACACACTATAAAAATTATTTATATTGCATAAGGATCTATGTCATCTATACTAATATTATAAAGAGGTAAAGTTTGTGAGGTTGTAGGTTTAATATCTGGATCTACTGAACTGATTTTGAAAATTATTTTACCAATAGAAAGCCACTTTATTTGTGAGTGTCATAGGCTATATATTAACCCGAAAAATGGGAAACAAGAAAAGCGCGCGGACGAAGCCGCGAGCAGCAGCTAGTAAACAATAATACTGAAAACTTTCAGGACTTATCGTGTTCTAAGGATGCTGCTACGAAAATGGAAATTGACACTGACGGCGAATATCTCTCGGATTCCGACTCCAATGAAGCTAGACAAATTCCTAGGAAGAAGCATCACAGGTAAGGTTTACATAAACTTTTGTAATCCTATCAAATGTGTTTCTAAGGCCGAGTGGCTCAACTCTCCTCTGATTAAATGTCATAGAAAACAATCACATTTGCCCCGTGGCTATCATTTGTTTGTGATCATCCATTCTTGAGCGATAAGGCCGCCCATTGTGCTTTTGTGTTTCACGTCAAAGATAACTTTTATTTTATGGTATTCAATAAGTTATGTATTGTATTGCTTTCTTTCTTCTACTAGTAATATCATAATGGTCGTTTTTAAAATGTGTTTGCAGACATCCACACGCAATGTCAGTAGGCACGAGCACAAGCCTCGTAGACGCGAGCTCACAGCCCTCTGAATTCCACACTCTAGTCGACACGGCCTGTTCTATCATGGAAGCGCCACAGAGAAGCGCTTCGCCCTTACCTGGTAACATTTCATTATACTTTGAATCGTTATTTCTCAAACAATTTTCTCAACAACTGTTGATCGCATCTGATAGCTGCATACTCGGTTCTAGAATATATTATTAGAAAATATATTTCTTGTAAACAAAGACTATGGACTAAAACTGAACCAAAACTGATAACAATAACAGACAACAACAAGGTAACTACGAAAAACAACGCAATAATGCATGCGAGCAGCGAAAAAGGCGCACATTCGAGTTCGAAAATGGACATGAGAATAATAAAACATAGCAAAATTCAAACCTGTTTCCAACTTCTGCAATTTTCTCCAGTGATATCAGATACCTACAACGATATATACAAATGATATTTTCTACTAATATTTATTAACTTTTGTAGGTACCTATCACCTTTGTTTCTAAAAAAATTATTTTGTTCTAGAACTGATTAAAGAAGGTAGGTAAATAGTATATTTTAACCTGATAAAATTCTTCTCCAAAGGTCCAAGCACATCGAGCGCAGTTGCTCCTGAGCCGCGGCCATCTTCCTCCCGAAGCCCTGGCAAGAGCGTTATTGTACGTGCTGTAAGTCACTCCACTTATTTGGGGGACTTTTTTCTTATCAAAATTACACCCGAGCCTTCAAATTGGTACACTTCTGTCGGCTGTGAATTCGCAATGAAAAATAAGCTACTCACGGAAACGCACTTACAAAGGAGTAGTTTCTATAATCATTCATTTACGTTGTGAATTCCAGTTTTTTGGTTGGCAACGGCAACCAATTTTTCCTTATTAATCATGTCACGACGCCAGGCCCTAGTAAACGGCAAAAGTTCAACTTCATGGCAAAAGTTTCATTTAGAATTTGATCTAATTTGTTTTTTACAGGGCGAGCTACTAAGCGTGGTTGATCCACTGGAATCTCAAGAAATATCTGCTAACGTAACCGTGGAGACTTCGGGACTCCCACCGCCACCGCTGCTGCCGCCGCTTGTTCCTGCTGCTCCGTAAGTACATGCTTTCTCTTATATCCAACAATATCGAGATATTTATCATCATTGTGTTTTCCAATATTTCGGCACAGTTTCATACGCCATGTTAACGGACAAGGTTCTCGAAATTTTGTATTGTGATATGTTTTTTGAACCAATAAGTGCTATTATGTTTGGGGGAGGCATGTTATTCAGTGTTCGTCGTAAGTGTACAGATGAGATAACTTTTTGACAGACTTCGAAAAACGGAGGAAGCTCTATATATCCGGCTGTATGAATGTTTTTTTATGTTCGTCGATTTCTTCGTCAGTTATCGACCGATTTGGATGATTCTTTAGTAGTTGTATACCTCTATACAACTACTAAAGAATCTGATCTGATCTGAATGATCCCGAGGTAGTCCTGTAAAAATTTTATTCCGAAAGATTAGTAAGCGTAAATCTTTATGAATTCTGTGAACATAGCATCGAATGCGGAACTGCGCATGGTACAGTTGAGTGCATAATCATTACTGTAAGAGATTAAATTTGTTATAGAATCTTAATACCTACCCAGGTAGTGGGTAGGGTTGTAGGTATGTTTGTTCCTTCTAAGTTATAATTATTATTATTCTAAGATATTGTTGGTTAAAGCTTATAAGAGCTTAGGATTTGTCTTGCGTGTGAGTTAACCTTTTTCAGATATATCTTGTATAAAACTACTCTACTATTCGTTTGTCCGAAGTATCCTTGAATACTGTAGTACTATCTGGAACCCGCACTATATAACGTACATTAGTAATATGGAAAACATTCAGTATAAGTTTCTTAAACATTTAAATTATAGACAATTTTATATTCCCCAAGACTACAAAGACTCATGTAATTATCATAATCTTGCAAGTCTTGAAAATCGCCGTACACTTCTGGACATGGCCTTCCTGCACGGCATATGTAATGGACACGTTGATTGCCCTGAACTCGTCAGTAAGATATTATGTTTAAACGCCCCGATCACCCGTACTAGACACACCAAATTATTTGCCGTTTCGCGCGCATCCACAAACTATGCACAAAACTCATTAGTTAACAGACTTCATAGAATTTATAATAAGAAATTTGACTCAACTGATCTATTTTGTACAAGCAAAAGAGGTTTTAAAATGGATATTGTAAAAATATTAGAGGCCAGTGTGTAGAAGTAGGTAGGCATTTCACATTTTTTATTAATTATTTGTTTTTTCTATCGTTAATATTTACTAATATTTATTTATACAAGAATATTTTGTAATTATTTAGTTTCTAATATATATCTATATATGTATTTATTTATTTCGTTCATTATTTTATTAATGTACTTTAAGCTTTAATGATTTACCTAGTCTCTACCTTGTAAATAGTACTTGTGTTTTGATTTTTCACATAAATTGAAACTTCCTACCTGACTGTCTGTTTAAAATTATCCGTCTATAAAATGTAAATCCGTTATTGGTCGTAAGAAAAACATGTATTTTAAGTTTATCTAGAATAAGGACTGTGGATTTTGTTACTTAAATAAATAAAATAAAATAAGTGCCTGCCTATATGTGCAAGATATCAAAGAAATCAGGTAGGTTATTTATTTTAGGTAGGTACCTCAAGTAAATGAGAATAGTAATAAGAGGCGTTAACATAAAAAAGTGCATTTATTTCGTCTCTGAATCGCTCGATTCGTTTTCACCGATTTGAATTATCAAAAACCATAAAACATCATTTTACATGTATGGCGACGTAGCACATTAAACGAAGAAATAAAAACAAGAACGAAAACAAGTAACAATAACACAACAATGAAATGACACTCGACTCGAATGTACATGTTTTTGTGTAGGAATGTCGCACTCACACTAACTAACGCACAGCATTCGCATGGCGCACATTGGTGTATTTTATAATGTTGGTAGTGTAGCAATACACCTCCTACATCATAATCTGTATACACCATGCATAGTTTATTTCATAGCTACTATTGTTAAACTCAACCAGCCATAATGTACCTAAACACAAGGACGCTCGTCGCTCGTTAGTATCGCGCCAGACCGCGATTAAACGACACTTCTTAATATCAATGCATAGTATTTAATTTCATAAATTATCTTCGCAACTAATAAAATTTGGCACAACTCAATCATCCCAAAATGCCAAAGTAGTGTTGGGCGCCCTTCTGACACCTAAAAATACGCTAGGTACTGTACAGCCACTCGCGCGTACTTCCGAGAATTCATAAAGATTTAGAAGAAAATGTCGTGCGTTATTTATTTATGTTATTTGTTTTTGTTTAGACGGGCCTGCCCATCACTCGGCGCATCCGTATCCCACGACCTACTCCTCGGTCGCTGGCGTCTGTCCTTAGACTTATTCGGGCGCGTGTTCACTGAGGATGTGGGCCTAGAACCGGGCTCGGTGGTCGCCGAGCTCGGCGGCTTCCCGGTCAAGGAAGTCAAGTTTAGACGCGATATGGAGAAACTAAGAAACTCGCAGCAGAGGGATCTCACATTGCATAAGGTACGGTTTCTTTTGCTGTTTCTATGATGTGGATTGTATAGTATTTTAAATGTAGTAATATCGCAATAGATATGTGGTGAGAGGTAGGTTAGTTAAGATTTCTTAGCCTATCTTTCAGCCCCTTGTCAGTGCGGAACTGATGTGAGAAGAATGACAAATTGACATTTTGTCGACCACACTAGTATGTTGTGCATTGTCCCCCTAACCAGCCCAGCTCCCTGAAATACCGGAGCAGAACTTTTGATGGTGGTCAGCGTCTTATCAGGTCCTCTATTGGTGTAGACAGGGTTGATGCCTTAATGAGACTCTTCGATCCCGTCTTGTCTGACCTCTTCGATACCCCGACCACATAGATAAGCTTATGTGACAGAACATCTTGTTTCCCAGATGGAACGCGATCGTGCCAAACTGCTGCAACAAACGTTCGCAGAGCTGAACAGTGCATTCTCAGGGCAGAACCGCCGAGCGCACAGCGCGCAGCCGCCTCTAGTCGTGAACAGGGTCAAGGTCACTTTCAGGGACGAGCCGGGCGAAGGTAGCGGCGTGGCCCGTTCTTTCTACACTAGCCTCGCTGAGGTAAGAAACCAGAGCACCTCTATTCTAGAAATCACGCGGTAATTCATAATAATATAGTAAAGTAAGCCCATCACCTCTTTTGGCTCGTGGTTTGTCGTAGGAAACGATACTGTAATGTAACTGTGTGATGCAGAGTACAAGCTATTTTAAATATAATGAGTTTTGTCTTGACCCGCTACCATAACTGTATTGGCAAACTACATCTTATTTGCCTTGCCAACCATCAATTAGTATACTCTGATACCATAACTAAACAATATACATGTTCTTCCTAGGCTCTACTAGCCAATGAGAAGTTGCCGCCACTGGAGCCGACCACTGGCAGTGGCAGTGCTACAACCACCAATAGCACCAATGGGACAGCGGGCGCCCCCGGGACCGGACCAACGTCTTCAGGCGGCACTAGCAGTAATAGCGGACCGCGGTAAGAAATAATACTTGAAATATACCTAAACTAAGTAACGCCCTTATTATATTATTGATTTTATCTTATGCCTTCGGCTTCGCACGCCTTTTTTGGGATAAAAAGTAGCCTATAATGTTGTTCCAGCTCCAAATCTTTATGTATGTAAAATTTCAGGCCCATCCATTCAGTAGTTTTAGCGTTTACTTTTTCCAAATATCTTCCGCTCAACAACGGCACAACTCACAAACTTTCGCCTTTATGTTAATTTTTTTGTAAGTACTAATTTAAATTAGTAAATTGACCTGAAATTAGAAATTGATTTAGATATTGCCAATAAAATGACTATTTGACTTACCACAACAAAGGATCTATGATATATGTGAAGAGGTACTGTAAGAATAACTTGTCTTTAATTCTACTCTCAGACGCAAGCTGATGGATGCTTGCCTAAACCGATGACGCGATTTTGATTCAGTTTTTTATTATATAAATAAAGTAATCGTCCGAGTCTTTGAAATTATACTTGTGACTGCGTACAAAATCATCGTCATAGATTATAAACAGATTGATCAAAATGTAAGTTCTTGAATATTGATCCTAATTAAAATTGAATAATTTCCAGAAGTGGCGCAGGCCGTGCGAGATCGAAAGACACAACGCGCCGCACTCCGGGCCGGCCGGCGCCGCGACCGCCCCCGGGCAGGGAGCCGAGACGGAATCTCAGTGTCGATGCTAGACCTTATTCGCCACAGGTATGTTTACTGCACTCATAGTACCTATGCATCCATATTACTGCCTCGGTTGAAAATACAGTAATTGCTGGAAGAGTAATTCTACAAGGCAGGAAGCTTTACCTTCCATTCCTATCCGTAATTAGCCAGTTGGATATTTTAAAGTAATTCCAAACTGATGTAACAAATTGATTATCCACTGTTAGATGTAAGCTTTCTCCACACCAGTAGGGCAAGCACGGGGATAGTTGTCTAGGGCCGAGGGTAGAATAGAGAAAAATTACGTCACTTTGTCATCGAATGCGTAAATTATTTGAAATTCAACTTCAATATAACGATGCGATGTTGCACGGATGGTAGAATAGACATTCTACCATCCGTGCAACATGCCTTTCATAAAAACCGAATCAAATTTTTTTTTTCGCGAAGGCGCTGCTCATCATTCATCATTGACTTCAGTCAATGATGGACGTGTTGACAACAGCAGCGCCTTCGCGAAAAAAAAAATTTTAATTAGCAAAACTGTTCTATTCGCTGTTCACGAAGTTTGGACGGTGTGTACGAGTTATTGGACTTTTACAGTAAAAAGCCGAATAAAACACAACAAAACGTGAATACGCGTTTAATGATAGCGATGTGGGTGCCACCATAATAAATAGTAACTAATAGACTCAAGTAAATATTTGATGTAATTTGCAGGCGGCACCAGGGACCGAAGGAGCCGGCTACAGCGGCGACAGGCCTGGAGGCCACAATGAACACCTGACACTACACCAGGCGCAATTAGGAGAAAGATTGTATCCTAGGGTAAGCCGACTATTCCTAAATTTAACATTCGCATCAAATTCAAGACAAGGTCCGTCAAGTGCGAGTGTAACTCGCGCGTCGAAGGATTCGAACAATTGTCAATTATTCAAATATGCTATTTGATACTTAAGTACCGGTCAGCGACTTTGTTATTAATTACCTTTATTTAGCTTACTTACCTAGATGGGGGTAGTGGTAAGATTTTCGAAATCTCTAAATCAACATCACAATTTGTACTGATTTTTTTTATTTCTCATTTATTTTTTTCTATTAATCAGATACTGCGCACGAATCCTATTACTATTACAAATTGCAAGTTAATAGCTGCGGTAGTTACTGAGATATTCAAGAAAGAAGGAGGACGGACAGAGCGAGTCCATAATGGTTTCGAAACTGATGAGAACTATATGGAGTTTGACGTATTTATCTGCGCGTCTGTCTGTGGCATCGTAGCTTCCAAATGGATAAACCTATTTTGATTATTTGATTGAAAGGCAATTTTGATCGACTGTTCTATCTAAACTATGTTTACAAGAAAGGTTGAACCATTCTATTATGATAGTTCAAAGCAAAACTTTGTGTCATTAGGGGTTTGATTTATTGTAAAACTAGTTTCTTCCCGCGGCTTCGCACGCGTTGTTTAAAGTTATTTATATCCCATGGGAACTGATTTATGCGATAAAAAGTAGCTGGGCCTCAAAAAAAATTTTTTATTTGAGGCCTAGAATTATCTGTATTCAGCCCAATCCGTACAGTAGTTTTGACGTAAAGAGGTAACAGACATCTAAAAATTGAAACTTTGACATTTATAATATTGTGTGATTATTTGTTTACTAGATTCATTCGTTAGCGCATATTACCATCCATGCATTTAGGTTTAACTATTGTTTTGTCGACAGGTTCACTCGCTTCACCCCACCTTCGCGGGTAAAATCACCGGTATGCTGCTGGAGCTAACCCCAGCGCAGTTGTTAGTACTGCTGGCGAGCGAGGACGCGCTACGGCAGAAGGTACGAGAGGCCATGGATCTCATCGTTATGCATCCCTCGGAGGCGATACTTGGTGAGTACGACAGTAACTGCTATAACCGTGTTTGTTTTAGGTTTGTTTGTTTCATCATCTCAACCTGTCGGACCTGCCATCTATTTATTACATAATACATGGCGTAAGACTTGCCGTCTTACGCCATGTATTACACAGATAAGCTGATGTCATAATCCATACGCTGGGCATACGGGCTGGGGATCGAAACATCAATTGCAGTTAGCATTTGTCCCATGGCAAAAATTGAACCACCTGCATCTTAGATGAACCTTTGGCCACTGCGCCACAGAGCTCGTCGTTTAATAGAATGATGAAGAAGAGGAATATTATTTATTAGACATAACACATAGACAAAATTAGGAACTTTTTTACTTTTACAAATACGTCAAATGCGAGTAGGACTCCCGCAATGACGGTTCCGTATAATTTTATAATTAAAATACATTTTGTCTTGCCAAACATCATGATTCTAGGTCAACGGGTCAACCCTATAGGTTTTTGGTCCATAGCGAGAATCAAACTTTTTTTTGTGAATTAACAACAAATTTACTGTTCTCGGATTTTTTCCTGTACTGCTTCTTGCCAATTTTCATGATTGTGGGTCAACGGGAAGTACCCTATAGATTTTGTGTGTATGTGATTCCCTTGAAAAATTCAAAAAGATGGGCATGTACGGCACTGCTGTAACTTTTGATTGCGTTGACTTAGTGATTTATATTGCGGCTCCAACAGGTTACGAACCTGAGTATGTGATGTGAATTTCAACTCTATACCTCCACGCGTTTCTGTGAAAAGAGGACAGACTGACAACAAAGAGAACCTTTAAGGGTTCCTTTTTTCTTTTGAGGTACGGAACTCTAAAAATAAATGAGTGGTCTTTCTCGTCAGATCTGGATGTATTCTCGCTGTCGGAGCGTGGCAGCGGCGCCACCGCCAGCGGTCCCTCGACGGCCGGCGCCGGCGCGGGCACGTCAACTGCCCCGCCAGCCGCCACGGACGACGCAGCACCTCTCTTCTACTCCCCCGGCAAACGCGGGTACTACTCGCCGAGGCAAGGCCGAGCCACGCCCGAGCGGATCAACGCCTTTAGAAATGTTGGCAGGTGTGTTGACTTCTTGAGCTCCTCTATTTGTATCCCTATTCTTCGCCTTTCTCAAGTAGTTGTATTCGTATCACACCAAAGGTGCATTTCACTCCGGAACGGACCTATCAGGCACTTAATTGAGTCGGGAAGACACAAACTATTTTAAAATATATTTTGAAAGCTTAAATGTTAATTAAACCAATAAATTCTTTCAGAATAATCGGTCTCTGCCTGCTCCAAAACGAGCTGTGCCCAATGTTCCTGAACCGGCACGTTCTAAAGTACGTACTGGGCCGGCCGGTGCGGTTCCACGACCTCGCCTTCTTCGACCCAGTCGTGTACGAAAGCCTGCGCCAGCTCGTGGTCGACGCGGAGACGGGAGACTCTCACTCGCTCTTTGCAGCTCTCGATCTCAACTTTAGGTGAGTCTATTGCGTTAACTACCCGCGCTGCTGGGACGGCCCTTGCAGTGCCATTATTACAGGGGTCAGATCAGATACGATAGAATCCATGTGGAGGATTTCTTTTGGCTCACAAAATAAGTACGTAGACAAGTCCACACATAATATCGTGGTTTTTTCAATAAGATACGGATGATACAGAAACTGTACTGTAAAATAACTAGCTCTAAATTACGTTCTAAAAAACTGTTACTGTTTTCAAACTTCAGACAGAGTAAATTAAAAATTATCAATAATCAATTTTTGACAATCAAATAGTTCCAAGTGTTTTGTGTTATGACATTGAACCCATCCCAATACTCTAAGGAAATTTAACAGCATTGTTGTTAAGAATTTGACCTTTTCTAAGTGTACATTTTTGTATTTATGGAAATAAAGAATTTTTGATTTGATTTGGTTATTTTCAGTTTGGAAATGTGCGAAGAGGAAGGTGGCGGATGCGTGGAGCTGGTGCCGGGCGGGCGCGAGATCGAAGTGACGGCGATCAACGTGTACGACTACGTGCGGAAATACGCGCAGCACAGGATGATGCTCTCGCAGGAGAAGGCGCTTGAGGTAAACTGTTCGAACATAAAGGAAAGAAAGCGATTTATTAATTTGCCTCCCCTCCGCAAATTCATACAAACTAGGGATGTAACGAATATTCGCAGGATTTTTAATACTCGCATTCGCCAAATCCATTCGAATATTTGGCGAATGTTGATGAGGCAAAAACATAATGTTTTTTTAACTATACTCTATTACCTAGTCAGATACATGCGGAATTATAGAAAAACTATACGCATCTCAATCTTTGTGTAATGTTTGTTTAAATGATTCCTCGATCCAGTTGTAGTTCTGCCCTTCCGCGAGTGCGTGTTCATGCAAACTTTACATTTTGCGTGTTCCGCGTCCATCAATGTAAAATAAGACCAAATTTCACTCATTGATTTAATTTAGGAACTCATTACCACTCTGTATAAAAATGTGGTAAATTAGTAACACTACGTTAACTGCAGGTTCTGCCCATCATCACAAACACGTTTGTAAAGACGCCAGGTCTTAATTCTTAAACTTGGTATTGGTAATAGGTACACCCCGCAATTCAACAATCGTTCGTTAGAGGTTTTATTTGAAACTCAACTTAAAAACAGCTCTGCCCTGAATTAACAGAAAATCGGTCTTAAGTTACTCGTTGGGTTCCAGAAAAAGATCTTTTTTCCTTTAGTATCAGAGGTGATTTATATATTTTTTTTGGCGTCTTCACGAACTTGTTTGTGATGATGGGCAGGACCTGCAGTTCAGGTAGTGTCATTAATTTGGCTCGAGGTTTGGATTGTCCAGCATTATTTATTTTATTAACTGGTCGGAACAGAACCAAATGTTCGCTCGCGAGATAGTGAAATCGCAGCTTAACAAATGCCCGTTTGTTCTAGGCGATGCGCGTCGGTGTGCTCGATGTGCTTCCCGAGAGCGCTCTCGAAGGGCTCACGGCCGAGGACCTGCGCCTGCTGCTGAACGGCGTCGGAGACATCAACGTGACCGCACTGGTCTCCTACACCAGCTTCAACGACGAGAGCGGAGAGCCGCCCGAGCGCCTCGCGCGCTTCAAGCGGTGGCTGTGGGCCATCGTCGACAAGATGACGCATCTCGAGAGACAGGACTTGGTAACTAAACTTTCCAGTATCATATGCACAAGAGCTGAAAACATCCCAACGATTTTCGACTTTTCAGATGGTCGACTTTGTAGCTTTGATGTCAACGCATTTCTATACACAATATTCGTCTCGTCTTTTTTTTTGGGATGAAAATAACATTTAAAAAAAACAATAGTATATTTTTTGTATATCGTCATATTTCACGTGATTTCGACCGCAACAGATAGAATCATATTGATTATTTCTTTGCTATTCTATCCCATTTGCGTATTATAAAATTAATTTTCGCTTGCTGGCATTTTCAATTAAATAAGCCAAGTTCATCTTCAGTTCATATTTCATTTATTTTTGTTTGCATGTAGGTACATTCCATCTTATTTCTAAGGTAATTGGTTATCACTAGGTACATACATGCACCCTGGAAGGGCACTGCAAAACAGTTATTTTTACATTGTCAAATGGAATTTTACAATAACATAAATTTCATGCAATACATAATAAATATAATTAATTAAATTGAATTGAATTTTGAATTTAGAAGCCAGAATGGTCAGCTAGTCATTGTTTCATCATAAGGTCACGTCATTTTAGTTTGTCAGTAGCGAATTGGTCAACACAATAGTAACATTTTTCTAATAAAAATAATTTTAGTTTCTTACAAAAAAGCGTATCTTTTTCTTCATTTTTTAAATTTTCAGGTATTTTATTCTTCGATCAAAAATAAGTAGTTCGCGGCCTCCCCCGTAGATTTCTAGAGCCTTACAAAAATGTCAATCAAAATTGTCTACGTTTTGTTTTGACGCAGACAGTTTGCGCAGAGCCTGACAAGTTTTTTCCATACGGAACAAGAGATTGGTGGAGTCGAATTCATTTTATTTTATTTTGTAAGTAGGTAGGTACCTTCCTGAGAATTATATACCTACCTACTCAGTTTATTTTCTATAAGGATTAATTAACAGAATTCAGGTAAAGATAACGAATCATTTATTGATGAAACTATAAATTGGTGTCTCAACAGTAGGTATTTATACAAAAGGGTCATTTCAGACATGCAACAATTTAAACTTAAAATACAATTTCAGGCAGGCACTTCTAGATTGAAAAGATCTGGTTCCTGTCTGCGGCTTTGCACGAGTTTTTTTTACGGGACAAAAAATAAACGTTTTATAAATTCATACTTCTGGTAGAAAGACTAGGTTCTTACCTACCTAGGTAAGAACCTTGTCTTTCTTTTATTAGAGAGTCTACGCAAATGAAATTTTAGGGCGGGCCAACTAGTTATTTTAAAAATCATCAACTAGTAATATTAAACTTATTTTTATGAAAAATATATTAATACATACTAAAAATGAAAAAAAAAATTTAGAAGAAATAGCCTCTCCATTTATCAATTTAGAACAAAATTAATATTTTAACATAGGCAAACCAAACAACAATATTTTATGCTGATTTCACAAGTATATGACTCACATCTCAATATACGGGTAAGAAATATATAGAAACTTACTGAAAATAAGAAATTCCATCCTTTTTCAGCACTTTGGACGAGTGATTCTTGCATTTTTTGTACGAGCACTTACCCATGCTTTTTGTCTGAACGCTAAAATGACACTAGTTGAAAAGCTTTCCTAACATGTCAAAATGTTTCTCTTTTGCTACTGAAGGTTGTGGCGTGCGCATTGTGAATCTAAGGGGGGCCGGCAAAGCCGCACATTTTTGATCGATGATTTTATTGTATATTTTTGCCAATCTATGATATGGGCTTTGACTAACAAGTTTAAGTTTTGTTGGAGGTACTACGAGCTTATTTTTATGCCGTCCATTATAGTCAATAATACAGTCCTGCTTGGTTTTAAAAAAATGATTATTTTTCCTAACAAATAATGAGGCTTGCATAATATAAATGGATGGTAATGTCAGAATTTTGTTCTTGATGAAGTGCGGCCTACAGCTATCCCGTGGTTTAGTGTTGGTAAGAATTCTTCAGTTAAATTTGTAGTAAACAAATATTCCAGAGATTTCGCGCTGATTAATACCAACTTTTTGTGTGTGTTTGTTACGCACAAAGTTACTACCTACCAACACACATTCTTCGAATTCTACCATGGAGGAAGAATAGCAAGAATCACCATACAAAACATCCAACAATGACCAAAAAGGCGCTTTCAGTTCCGTTTTCAAAAATAAATTCAAATTAAATGTATGTTCTTTGTAAATGGAACACCAAAAAGTGAGTCTTTATGCAAGAGGACGAATGTCTTGTGCTGGCTGATGATTTCAGATAAAAATTAAAAGCAAAAAATACTTTTACTCCCAAGGGCGTATACTCGAGTTTTACGGCCGCTAAACCACGCTATAATGACACACTTTTTGAGCAATAGAAGTGAAAACATGATTTTATGAACTTTATTTAAATTTAATTAGTAACTTCATAAATTTTCATACTAACAGAAAACAAGAAGTAAAAAGTAACTGTAAAATCCCGAGAGCTCCCGACTCCAATTTACGTTGGGTACTTGGGACAAGTGTGCACATGAGCTCTCCCACGTTGCACTGCACACGTTGCGTATGTGGGGCCAGTATCTACTTGCAGTTTGAACAATCTTTTGCCAACTAAACAAATATTTAGGGTGTAGCTTTGTATTTGTTAAATTGCAATTACCAATTTTCAAACAGCAAATCTTACTCAATCACATTTTAAAATGGAATATAATATAATAATAGTTTTTGTATTTTCATTTTAAGCAAATATAAAGTTTGATCTGTTTGTTGTAGGTATACTTCTGGACGGGGTCTCCCGCGCTGCCGGCGTCTGAGGAAGGCTTCCAGCCGATGCCGTCAGTGACGATCCGGCCGGCGGACGACGCTCACCTGCCCACCGCCAACACTTGCATCTCGCGGCTCTACATCCCGCTCTATTCCTCTAGACATGTGCTCAAGCACAAGCTTCTTCTCGCCATCAAAACTAAAAACTTCGGCTTCGTCTAAAATCATTAATCATATATTATTCTTTAGTTGTAAGCCCAGCCATGTAAGACTGCCGCTGTGTCTCTGTGCGAAATTTATGCGTATGCAATTGTTTACTATAAAAGTACTCTCAGTTTGTGTATATTTATGACTATGTCTCTGACAAACATATTTTTGCATTTACATGACTGGGTACCTTTGACTGAATAGTAATATTCATTTGATTTTGGTAGAAATGTCCTGTAATTATTATCCCGCACAAGTACACAATATTCTGCATACAAACTTACTTTATGTAATAGTGAATCTTACTCATAGACCATTAGTAGATTTGAATATACATGTTTATTATACAGTTACTTATGAATTAGGTACGTAGTTTATAATAGAATTTGTGCTGTATATTAAAATACATTTTGTTATACTTTATCCATTTGATAATTACTTACTTTTCTATATTCTGTCTGACGCAGTTGAATCATTTTGATGGCCTAATTCAACATTTCCACATTTGATTTCTTTCATGGTCTATCTATACTTACTTAATTTATTTAATTCTATTGCTCGATGACAAGCCGAGGCAGCGTAATAATATTTCGGACTGTTAATATTGCTTTGTTATATAGTAAAAAAATATATAAGACAAGTAGATTAGGGTGGGTGAAGATGGTAAAGTTTGTTAGGTGAGCTTGGGAAACTGAGGCACCAGGTCCGAGCAATGGGTTTTGTGATATCAAAGGAAGTATTTATCGCCTCATCTCTAAATCTAAGATTATAATAGTTTCTTTTTATTAGTTAAATATGGTTCATAAAATAAACAACCCAAAATGCTTATTTCTTGTTTTCTTTTACCCATTCAACCTATAGGGTGATATTCTCTGAACTAGTATTAAATAATGCTGGACTATCCAATAACATACAATGCGGGAATCAAACCGGCAACCTTCTGCATCACAGGCGGACCTTTGCCAACAGGGCCACAGAGGTTGTGAGTATTAAACTTTGATCTGTTTGAATGGGTAAACTACTAGACTCTGTCTACGGTTTGAACACTTGTTTTAGATATGTACTCTCTATGAAAGATAATATTAGATATTATCTCAATCGAATGTATCCCAGAGGTCATAAACCCATTTATATCCAGAAAAAATAACTTCATGTTATAATAAGCTTGAAATGAAAATGCGGTAAAATTACGTTTATTATTTATATCAAAATATATACATCAAAAACTACTTTGTCGTACATACAATAATCTTATTTTTAAATATAAATATGAACACATACATGCACATCATCATACATACGACTTATTTCTTTGCCTGATATTGATACTGACAGATGCAAAGTTACAGAGGGAGCATTTGTTTTACTTTAACTGTTTAGTTGTACAGTACATGTATGTTATGTTTAAACATTTACAAGAATAGTTATTTGGCACTTATAATAATAATTACTATTTATAAAACTGTTTATGTAAAAATTTGACTTGTCTAAGTGCTTATTTTGTAAGCCTAAAGAAATAAAGTTATTGAATTTTGAATTTTTGAATCTTAATTAAAAAAAAATTATATAAATGATTTTACTCTAATTTGGCCATTTTCAATCCTGTGGATATTTGCTTGTAAACTCCATAAAGTATTGTTATGTGACAAATATGTAACAATGCACTAGTAAAGTTGGTACTTGGATATGTGTTCCAGCACATTTCAATAAGAGCTAATAACAAAAACCTGGTAATCACAGAAAAATTGTTAGACCAAAGAAGATAGGGTAAACTGTGAAAATACCATGAATAAAATTGATAATGCAAACTTCTTGCACATATTATCCCAATAAAATTAATTATAAACATTGGCAAAATAAACAGTTGTGATAATAAATCAAAGTTGATGCAGTATTCTGAATTCTCATCAGGTTCAAGTGTTTTTGGTTGATTTTTAGCTGGTCTCTTTGTTCCTTCATTTGATGATTTTTTCAGCATTGCCTCAAACGAATTCAAAAAGTTCTCCTGATCCTTAGACAATGTTTCATCCGTGTTTTTCTTGAGGAGCTTCTGTCTATCTTTATTAAATTTGTTTCTCTTTTTTATCTCTTGATTCTTTGCCCTTATTTGTGGTTCAAATTGCTGCTGAACATACTTCAGCCGGCAATAGCTTTTAAAGTATTTGAGGCATATTGGTATAAATATAATCAATAGCACAATGTGGACTGCAAGCAGTGTTAAATGAAAGCATTTGTTTTCAAATACTTCAACATCCAGGAATCTATAATTTACAGTCCATGTGTGATTAAAAACTCTACCTAAGTCAAAGCTACCTTTTAAGTATGCAACAGGATTATTGATTAAAAATATGAGACCCAATAAAATTTGAAGAAGTCCACATACAAGAAGCTGTTTTATAGTTTCTTTGAGCCCCAGATTAACAATGTAAAAGAAAAATAATGCCGGTGCATAAAGGAGAATATTCATTTTGACAGAAACACCTAAACTATAAAATAGACTCCCTAAATACCACTTGGATTCTAAAAATAAATTAAGAGATAAGTACAAGAAAAGCACAGCAATTGGATCATTAAAAAGTCTAAGTACATAAATTGAGTGAATTCTGTAAGATGTGAGTATAGTCAATACAAGAACATATGGTGGGACTTTCCTGATCTTATTGTAAATCCTCAGAACAAGGCACAACTGTAAAAGGTAGATAACCACAAATATGTATTGAGCAAGCTTGATATTTTCTCCATGATCAGTTACAAAATACAACAAGGAATATATGTAGACAAATCCAGCAGGATACACAAGGGGACCAGTATCACCTCGAAGCTTACTGTAATCAAACGTGCCATTCAAAAATCCTTCGCATTCTTGCATGTACGCTTTCCAATCGATCTCGGTGTATGGCACCCGTTCCACTACCAGGACGCTTATGAATAGCTCTGCAACCACGATCAGGAATGCCACAAACGGTAGCCTAGCTGGATTCGTAGCTAATCCTTTTAAAAACGACCAAGTTAAAATCTTCTTGTAGTTGTAAAGAAAACCTTGACTTTTGATAAGTGTACCCATTTTGAGGTATGCTGAAGATGTTCACATCGATACACTAAATGTTCAACAAGATTTTCACACAAATTAACTAACAAATATCTATTTCAGGATCTATTTTAGGTCACCAGCCGCGCCGGGTCAGGCGGGCGCGAGCTGCAAATAACAAAGATGAAAGAGTATACATTAACTACGTAAGTAGATAAATGTCAATGAAAAAAAGAGATCACCTTGTTAATGTATACTCTTACTCTTAGGGCCTTTTTTCATACATACATGGACATACAAAATCGTAGATTGAGTATACGAGGCGTGCCTTGGCAAGGGTCGTAGAGATGTCTATCCACTCTCTGCGGGCTTAGCATACAAGGTTAATCGCAAATAAGCGTGGTATAATTACTACGTTAACGTTATAATTGGCCTTGATGCATTAATATTTATTTATTTATTTATACAGTTACCTAGGTTAGCCTATGGTGAGTGCACCAAAACTTACAAAGTAGACTTTAAAAAACTAGAAAAATTGATGCTAAGTGCACCAACAAAAAAAAACATCAAACTAATTTAAAAAAAATTAAAAAATTAAATTTTTTGTAATTTAGTGCATCGACAGGTTTTGTTTGTCCAAATGCGATATTGGATGACATTGACAATCTTTGGAAAACTGACAACTAAGTATTGTCTTTCCGGTAATCTGTGCTTTCCGGGTTTGGAAAACTATGATGGATGACAGCGCAGCGATACCGAAATGGCGCATGGCGGCGGCGGCGGGACGGCGACGGCGGCGGTCGGCATGTGGTCGGCATCGTGATCCTAGTTCCAGCCCGTAGATGGAGTATTTTACCTTGCCTCGACTCGACTATGTTTTCACGGACTCAGTAACTAAACACACTAAACACTCAGTTCTTCACTGTCCAGCACCTACTGGGTCCCTGAAAACCACGTTTGAATTTGTACGAAGTACCTATAAACTTTTGGGGCAAGAACAGTCTTTGCACAATAGATAGAGGAATGGTGCAAACCGAATCTTAGAGATAAGTTAATTTTATCAAATGGCTGTATTTGTGATGTAAATAAAAAGTACCAACATTAATCTCATCTCATATTTTATAACTATTACTGCGGTGGAAATAAGGTTATTGAAAAGTAAATAAACTAGGTAAGGCAGGTACGTTGTAAGTACGCATATTGGTAGGTAGGTACTATCGCCTGCAGAATTGCAATATGATCTTAGAGATGAGTTGATCTTAGAGATCATAATACACATGATGTTCTCATATTTTGTATTATTAGGTACCTAGTACCTACCTCAAACTATGTAAGTAGGTAAGGTAGTCTCAGAAATTCAAGTTTCCTTTTGAACGTGGAAAGGGGGACACCCTTTCCACGTTCAAAAAGAAAGTTAATGCTAGGTACCTACCTACACATTTCAAGAGCCAGAATTAAACTTGGACAAATAATGTATAGGATGGCTTTTTGAGATGGGAGTGGACGGCAAAATCCGAAACTATTAAGCTTATAATCCCTAGCGGTTATCCGTTTTTAAACTTACGCGATCTGAACACATATTTATAAATACTATTTAACGGGTATTTATCGCGTTTAATTACCTTATACACTGCCGTGGTCACGGGATGTCATCCCGTGACCACGGCAGTGTGTAAACCTGTCGAAACGTCGGGAAAATAAGGAAATTAAACGCGATAAATACCCGTTAAATAGTATTTATAAATATAGTTATCAGTTTTGCGAGCTATAATGACTTGCCCACTGCCACTTCAGCTTACAAATTCTGAGAGCTATGTCAGAGACTTTAGTTCTTCTACGGATTCCTGTAGGTATTCCGGATTCTATCACATAGAGAAACCCCGAGCATAGCTTTCTTCATAGCCCACTGAGCGACTCTAAGCTTTTGAACGAGGCCTATAGTTAGCGACCACGGATCCGTAGGTCATCACTGGAAACACACACACATTGATTGAAAACTTTCATCTTGAGGCTCTGCGGGATCTGTGATATAATATAGGTTTAGGTAGCTTTCTAAACGCTGCTCATTACTCGGGAGGCTAGAATACTTCAAAACTTCGAGAGTGGCAGTAACAGTTTTGTCACCTTCTTAGAATCGGTTATTTATGAAAGAGAATATGTCAGTGAACCCAAACTTTTCAAGAGACACAAAAAACTAAACAACTTACAGTTTAATGGTGAATTATGTTCTTTTTAACATTGTTCACATGTTAAATTATGGTAGGTAGGTAATATAAGTATTTTCAGATGTTTTTAGGGTTCCGTACCCAATGGGTAAAAAAGGGACCCTACCTATTACTAAGACTCCGCTGTCCGTCTGTCCGTCTGTCACCAGGCTGTATCTCATGAACCGTGATAGTTAGACAGTTGAAATTTTCACAGATGATGTAGGTATTTCTGTTGCCGCTATAACAACAAATACTAAAAACATGATTTTTTTGCCGTTTTTATAGATAATGGTATGGAACCCTTCGTAATGGTATGGAAGCTTCTTCAACTGGCCTTGTCCAAAATACAAATCTCTGTTATACCTTTTGGATTATTGTTCCGCTCTATTGCACTCACAATATCCTATCCCTTCGATAAAAGTAAAAAAACTTTTTTTACTTTTATCGAAGTTCTATCCCCTGTAGGTAGTTAGTACTTAATGAAGAAAACCTTCATATCACGTATCACGGCCTGATTGCCTCAAACATCAGGTAGGTACGCTTAATATTTTGGGGGAACTCTACTGACCACGACAAGGTATTCTAATTTCAGAAAAAGATGTACCTACGAGGTTTATCAGACCTATGTTTCGTATGACAGTGACTGATTTTGTAAACCGCTTTTCAAAAAGTACAACATATTGACTCTCCCTTCGCGATATATTTTAGAAACAGCTATGTTTGTCAGAATCAATTCGGATTTGTTTTGTCGGCAATCTTGATAAGAGAATTGCCTACTGCGATGTTTCAAAGAAAGCTGAAGAACATCCTATCTGATAAAACCTATTAGGTACCTACAGTTAAAGAATTTATGAACGATAAGAATTTTAACGAATAAGTACCTATATTTATTTATACCTATTAAATTGACATCAGTAATTCTATTTTATTAACATTAATTGATTTCATGCTCTACAAATGTTATAAAAGCGTTTTTTCTCATAAACAATGTAGATATCTACCTAATAGATAAATAATTGCATGCACATAAAGGGAAAATTACATTGTTACCCGTCTTGTATGTACCATCTTTTCAACATGTAATTTCAGTAGTTAAGGTATTGTATGAGCGCAAATCGTGTCGCATGGTCTTCGATCGCGATCCGTCTTCTTCTGAGCACGCCGTATCTTCTTGACCCCTCAGGACGACTTTGTCCACTTCCTAACTTGACCACTTCCTGAATCGTCACTTCCCAACTTGACCACTTCCAGTGTTGTCCGCTTCCTAACTTGACCACTTCCAATGCTGTACTCATATCTGCCGAAGACTGTGCAGCCAGCTACAGCCTCATTTCGTGAAATTGACAAACAGTACATCTCAAAACAGTTTTTGAAATTTCGGTAGGTTTCATAAAAATATGTTGAAAAATTACTAAAAATTTACTTACAATATGAATGGGTAAATTTACCTATACATTTTCTTTCTTGTTCTGATATTTCAAAAATACCTAACTCAACAGGAGTATGGTATTGAAGTCAGCATATTATTTGCCTCAACAATTTGGTGTAGATATTGACGTAACTGAAATTATTTTGCTCTCGGTTGTACATTTTATAGCTTACATACCACATTAAAACTTTGTCTCTACTTATGTATTTTATATTTAGCTAGTGTTAGGACTGGAGGATGACCGTGGTAACAATGAGACCATACTTTTATTTTTTATTTATTTCGGTTATTTGTAGAATTATTGTTAAAGCAGGAGATGTAACACGTAAGTGTCCAACATTTTTTTTATACGAACTCTGTGGCACTTGTCGCGGCAGGCGATGCTGACGGTCCGCCTACGCGGGAGGTTCCGGGTTCAATTCCCGCCTCGGGACAAGGTTTGTACGATCTGTAGATATTTGTTCCGGTTGTTCTGGATGTTTTCTATGTATAATAAAGAATATCTACCTATCTATGTAGTGCAGGTATGAACGAGGTATATCAGTTATCACTAATACCTACCAATAACACAAACTCTGATTAGCTTGGGGCTAGCTTGGTTTACCTATCTATTCTTTGTATGTGTGTGTTTTTAATGTCTATTATTATTCTATTATTTTTAAACCTGGTGACTGACTGTTGCAGCAAATAATGAGGTAGAGAAAAAGCTCCTGGAATTTTTCACCAAATGGCGGATTGGTAACGCGGCCTCTTTGCCGTTTTCGTTGCCTTCTTTGCAAACTATATTCATCCCACCTTTTAATGGAAGTTACTCAGGGAAAGGTTTCAGGTACGTACAGCAGGTACTCGGACGACATTTTTTTTCTGTTACTCTTTGCAGTAGTAAGTAGGTACCTACACGTAACTATTTTGTCCATATCTATGGCCCTTACTGTAAGGGTAACTTATATTGGTAATGAGAGCCCTAAATAAGTGTAATGTACCTATAATGTAATAAAGAATTTTTAATTTTAATAATTTAATGGTATTATTTGTAATAAAATTGACTTGTATCTAATATTTCAGATTGATTTATAGTTCAAGTGAAATGAGAGTAATTGGAATCAATAATTTTTCAGTGACTGAACTTAACGTATGTCTGAGTGAAATGTCTGCCTCAGGTTCTCTGGCTATACCAATATATTCATTTCTTCAGGTTTGTTCCCGTTACATAAATCTTACTTTCTTGTTTTTATAGTGTTTTGTTTTATTATTTGACCACTGTTTTAATAAATTAACGTTAAATAAACAGTGATTGGTTAAAACGAATATGATATTTGTTGCAGATTTTTACGTTGAAGGTCAAGCACTATACATTTATGCGTTGGAAGAATCTGGAAGATTACGGTAACTCATCTGCAAATCCTGCAATGCACCAATATCGTCTAAAGTTTCTGTTTAACATACTTACATAAATAAAATGAATTAGACCAATCGCAGTTGATACGACATACCGACGGCTTGCAGCCAAAATTTGCCGTAGAATCAAAAGCTCAGATTTGAGGTCGGAATTTCAACCGACCCAGCTGGGCTTTGGATCCCGTGGCGTGGTGGTTGTGAAGCTGCGGTACACTCACTTCGATCATTTGTGTCTTACCACACAAACGATTTTTTTATAAAATGAAACTAAATTAATTAAACATAATTTCAGCGCACGCTTTATAAACATACAACTGACATTCAGAATAAGTCTTGGACATCATGGAAAATTTATGAAAGTAAATGAATTGAAACTCAACTTTGTCATAGGTGGAATGCAGGTATTTAAGCACAAACCCGTCGTCCTGTAACTGGTACTTAATGACGGATAATTATTGTCCTGAGATTGCCTTTATATTTTAGGTAGAGCTAGAGAACAGTTCTTGGCCAATGAACAAGGTGCTCAATAAAGAAGGATTAAAGATACTTGAAGCATACCACGTGGACATCGTATCTGCTATTGAAGAAAACCTTGTCAGGATATTGGACGCGTATCTGATTACAGAAACACCAGAAAAAGTACTCAATATTTTGCATGGAAATTTGAACCTACGAGAAACTGTGAAATAAAATATATTTATATAATACCAAATATATAGGTATTTCATTGCCCATCGTATTGTCAGTGACGTTTTCGAAATATTTATTATTAATTAGGTACATGCAGGTTATGTACATACGCTGTAGGGTTTAAGCAGATAAATAATACAAGTGTACAGCCAGTGAACCTATAATAATCTGATTTGAAGAGATAACAGTTAAAAAAATATCGGATTAATAGCTATTTGTGAGATAAGTACTACGTCCAGATTATTATGATAACAACAGTATAAAAGATCGCGATTGTTTAATCTAATTAATATTTAGAGGTACCTTCCTCTGGTGTCTCTAGATTTGTCTATACCTACGTGAAAACAAAAAATGAAAGTTTTTATTGGTGTTGTGGCGTTATTCGCCGTTGCATTAGCAGAAGTTGACGTCTTAGCAACAGCTAATGGTTTGTATTTTTACATCTTATTATATTAGATTGTGAACATTTTTACATTTTGTAGGTATATCACGCTTATTTTAACAACAACTTCCGGTAAAAGCATCGCCAGACACAAGTAATGTAGCATCTTATCTAGGATTTTTTGAAGCTATATTGCCAAAACAGTAGGTTTAGCTATGTAAAAGGAAGAAAACGATGCCTCTTTGTCATATCTAGTGCAAAAGGCAAATTTGTTATATTCGAAATTGAATCTATTTAATGTTACAGAAGTAGATAGTCATCAAGGACCATACTCACTGAAAATCTCTTTAACAAACAAGGACCAGGACATCTTCGATGGTCAAGCTATACTGGAAGAGATCAGTGGACGCAATTTTATAACTGATTTAATTCTTAATCAATTTGATCGCTTAAGAGAAGACATAATCAACGGAGATCCACCACTGGATCCTTTAGAGGTTGACACTATTGGACCATTAGATGTGAACTTTTCTGGGTAAAAACGTATAACCTACCAATAATCACTTATAAAAAATATAATTTACCTATGTCCAATTACTTTGGTTATAAACATGATCTTTTATTTTAGTATTCGTGCGACGGCCTCAATCAACAATTTAAGAGCGGAAGGACTTCGTTGGTTCGTGGTTGACTATGTTACTTTCAGTCCTCTGCGTCTTACTTTTGGGACCCAGTTGACTCTACCATGGATGAATGTCAACGGTAAATACATGTATTTTTTTACCTGTTTAATATCGTTCATACCTTAGATACTCATGATGAGTTTTATACTGTTTTATTTAATAATTAAAGTGACTTAGGTATATATTTTTGATTACAGGCCAATACGATGCTGAAGCTAGATTATTATTTATGGTGCTTCATAGAGCTGGTGGAGACTTCAGGTTCGTAGTAGTGGAATATAGTAAATACTAACAGCAATATTTTCTGATGTAAGGATGGATGTAACTGCTGATTTAACTTTCGGCTTTTACCCTTTACATGTGTTATTTAGGACCTTGCTTCTTGCTAAATTTAACGATTTTAGCTAGGTTGGAAACGGGAAGTAGATCCCTAGTTTTGTTACCTTTCGAGTGTCCAAATTCGCGGACCTAAAGGTACTTTTGCTGTATCTTTTGACTGCGTTGCCTGAGACTTTGGGTTTATTTCTGGGTCCAAGGGATAGTAGACTTCAGTATTTGACATTAGTTTTAACACGTTACCTCCATGCGTTTCCGAGAAAACGGATCTTTCATGACCGTCAGACAGGCAAACAACGAAATGATCCTATATACCTTAAAGGTTTATTTTTAGGGTTCCGTCACAGATGAAATAATGTCACTTCGTAAGTTCCATACGCAATGGGTAAAACATGACCCTATTACTAAGACTCCGCTGTCCGTCTGTCACCAGGCTGTATCTCATGAAACGTGATAGTTAGACAGTTGAAATTCATGGATGATGTATTTTTGTTACCGCTATAACAACAAATACAAAAAAGTCAGACTAAAATAAATAGGTATTTAAGGGGGCTCCCATACAACGTGATTATTTGCTCGTTTTTGCTCGATATTGATAACGGGAACAGGTAGACGCTTGAAATATTCACAGAATATTATTTAGTTGTATATTCACTTTAAGGATGAATAGGTAATTAAATTAAAATAAAACAAATATTTTTGGGAGGCTCCCACACAACAGACATGATTTTTTTACCGTTTTTATAGATAATGGTACGGAACCCTTCGTGCGCGAGTTCGACTCGCACTTGGCCGGTTTTATTTCATTTTGATTTGTGGTACCTACCTATTGAGAGAACCCTAAAATAAATATTGAGACTGAGACAATAGCGCGTTTTTAGAGTACCTACCTAGGTATAGTTAGTACCACCTCGGTAGATGCAAACGGACGGTAGGTATTAAATACCTAGGTAGGTACAACTTATAACAATATTTATTTTTTAACCTGATACACACTTTTAGGGTTTTTATCAACCGTTTAGAAGTTGGCATTGATGCGAGATTGGGAACCAATTTATTCGGAGGTCATCTAACTTTGAGAGAACTGGACATCAGACTAGATATCGCAGATACACATGTAAGTTCATGTTAGATAAATCAAATGCCAAACGCATTTTGCATTTTGTACCTATCTAAACGTTTTCTTGCACTTTGTTTTAGATTCAAATTACTGGCATGACCGGATCATCTGTACTCAACTCGCTCATCAGCTCCTTCTTGCAAAATCTGACTCAGGATATTATCCAAAACCAATTAGAAGATGTTAGCAGGATTCTCAGCGAAGAAATATTCGATACTATAAACGAGTTTTTGAAAGATTACACTCTCGCCGATATTTTGGGATAAAGTGAAATGGTGTTTTAATGTTGTTCCTAAAATGATTGATCAATAAGCTGTAATTTTTTAAAATAAATACCTATAATGAAAAAGGCATACAATAAACATATTGCTATTTATTACATACTTAGATAGGTAACTACCTACCTACTTAGATAGGTAAATTAGTGATTTGATATCAAAGTTTATAATCCTATTATTGGCTTCGATTTGCGATACACAGGTGAATTACACAAAGTTCAATCTGTTTTAATTTAATCCAATGGATTAGATAATATCTAATCAATTGTATTTTATGATTAAATTATTCGTGTAATTATTGATGCTATAGTAATATTAGCATAGGTACCTACCTACTTATACATAGTTTGATTGCTATCTTCCTTAACACGATTGTTTTTTCCTATGCTTTAAAATTTCATCATCATCAGCCAATATTAGTCCACTGCTGGAAATAGGCCTCCCCAATGAGCAACATAGCGCCCTGTCTTCAGCTTGCTACATCCAGCAGTCTTTCGCAAATCTTCATCCCACCTGGTCGGAGGGCGTCCTACACTAACTTTGCAGAGTCGCAGTCTCCACTCAAGAACACGTTTACCCTAGCGCGGTTGTCGGTTCCTCTCGAGATATGGCCGGCCAGCCCACTGCCACTTATAGCATTGGTTCTCTGTCGGATGTATTTGTTGCGAATTCTATCCTTCAGAGAAACTCCGAGCATAGCTCTCTCAATAGCTCGCTCGGCGACTTTAAACTGGTGTACCTACCAGCCTTACCGTGAGTGTCCACGTCTCACCTCCGTAGGTCATGATGACTAGTAGGACGCACTGATTGAAAACTTTCGTTTTCAAGCATTGCGGTATGGATGACGAGAAGACTCGACGTAGTTTTCCAAACTTCAAGATTTATGCTCCTTTTAACTTTGATTTATTTAGTTAGCGAGTTCTACACCAATTTGTACTAATACAAGCGATTTATAATATATTAATAAAGAGATTTTTCACAATTTTGGCGTTTTTCTTGGTTGTTTTGTAGTTCTGATCGGTGTAATTTTTTTTTCTCCTTTTTGTCCCAATTTAATTTAGAGGCCGGAGATCTTGAGACAAGTACTAGAATTCGAAGGTGTCCCAAGATTCCACAGATAAAGAGGGAATTGGGACAGAAACAAAAAAATAAAAATTCTGATCATTATTCCACTCCTATGACTATTCCTACTTATTGACGAACATCCGACTAACATTTATCTTCAGTTATAAACAGAGTAAAGTGCTTATTAGACCGGCTAAAAGTTCAAACTGTCCCAAGTATCCACGTAATCCACGTTTGACGGTACCTTATATAAAGCTGCAAATGCTGTCATGAGTGAGACAGAAAGTGACCGAATTGCGTCAATCCGGACACAGAGCCATTTAGCAAGAAGATGAAGTGGTCATTCATAGCCATCTAGCAAGAAGATGAAGTCACCTCTCAGTATATATAATGTACTCTGTGGTCACCAGCGATGCCAGATCTACTGATTTAGCAGTAGATCTACCTGCTTTTTGAACCGTCTACTGATCTACTGATTTTTTGCTCAAATTTTGTGAAATCTACCTGCTTTTTCCGAGCATCAATAGCAAGTGACTCCATGTCTTTAATTTAGCTCACGTGACAATTTCACAAACTTTACAAAATTGAATCAGATTAATGAAACTGAAGAGTTTGTTTTGTTCGTTCCTTCTTTTCTTCCTGCCGGCTTCCACTTTCTTTCTGTCTATCTTGGTCTGTCTGTTCATCGTTTTCGATTGATTTGTCGGTCTGTTCGTTCGTTCGATAAACTTTTGCAAAATGCAAACTGAGTGAGACTGTTTATCCAGTTATTACTTTACTATGCACTAAATAATATATGTCCAAAACCACAAATCAAAGTTCGATCAGACTGAAAAGAACTGAGCAAAGCACAGCCGACAGGCCGCCTGGCCTTGGCCTCGCTTTCCACAAAGCTAAACAGTTTGGGCATGTGGGCAAAGAAAACGCTTCATAAATTTAAAAAAAAAGGGGTTTGTTGTATGTTTTTTTTTGCATGAAAATACTCGCATAACACATTATATCGGTACTAATTTATAACATATTAAAATCTACCTGCTTTTTTTCTCAATCTACTGCTTTTTTACCAAAATTTCTACTGCTTTTTTCAGATTCCATCTGGCAACACTGGTGGTCACCTCCATCCGTAACTGTCACGTCATGTCATAGTGCGTCAAAATAAAACTAACGAAAAAGGAGAAATTGAAATTATTGGAATTAAATGCTCCAAAACCTTTGTAAAATCGTATTTAATTTAGTAATCAGATTTATGGAGAAATGTATCTTGGATAATGATTTTATACCTAAATAAATAGTGCGACGTGCAGACACCATGGCTGGAAATTTTTGGCAAAGTTCACACCACCAACAATGGTTATTGGACAAGCAAGATCTCATTAGAGATAGACAGCATGACCTCGGTATTCTTACTGATGAAGAATACCAGAAAATATTTAACTTCTTCGCCAGCATAATACAAGTACTGGGGGAACAGTTGAAACTCAGACAACAAGTTATTGCTACAGCCACTGTTTACTTCAAACGGTTTTACGCGAGGAACTCTTTGAAATGTATAGATCCATTACTATTAGCTCCTACATGTGTATTTTTAGCCTCTAAAGTTGAAGAATTTGGTGTAATATCCAACTCGAGGCTTATAACAACTTGCCAGACAGTTATAAAGAATAAGTTCAACTATGCATATGGACAACAAGAGTTTCCGTACAGAACAAACCACATATTGGAGTGTGAGTTTTATCTACTAGAGAATTTAGATTGCTGTTTAATTGTATATCAGCCATATAGACCATTGCTGCTGTTTGTACAGGACATAGGTCAAGATGACCAACTTCTTACCTATGCTTGGCGCATTGTAAATGACTCTTTGAGGACTGACGTGAGCTTGCTGTTTCCACCATATCAGGTAGATATTGTCTCACTGGCAATTAAGATATTTAATAAGTCACCAAAGAAATTTAAGGAGTTGCCAATGGCATTATAGACTTGATAAATGGTTATTCACTTATTGTTTTTATGTGTGGCAAATGTTTTAATTTAAAGCAGACAAGTCAATATTAACTCTTCAACATCGGATGAGACATATGTCTTACTCGCGAATGGTTCGTTGACATCGAGTAAGACATATGTCTTACATCTTACATCAACCGTGTGTTGCTTTTGTGCCTTACTATTATATCGTCGATTGTAACGGTTTTGAGCGCCACAGAGTATCGACCTCAAAAGGTTAATATAATTTCTATGTCAATATTATTATGTAAGTAGGTATTTTAATATTAACACACCAGTCCAAAACTACTGGTAGTATATTGCATTGTTACCACTGATACAATATACAGCATTGTAATATTTGACATGTTTTCTGTGAACATATGGTTCTATTCTGTTCTGTTTAATGATTCTGTTGTTTAAGGAATATCATACTTTGGCCTTTACTTAATTAAGTCACTTTTGATTTCAGATTGCAATAAGCGCGCTCCACATAGCATGTGTCATGCTTGGAAAAGAAAACCTCAAACCATGGTTTGCAGAGTTAAATGTTGACATGGACAAGGTAGTTATAATTTTTAGATTAACATTATATCCATTTCCCCTGGTTAAGGCATAGGCAAAATATGAAAATAATTCTATCAGTGCTAAAAACTAAAAAAGCTAGCTTGAAATTTTATTGCTTTTGATTTCAGATCCAGGAAATCGTGAGATCAATAATAAATCTGTATGAAATGTGGAAGAAATATGATGAAAAGAAAGAAATTCAGGGTCTACTGGGAAAAATGCCTAAGCCAAAACCTGCACCTCAAAGATAACATACAATTAGGTTGTCTGTGACATTATTTTATATGAAATGTAGTTTTTTATGAGAGCTATGAATTTGGTCAGCAGGGTTTATTTCTAACAAAGGTCATAATATTTCCCCATTTCAATAACTATCCTTTCTTAATTCTTTATCTCATCTCTTATGTAGCTGTATTTGTATTGTTTTATACATCAACTTTATGAATTAGGACTCTTTTGTACTGTACAGACCTACCATCTTTTTTATTTCACCTGCATTATTGCTATAATTTTTGCAATTTATTGGTTTAAGAAATAAAAAACATAGTGTAAGGACAGTCCAGCCTGAATTAAACTTTAAAATAATATGCTTTTGTATTTTTTATTCAAAAAAAAACAAAACTGTATAGTACACTAACTACTACACTTGCAGGCTTAGAGGAATAAGGCACCTTGCAAGCTTAAAACTGTAATTGCGCCTTGGCGGGTTGTTCAAGACACATTTTTAAAAATTTTATGCAGCGAACTATGAATTGAAGTATGACATTTGAAAGGTAATTTTATTAGCTTTTTTTACTGTCCAGAAGATTTAAAATTCAAATTTCCTACCTCAATTCAGAAAATTATTGAAATAGGTAGAAGTTGTAGTACTGGCAGTACCTAATATGGGAAAAACATATTTACAATCATCATCACCCTGTATTAGCGCACAGCTGGACATAGGCCTCCCCGCCCCTGATGAGCGCCATAGATTTGTAATATTAAAATAATAATATTGTGTGTAATTGAAAACTCTCCGTCCCTTCCACTCCTATAGCTCATCCTTTACCGTACATGCCATAAAGCTGTGGAATGCTCTACCCACTTCTATTAGACTAGCTAAGTCCCTCCCTATTTTCAAAAATATGGTTTACGAACACTTTCTTACATCAACATTAAACTGTTAATTCTAATATACATATATATATATATATATATATCTAAACTATATTTATATTATATATGTATATATAAATATTATTTATATTATGTGTATATAAAAATATTATTTTATTATATATTTATGTGTGTATTAATATTTATAGTAGGTATCTGTTCATGTGTTCTTTTTTAAATTAAATTGTTATTATCCTTTTATAACACGCCACCGTCTACACTTGTTACACCACTCCCTGTCCATCCAAAGGTTGCCTGGCAGAGATCGCTTAAAGCGATAAGGCCGCCCATTGTACAACGAAATCTGTTTTTTAAGTTCTTTCCTGTCTTATGTATCTTTTTAATTTGGTGTGCAATAAAGTGTTATTGTATTGTATTGTGTATTAATATTTATTTTGTATTTAGAATGTTCATGTGAAACCAGCTCAATACAGTCTTGCATTTATAGGGTTCCGTACCCAAAGGGCAAAACCGGGACCCTATTCCCGTTTTTGCCCTTTGCGCTGTCCGTCTGTCACCAGGCTGTATCTCATGAACCGTGGTAGTTAGACAGTTGAAATTTTCACAGATGATGTATTTCTGTTGCGGCTATAACAACAAATACCGCAGTAGAGTCTCGGCCGTAGAGTTAGTACAGGATGACCCAGAGACGTAGGTCTCGTCGAGTGACGAATTCGTTTAACTACATTAAGGCGCATACCCGAACCAAACTAGCGCCGCCGCCACCTACTTTATCTTATTATTGCGTTTAACTCGACTTGACTGTACTTCCGAACGGCAACGCGCATGAGTTTCGTTTCGTGTAAGAACGTAGCACTCACACCTACAACATTCCCAGAGCGCGCATTGGTGTATTTTTAGAGTTCCGTACCCAAAGGGTAAAAACGGAACCCTATTACGAAGACTCCGCTGTCCGTCATTCACCAGGCTGTATCTCATGAACCGCGATAGTTAGACAGTTGAAATTTTCACAGATGATGTATTTCTGTAGCCGCTATAACAATAAATAATAAAAATAAAATAAAAAACAGAAAAATATAATATTTAAGGGTGCTCCCATACATTAAACGTGATTTTTTGCTCGATATTGATAACGGCAACAGGTAGACGCTTGAAATATTCACAGAATATTAAGTTATACATTCAATTTAAAACAAAATAATTAAAATAAAACAAATATTTTAAGGGGGCTCCCATACAACAGACATGATTTTTTTTACTGTTTTCATAGATAATGGTACGGAACCCTTCGTGCGCGAGTACGACTCGCACTTGGTCGGTTTTATATAATGTTGTATTAAGTATTGCGCTTCCCGCGCCCTGGTACAGTTAGCGTCAAATTGATATGTCGTCGAGCGTCTAGAGTAGGTAGGTAGTCAAGCATAACTGAAAAACATAGAATCAATTTGATATAAGTACGCAGTTCAAATCATCATATTTATATGAGCAGTCAGGGTGTTCAAAATTATCTCAGCAAACAAAGCTCTCAAAGTTGTCGGCCACTTCTGGTGCATGCCGGACCACCTCAGACCACTTATTGCGTCCCAGACGCACGGCGTCCGGGCGACAGAGGCAGGCCACAACGGAGATGGCGGGACGGTTAGATGCACATCTAACCTTCCAGACTGGTCCATGGCATTTAGGGTCAGAGAAATTTGGAAAAAAGGGAGGGAGGCCTTTGCCCTGCAGTGAGACAACACAGGCTGAACATCTTAACTAATATTATAATACGAAAGTGTTTTTTTGTCCGCCCTAACTAAGCAATCAATCGACTTGATTTTTAGTTGAAAGGATGTAGAGTAACATAGGCTACTTTTTGTCTTAGTGAAACACATATTTGACTCATACATTTCCACGCGAGCAAAGCCGCGGGGCGCAGCTAGTAATAAATAAATTGAATAGTAGTGCTCTTTTTAACGCTTTCAAATGTTTGATAAATACGTCCAGTAATTTGCTAGACATTTTCGAAGATGAATTTTTAACTTAATTTTTTTGCGCATAGTTTGAGCATTTTTGATGTGAAAAAGATATGAAATTCTCAATTAACAAGCAATGTAGCCAGCGTCTTGGTTACGCTTTCGACTGGTACTGATATGAATCAGTTGAGCTACCTGTTGTAGATTGTTTGCAACAGTCTGCAGTTACCTAGCTCAATTGTAAATATTAGTTTAAATTTATTTCTTTTATAGATTGTTATCTATACCTACGTTAAAAATGTCCATTTCAAGAGGATTCTAAAATGCTATTAAACTTCAACAAATAACTATTTTCACCACTCTAGCTCGAAAATCAATACTCTGTTGCTCAAAAAACAATGAGTAAAAATGAGATTTGCTCTCATGTGAGGCAATATCTTTTTCACACAAGTGATGAGAATCTAGAATGGTAAAATGATTATATAGGGCATGCTAACCACCACAATTTCATTTAAAACTAGGGAAGGAGCTTTGAACTTCGTTCGACCTTCTCGGTAGAAAGGGTAATTTCTCAGTAATTTGTATTATAAAAAATATCAAAGTTTAGCATTTTAGCATCCTCTTGAAATTTACATTTTTTTAATGTACTTCGTAATGAGGTATTCTTACCTTGTTTTTCACCAGAGATGCTCAAGATTTGCAGTAAAAATATAACAAAATTAAAATTCATCTTCGATGGAGTTCTAGCAAATTACTGGACGTAAATAGGTTATCCTCCATTTTACTAAGTAATTATTATACTTGCTCGTACCTAGTAGGATCTAGGTATCTGGTAAGTTTCAGGTAGAAATTGAATGTTTTCACTTTTGTTATGGATAATGATTTCCGTATGGTTATACGAGAACTGTATACGACTCAGAATTCAACTGGTTCAACAGAAGGCCTGTTCTAAGAGTTATAAATTCTAACCTAGCCACCTTATCATTCCAACACATGAAATGGACTACTTCGGGTGAGATAGGAATAGCCCTTAGCTTCTAACACAGCTTAGGATTTTACTGCGCTCCTCCCGTTACGAAAAACTGAAATGTAATAGGTATATATTTTAGTCGGATTTACAGAGGTTTTTGTATGGCTGAGGAAGGTGCTTAGTGCACAAATGACCTAACGTTTTGGTCGGACCAGAACTTGTTTTTGGAATTTATCTTGCAAGAAAAATTCCACCCATCGTGGGGAGAGTCCAAAGACAGGAGGTTGGCGGTGCAACATCCCCGTGCCTCAGATATAACCTTAAGCCGTTGGTACTGCGTCTTATATTGCTGCTGTCTTATTATGTCTGCCGTTCGGATTATGAAAGTGAGGGAATAGAGACTGCACCTCAGCTTGCGCACACACTTGTGCACTATATGACCAGCGATAATGGCTAGTCTCAATAGGCTTCTTGACTACTACTGGGAAATAATTCTAACGTTTTGTCTGATAAAAATAATGCAAAGGGTAATTAATATTTCTTGAAAGCCAGTCGTAATAATTATAAAAAATAAAGTTCAAAAAGTTAATTAAAATTAATTTTAAAGTTTGAATAAAATAATGGCGCGCCAAAACGATAATCTCTGTCATGACTCCCGTGCTCTGAGCTATGACGTCACACGCCACACCACACCTAACAAGAAGAACTCATTGACACTGTAATCTGTGATAGCGTGACGTCACCAGCAATCCAACCAAAAAGTTTTCGGTCATGTGATCAAACATAAAAAATGTGTATAAAATTACACATTTTTTTTTCTCGTTTTTTACTTCAAATAGGCAATCCCACCCACTAGTATTATAAATGTGAAAGTTTGGATGGATGGATGTTTGTTACTCTATCACGCCAGAAAGGCTGAACGGATCTGGATGAAATTTAGCATAGAGATAGATTATAGTCTGGAATAGCACATAGGACTTTTTATCCCGGAATTCCCATGAAACGGGAACTACGCGGGGGAAACCGCAAGGCGCTGCTAGTTTTTTAATAAAAATCACCTGATTAGGCTTTGTAAAGTTGTCACTGACTAAGATAAAAACAATTTGGAACTTATTATTAATGTAGTCAAATAGCCTATTGAGTGACGCTGGCCGCAGCCGTGGCCAAAATTCAGCTATATAGGAGGACATAAATAAATAATGCTGGACAATCCATACATCATCAAGAGTCCCAATGTAAGCAGACCTTGTATTAAGTACCTATGGCTAACTACTAGATAATAATTATAATGGTACTTAAAACATATATCGACATAGTAGATTTTTTGTTGGGACATAGACACAAATAACTGGAGATCGTACAAGTATTTGTCCCAAGGTGGGAATCGATCCAGCAATCTCTTGCGTCGCAGGCGAACCCGCTGCGCCATACATAAGGTCGTCGTCGTTAAGAATTCGTGTATAACACATATCCTTAGCTTAGGAAAATAAAGAAATCGACATGCCCGTAGATAAATAGTGAAAGATGCTTTGTCTGCTGTAATTTAGTTTTTTATTTCCCTTAAACTCAGCAAATGAATATAACAAAGTCCGTGTTCATGTTCATACGTATCTCAATGCATGGGCAGGGCACTGGAGACGTATGAAATTGTTATTCTCAACAGAAGTCCTAGGTAGGTATGCCTTGATGATCCATCATCGATGCATGCGACCGAATTAACGGTGCATTGTTTATGCACGAAATCATAACAATCTTGTCTTTGCTCAGGTTTAACCACAAACATTGGCTTTGTAGTGTGCCTATGAGTTTGAACGATAACGAGACAGACTTACAACAGAAATAATAAAACTGAGCATCTAAGCGATAGGAAGGAAAGAAATATTATTATGCACTAAAAGTTTTATCAGTTCTATTCATTTATACACACACATATAAAAACCCGTGAACGAAGTATTGAGTGCCATTTTTTAAAAGAATCTGCTGATTGTTATATAACCTTATTGAACCCAGATTCGGAAGAGGTAAAAAACCTGGTGAAATTTTACAACGCTAAGTTCAGCTCCGATCAGATAACTAAGTGTTCTCATTTATTTTAAATTTGTAAGCTTAACGTGTTATGTTTATGTTAATTTATTAGAGTGACATAGTCGCAAATGATTAAAGCTCTTTAAATAAAGATTTAAAAAAAGGTGACAATAAAGGTCATTCACATCTTTCAATGCAAAATTTATCGCTATTCTGTCGCTTTCCAAACAAACCTCAAGCGATACCGGTGTCGCTAGAGTATCGTGGTACAGCGCGCGTTCAATTATCTTTTTTTACAAATCCCAAAAAAAATCCTAATCGGGATTAAACAATGATTTTTTTTTATGTTTTCAATGAATTATTAAAGTAGTATGAAGTATTTTAGTAGTTAGTAGTAATTTAGTAGTATGAAGTATTGAAGTATTTTGATGTTCCAAAATACCAGAGTAATTTTAAACCGGTGATATTTTAATTAGTTAATTAATAATATCGACATACAGAATCGAATAATGGTCACCCTAAAGTGTCGAATAGCATCCACGGAAACAAACGTTCCAGTATAAAACTGGTATTCTTCAATACGTAACAACAGTTAGTGCTTTGCTTGAGATTCACCATGTCGTCCACCAAAGCGCTGCTTTGCGACCTGTGCGTTCTTCTGGTGGTCGGATTCACAATGGCCACTGATCAAAACACGTACGTACCAACAGCATAAAGGCATTTTCAAATTGATAAAGGATAGGATGATACACATCACGATAAAAAGAAGTTAATTAAAAAGCTAAAAATTTAAAAAAAAAAATTGCATATAGCGAATTGTTGCTATTTTTGAGCATGCTTGCTTAGTTCCTGCCATTTCTTCACTCGTTCAACAAGCAATAACCACAGCCATTATACACGGTTATTTGTAATTCCTTAATGACACTAAGTGAACTGCAGGTTCTGCCAATCATCACGAACGAATACTAAGAATAACCTTGTATATGCTACTTCTATTTTAGCGTAACCAGTCCGTTCGACGGTCCTAAAGGCAACTGTACCTGCGCTGGCTTCCCGCGCCCCGTGGCAGATGCCACCGAGGCGCCACTAATCGCCCAGAGCCCCGGCCTTGAAGTTAAATGCGATGAGGAAGGAGAGAACACCTGCAAACAACTGTGCATCGCTCTCGCCACCGCCGCCAAGGCCAAGGGACCTGAAGTAATCTGCAGCCGGCTGAAGAATGCTGACGAGCTTAAGGTTAGTCGGTCCATGAAACACCCTTATAGGTTGCGTTAGTAGAGAGTAGCAGGGATAATACTTATTGCCCGTTTAGCGTCTGTAAACGTAACGGTAACGTAGCGTACGACGCCTTCCAGCCAGGTGGACAGACGACCTGCGAAAGATTGCAGATGCTGGATACGCAAAGCTGAAGACAGGGCGCTATGGCGCATATTATGTGAGGCCTATGTCCAGCAGTGGACTAACATAGACTGATGATGACCGTTTTAGAGTCAAAAAGATCTTAATTTAAATCCTATCAGATCGGCCGAGATAAAGTTCAGCTGCGTAACTCTCATCGGAATAGACAGAGGTAACCACAGAGTTTCTTATTCACGTTTTCTGTTTCAGCTGTCGGCCTTTTACAAAAACTGTGACCGATCATGGACGTACGCGAACATGACAGCAGAGGAGCCTATTTGCTGCCATGACAGTGAATCCAAGATCTGCCCATCTCTGCGTAAAACAATGAAAGAGGTAGAGGAGAAAAAAGAAGTTGTTGGCTCTAACATTACACTCTGAACTATGAACTAGTCGGGAGTATTATATGATTGTTTAATGTTTATGCGTTTAGTAAAAGAGTGAATATTTATTGGTCTTACGCATTTGAATTTTTAATAAAATTATATTTAATAATTTTTGCGTTTTTTATATGACATGCGGCGAGACATGGGCAGACGACGTCGCAGGGCGAATCTGTATAGACTAGCGCAGGGCCCTAGAGAGATGCACAAAAGCTTAGAGGCCTATCTATACCCAACAGTAAGTAAAGCTAGGCTATAAATGAAGATTATGAATACGTCTGCATTATTTCAATGGATGCTTTTTCAAATGCTTTGTGGAATATCACTATACCTAACAGATGGAAGAGAGAGCCGTTTTATCTTGCTAATCATATTTTAAAACCATCCTTGGGGAAGGAGTAAGCACAAGTATTCCAACTTAAAACTGCTAGAAATCAGTCAATGAGGAAGGAAAAAACGTTTATTTTGCCAACAAATCTAACCCTAACGAAAAAGGTTTTAGCCTTGTAGATAAAAGTTTATTAAATAAAAAGGTTAATATAGTATTTAAAAAAAAGTTTATTTACAACTTTTTCTATGAAGGTAGGTATACGGTTTGTAAGGAAGCACAGCAGTCTGATTATTGTTTTCTAGAAATTATCATAACACAGAATTTCCTGGCAGTGTTTACTTACGGTTCTTAAGTTCTTGTTTGATAAGTAAAAGCTATAATATTCTATAGGTGTCTATCACATAATTTTTAAAGGTTTTATTATAATAGATTTATAACATTGAAGACGTTTATGGAAGTTCTTTACACTATTTTCTACAAACAATAACTACAATTTGGTTTAATTAATCGTGGAGTTCGAACATTTTTATATGGAACCTGGCATACCGACTAGTCCGCCATTTTGAAAAAAAAAAAAACATGTTTCGACGGCCAGTGATGAAACGCATGTCAATCGAAAGAGTAAATGATTACAAACAAATAGTGTTCAGTGATAAAATCTCCTAAGTGATATGGTTTTTGAGATATTTGGGTCCGAAAAAAGATCATAATAGGTAACTTAGAATATATATCCTACTAACCTACTAACGTTGTAGATACCAATTTAACATACTTACTGCTATAATAATATATGTTCAAGAAAAAGAACTGGTTGTATTTTATTTCCCATACCCTACCTACCTATTAAATAAACATCGAGTAAGGCAGAACGTATATCAGGTTTTTTTTTAAATCATTTTTAAACCTAAATATCTCAGAAACCGTATCACTTAGAGATTCGATTACCTAACAGATTTTGTTTGTAATCTCACTAATTCACTAATCACTAATATTATAAACGTGAAAGTTTAGATGGATGGATGGATGTTTGTTCCTTTATCACGCCAGAACGGCAAAACGGATCTGGATGAAATTTGGCACAGAGATAGATTATAGTCTGGAATAGGACATAGGCTACTTTTTATCCCGAAATTCCTACGGGAACGGGAACTACGCGGGTGAAACCGCGAGGCGCTGCTAGTTATCAATAAATTTACTCTGTCGATTGACATATGTTTCATCGCTGGCCACCGAATCACGTTTTTTTTTAAATAATTGCTTTATTTATGGTTTAAACGAGCGTGGCTCAAACCAAATTTAACCTAAATTAGGTATAATTAGATTACCTTCAGTCAATTAATTTTGGAAACGCATATTGCAGTTTATTATTTTATTTCATAATCTACGAATAAATGAATAACCTGCTAAGTATGTAACTAAAGCAATAATATTCATAACCTTTATTACTTTACTTAGGTATTTCCATTTAAATCTAGACTTAATATCCATGGAAAAGAGTTCATGGTACCTCAAAGATACTTCGCTTCGCCTCGCGAGAACCTCGTATTGAGGCCCTGAGCTTTCTTGATAATAGATTTCTTCTGAGCTTCGTCGAACCGGTTCACTTGTAGATCTACGTCGCGACTGAACGGACGCCGCTCTGCTTTGCCATCATTATCCTTTTCTTCTTTCTGATAAATAAACAAAATTGTATTTATTTATGTGAATTTTATTTAAAAACACCTCTCTGTTCTTTACAGGACAACATACCTAATAATAATATTTAAAGAAGGTAGTAGTCATAACTTATCCATACTAATTATTATAAATTCGAAATTAACTCTGTTTGTCTGTCTGTTAATTTTTAACGCCTAAACGGCTGAACGCATCTTAATGAAATTGGGCAGGGAGGTAGACACGCATGCGAAGCCACGGGCAGAACTAGTTTTATTTAACTTACAAAACTCAATGTGCTTTATTTCATTTATTTACTTTTTGTTAAGACCTTACAGGGCTCTTTGACACGTCAGAAATTAGAAATATGTTAGGTTTTTCTTGCGGCTTCTGACGCGTTTTTCGGGATCAAAAGCAGCCTTTATGTTAACCCAGGTTTAGAATCTATGCAAAATTTTAGCCTGATCCGTTTAGTTTCGGCGTGTAACAAACATCCAAACTTTCCAATTTATAATTATGATGATGTCCTAGCCGAATTTCAGACAAGGCGACTTGTCTCAACGGAGCCGTGTGGGCTTAGAATTTGCAACACCTTCTCTTTGCTCACTCTTCCCGTGGGTCTCGTAAGAGACGACTTAGAGACATACACCGGGGGGCTGGCCGCGTCTCTTGCAGAATAGATATACCACCCAACTGCGATCGTCAACCCGCTTGCCCAGCGTGGGGATTATGGGCATTACCCCCCATGAGATGAGAGAGCCTTGCGTCCAGCAGTGGAACCTTTATCGGCTGGTGAGGTGAGGTGACCTGTCTCAACGGAAACTAGTTATGTGCGCAGGATACAGCCCCGAGTTCGGTTGACGATCATATTGAGACACCATGCGTCATAGTGACGTCTCCTGTTCCTATGGGATTCGGTACAGCGCGCTTCTATCGTGCGGACAGGGAACCACGCAAGTCCCATACAAAAAGGAGATGTCATCAATCGAACTCAGGTCACAGGAATTTATAATATACATACAACGATTACAAAATACGTCACAGCCGAAATCGGAGTAGTCTGTTCAACAGATGGATGTTTTTGACTGAGGACTCATGCGGTCCGGGTCCTTTCAACAGACAAGGGTGATAAAAAGCTCTGTAAGATTAATAAATTCTAATTACCTTCTTCTTCTTCTTCAGTTTTCTTTCATGTTGTTCCAGCAAGCTTTCATCTCTCTTGTGTTTCTTTTTATGTTTTCTGTAGAAACAAGAAAACACCAACTATAATATCATGTGTATGTCACGTGTGGCCAGGGCCACAACGTCTGTGGCCACAATGGATGGTAGCTTCGATTGTATATGAGAAACAAAATGCCCATACATTTTGTTTCTCTACCGACCACGCTTGAAGCTTCTAGTCTAGTCATAGATCTAGTCGTCTAAGGATACGCCCTAACTATAAAATTTGCGTGTCTCTACACGAATAAATAAATCTAATATAAATAAATTCGTCTGTCAACCCTCTTTTCTCAGAAACGCGTGGAGGTATCGAGTTGAAATTCACATCATATACCTACTCAGGTTCGTAACCTTTTGGAGCCGCGACGCGATATAAATCAAAATTCTACTTCAGCGCAAACAAAAGTTACAGCCGTATAAGTCCAACTTTTTTGAAATTTCCGAAGGAATCACATGCCCACAAAACCTACAGGGTACCTACTTACCGTTGACCTAGAATCATGAAATTTGGCAAGAAGCAAGGTCTTATAGCACAAGAAAAGGGAAAAAAGCGGAAACTGTAGTCTAATCACAAAATAGTTTTTTCATTCTCGCCATGGACCAAAACCTATCTATTTCCCTCCCGTTGAGCTAGAATCGTGATATTTGGCAAGAAACAAGGTCTTATAATTATATAATTACTATAATGTTTAGTTACGGAACCCTCGTTGCGCGAGTCCGACTCGCACTTGACGTTTTATTTTGCTTAAGTGACAACACTTTAACCAAACGCCACGAGGTCGAGGTCAAGGTTAGTTCACTTGACGAGAAGTGTCACGTATTACGCACTATATATACTAACAAAAACTATAGCATTTACCACAAAATCGTCAGACTGACGCCATGGAATAAAAAAAAAACTTTGCGATAGGGCTCTTCCGTGTATCAAAGCGGTTGTATTTTTCTAGTCGAAATGGTAGTAGCTATACGCGTACCTTGAGAGTTCAAAATTCTAAGACATCTGGCAGATGGCGGAAATCTAGCTAGACTAGAGTCTTATTAGGTGTGTGAACCTAATAAAAAGACTATCTATTTTTTCACCCGCTAGGCTGCCGATAGCTAGGCTAGATGTCCGCCTGATGTCTTAGGATTTTGAACTCTCAAGGTAAGCGTATAGTTACTACCATTGAAGCAATCCCCTAAGCAACCAGCCAACCTAGCCAGGCGGCTCCAACCATCTTGCATACCCTTAATATAGTTAAATGTGAACTCACTTCACCGCCAGCTCCTGGTCTTCATCCCTATTCTGTATGAGACGGGCCCTGGCGTCACGTTTGAGAGCTTCCTCGGAGTTTTCCTCTTTGTGAATTCCTGCTGCTTTCATGGCCTTCTCTTCTGGAGTGTCTGTCCAGCTTGATCTAAAATGGATTTGAATAATTTGTGGTTTTTTTATAAACGATTGGTCAAATGATACTGTTCTGTGAGTTTCTTTGGTTTTGAACAGTAGGTACTATAGATCGGAACTACGCAATCATAGATTTTTCCAAACATGGCCAATGTTTGGAAAAATCTATGATTGCGTAGTTTTGAAAAATCTATAGATAGACAAAGAAGTTTTGATTTACGACGATTTACTACTATATTCATACAACAATGACGATATTTAATTTTGAGCATGCCATCTTTGACTGAACTTAAATCGGTAATAGGAATGTCTTATCACCTGTCAGACATATCAGGTCCTGCCTTAGCCCTGAAACTGCGAGCTTCCAGCCCCAAATACTTCGTCTTGCCCTCGGGCAGTTCCAGCATCCATTCTTCTCGATTCTTTATCTTCTGACTGTCCATGGAATGTCCGTCTAAAGTCCGTATCTTCATGTCCAAAGCCCGCTCCTCGAGGCGGCGGTGGGCGTTGGACCACTTGGATTCGGCGCCGACCGGTACTGGTCCAATGCCGTCATCTGAACTTTCGTTATCGATTATCTCACAGTCTTTCTCAGCCAAGATTTTGCGCATGTTTTCGGGGATTGTTGGTCCTGGAAATGTATAAAGTTAAGCTGTAATTTACCCACAAGATTACTATTGATTGAAAGCAAATTAAGCTTTGATATCGCCGAAAAACTTACCAATATTTTTGGATTTTGTAAGATGAGGTGGTAAAGCAGGCCCCTCTGTATCGCGAGAAGTGCTCTGGCGGCTTTTCTCTAAATGAGGGGGTAGCGCGGGGCCACAGGTTTCAGTTCTGGGTATCGCCGGTTTGCGTTTCAATTTATGACGTAAATCAGACGCATCAAATTGTTCCTCGGATTCTTGTGTATCGTCTCCGGAAGATATTTCCCCTTCTTCACTGCTCTCTTTTGAAGCACTAATCTGAGTAGAGGTGACCTCTGGCATAGGACTGTCCTTCTTGCTGCGATCAATATCAATATCAGTGGTGCTTGTTACTTCTACTGAAGTGGTTGCTTCTTCTGTTTCCTTACTGAACTTGCTTTTGCGTTTGTGTTTCTTCTTGTGCTTTTTCTTTTTTGTCTTCTGTAGTTCTTTTTCTATGTTTAAAAGTTTTGCACGTAGTCTTTCGTCGTCAGAGGAATCGATTTCGCTAGATTCTTCCTCGGATTTTTCCCTGACGACTGTTGGTATCATTTTGTAGTAGGAGCCAACCTGAACCTCTTCTGATTTATCAGACTCATGTTCTTCAACTAGTATCGGACTGTCACTCTTCCGTTTTGACATACTTGGTGGTGGTCTGTAAACCTCAGATCGTTTCCCTTTAAATTCAGGAGACAAAGACACTCTCTCTTCCTCAGCCCTCCTAGGTGATCTTTTGCTTCTTTCTAGACTTCTACTAGTTTCTTCCTTCACATCTCGTTTGGATTCTGGACTTTTGTTAGACCTGCTCTTACTTACAGGAGACTTGTGAGAACCAGTTCGACACTCGGGGGAATTATCTCTCTGTTCAGGAGATCTATTTCTTGACTTATGTTCAGGAGATATTTTCGTCTTTGATTTAGATTCAGGGGACCTTTGTCCTCTTATTCTTGATTCAGTTGGCTTAGGAGATATTGAACTTGATTCTGGAGATTTGTGGGATCTACATGTTGTATTCCGTTTCTCGTTGCTTGAACTGGGATGATGTCTGGCCCCTCCCTTAGAATCTCTCTCCCTATGCTTATCAGGAGATCTTCTTCGCGGACTACGATCCCTTGAATGTTTTCTTCTGCTAAATGGAGAGTTTCTGGAAGTTCTATGTCTGTCTCTAGAATGCTTATCATAGTCCAGTCTTTCATCCCTTCGTCTCCCAAAATCTCTACGAAATCTATCATTTTCAGATGGTCTACCTCTTCCTCTAAAGCCACTTTCTCTCTCTTTAGAATTTTGCTCTTCTTTTGGTTTTGATTGTTTGAATCTACCTGTTTCTGAATCACTGCTTGATTCATCGGAGATCATTTTGGGAACCTATAAACAAAAAGGTATAACTTAATAAAAATCAATTAAAAGATTATTCTATTTACATACTAGCTTTATTTTAGATTTAAGACTAAAATAGGTACATTCATTTAGACATTTTTAATATCTTATTTGCACTGTAGCGTATAGATTTTATCAGTCCTGCTGTTAGAATACCCTTCAGAGACTGTCGCACACTAGACTGCCATACAATGTGTTTTAGAATTTGGTTAAGAATAATAGCCCCATCAATATCATAAGCAAGAGCACGGAGTACTTCCTCCATGTCCTGGTGGCCGCCTCCATGGTTCCAAAACTTCACGATTCTTTGCTGAGGCACCATTGGCAGCTGCATAAGATGGTGGAACTTTGTCTCAGGGTGTAAATCTTGATGACAATTTCCATCAATGGTAGGAAAATCCACATAAGCATGGAATTGTTTTAAGATTGGTTTATACAGTTCGCGAAAGCTTTGTAATTGAGGCTCCACAATATTCTTCACTTTGTTTTTATTCTCTCCAAAGGTCATTCTAAAATCTCCTGCATAACTGATGTTAGATATGGCGTAGTAGAAGTCATACTCGGAGAATGTGTCGGGAAGGATGAGGAGGGCTGTGTGTACGGCCGAACGAAGGTTGGCCTGCAGGGCATTCTGAAGTTGAGAACTATTTGTCTGTTTTATGATTTCAATTGGTTTGTGAAGTCTGCCTGATAGATACAGGTTGTTCCAATCTAACAAGTCAGCAATCAAGTCTTTTTGAGAGACAACACCATATTTTATCATAATATTTTCTTCCTTCATTTCCACTAATGTATTGAAGTAAACATTAGCACCCCAATTTTCTTGATATCTTGCAACAAAACCTTTGCCAAGGAATTTCAGAGCAGAATAATGAGTTGGATTTATTTCCAAATTAGCTCCATGCCATCTGTACGAGTTGTCCACGCAATAAATCAAATCAATCATGTTTTGTTTGTTTTGGTTGCCCGTTTGCGGTTTTACAGCTGATCCATATGCAAAGCAAAATGTGAAGTTTTGAGGGAATTTGGACAGTATTCTATAATATAAAGGAGAGATGTCTTTGGACAAAGCTTTTGCAGCTGTGGATGCCATGGGAATTAGTAATATTGTCTTCTGACCTGATGAGGTTATACACGATGATGTCCGTCCAAGTCCAAAAGCCCGATATAAATCAATAGGTAGGTACAATTTACAAGGAACGGTTTTACTTAAAATGAAATATGAATAAATGCACCACCACGATACAAAACATAAAATCGTACACAACCCCTTTAGGTATTTTCCTCGTAAATCTCGTAATTAGTTTTTTGTTGGTAACTTCTATTTTGCCTATTAAATAGTATTTCGTGATTGATTCGTCTATTTGTACATTTTTGATGATGTTTAAGTTTTGTTTTGTTGTGGAGAAACTTACGATTACGAGCATAGAGCAGTGTTGCCAGATGGTATCTGAAAAAAGCAGTAGAAATTTTGGTAAAAAGCAGTAGATTGGGATTCTATGCAGTAGATTTTAATATGTTATAAATTTTAGTACCTATGTATTGTGTTTTGCGAGTATTTTCATGCAAAAAAAACACAACAAAGCTACTAGCCCATTTTTTTTAAATTAGGAATCGTTTTCTTTGCTCACATGCCCAAACTGTTTAACTTCGTGAAAAGCGAGGCCAGGCGGCCTGTCGGCTGTGCTTTGCTCAGTTATTTTCAGTCTGATCGAACTTGATTTGTGGTTTTGGACACATATTATTTAGTGCATTAGTGTAATAACTGGATAAACAGTCTCACTCAGTTTGCATTTGCAAAAGTTTAGGTATCGAACGAACGAACGGACCGACCAATCAATCGAAAACGATGAACAGACAGACCAAGACAGACAGAAAGAAAGTGGAAGCCGGAAGGAAGAAACGAAGGAATGAACAAAACAAACTTTTCAGTATCATTCATATGTTTCAGTTTTGTGAAGTTAGTGAAAATTTCATTGGCAACTTGTCACGTGACCCCAGAACAATAATACTCACCACACGTGACACGAGCGAGAGAGCATAAATAAAGACATGGAGTCACTTGCCATTGATGCTCGGAAAAAGCAGGTAGATTTCACAAAATTTAAGCAAAAATCAGTAGATGGTTCAAAAAGCAGGTAGATCTACTGCTAAATCAGTAGATCTGGCATCGCTGGCTTAGAGTTAATAATAGTAGTACTCATAGAGTTAATATTATAATAACTCTATGGTACGCACAATTTCTTACCGAAGGGGATCTCATATTTCATTGCAATATGTACAAACATGAAATAAACGTACATTCGTCTTGTCCGAAAAATAGCCATAGCCAAATTAGCCAAATTTTTTGGTTTAGGAGTAATTTGGTCAAAGAGGGTAATACTCTTAGAGTAATAAGGCACTAGAGGTGTTGTATATACCCATTTCAGTCACTCAAGAGAGAGATCAAAATATGCTTGTAGCCTGAGAAGAAATGAGATAGAATGAAAGTTTCTCTGTCTCTACCAGTGTGCCAGTTTTTCCATTGTTTAGCTCTTATAAGAGCTAAACAAACATGCCGGGCACATCACATAGTATTTGTTGTTTTCGACCTAATGATACTTTCTGCTAATTAAATGTGTGAAAGTGACTCTGCGGGCGTTCCTGCGTCTCTCAACGATATAAATCTGAAGCAACGATGGTGCGGTGCAGTGTTTTTGGATGTAAAAGTGACGGTGAACGAAAAGTGCCGAGTTTGTCATTCCAATCGTAAGTACAAGCTCGTTTGACTTCAAAAAAGGTTTAAAATTTATAGTTTCATAGATTTCCGTACAGACAAGACTCAAAAACTATGTTTTAAAATAATTCTAATAAATATAACCTAAAATTACGAAAATTTAGGGTTGCCTGCACTCGAAAATAAAATTCCCCAAATGTCGTGGCGCATTGAGACATGAATACCTACATCTACATACATTCTTAAAATATGTTTTTGTTTGTTACAGATTTCCCGAAAACAATGATTTACGTTTGCTTTGGATAGAAGCCACGGGTCGAAAAAACTGGGAACCCAAAAATATTAAGTAATTTGTTCAACATTTTCATAAAAATCGTGAACAAAAAAGAAACGCGAACGCATCTGTTCTCTTATGCTGTTCCAAGACTGGTAAGTAAAATAAATAAATACATAAAAAGAATCAGTGCTACGATGATGGGTGAAGGACTGTTTGAGATTTTTATAGAAAAATTATACCCACTTTGTGTTTTAGTCTACCTACTAATCAAAATACTAAATCGAAAATATTTAAATGGTATTGGGATTTGGTGTTACTAATATAACTTACTATTACTATAGTACTATATATAATTTTCATATTAATGCTTCAATATTTTATTTTAGGCATGCAAGATATATACTACGGAAAAGGTACGTGAGGAAAATCATGAAAACTTTGAGTTTGTAAGAGAAATACAACGCAGTATAAATAAAACCACCAGTGTAAATTAGTAAGTAGGTATGTACCGTTTAATTAGTGTATGTACAATTTTATTTATCAAGTGTTTGGGTATTGATTAAGGCTCTTTGATAGAAATAAAGACTGATTGATTTGGGATCCTATGATTTGTGGAGAGTAATCATAATCATCACACACAATGGTCATTATTACATACCTAATAAATAAAACAGAATATAAAATATTTGGATACATAGGCTAGGACGTAGGTAATATTGTGTTTAAGGTGTAAAAAATTTAATTTGGTTTTCTCTGCACATTTTACCTGAAGTATAATTTAAAAGTGCTTTTGAATTTCGTATAATGGTTGTCTTATCTTAGCAATACCTTATGTGTAAGATTTAATTACTTAAAAGAAATGTGATTTCCAAAGTGCAATTTTTATTGTAAGTCTGTGCTTGGTAAGTGTTTGAATTGATTATCTAGCAATAATATTATTTTCAAAATTACATTATTTTAGTATTTGAAATGATGTCTACTTACACGTTAGCTCGTATTATGTGGCGGTGGTAATAAATTTAATCGAAACCTAACATTGATACCTGAGCGTTGTTTTATTTCTATGCTCATTAAATTAAAAGTTTACCTACTCCCGCATACGTAGGTACATAATTTAATGAATGATGTATGATACTAAAATACCACCTACCAGACATGAAATTACGAACCTAAAGTCAGGGTAACAAAATTGTATGGCAACACCACTTCGTATTACTCTGTCCCTTTTTGCGGCCACGCATGCCACTCATCTAGTTAAATTCTCAATCTACGGTAATACTCATAATAGCAATTTGGTGTCCTTTGGTGCCCCTCTCTCTCACTCACACTATAGTTATTGTATACTCTTTGCTCTCACTCACTCATTGTCACTCAAATATCTCATACCTATATCTTGGTGAATTTGCAAATCTTGTTTTGTATTTTGGTGTGGTGATAAAAGTTGGTGGTGTTTTTGTGGGTATTTCCCGGGTAAAGCTATTGAAAATTGGTTATCTGTTTAAACGGAACCGCCATAAATCTTCTCCCGCGCATACTTGCAAAATCTGTAATCATGTCGAGTGCCGATAGAATCGATTTCGAAATGGAGGTGGAAGTGGAGAGTGCATCCTCTGGTCCATCAGTCGACGCGCCAAACCCAGCTTCACCAGCGCCTGCCACGCCGGGCGGTGCCAAGAGTGTTGTCGTGACGACTGCCACCTCCGGCTCTGTCACTGTGTCTCTTCATCCCTTGGTGATCATGAATGTTTCTGAACACTGGACACGACTGAGAGCACAGGAAGGATCCCCTCAGACAGGTAAACTGCCAAAATGTCCCTTTGCAGCAGCTACTTAATCATGATGCATGATGATTAAGAGTACACTCACTAGTCACATACAATAGAGTTATTTCCACAATAGTCTTCTCTTTTGCTTTCGAATTAAAAGGACATCTTTGAGGAGACTTGTAATTGACAGCATGTAAAGATTTTGCTTTTTTCAGTTGTTGGAGCACTAATCGGTAAACAGAAGGGCAGAAACATTGAAGTTATGAATTCATTTGAACTAGTTTTCAGTGCTATTGCTGATGAAATCATTATTGATAGAGAATATTACAATTTGAAGGAGGAACAATGTGAGTACCTATTCCCTTTTTACCCGACTACCGATAGGGGAGGGTTATTGTAATATGATTTAAAAGCCAGCAACAAATAAATAACTAATGGAATGAAACCAAGAGAACAACTTGACATACAGCATCCCATGTCTTGTTTGTTTCAGTCAAACAAGTTTTTTCTGATATGGATTTCCTGGGATGGTACACAACCGGTGAGGCTCCAACTGAGCGAGACATTGCTGTGCACAGACAGATCTGTGACATCAATGAGTGCCCTGTGATGCTGATGTTGAACCCAGCTGGGAGAGATGGAGAGGTGATATGATTTTAATGACCCTCTTGATTGTTTTGTTGAACCCTTGGAAATATGTAACTTGAATGATATAAAAAATTCAGTCAGCTAAGACTTTGATAGTCTGAACATTATTGATTTGATATTTTGTGGTAAATGTGAGTGTTACTGATTTATTAAAAATAAATTTTAGCTTTTTTTTATAGACAATATTAAGGTATATTGGCTAAATCACTTTCATCATATTTTTTGTGTTGGGCAGTTTGAGTAGCCTCTTTAAAAATCATGGTCTTGTTTACAGCAATTACCCGTAGTCCTGTATGAATCAGTGATAGATGTTGTAAACGGACGAGCTACAATGTTGCTAGCTCCTCTCACATACACGCTGGCTGCTGAAGAGGCCGAGAGGATTGGTGTGGACCATGTCGCTAGGGTGTCTTCTGGTGAAGCTGCGCTCAACAGTTTAGGTAAGCTTACTGAACTCAAACTGAGAGATATCTCATTGAAGCAACACCTTCCTTGCAGAGCTTAGTTTATTTGATTTATCGGTCTATTGATTTCTATTTTGACTTATTGGTAAGCATGAGGTTTGTTAGTTAGTAACTCTAAATCTTGTCATAAATAGTGGATCGATTTTTCTAGAACTTTGTTAAAAAAACATATTCCATAGCTTCTCGACCACGTGCGCCGTTACTTATGTAAGTATGGTCAAGTCAACACCAAAGTAATTTGGGTCAAGTCAATGCTAAGCTCTGAACATTTTAATTACTTTATATTGTAAATGCTTCGTATAAGTACACAATATGAGTTACAATACTAAAAAGATACTTCTTAACATTACAAAAACGAAAAATGTGATAGCTTTGTAAACCTATTTCTAAAAACGCTTTTGGGAGATTGGTCCTGTTTAGTAATAAATTTTTGTTGCAGAGCTAGCTAGAGATAGCTAGACATTATACTTAGATGAGACGTAACTTATATTTCTCTATTTTTTCAGTGGCGGAACACCTAACAGCCCAACGGTCTGCCATCAAGATGTTAGTATCGCGAGTGCGCGCTGTGTTAGCGACCGTTCGGGCGATCCGCGACGGAACCCTACCGCCTAGACCGGCGCTGCTGAGGGAAGCCCGCGCCTTATCCAATAGGCTGCCATTGCTCACTTCACAGCAGTTCCGCACGCACTTCTATAATGTAAATGTATTTGTGTTTAGTATTGTTAGTCGTTCGTCGTCTTCTTTCTTAGTACTTTTGACACCTAGACAGCAATCACCAAACCGCCTGCAAAGCTTAGTGGTTATGGAAAATCCCCAGGTTTGTTTGGGAGAGGCACGTCCAGCAGTGGATGTATGTGTGCTGAGGAGGGTTGTTAGTCGTAAGAATAGACCATCCAAGTCGGTCTAAATGGCGCAGCGTGCAAACTGAGGTGAAACGGAATAAATCAATAAAATCAGCGAGATGACGAGATGTTACCAATGATATTGGTTGGTTCCGTTTTGCGTTAGTCGGAACGAAAACTTAAGAACATTGCACATACATCCAGCGCCGCTACCGCACAACCAAAAATAAACATCGAAATTTGGGCTCAGCAACTCATAAATTTTACACTGACAAAATGGCTTGCGAGCTGTCCGTTATCTGCCGTTTCATTTCATTTCAGTTATTTATTCCACCGTAGGTAGGTACCTGTTGATACACTTGATGTCGTTGTAGTCTACTGCATTAAAATTATGTAGGTCGCCGTCAATATAAAATGGATATATTGTGATAAAACACTGTTTTAACCGGATTGATCGCGTATATTTTATATTTTGTTTATAACCTGACGTTTCGGAGGCTTTTCAGCTTCCATGGTCACAGGCAGACTGAGGTGACATTTGTCTTTACAAGTAATTTGCGATCAATCCGGTTAAAACAGTGTTTTATTATGAGTTCTCGCGAAAATAACCTTAGAGGATATATTGTGGTTAAAGACATTTATTATTCAAGGAACTTAATATACATTCTTCAATCTCCTTGCTTAATTTTGTGATTGGATTGGAACAACAGTTTTGTAGAAGACCAACTCAGTGGTTGTCTAAAAGCAAATATTTATCCAAATTGATCCGTAATAATATGCCTTGATTTACATTGTATTTACGCGAATCTAGAGAAACTCAGCAATTCCTGATCAGTCATCATCATCAGCCTATATTAGTCCACTGCTGGACATAAGCCTATGTTCAGGCCTAATTTCTACATTCTTTTTTTCAGCAATGCAACGACGTAGCTCTCATGACCTATCTGGGTACAATCACCAAAGGCTGCAACGGTATTAACCAGCTCGTGAACCGATTCAACGTGTTGTACGACAGACAAGGCATGGGCCGCCGCATGAGAGGCCTGTTCTTTTAGGGTAACTAGTCATTTACTTATACAATAGGATTTTGTAATGTTTAAGAATGGCAAAAAGACTTATAACGGGATATTAACTTTGAAATGGCGTTTTCCTTCATTCTGCTGAGTTCTTATGAAGGTTGGTCTTCACGGGTTGGCGCGAGATTAACTTGTTTTGTGGTTTTTAATTTCTTCTACGTTCCTCAACGTTCGCAATAAAAATAGCGAAAAAGTGATTTGCCGCAAAACGTAAACCATCTATGAATTCATGATAAAACCAACTTCGTATTCACTGGTGTTTTTGGAGCATTTAAGGGAAAATATGAAATTTTATGCTAAAAATATACTATGTATACACACACACACACACAAGTTCATAGAAAATTGTTTACGATTTGCGGAAAATTACTTTTCGCTAGTTTTATTGCTTATGGAACGCAGAAAAAATTAAAAACCCCAAAAAAATTGAATATCTCGCCAAACCGCGAAAAAAAAAACCAACAAAAAATGGAATCTCACGAACCACCTGAAATCAGAAATCAATAACGTTAATGTCTTTAGGCTTTCAAAATAAGCTCTTAGACAAGTCAAATTTTAACTATAAATGACTAGCTACTGTTTAAAAGTTATTTCTATCCCACGTTATTCGATCCGCTCAGTAGGTTTGGCGTGAAGAAGTAACAAACGTCCATCCATCTATCCATCTAAACATCCAATCTTTCGCATTTATAATATTTGTGTGACGTGATAGTAGGGATTATCATGAAATAAGAAATAAATTTGTTTTTCTCCATAATTTTTTTTGTCCACTAGAGTTAGAAGTTGATTACGGAATTCCTGAAGATGTCCCCTTGTTAGTGATTTTAGTGTTAATCCGTGATAGTGTTAAAAATTGCAGTTCTACATTAGAGGAAACTGCGATTTTTTTGTATCGAGTCAAGTTGAGTCAATTCGATTATGAATCCAGGGGACACTATGCACTACGAATTTATTGTGCGAGTATTTGACATAAAACTGGGTCCTATACGTTGTTGTAAATACATCTAAGGTTTCTAGAAAGCATTTTTATTTGTTTAGTACAGATTACAGACCAGCTTAACTCAATTTTATACTTGTTTTTCTAAGTATAAGGGTCAGCTCACAGCGAGACGCGACGCGACGCGCACTTTGATTCAAAATGTAACTCTATTTACTACGAAAAAAGGTACAAATTTTATTGACAACAAACGAAAACTTGCTGCGGCGGCGGCGCCACCGCCGTGCTGCGTCTTGCTTGAGCCAATTTGAATCTTTCTCAGTTTGCAGCGTCGTGTCTCAGTGTGAGCTGACCCTAAGATGCATAACAGAAATTGAAAATAAAACAACAATCAAACGACGCAATAATTTTATTTCGCATCCTCCGGTTTAAGAATAGCCTTGATTACTAAAAATTAACATATTTTGGACACATTGAGATTCATAATATGGAAGACTTGTCGAGTCTTTTAAACAGTAAGGTAAATAATTACTTGAATACACGTAATTCCTACAAACATTAAAGAAAGTCACGTATCATAACTTTAAGCTGAATTTTTGATAACATGTCACTATTTACACTGTCTATGTTTCTATTGACAGACTGCTAACTTCGTTAGGATAGAGTACGTACATAATAGTATAAAATTTAACAGTAAGTATTGTTTATGAACTGGTACCTACAGTCTTACATTAGCAGTGCCATAATTTACTGTTAATATTTTTATGAAACCTATAATAGTAATATGTTTAATTCATCAAAAATCTTTATGTTAACATGTAGTTAAATTTATCAATTTATTGTGATATAATTTACGTTATATTTTACACCTTGTATTTAAATCTATAATTTGATGATAGTTTAGTACAAAAATATTAATTTAACGTTTTATTCGAATCAAATGCTAATATTGCTTTTATGTAACTATGAAGTAAATATTTTCTAAAATTCCACCGACATGTAAAATAAGACACAGTTTAATAATCACTTGATTACTATTTCATACAAATAACATAAATGCATTCAAACTATTTTATTTTAGAAATTGATATTGGCTATAATATTGTACACACACGCAAGCTTATGCTAGGGCTAAGCATTTCATCTAGTTATTACCGCGATCACATCATGCTTAACCCTCATAATTTTAAGTCTTGTCTGCCCTATTAACACTTACGCTTTGATTATCTATAGAAAGACTGTCAACGCCGCAAACGCGTAGAACAAAATAGCGTCCAACTTTTGGACTCTAAAATCTTCAAACCCGTGGTTGCTAACTTTTTTCTTTGAGCGTACGTAGGCATTCTTTTAGACACTCGATGCTATGTTATTTAACATCCATTTCAAATAATGAGTATTTACTACGAAAACTTTTTAATAATATCCCAAAAAATTTCGATTTCGGCAGGATTCGAACCCGCGCCTCACCTCCGTTTCATTAGTCAATGAGCAGGTATGGATAATCTTTCAAGGTTTCCCCTGTAGGTGGAGCTAATACGACGCTTAAGTCGTAAGAAGTCCCAGATATTTTCGACCAGGCACGTGTCGATCTCGTTGCTCAGTTGGTTAGAGCGCACCTGTACTGAAGGTGAGGCGCGGGTTCGAATCCTGCCGAAATCGAATTTTTTTGGGATATTATTAAAAAGTTTTCGTAGAAGATTTACCCAGTGCGAGTAACGCACTATTAAGCAAAAAGCTAATGAGTATTTACTCATTATTTGAAATGGGAGTTTATAACTGGTATTATTAGATATGCCAAAGAATAATGCATAGCGCGAGTTTCAGCCTAGCTGTCGTGCCCGCCAGCGCACGAAAGTTAGCCTGTTTTTGTGGTTATTTTGTAGCGCAACGATCTATCTAGACATATTAACAAACAAAGCCTTAGATACGCTTCAATCTTGATTTTCACATCACGGTACGAAACTTCCAACAGCATTCCTGCGTTCGCTCATAGCTAGCCAAGTCTCGACACTCTCCACGCTCTCTCTATTATTCTGTACGTGAGTGCAATGCCTTGGCGAGGGAATCCTTTGCTACGAGTCTGTTGTTTTCTCTATGCCTATGAGCTCGTCGAAGAGAGTTTGGCTATCGGGGTACACAGTGGGGTCTTCTAGCGTGTGGCGCGCGAATTTGAGCACGGAGCGGGCGAGCTGGCCTACCGTCCATTTGCGGTCTACTAGCACGCGGACCAACGTGTCCAGCTGGAAGGAATAATTAAGTAGGTATTATTTCTAAAAAATTAAATAATATCTCAAAAAATGATAACCTCGACGGTCCTTGAACCCGCAACCTTCCTTCCTTTTTTAAGTTCCCTTAAGTGTGTGCGGTGAATTGAATATGTAAATTACTACATATATCTCGAGCAAATGGTGTCCTTTCAAAAATGCACAAGCGACGAAGTACAAAGGAGAATAGTAATTGCTTGGAAGAAATATTGGAATCTCAAGGAAATTATGAATAACAACGAAATAGAGATCAACAAACATCAAGAAGAAACTTTTCGAAGTCACCATCCTACCATCATTGTCATATGGCTGTCAAAGATGGTCTCTAGAAAAAAACGACGACAACAAGCTATCAACTGGCCAAAGGAAAATGGAAAGAAGCATGCTTAGAAAAAAACTTTAAAAAAAGGTAAAAAAACAAAAAAATCACAAGGTGGAATTGGGCTGGGCACATGTGGAGGATGAAAAATAATCTTCATGATTCTACTCTCCGTTGGCCAATAAAATTAGAGTCCCAAGGACTAAGAAGAGACCCAGAGGTCGACCGGAGAAGAGCTGGCAAGACATCTTTATGAGGAGAGCTGGTCCTAACTGGATGACAAAGGCCAGAGACGAGAGAACTTGGAACGAACTGGGGGAGGTTTACGCCAAAAACGGCGACTACCTACTAACAATCAAATTCATTTAAGTATAAAAATATAAATTTGTACATAATTAAACACTAGAAAGAACAGTTTGTTCCATGATAGATACTTGCATAAGTTAGTAGTTAGTAGAGAAATGAAGGCTAATTTTTATTTTGTCTTTTAAGCATGTGCGGTAACAGCTATAAAAACAAAAACCTAAGGTATTAAATTCACAACATTAGGATAAGAAGGCTGGGATTTGTGAGTTGGATTTATTAGCTTAGGTGTCTTAAATCTGTGCTCGAAAGTGTGATATTAATGTGACACCTCTTGGTGGCATTTCTCACTCATCCATCTCTCACCGCTTGATATACCCATTAATGTGTTTGTTGGGATTACATACCTACCTACTTCATAACATTCTATTTGATAGTGGTTACCTTGAATAGCTGCTCATTCCCAGCAGTATAGTACAGTAACGCTGGCACGCCAGCCACGCTCGCGGCTAACCACTGCAGCAGCAGTTTTAGTTGCGGCTGGCCGCGCTGCCGCCGCCCGCAGCCCCAGTTGCCGGTCGCCACTGGACGGCACGACCCGCCCACCACTATCTTGTGGGCTAGTTGGCTTAGCTAGAATAGAACAGAGAGCGCTATAGTAACAGTGGCAACAGATTTTATTCATTTGAATAAATTCAGCGTGTGAACTAAGCTCCATTGATGGAGTGTTTTAATGCCTATTATTAATTCATTGAGGGCCCATGATGCGCCGCCCATTTTGGAGACCGTGTTGAGCAACGGCGGCGGCATCACTGGCTGGGCGAGGTATAGGTTAACAAAGCCCTAAATCGTCGTAGGTACGTTAGGTTTTGATAGTGGATAAGTGGTCGTGTGGGTTGAATAGGACCTTCATGATTTTTAGATAGGTTTTATCAGGGCGTTGCACAATGATTTTCTAGCGAGCAAAATTAATCACTGACGAAATTAAGCTATCCTTAGTGTGCAAAGAGTCACGCAGTGCATTACATTACATCATCACATGGCGAGGACACGTGTGTGAGTGCGTCAGAGATATGTTTCGACAGAAAGCGAAGAAGTTAGTTTCGAGCGTGATATTAGCGACAGACGCCTGACCTTAGGTTTCCTAAGCTTTACAGTGACCGGTTCGCATTCCACGGTCTCTTCGATAGTCTCGACTATCATGTTTAGCATCCAATTCAACTTTTTCTTCCTAAAACTCGGGTTGGTGACTTGTGTCGAGCCGGTCTCTGTGGAATTGCCCACAGAGTCTTCGGATCGTGTTTCGTCTTCGCTTTTCTTTTGTGTGCTTTTAAGAATCGTCTCTGGTATCGACTCTTTTACTTTACGTTTCTGTCAAAACATAGCAACCATAAGCTTCACGGAAGTGCTGAATAGTTGCAGAGTAGAACCATCCATTGATAGGTGGAGTGACGCGGGAGATATATGCAGGGATAACTCTATTTTGTAAATCACAATCGATTATAATTTATTTGGCTTGTCGTTCATTAGAGGATATCTAAATATGAAGTCATTCAACATGCACAGGGTACAGCGCGTGCTGAGCTTGTTGAAGTATTGACCGGAAGCTCGGATTATCTAAGCTCAAGTCAAGATATACAAATCTACATACAAATGAAGGCTTGGCCATATGGCATGTACAGCCATTGTTAGACTGGAACACCGACCGAAGTTTCGCATTATACCACCAATGCAACGAGTTATCGAAAAACCTGACCCACCCTTTAATAGGCTAGTTTCTAAAAAAATCTAATTAGTCTGTCAGTTTGATTATCAGAAGATATTGGATACGTATTTTTTCTTTTGACAATTAAACAAACAATTATGAAGATACTGTCAGTTAAGTCCCGCGTGACGTCACGCTGGGCGACACTAGCGATTTTGTGACGTCACGAGCCCCCATTCCCAAACTTTGACGCATCATCTTTTGTTTGTCCAATATCTTTTAGTAATCTAACTGACGGACTAATTCGATTTTTTTACGAATCTAGCCTATTCAATTGAGATGAGAGTGGATTGATCATGTTATGGTCAGCGTAGTTGAATCTTTGGCCGAATTTACTTCAGTAGAATTTACAAAGAGTTAAAAGCTTCCGATAACACGTAAAGGTTAAGTCGTGAAACGCCGTAGCGCACCAAGCCTTCATCTGCACCGGCCTCTCAAGAGTCCATCACGCTCATGCTTACCAACTGCGCCGCCAGCCTATGCCTATGCCTGGCCAGCTCCAATGACAGTGACCTAGCCGCCAGCGCTAGCCGCCTCGGCGCCGCCCTGTCTCTAGAGTCTCGCCCAGGCCCGTACAACTCTGCTGCCTCGGCCGAGCCCGCGCCAGAGCTCGTCCCACTTGCCATGGACTCGCTGAGGGTACGCTTTAACAGGGAACCGGCAAATCTGAAACAGATTCACGCATTATGCTTAGATTGAATCTTAAAGATTCATTCAGATCTTCGTTAAGGTTGGTTTGATAGACACAGAACCAGAAAGAATATTTTTTTAGAGAAAATGCGTTTCTGTCATATAAAAAATACACAAGACGGATAGGGAGTTGACTCACGAACTTAACTCTATGAAGTACCTACATCAAGAATTAATAGTAGGTGTTGTAAACTTTGTAAAATCAGTAGCGGAAAAGTTAACTCTACCTATCGTATTGAAAGATGAATAAACACAAAAACAACAAAAAATTAGTTAGCAACACCGACCAGCTATTCACAACCTCCACGGCGAATACCTGATCGCTTAGCAAGAATAAATAACCGAATAAGTGAATTCAGAGGTCTATCCAGATCGACCACGATAACCTCCTTTGAAATTAATAAATCCCAAAAATTTACGATCTCGACGGGATTCGAACCCGCACCTTCCCCTTCAGCGCAGGGTTGCTCTTTTTTTTCCAACTAAGCTACGTGATCTTATCTAGTCGACCCGTAAATCTTTGGGAGTTCTTTCGGCACTTACGCCGTCAGCGCCACCTACAGAGGAAACAATGAAGTTATCCAATTCTGCTCAAAGACCAAATTTACATTTAGTTCTTTGACGAGAGGTTTTGCCGTTGCTTGATTCTAAGGTTTTTATTTATTTTGGGATTTATTAATTTCTTAGAAATTACCCAGAGTACTATAATAAATAAAAACCTTAGAACCTCCTTTGAAATAGCCAACCTTAATTAATAGTCCTTACCTAATCACAGCCAGATCTCTTGAATCCAATTCCCTCGCCTTATGCTCCCCTGAATCCGCGTCTACTATCGGATCGCTGAGCCATTGATTGAACTGCTCGTAAACTTCTTCCAACTCTGACCTGCAAGCATAACAATTCCTATAACATCAATTCATGTTAGCCCATTGACACCCAAGGCTTCCTTTCAAGGGCCACGGTAGTGTGCCTGCCAAGTCTAGTAGCAGCCGCCACCCGGGAACTCTTTTCTCGAACCATCTCATGCCAGATTTGAGCTATCGATATCTTTGTTACAAATGAAAACCAGGGCCTGAAAATAGTTTTCAGGCAATTAAATGGCTGACTTGTTTCTTCTTGTGATCTCGACACTTTTTACGGCCGAAGTATTACGAGACGAGATTTGGCATCATTACCCGACTACCAACAGGGGAGGGTTATGAGGTTAGCACCCTATGTTTGTATGTTTGTATTATATTTGTATGTTTGTATGTATGTGGCCGATTTCTTTGTTCCCACGTAGCGCTGAAACTACTGGTTCGATTTCAACAAATTATGTATCGATTGATTCGTCTCAATACCCCGATGGTTATAGGCTATAGGATTTAGGGCTCCGACCCCGAATAAGCCTTCAAAACGCGTATTAAACTTTTATAACTTTCACGTAGCCGGGTTGTAGTTTTTAACTTTATCTTGTTTTACATTAATGTTTTTGTTCAAATCCATCTTGACTAAGATAACCTTTTTGAATTTTATGAACGAATTAATGTTGTCGTCCTTTAAAAGGCGCTTTCATAGCAAATTTTCAGCAGGTATTCTTACGTGTATTCAGTACTGAAGCTGTATTTGGAACTGTTCCCGGTTTCCTTCCTGCCGAGAGGCTTGTGCCGCGGCGAGGGATCTCCGTTGCTCATGGTTTCCTTTTCAGTCAGCACGAAACCCACGGAGCCACCCCGTTTTACCCTGCGAGAAGAGATATTACAAAATTGACTACTGAGCATGAGCCTCTCCCAAACGACGCAATGACGAAAATTGTTACTATGAGCTGTCCGTTCGTATCGTTAGTCCATCGATTGCGAGGTCTTTCAACACTCCATATTATAGCATATCTCGGTCGCACCCGATAATCCTAAAGGGTACGTCTCTATGTAGAAGTGGAACAGTACTGACCTAATATCGTTATCATTAACCCCTGCCCCGGATATGCTGATCCCGACAGCGTAACTGGAGCTGTCAGTAGACCAGTCTCCCGTCGTGCTGGTGGTGCAAGAATGTTCCGCTTCTCTCCTCAAAGCCTCTCTGAGTCGACTCGCGAAACTCAGCCGTCTCTCTTCGGTGGATAACTCTTTGGTGTAGTGGAATGAAGTGGGTCGGGCGCTCTCGCCTCTGCCTTCGTCTTCGCTGCCTGTTAACATTTTCAAGCAAGGTTTCAGAACACTACCCAAAGCTGTCCTTACTTTAATAACATCTGGCTTTTTAAGGTTTTGTAATATAGTGCGTAAGCCCCCGCACTATGGGTACCTAATCTCTAAGAAATTAAATAGGTTCCATTAATCGTAAATTTTGGGACCTTATTAATCTTGCTTTTTATTAGCAATTAAAAACTTTACTAGATTTCAAAATGGTAGTAGGAAATTCTCTGCTTTTAACTAAGTCTACTAAATTTTTATGGTTTCATCAGTTCATGTTAGCCCACTACTGGAAATAGAACTCCCTAAAAACGCCATAGCGCCCTGTCTTCAGTGTGCAGTCAGCAGTCTTTCGCTGATTATCTTCACTCAAGAAAACATTTGATCCTAACTGTTGTTGGTTCTTCGGGAGAAACAATCGGCCTGTGGATGATCCTAGCACTAACCGTAGTCAAAGCTATCATTGGCGCTGTGGAACTCGTCGTCACTGGAGTTGCAGCTGGAGTAGAGGCTGTCCTGCTGAGTGTCGGCGAGGTCGGCGGGCCGCGTCACCGGCAGGCATTCTCCCGAGGATCCCAGCACTATGAACTTGCCGCGACGATTGTTCAGAGTCTCTCCGTCAGGGGATAGCCAGCATTTACGTTTGGATAACTCTACACCTGGAATGTTAGTTATTTAGATAGATTTTATTTTGAAATGCATTTCTTTTTAAGTGTGTGTGTGAAGTCTATTTGTACAAATGACTAGGTACTTTATTAGTATAAGTAAAGTCTACGAATAAATAATAATAAGTCAGGAATAGAAACTGCGTTAAAAAAAAATACAAAAAAAAGTCGTGTCCAAGTAGGCGGGGCTTAAAGTCGTGTCCAGCGCGTCACTTTATCAAGCCGAGATGGTCAAAAAATAAACGAAATGAAGTCAGGACAAATTTTTACTTAATTTGAAAGGTTTTTTCCTTGATTAAATATGTTGTATGTTTAACGATTAAATTTAGATATTTTTCAGAAATGTATTATGCTTATTGCTTATTTTTTTTAGTTTATCTGCCGATACGACTTATTACTTATTCGTAGAATATAGCCCAATAAGGTACATATCTTATTGGGCTTTGAAACAAGTAAAATATAAGCACTGCTGCATTGTCTTGAATAGTTGCATCCTTTAAGAAAAGAACGAATGACTTACTAGGGTCATTCAGATTGAGCGTAGCAGCGCAGTAGTTCTGCGGAGAAGGACTCCTACTGTTGTAACTGTTGAGGGTACTGCAAGATGACGCCTGTTTTATCATGACCGTCGCTTCCACCTCGGGCGGCGTGTGGCAGAACGATTCACCTAGAAGGTAAAGGGAAAGTCATGATGTGATCATAATTTTAATTTCTGGTTTATTAATAAGTAGGTACTACCTACTCAGAAAAATATCGTGAACTTGCCCTCAAAAGCGATCTCGTTCTAAATCAAATAAAAATATTATCTTAACTGGGGTGCACGTGCGAAGAAGTGTAGAACTTTGAGTATTCTCAAATAAATAAAAACTAGGTGTGGATAAATCTGAATGCTATCAAATGAGGAAGGCTGTATAATCAGCTTAATTTGCGCCTAGATACACCTTTCCGTCTAGCTGAAACCATAAAAAATTGACGATGTATCCAATTTGGTTTTAGTAATCCGATTTGGGTGTCCATTCGTAAAACCTAAACTTGAAGTAAGAACTAGGCTATAGGCTATCACATTAGTCACATATTATAAGTGTCAAAGTACAAAAAAGGTGAAAATCGCTCATAGTCCCACGGTCATGGGACATGGAGAAGGTAGGTACCCGAAATATTGATAAAAAAGTACCTAAAACTTTAATATTTCTGGTACTTTCCCTACATGCCTCATGGCCGTGGGACATAGTGGAGATCATAGAAAGTAAATGAAACCATACCAATAGGAGAAAGTCGGTTTTCATGCCTGGATTCCTTGCCCTTCATCGGAGTTTGCTGGAACGCGAGAAGACATTTGTTAAGCTCTCGCAGTACGTTGTCCTCTTCCCATTGGCTGAGCGGTAATTTGCTGTAGTCTTCTGCATCCATCAGGCAAACTGTCACCTACGAAAAAAGTGTTTAAAATGCTCATTAGGTACCATTTTTGATATTTGCGGCTTGGCATCCGATTTCGATGTTCGAATCGAACGGTTCTAGTTACTCGTGGTTCGTGGTATTAAGAAAATTAGCAAAAAACTCGTTTGTGTGATGACCTCCAAAAATATCGATGGTTCGGTGAATAGAACACATAACCAACTTATCACGAGCAAGAAAGGCTTTAAAAACTGTCTAACCATAGAGATGTGGGTCTTATCTTAACGCAGACAATTGTAAGAAAAAGAGAACGAGTCAAAGTGTCTTACAGTTTTAGGTTCTTCCAGCAGATCGATCTTGGTCTTCTGCCTCTTGTCACAGATTCTGCTGAACACTCTGACGCCTTCCACCTTGAGCACCTCGTTGTCTTCCAGGGCCTCTACAGACAGCATCGCGGGAAGGAGCTCCGGCATCATGAACATTGATAGGGATTCCTGCAAGAAGGAACCGCTTATTCCCGGTTGTTCTGTGCGCAAGACTACTACTTACTAGGATGGGACAAAAGTTGCTCTGTGCACCAAAAATATCGGTACAAAAATCGAAAAGTACAAAACATGAATTTCTCAATTTTGGCTAAATGCAAACTTGTGAGTTTTCACTCTACGGCGACGATATTGTTCAAGTCTACCCTTTAAAAAAAGGAATTACCTAAATTAAAAAACAATTGTTAATTGATATTATGATTATAAATTTCTGCCATAGTAGTACCTAGGATAATTTTTTCTAGTGATGAAAAACGAACTATCATCTTCCTGTATTCCGTCACAGGAATTTTAAAAATAGTGATATCTTTATGTTTATATTAGTTAACTGCTTCGATAATTAATCGTAGGTTTTATACCCATGACTTTTCGTTTTATACCTGTGAGTCCCCATCAATAAGCGTGTCTCCTCCAATCCTGCTGGATGCGAAGCATATGCGGATAGCCTCATCGTTCTCGCATCTCTCGGGCCGCCCCTCGTGCCGGACCAGAAGCTTGCAGAGGGGCAGAGTGCACTCCAGCCAGTCTTCTATTGTCAGCCATTGTTTTGACGTCATTACCTTAAAACATCAGATGCTTGTAAAAGACGCTGTTTGCGGCCTATCACGCGTTTTTGCGCTTGGATAGGAGCCTACGTGTAATTTAAGGTCTAGAACGTACCTCTTGGATTTTTGGCATGATGCAGTAACAAACATTCATCTTTCATTTCATCTATCCAAATAGTAATATACCTATCCAAATAGTCTAACCCAAAAGTAATGGTGTGGGGAATCTAGTCTCGTAAAACGTACTTAATATAGACTCATATTTTTCATATATGTACCTACCTACCTAGCTCAAGCAATCACTGGTTATATTATAAATAGGTACTTGTTCCAAAAATACAAACCACATCGTATCATAACTAAAGGTTACCTACCTACCTACACATGTATTACGCAGCAAAACAAATTAAAGTTACACAACAAATCACAGGGGAGGGGATTGGCATCGTTTTATATGCCAACGACCTGCATTAGCCTCGTAGCCTACTACGGCGTAGCTATGACGTCAGATGCAGGCATGATGTTGACTAAACTGTGTCTACGCTGCTACGGACTGCTACGAAGCTATTTGCTACAGGAAATTGCGCTCTTCCTCTGTTTTGGAAGTCTACCAAAAAGTTTAATTTTTTTAAGTTGTTGACTACTCAGTGTCTACGCTGCTACGGAGTGCTACGACACTACGTGCTACGGAAAATTACGCTTTTCTTACTTCTGTTTTGAAGAGTTTAGAGTTCGATGGCTATTCTTTTGGCATACAAGAACATTGGAAAACCAAGTTTTATGCAAGTTTCAATTTAAAAGAAGTTTCGTACGTGTGTGTTTCGTGTGCGTTTGTTCTTAATTTATTCAATTCAATTTCAATTCCATTTATTTATTCATACCAGTGGCTCACGAGGAGCACTTAGTCAAGTCAAATGCATTCTCACACTTCTTACGACTTTAAACTACTTCACCCTGTAGTAGCTAGGTACCTATAAAGTCGCCTAATAAGTCTGCCAACATTTGTTGGTATTCTAACATCATATTCTAGGTAAAACAATTAGGATTGCCGTCACAGAATATGTTTATTACGTAGGTTGTGTAAATAAAATACGATATTTGGGTTATCAGTTGAGGACTCACCTGTCTGCTTATTTTGATAGAACCTTCATTACTGTTTTTATCTAGCCACTCGAAATAATGGAGCAGGCTTTTTAATTTATTCCTTTGTGATTTTCTGAAATAAATATCCAGATTAATTACATGAAATAAGCCGAAAACTATTAAAAAATTTAAGATATACTCAATAACGTTTATTTCTTAAGGCTTACAAAATAAGCACTTAGACAAGTCTTATACCTAATTGAATCATTGAACAACACATGGTAGGTATGGAAATTAACAAGACTTTTTTATAATAAGAACATTTTATATGTATATGAAAAATATCACTTAATCAGGAAAGATTGCTGTCGGGAGTGTTTGTCGTGATTGCTGACAATATCCCAATTTGTATTAAGAATAGACACAACAATTCTTTCTCAATAAGAGCATGGGAGAAGAGCATTGAAGTGCGTTGTGAGTATTACAACTGTCAACTCTATTATGCTTTTAATCACTAGTAGGTACCTACAAACCTGTGTAAATTCTTAAAAAAATGTGTAAAATTGAAGTCTTGTAGCGTCGGATGTGTTTTGAGCGTCCGTTTCGGGAAGGTTGAGAAGAAGGCGTGAGCGACGAGGGCCGACAGGAAGTTGTAGTCCAGCTCTGTGGCGTCACCTGCAACGACAGACATTTGTAGCCACAATAGCATCTATTTAGTGAGGCCGCACACCAAACATACACTTGTATTACGACAATTGTAGCACCACTTTTGAAACGCGTCACATTTATCGCCTCTAATACCTACCTGCGTGCTAGCACGCACACCATGGTTTACCTAATGACCAAGGACACAGACACACATTATATAGTAAGTAGTGAAAATGTACCTATGTCTTGTGTGCGGCCTCACTTAGAAATAAAACTATTAAGGGAAATAAACTGCTAATGATGATTATAATAGTACGTAATGCACGGAATGTATTGCATCAAAGTAAAAAAGGGTACTTTTTATCCCGCGAAAACACACTCGAAGCCGCTGGCAGAAACTAGTAAAAAATATGGTTAATTATTTCACTGCCCAGCCTTAGCCAATAGCGGTGCGTGCGAGCCGGATGGGCTGCGGCTATACACTTCAAGCAGCCCAACATATCCATGCGCGTCATAGGCAATCATATCCATGCTTGTCAGTGACAACTCGCACTCACTTTGCTGCTGCAAACTAAACATAAGTCCTTTCGGTGGGCGCCACTTCTTGAGATGCAGTGCTCGGTTCACCATAATCCTGATGGTGTTGTCGAGGAACTGCCGACGTTCTTCAGCCGCCATTTCCTCCTCAAAGAACACCTCGAGGCCTTTCATCAGCTCCGCGTCTTTGATGTCGTCTTCAGGATCGATGCCAATGCTGTTGATGATGTTTGCATACATAAGAGTTCTCTATTCTAGATGGATGTAGAAAGATAAGAGGCTAGCAAATCTAGGTTTATTAATTAACTGACCGATTAATTTATTAATGTGAGCTACAAAAGTTAAATTTCTTTGTCCCCCGAAACCATATGTAAGCATATGCCTTGTTATGGGTTCACGGAAAGTTAATACGAATTTTATGGATATTTTGCTTTTAGGTATAATACACTTTATTTTAATACAGTTGGTGTTAAAAAGGTAAGAGTTATTATTTATCGTAACAAATAAAACGATAAAACCAAGGTATAGTTAAACTTACGAATACTTTGCTACTACTACCACAACCAACGTAGGCAGACAGGTAGATACTATAATGATACAAGTCGAATAAAGTATAATCTCACACTTTTCTATCTTACGAACTTTATTCCATTCTAGGTTAACATTAATGTTCGGTAAATCTGACTTACTTGCACATATCGTGTATTTTCAGCATGCTCGCAGTAAGTTTGGCGGGGGAAGACGCCAGAAGAAGGTGCTTCAAGTGCCGCTGCACATTGGTCCACCAGGGCAGGTCACAAGGTAGCATTACAAGCGCCATTCTGAAGAAAAAAGAACGAGAACTTGAAAACCTTGAAAATGTTAGTTGAACTTTGGCGGGTGATTACGTTCCATTACGGGTTTTCCTAACACGAATTTAAACTAGAGCGTATGGACTCAAAATAATTAACTGCTTTATTGCTATCTACAAATTAAACTAACGAAAGGAATATTTAAATTTCCTTTATATTGTCATACCAAAAGGGCGTGGGATAGTTAGCTTTTTCATTATCGACAATATAAAGTTTGGTTTCAATAACGAATAGGAAAGGAACGAAGCGCTAACATTTGACAACTTTGACATTTACAGTCCGGTGCTCATCGCATAATCTGTGGCTTGCACTTTGATCTTTCTCGCTCGCTCGAAGAAAAATAAAGTATCCTTGTTTTGTTTGTTCAATTCGAAGCTTTAAATTTTTGTTTTGATTAGCGATAGTGTAGTCCTAAAAAGATTATCATGAAACACACGCACAATATCACATTTGTTATCGTAGTTACGTAAGAAGATCCAATCTTGAGAAATCATACCGAAACAAGACCGGTAAGCAAATAAACTTGAAGAGGTACATAATTAACCCTTTTATTAATCAAATTCAAATTGTTATTGAGATTGTTAGCTAATGGAACAGTGAACCAGTATCATAAAACCTAAATAAAAGCCTTATTATCGCTATCAATGTATTTGTGTGATCTATAATCATAAACAATCGCAAAAATAATCAATAGATCAAAGGTCGCGCAAAAATGAGCGTCAGGACACAATTAATTAAAGCTGTTATTCTTGGAGCTCCAGCTTCAGGAAAAGGTACGATATCCTCACGAATTGTGAAAAAGTATAAAATAGAACATGTGTCCAGTGGAGATAAATTGAGAGACCATATCGAAAAACAAACTGACCTAGGAAAAGAAGTAAAAAAGTATTTGAATGAAGGTAAATTAGTTCCTGACGATGTGATGATAAAGTTCATGATGACTGAGCTTCAGAAAGTAAGGTCCAAACCATGGTTGTTGGACGGGTTTCCTAGGACAGTGGAGCAAGCTGATGCGCTATGGAAAGTTCAGCCAGTCGATATTGTTTTGAACTTAGTTGTACCATTTGAGGTGATTATTGACAGAGTAAAAAGTCGTTGGGTACACTTGCCTTCAGGTAGAGTGTATAATATTGGATTCAACACCCCGAAAGTTAAAGGGAAGGATGATGATACTGGTGAAGATTTAGTACAACGGCCGGATGATAAACCTGAAGCTGTTAAAAAAAGGTTAGAAATCTATGAAAGTATCACAAGACCAGTAATTGATTTTTATAAAAAGAAAGGCATCCTGAATGAGTTTGAAGGAAGAACATCAGATGAAATCTGGCCCAAGGTCACAAAGTTTTTAGATCCTGTATTAGAGTACTAATACAAATCTTAAATAATTTTTAGTTTTTAGTAATGGTGGTGCTAGTGTGACCTGTCTAACTTTTAGTATGTTATACTATAAGTGTAGGTGCGATAATATTTTTTAAATACATTTTTGATACAATGTACAAGCCACAGTGCACAAATATTTTCGGTAGTTTTATAGGTAATTAAAGTGATATAATTGATTTATTTTATAAGAACCATAGCTATTAAAAATACATGTCTTTGCAACACGTCAATTCATAGAAGCAAATGTTCTTACTTAGTCAACATGTAGCATCTTCATGCACACTTGGTATTGTAGACAGTGTAAATACCAATTTGTATTAGCTTTAAGCCATAAATGACAAAACAAAATACTAAGCCTTTTGTTAAATTGCATGGTTAACAAACTATGTATAATCTAGTCCAGTGTGGATTATTGTAGATTTAGCAAAGTAGACTGAACTAGCCACATATCCAAAGCATAAATTAGGTGGTAAAAGATGTATAATTATTCCTTATAGAAATATATGAGTGTCCAATGTCCATATTATATTGTTGAATTTATAAAGATTTTGAGTTGTTATTTACAAATAAACACTTTAAATAACAATTGTATTTTATTTTAATTTGCATTTATGTACCCAGTTTTCTCTAATTTTCTTGTATCTTATTCATGTGTAAGTAGGTAGGTATGAGTTTTAATCATAATCAGGCAATCAGTAGAGGTGATTGCTTTATTATTCTTGCCTATATACAATAGGTACCTATAAACGTCTAAACTACAAGTCAGACGCTTATGCTTCATCTAATATATGGTTTTTAAGCAGGTCGCGAGGCACGTACATGTGTATAGCATTGATATTCTCTACCTAAAGCGCGTAGAGCTACAAATCATAGTAATTGGTAACTAAATACCGTAGAGTAGAGGAATAGATTTAGTTTCGATTCGTCACTTTAATCGCTTCTTAGAACAGCGTAAATTATGGACTCGTCTTGTTCAATATATGGGTATTTTGTTATTTGGTAGTGCTATTAAATAAAGTTAGTAGGTATTGCTACGTTCAATATCTCATTACCCAGTAACCTCGATAATTACCTTGTGCAGAAAAAGCACCGATTAACAAAAAAAATCACAGATCACTTTCAACAACACCACAGTCACTTTCGCCTGATGGCAATTTTCTTTTTGCGCACTTTTCTCATTGTCCACCAAGAGAGTTATTTCTTTGTAATTCTCGCATGCAAAATTTCTTGTTCCTTTTCTAAAAGACAGAAATAGTGTATGGAATTAAACGCGGACCGGCTGCGAGCGAGCGAGAGTCGAGCGCGCGAACCCCGGCTATATTTAGCAGCTTTCGTGCATAGCCGCTGAAATTAGATTGTAAATAAAAGCTTGGGTTAACAGGAGTCGTAGTCCTCATTAATCGTGCCTAAAAGGCATTTCGTTAAGCCACACTTAAGGCACATAAGGTAATACGAGTATACGTACACTAGGTACTAGATTCTCGCGTGACTATTGTATGCATTCACAAGCTCACGTTGTTTATAAAGTGTGCTTTAATATTTCCTGTTACGAGTACAATTCACTTACGTCCTAGGTATCAGAATTTAAATTATGAATGACTTTTGTGGGTTCTACTATTATACTCGTGATTGAATGTTCCGGAATCTCTCTAGATGAGAATATGTGCCTATGGAACAAAAAGAAGAATAAGAGGCACTAGATGAATGTTTTCCTTGCAACCCCCTGATAGACGATGAATTAAGCTGACCTCTTCCACGATTTCCCGAGTGAGCTTTTATTTATCTAGAAAGTAGAGCACGTAAAAGTTGCACTTATCGTAAATTGCACACACCATATTATTGAATTGTTATTGATCTAATGTATTTCATTTGGTATTAGTACTGTACCTAAATATTAAACGATAAATGACTTCGTGGGTAACTCGAACTATGTGGGTAAATAGAGTAGTAGAATGCGATGCGCGCTCTTCTACCGGCGGTTCAAGCTGTACTGACGACGGACCGACTTTCACTGGGGGGGCGCCTACCCTTGCTCTGCCGGCTGTCGCACCCTCCACCCTGCCAGTGACGTCACTAGCGGTGGCGTCACGACCTACGCCGCCTTACGACGACGCGCCGCGCCGCCGCCCGCCCAATACATAATGCCTGCCTGCCTCGTGATTGTCGTGCAAGCTGCCTCTGAAACGTTACGTAAAATGAAATATGAAAATACCGACGACCTGCGTCAGTAGCAGAATATTACATTTTCATGTCATTCTAAAGGTCGTAGTTAGTTTATTTGCATAACGACTTAGGCGGATTACTGTGAACTGTGGGCTTACCTAATTCGTATCTTCTACCTTTTTATCTGCCTGCCTGAAGACATGATCATTGTGGTGGTAGGGTTTCTTTTAGCAATGCTGGTACTAATACTAGTTATGATTATTTCAATGTCTCGGCCCGAATGGTAGCACCTGGGGATTAATCTACCTGACTACTTTTTTGAAAATAATGGTAATAATTGTGATTGATTATGTAGGTGGTGTTTATCATGATTCTAGGTCAACGGGAAGAACCCTATAGGTTTTGTGTGCATATGATTCACTTGGAAAATTCAAAAAAAATGGGCATAAACGGCTGTAACTTTTGATTGCATTGACTTAGAAATTTGATTTATATCGCGGCTCCAAGAGGTTACGAACCTGAGTAGGTATATGATGTGAATCTGAACTCGATACCTCCACGCGTTTCTGAGAAAAGATGTTTGACAGACGGACAACAAAGTCATACCATAAGAGTTTCTTTTTCTTTTTGAGGTACGGAACCCTAAAAATTGAGGGTTAAAAAAGCCGCCAAGCTTTTGCACTTGGTTCCACCAACCCCCTGTTACCATTTATGGCACACGGTCTGCCGAACACCCTGTATAATCTCATTTTATTATTTATGTAGCGGAGACTTGATTTCGAAACGCTGCGCTACCGCTCTTGGCCTCGCGCTTTATAAGTAAGCCGAGGGTAGGATGGTTAAGTTAAAATATTCTTTGCGCATGCGTGAAGCTTTCCTTGTCTAGATATCTCTGTCTACGGAATTCCTCCGGAACCCTCTTGGTGACTGCTGATCGCCTGGTATAAGAGGCGCCCGTGGACAACCGTTGCCGCCCTACAAAGCGCCTCTGGGCGGTTTTGGGCGGAGCGCTCGCACGCCCAAAGTAATTCTGGTTATTTATGGGAAAAATTCAGCTGAAAAACGAAAATTACAGTAACCGTTCTTCATATGCCAATGATATGAATATTTCAGATTTAAAGTAGGTATATTTTTTACCAGTAGGTTTATACCCCTTTTGGCTAATACATAATATGTATTATATTATAATATTATTCAGTAAAAGATGGGTGAACATTAACACCATATCAAATATTCGGTCTAATTATAAGATTCTGAGAAACATGTCTATTTCAGAAAAATTAAGAGTTGTTTTTTACCAACGAAATAATTTACGCTGCTAAAATATAGGTATTTGCGAGTAACAGTGCCACCTTTCAGTATTTTCGTTGTACAAGAAGCCTTAAATTAGTAAGGCCCCGGAACAGTAGGCTGTTTTATCTTAGGTAAGGCCCAAAGCAGAGAATATTACAAATAATACTAACGAGGCTCCACAAAACACCCACGCATGCACCCCTTAGAAGAAATCGTTTTGACTGTTCCTTTCTTTTTATGTAACCCTAGTAGCTTTGCCATCTGACGTCGTTTTGCGCCGCCCTAACCTCTCTCATGTGGCCGCCCTAGCACGTGTGGGCGGAGAAACATTTCCTGATTTGACAGCCGTAAAAGTCTTTTGTGTTACAAAATTTCCTTTTTTTACTTTTTCAGTAGTTTGCTTCTGACAATTATTTTGTTCTACCTACTTACTTACTTTTCAGTATGTGAAAAGTCCTACCATCTATCAAGTAGAGTTTTTTTTAATTTGTACTCGTATGTTAATGTTGTCTATTTTTGAATTTAGTTGCTCTTTCTAAACAATAAGTAACTTGTAATATTTACGCCACAATAGCCAACATAACTATCTATTTCAAGGAAATAAATATTCCCCACGTAAAGATTGACAGTTACTCCGTAACGGAAATCTTTTCTCACTTACATAAGTTAAACCAACATAATATTTATCCTACAGCTTTATGTTCTCCTAGTGATTTCGACCTCTAGAGCGGACGCTTCCTCTTTGGACATCCTTGGAAAAGGTCACAAAATGCCAAAGGCCACGATTTCGCAAGGCTTGGATGTCATAACAGTCTGGTAGAGCTATTAGGAAGATTAGTTCTGGAGAGAGATGGGTTCATTGTTGGTTTGTAAATTAATCACTACATAGTATAAAACAAAGTCGCTTCCCGCTGTCTGTCCCTATGTATGCTTAGATCTATAAAACTACGCAAAGGATTTTGATGCGGTTTTTTGATAGATAGAGTGATTCAAGAGGAAGGTTTATATGTATAAATACATGCAACCGTCCGAAGCCGGGATGGGTCGCTAGTTATTTATATTTCAAAGTAATCGAGAAAGTTTCGAGTAGTAATTGCCCACTCATTTATTTGCTGTTTGACAATTATTACTTACGAAAGTTTCGTTTTTTTTTCGAGTCCACATAGTATGTAATAAAGATTATTCTAGATTATTCCATGAAAAAATATTGAAATAGGTAGTACAATAATTTAGTTCCACAGTAACTTAATCTGTCTTACTATTTATTCCGGAAAAACGCGTGTATGTCGCCGGCAGAAGCAAGTAGCAAATATAACAAAGTTTTATTCTATTGAATATTCTGATTCCAAAAATAAAGTCATTTAGAGCGTCTAAGCGTCTGAGTAAGGTCTGTAAAATAATACAAAATGTTGAGCAAAAGTAACAAAATCGATAACAACTTCTTCATAAACAATATCGATTGAAATAAAAAATCTATTTCGTAAAACATTAGGACTGACATATTTGAATGTCAGTCGAACTACCAAAGATCAAAATAAGAGAATGGAATACATAATTGTTTCATTTCTTGAGAATGGAATACATAGTTTTTGAAATATTTACATTATGATTTATAATGACCGATCAGTAAGATTTGATACGCGTAGGGAAAGTGCATATATATATTGTTTTTTAGCTACATTAAATACCCTCGATTATGAATACAAAATCAGGTTATTTCTGTCATTTTAGTGTATTGTCATCAGAATTTATTTCAAAGTCGCTGAGAAGTTTTTGAAATTGCGCTTTAAAGATTTGACTAAAACATACATAATCGCGAAGCTAATAAAAAGCATGTTAAACAATTTTGATTATAAATTTATACCTATTTATTTGTGGTGTACTTTACTTCATTGGTGTAGGTAGTAACCACAAAACGATGATGAATGTAATAAATCTATCTTCCTAAATTAATGAACTCGATAATAGTTACACACCCTTGATAAAATTTACCCCTGTTATCGCGCACCCCTGTAACCGGTAGCGACAACTTGTGACCCCTTGTACCAGGGCAACATACATGTTAAGAGGAATTCCACCCTTACTACACTCACACAAGTAAGGGCGCATTACAACGTTTGTAGATGTGTGTATGTTAGTAGATGTGTGTGTGTAGTTATCGTCATGGACATTGTTTCATATCGCTTTGGTTATCGTAGTTTGTTTTGACGTCTGTGGCGCGGTGGGCGAAGGTCCGACTGCGACGCAGGATTTGCGGATTTGCGACTTCGATTGCCGTCTCGGGACAAATATTTGTACGATCTGCAAATATCTGTTCCGGGTGTTCTGGTCGTTTTATATGTATAATAAAAAAAAACTATCTATGTAATGTAATGTATTATGTATATCAGCAATCTAGTACCCATAACACAAGCTCCGCTTAGCTTGGGGCTAGATAATGCTGTGTGAATTGTCCAGCATTATTTATTTAGTTCTGCCAGTTCAAATAATGTAACGGAGTCTTTTAAATCCTAAGTATGCTTTTTTATTAGAAGCTAAATTATAGTTTCTTTTTTACGAAGTATCTAATTGAAACTCGATCCCCTTATTAGGAGTGGTTCAATCCGAGTCTGGCTCGCCTAATTTGATTAAAATAAGAAAATCCTTGACAAAGCTTGTGTTGGGTTTCCTTGTAATTAGTTTGCCGTTTTTATCTTTAATTAAAGGGACACCTAACAATTGAGAAATTTGAACGCTTCCGGTTTTATGATTACGTTTTTTTAGTACCTATGATTAATCTTTGGAATGTTTAGTAAACAAATTTTACGGTGGCAGTTTGGTAAATTTATAATTGATCTATCTCATATAACATAGTATCAAAATGTCTACAATATTAAAGTCACAAATTGGGAATTTTAGATTCTTTCAGTCACTTGCAAACCTAACCAATCTGCTCCATCAAACTGATTGTCCTAGTGAATTCGAAATATTCGAAAACCACTAACTTACCATAAACCCATACCACTGCATACATAACACCCCAACGTGTGTGACGTCATAACTCCTCCACCCTCTAACCGACCCTCCGCGATAGTAGCGAAAACTATAAGACTTCCTCGCTATGCTGCTATCCTATTGAAACAAACTACTTTCGCGGGGCCCTTGCAGGCTAGTTCCCTTGGTTAGTTGTCAAGTTTCTACCCTCTTCACAGCTATGAGAGCCTGGTAGTTTCGTAGCGCCTGCGTGACGTCAGCGACATTCCTCACGGAGGGTAGTTTTATAGTCGTAGGCATGTGCGTAGGCTTGCTACGACGGCGTAGAGCAATGGCTACGGTGCTACGGGTTCTCGTAGCTCGTAGGCTTCTACGGAGCTGCGGATTCATTTCCATAGTACTTTCAGGGTGCGCAAAAATAGAGTTTTATAAAACACAATTTATTGCAAGGTTTTTTTAGGAACTGCAAATAGATTTCGACTTTATTTTTGTATGCGTTTAATGCATACAATATTACGTTGAGTACTACCTAGTATGATTGAAAGTAAGATTGTAAAATGTAAAATTTGATTCTTATTACCAATTCCGTTACTGGAAAAGTACAGATATGTTAATCTAGATTTATACAAAAATATCAAATAGGTATGCATTTTCATTACTCTTTGAGCTCATGATGCCTACGAGTTGTACCTACTTCTCTTGTTTCAGATTTGACCAACTAAAGAAGTAGGTAAGGGTTTTTGGGACAACACGTCTCAAAAACCCATAATTTATAGGTACCACACCGTGCGGAAATAGGTTAGCTATAGTATAGTATATAGTTGTGCTATCTGTGCTACGGGAGAATGTACCAGCTTACTTCTTCAATTTCTACATTCCTGGTACAAATAAACTCGGTGGCAATACCGGTTACCGGGGATTTCATTTTCCGGTTATGCAAAACCATGGAAAGTTTACCTATCGGAGACGAGTTTTAATACTTAGGCATTATTATTTTGGTAAGGTATCACAAGCTTACTCTTAAAATAGCTTCTGTCCGTGAAATCAGATCATTTACCAGGATAAAAGTTGTACTTATCTTGGAAAATGTATGGCTAAGCCGCGAGCCGATATTAACAAATAAGTGAATTTACTGATACGTGTTAAGATAGGTATAGGTTTAGGTAGGTATTGGAATTCACAAGTGAACTGCAGGCTCTGCCCATCATCATCATCATCACACGTCCGTGAATATGCCAGGTCTTTACGTGTATAGTATAAGTAAAATATAAAATATGAATTATTATAACATATATACATATATTATTATATTTACTATTATATTTTATATTATTATTTGATTAAGAAAATATGAAGTATTATGGTGTGAATTTCCGGTAACCCTGTATTTAAGTAAATCTCAGATAATTAAAGCTTCGTGAAATACCAACTCAAAGCTCACCGTGCATAGTTCGAACTTTTCACATTGTTAACATTCGCCCACGCGACGGTAAAAGGTCACTTTAAAAGGTCAGCACTGTATCAGAACAAATACCTCTTGATCAAACTAAATCCTAGCTTTCATGAGCTTTAGCTAGGAACTGTTTGATCCCAAGGTTCAGTAGGTCAAAGAAAACGCCAACGCAATACCTACGTTGTACTGAGTAGTTACAATAATTATATACGTCCTACGTCCAGCTGGATAAAACAGTGAAAACTTGTACCATACTATGTGAACACCAAATTTTAACAAAATTTAAACAAACAGTTTAAAAATAATAAATAGACTTATTCTGACTCTAATTACGTAGGCTAAACATATAATGTTTTTTGATTAAAATATATTCAGTTAACAACGCCAACTCCCACAGCAGATATGTAAATTCTTAGAACATGGAACTATTGGAACATATTCTAATTTTCAAATGTGAAAAAATTGGCAGCTGAAAATATTTATTATTTTTGCATTTACATTTGGCTAACACCTACGTAGCAGCGAGGAGATAGCTGTTACAACCATAGGCTTAGGATGTACAAGACCAACAATGTCAGATTTGCGGTGTGACAAAAAATGAAATGTGAATGTGTGCGTGAAATAGTGTTGTCTTGACTCTAGCATAATATTATTATCGATAGTCTTACTGGCAAAATTGTAAGACACTAATGAGTTTGTTATCGAAGTTGTTTAAAAAGTATCTTATAATTTAAAAAAAACAAATACATTTCAAATAGGTAAACAAATAGCAACAAAGCTAAAGCTAGGTAAAAAATAATTTATTAATGAAATGAATTGGTGCAGCTAGTATGGAATAAGCGACTGATAACCTATTATGTTAGTGTATCACGTTGTCAAGAATGTCTCACTAATATTATAAATGCGTTAGTATGGATGTTTCTGGGTATGTGTTTATTACCATGTATGTAAAATAAAACGAATCCACAGTTAAAGTCCAATGCATTTATTGTAAGTAGGCAATGTACAGCATTTACAAGTCAAAATTACATCTCATTATCACAAAATGAAAATAAAACTTGTCATAACTAAGTATTGGATTCCGGCTAACAAAAATTAAAAAGCTCCCATATTCACATTTACACATTGTGACTCTGAAGAATTTGTATCAAAAAATAATGTTAAAACCAAACAAAAAACTATTGGGTCGGCGCAAAAGTAATGGATAACCTCCTTTTTTGAAGTCGGTTAAAAAGGATACAAAATTTGTAGAGTTTTCTTGAGTGTGTCATTACTTTTGTGCTAACTCAATATTTATTGCCCTCTAAATAATATCGTCTTATTTAGGTGGGTTATAAGTTTTCCGATTAAATTTCAATAATTTGTTTTCATGAGCAGATATCTATGATCGATAGTACTTGATTAGAAGGACCAGGCAAAGGTTCTGCTAACGGTGGTGATATAATATCTTTATTTACGTAAGAACAAGGCGTTCTTTTCTTCAACTTGATCTGCAAAGAAACAAAATTTACTTTGTGTATTATCACTTTCTTATGCTATTGACGACCATTTCCGCAGTATTATACTTACAGGTACAGATAAGGTTGGTATTGAGTCTTTCATTACGACACGTCGATGTTTCCTTTGTACTAAGCAGTTGACTACAAACAGTAGAGTAGAGAGTACAGTAGAGTTCTTATTTGGAGTCCAGGAGCCCCTATTTATAATCCGTAACCATTTATCACGTAACTAAGAATTGGTTGGAAACCTGTAAGAACATAACATTATAGATATTATTATATAAAATCTAATTTTATAAGCCAGTCGCCAATCATCAGCGTTGGAGTATCATTCCCAGTCCTCTGGGTTACCTCTAACAGTATTGAACTGAATTACTATTAACCCTGTATTATTATATTATATTTCGTTTTTTCTTTTACTGGAAAGTAGTGTTTTATTGTACTTTACTTAAGTACCTAACCCTATGAGCATTCACGTCGAACCTACCGGCAGACTCGAATTATCGACTATCGATACTTATGACGTCATCACTTTGTCAATCCCTATCGTAACCAAACAATTTTAAATTTTACACCAAATATCCAAAAATTCTTCATTTAGCATTGTAATTTGATGATAAGTCTAAAGAGAAACCAATTATCTAAGCTTTCAATAGCTCTTTTGCCTCTTTTCAAACAACAAAAGGCGAAATAAGGGTTATGAAGAGTTCAGTAAAAATAGTCATAAATTACCTGTGAAACGTGTATTATGTGGATTATTGCCTCTTGTAACGACACATTCACTCACTGAACACGACACCATGGTGCCCGAATAAAGAACTTCTGATTAAATCGTAAGATTATTAATTATTTGTACATATTCACTTCAACTTTGAACAGGCAGGGACGCTATCGCCTCTTACTCGCGTAAATAATGTCTTAGAGACATCTTGTTTCGCTATCTCTTTTTCTCTCGCGGCAGTGTGTATCAACTAAATACCTCTCGCTCCCACGCTTTGTTGGTCTATTGAGCGAAGTGAAAAATTCTATGTCTATGGTTACAACTGATATTCTATCTCGTATAACAGCAAAGCAGCATTTCCGTAGCAACAGTGCCTGTGTGTGTGTGATTTCCTGAAAGTATGCGAATGTTATCTCTTTGCGGCTTCTGTAGCCTTGGTGCTGTAAACCGCAAACCCTCCGGGGCGCCCCCATGGGGCTCCATTCCATTGATAAATTGTCGAGGAGATGTAACCCTGCTTGGAGGAAATTGAGCATTTGTCTGAGTCTACTTTGCTCTGTGTAAAATATTACTTACGTTTAATTCAAGTTACTTTCTTTCACGTTTATAGGAAAAATTCTGTTATTTAACTAACCGTCTCAGCCGTTTTATTAAACAACTAGCAGCGCCTTGCGGTTTCACCCGCGTAGTTCCTGTTCCCGTGGAAATTTAGTTTAAATAGCCTATGTGCTATTCCAGACTATAATCTATCTCTGTGCCAAATTCCATTCAGGTCCGTTCAGTCGTTCTGGCGTGATTGAGTAACAAACATCCATTCTTCAGTCCATCCATCCATCCAAACTTTCACATTTATATTATTAGTGGGATTGAAAATTCTTATTTTCATCGTTTTATTGCCATATTTCATTTGTTTTTCGTCTTAGATTATTGATTTTCATTTTTTGTAGCTATCCGCATTTTAAAAGAGATAGCAAGCATAAAGGTGCCAGGTGCAAGGTGCTATCAGTGGTTAAGGGGCATATGTAGTGTACTATATAAACTCTATGGGGGCTTTTATGCCCCCATAGTGTTTATATAGTACAACCCAGGCATAGAGGTTAAATTATACTATCTTACCTATATGTCTGGCTTGTTTGTGTGTGATACATATACATACAGCCAGTTTCCCGGACTGACGTGGCATGCGATGGCCATCTTTCATCTAAAATTGATTGTATTTGACTTTGTGTTGTGTTTGCCAGCCTCTTTTTAACCGAATCAGAAAAAAGGAGGACGTTCTATGTTGTTTTTATTTTTATTTTTTTATTTTTATTATATATTATATTTTTAGGGTTCCGTACCCAAAGGGTAAAACGGGAACCCTATTACTTAGACTGCTGTCCGTCCGTCTGTCCGTCTGTCTGTCTGTCTCTCCATCTGTTACCAAGCTGTATCTCATGAACCGTAGTTAGACAGTTAAAATTTTCACAGATCATGTATTTCTGTTGCCGCTATAACAACAAATAATACTAAAAAACAGAATAAAATAAATATTTATGGGAGCTTCCATACAACAAACGTGATTTTTTTGCCATTTTTATAGATAAAGGTACGGAACCCTTCCTGCGCGAGTCTGACTCGCACTTGGCCGGTTTTATTATAGATAATGGTACGGAACCATTCGTACGCGAGTCTGACTCGCACTTGGCCGGTTTTTTTTATATAATTTATTTGTTTTGAAAATACTAAACGATCACGCCTTGCCACTTTGCCAGTCTCAGGGCAAAAATTCTACAGTCGAAGTTCAAGGATGTAGAGAGTATCGTTAGAATTCTTACATCATCCCAAGTAGGTAGGAGAGACGTTTTTACAAAAAAATATCATTCTATATTTTTTTACACTTGCCGTGTAAAAACCGGCTATGTTTTTCGTGTGGTTAACTGATAATCATTATTATCTCGAAACATCCTAACGGCTCAAGTTAATTTGATAGATGATTTAAAAAAACAAACAAAGAAACTATTATAAGAATCATTTATTTTTATTATATATTATATATTTTAGTGGTAGTAAATAGGTATATATTTTATGTATGTTAGAATAAGGTATATACATATTTTATATGGGCCGTAGTTTTTAAGTATTTTACATCCTGTACTAGACTAACGTTGCCTGAAATAAATGTTTTATTATTATTATTATTTATCAAAAAACTCGTCTAGATAATTTCTAGGTTCTTAGCAACATTATGTATGCCTGTTTATCCACATTTTCCGAAAAAGGCATAAAGCTGGGCTGGGGGCTTTAATAAATCGTTGAATGCTTTTAAAATTGGCTTGTTTTATGAACACTTTATGAGTAATCTTGATTTAATTTTCTTTGCAGCACTCCCACTCGAAAACTGACTTTGCTGCTCAAAAACAGTGAATAAAATCGGGGTTTGCTCACATGTGGATAATAGTTATTTGTTCAACAAGTGGGCAAAACGATTTTTTGTTGAGCGTGCCGATAATGAATACCGAGCTAGCGAAGCAGTCTAAAGTAGATTCACGAGCACAGCGAGTGGCACTAAAGTAGACTGCTGAGCTAGCGAAGGATTTAAAAGGTACGAAACAAAAAATATTTGCCCTCGAACTAAACATACAACTTTTCACCTCCACACTAGTGAGAAAATATTTTGTTATTAAAAAAGAGGTCGAATATCATAAACTTATTTTGGTCAACAACCATGGAGGGTTGAATGCTATTAACCTCTTTCAAACAAATTATTATTTTCTGTGAAGGTTGAATGCGGTCTAACGTGGTCTAACCTCCTTCCATCAGAAAAGCTAAAATGGTGCAACTTGAAATCAATAAATATAAAGTACCTACATTATATCCCGTATAAAGTCCATGTACCTGTAGTTTGGGACATCAGAATCAACCCTTTTCTGCTTAGTAGGTACACAGTTACGTGGCACCTTGTATATTTTAAAGTGATACTTTTATGAATAGAAAGAAGGAAAGGGTTGGAATTTATTCGTTACCTATTTATGGTATACTACCTACTTTCGACAGTTGGAAAGCTTGCGCATATACTTGCGTTCTTTTTAAATTATACTAATATTGAGTAAGATTTTTTCTCGTTAGCTTCCTTCGATCAAAAATAAGGAGTTCGCGGCCTCCCCCGTAGATACCTAGAGCCTTACAAAAATGTCACTCAAAATTGGGTTCGTTTTGTTTTGACGCAGACAGTTTGCGCAGAGCCTGACAAGTTTTTTCCATACGGAACAAGAGATTGGTGGAGTCGAATTCATTTTATTTTATTTTGTAAGTAGGTAGGTACCTACCTGAGAATTATATACCTACCTACTCAGTTTATTTTCTATAAGGATTAATTAACAGAATTCAGGTAAAGATAACGAATCATTTATTGATGAAACTATAAATTGGTGTCTCAACAGTAGGTATTTATACAAAAGGGTCATTTCAGACATACAACAATTTAAACTTACAATACAATTTCAGGCAGGCACTCTAGATTAAAAAGAACTGGTTCCTGTCTGCGGCTTTGCACGAGTTTTTTTTACGGGAAAAAAATAAACGTTTTATAAATTCATACTTCTGGTAGGTAGGTAAGAACCTAGTCTTTCTTTTATTAGAGAGTCTACGCAAATGAAATTTTAGGGCGGGCCAACTAATTATTTTAAAAATCATCAACTAGTAATATTAAACTTATTTTTATGAAAAATATATGAATACATACTATAAATGAAAAAAAAAAATTTAGAAGAAATAGCCTCTCCATTTATCAATTTAGAACAAAATTAATATTTTAACATAGGCAAACCAAACAACAATATTTTATGCTGATTTCACAAGTATATGACTCACATCTCAATATACGGGTAAGAAATATATATAAACTTTCTGAAAATAAGAAATTCCATCCTTTTTCAGCACTTTGGACGAGTGATTCTTGCATTTTTTGTACGAGCACTTACCCATGCTTTTTGTCTGAACGCTAAAATGACACTAGTTGAAAAGCTTTCCTAACATGTCAAAATGTATCTCTTTTGCTACTGAAGGTTGTGGCGTGCGCATTGTGAATCTAAGGGGGGCCGGCAAAGCCGGACATTTTTGATCGATGTTAGCTTCCGAATAAAAAGTAGCCTAAGTTCCTTCTACCTTAGAACATTTGTCAAGTTTCATTATGGTGAGTCGATTCACGTTGCATGCAAAATTATATAATTTGTAATAATCGCAGTAGATGTTTAGGAAGTCCAACATCACAGTGCTTCGTAGCGGGATCAAAATTTTTGTAGCGCGGCTCTTCCAACTTCGTAGCAAAGCAAAACCTCCGACTTCCTTGCGTTTATGAAACCCGAGTACAAATAACCTCGGATTGGAGCATCGCGCGTTACGTCACGGGGCACCCTAATACCTCGCGCGAGAGGATAGCTCCCCGTTTCACCCTCACGGACAGAGAGGGTGAAACGACAGAGCTATTCAAATGCGAAAATGTATCTTTGGGTATTAAGCGTGGGGCTATTGCTTTGAGACATGATATACGTTAATAGTGCTATTCTATGATATGTATTGTATGTATGTTCTGTTAATACTTATACCTACTACTACGTAATACTTACCCGGAGAAAATGGCGTTTTTCTAAATAATACCTATTCTTATTCAAAATAATTTAAAAATTCAACAATATACTTAGGTAATATACGGTTCTGTTTACCGCGAGGAGATGTTTTTCGCACGTTTTGTGATAATTGGGATTGAATATATGTACTGTAATAAGATCGCGCGTGTGGAGCGGGAGTTTGGTGGTGCTCTTTTTTAAGAAGGGAGATAACACCCTTCTTAAAAACTACAGACCCATCATACTCCTGAGCAACGATATGGCACCATAGACCACATTCACACAATGAGGCAGATTATACAGAAGTCCGAAGAGTCGAGAGATCTCACACATAGTATTAATGGCGGAGTCGCTGGAGGAGCTAAACCAGATGCTGGACGGCCTAGCTTCAGCCTCGCGACGCGACTATGCGACTATGGCGCTCATTAGGGGAGGCCTATGTCCAGACGTGGACTAATATAGGCTGATGATGATAATGATGATGAATGTGATTCAAATTGGATAATGAGGAATCTCACTAGGTACTCATCTGGGTTCCCGATTATGTTTTTAGCAACATTTTGCGCCCCCACCATCCTATTTTGCGTTAAAATAATCTAAAGCACAAAGAGTTTAAAACGTTGTTACTCAATGAATTACCTACTTGTGTATCAATCATAACGAAGTAATAAAACATTATAATTTATCAATCTGCTATGATTGACTTCGTTACTTATACAACCTTTTCAAAGCTTCGTTAGAATTCCTAACCTATTCCTAAATCTAACCTATCCAAATCAGCCGAAAAAAACAAACAAAGCAGTTTTGGTAGTTGTTTCAGTGTTAAATTAGGTAGGTGTTCGGTTTAGCTCGAAATAATAAAAAATGTCTAGACTAAGCTGTTAAAACCTTAACTTTTTTAACATAGTAATGACGTCATTGCTGGGTCATCAAACTTTCCACCTTGCCAGTTCAGTACAGACGGCCGCAGCACGCGCCCCGTCCTCGGCCGATCGATGCACCCCCACTGACTGACGTCAGAGGAATCTATTGATTTTCCACCCTCCACCCTCTTGAGCTTATGCAGCCCTGGCATTCGAGCATGCCGGGAAAAGTTGGACAATGGAAAACTTGAGAAAACGCTGAAAAATCTTGAGAGATATTTTTCCTTCAGACGGTTTATCGAGGCATTAAGTAGTAATGATAGAATTTTCGCGAAAAAAAAATTGAATACGACTTTACTGCACTGACTTAAAGCTTGAAATGGTCTGCTACGTGCGATTGAAGTGTACTTTAGCAAAGTGGATGTATGCACATGGATGGGGACTGACAACGTGTGGTTAGAGTTGATAAGACAATTATTCCCGTAAGCAATAAATTAGGTACTTTAGTAGCAGTGTTGTAGCGTCGCGTGTCGCTCGAGCCGAGTGCGTTTCATTTGGAAGTCCGCCCACCTTAGTTGCTCTCGCATTCACTCTTGCCTCCGGATTATTGTGCAAAACATCTCCTTTTGCGTATGGTCGCCTGGTCGCCCCGGATCAACATATCCGAAATTTTATCCGTTTGTCCGGGTTATTCTAGATAATCCGAATGGCTAATATTTTGTTTCTCGGTTTGCTGGGGTTAGCGGTTCAATGTTTCGGTCAAAACAGTTATTATTTTGAAAATCATAAGTATTGTGATGATTTATCTCCTGCGTATGGAGAAATTAACTTGGAGCAAATATCCGGTGTTTGGTATGGAGTGGAAAAAATTCCTCACACAAAAGGCGAATACAAAATCGAGCATACACAAGAATGCTTTTATATTGACATCAAGGAGCGATATATCCAGGTTAGTAGGTATTTTAACTAATGTAACTATCTTATGTTTGCCTAAAATATTTAGGTCTATCTCTACCTAACTTGGAACTAGATAGCTGGAATCATAAGGAACAAGAGCCTGGTTAGGCAGTTGGTAGAGTATTTTATGGAATTTTTCGCATTTTAAGATAAACAGAATGAAGTACAAAGACAGTTACGTACATACAACCGTGAGAAGTTGATTCCTCTATTCATAACAGGATACAAGGTGAAGGGTGATTCATGTCAATTAGCAGGTTAATCAGGAGTCCGGAGTCCCAAACATCTGTCGCATCACCACGGCCGAAGAGACACTCAATTAACCGCTGGAGTCATTACTTAACGCAAATTGAATTAGCTGCCAGGAACATGATAGCTCGCTTGTTTATTTCTTTATACGTTTCGAGCAGCTTTATAGCTAAAGAAACAGCTATAGCCGCAAATGTACATAATTGCCAGGATTTAGATCCGACCCACGATTTTGATGAAGAAGCCTTATTGGGAATGTGGTACGTGCGCGAGTATATTTACCACAAGGAGAAAGTTACGAGGACTGAATACAACCCGTACTGCCCGATAATACAGTTTAGGAAGTTTGAAGATTACGTGCACGGTGGACTTATTGCGCGTAGCTTAGTGAGTTTCAGCGAAATTGAAATGAACGATACCGGTCGGAGAACCCAACGATAGTTAAATTAATTTCATGATTTTTGTGTAGGCAAATTAAAATGTTTACGTCCTCTTTCAGCCGACTCCTCCAACTCCGTACCCTCAGCTGACGAACTCTCCGTACATCAGCCGGACCTACGGACTTCCGGAGCAGTACCGCATCAGGCATTTCGTGCTGGAGTGGCACGAGGGTCTGTGGCACGACGACTACCACGTGAAGGTCAACACGTCGCACAAGGGCTTCTGGCCTACGGATGTGCCTAATGGATGTAAGAGTTTTCATTGAAAATGTTAAGATCACCTAAGTGATCCACAGAAGAACTGTACTTCTAATATTTATACAGGGGTAAATTAGTAACACTACGTGAACTGCAGGTCCTGCCCATCATCACGAACACGTTCTTGAAGACGCCAGGTCTAAATTCTTAAAAAAAATTGTAAACCACCTGCGCTACTTAATGAAAAAACATATTTGTCTGGAACCCAACGTTACTTGAGACCGATCTTTCACTCTCATACCATCTATTAATTCAGGGCAGAGCTGTTTTTAAGTTGAGTTTCATATAAAACCTCTCTAACGAATGATTATTCGAGTCCTGGAATCTAAATGTTTTGGGAACTTATTTCATTTCTTATACAAACCTATGTTAATTGAGCCACCTTTACACGAAAATGAATGCCTGAAAAATCAGACCAACAGATTAACTATTTGTTTCAGCTGTGGACAACATGTACCGCTTCTTCGGCGGCGTCATTCAGGTCCTAAAAGTGGCCAACAACCACCTGGTTCTCAACTTCTGCATGCGTCTGCCCCACTCCCAACTATTCAGCGTGGTCCTCTCAAGAAACGAGAACCAACTGACGCCTGAAGACCTGGCCAGTATCCATAATGTCTTCACCATGAAACATCTTTCCACGTCAGCCTTAAAGAGAGTCTGTGAGAATTCAGCCAGCTCGATAAAAATATCAAGTCATTTGATACTTACCATTGCTTACGCTGTTTGGCGATCGAGGCAGTAAATATAACGTTAATCTTATGTACCTATGTATACTGTTTAAATGTAAATTGTAGCTTGCAATACCTATTTTTGTATGATTGTTTACATATATTATAAGTCCGATACGGTCATGATAAGCGTTCGAATAAAGAGTGTATTGAATACTAATTTATTTATAGACACTTGTTTTATTGTACCGAATCTAATACCTACCTACATATCCCTTGGTCGGCTTAGGTCAGATTCTGTTAAGGACAGATTCAATTCAAGTCAATAGGACTGTATTTGTACAGTTGATATAAATATACAAAAAAAATGACAACGAGAACGCACATGTCCAACAGAGGAATGTGGCAATTATGTAGAACCCTGTCATTTTTATAAAAAACCAATAAAATCGGAGATGTTACTAAAATTTACGATACATAGGTAATCTCAGTTCAGGCATAATATTCAGGTACAGGTGTAGATATACCTAAACCTTATCAAGAGTTTTAACCCGTACTATAGGGAATGTACTGTGCCATACGGTAGTTAGATCATTACTTAAAAACCTTTAAGAACTTCATCACGCACAAAACTTTTAAAACTAGTTCAAAATAAGCAGCTGTCATGTCAGCCCCAACGCTTAGCTGGATTTCAGTTTGATCCTCTTCAGATTTTGGTAAAAAGGGTTTAATCATAGATTCTTTCAATATACTCTATTTTTCCCTTATCTCGATTCATAGCACCCGTACTGCGATGTGGAAAACAAAGAACCTATATAATTTCCAAACCAATAGTTTAATTTCGCAAAACTATCATGTTTTCAATTAGATTGCATATCAAATGAATCACGTTTCATTGCGCCATGCATTAGAAGCCCAGGCAGGTAGCAAATTGCTAATTGACATTGCTGCGACCGGGAGGCGCCTGTCATACTCTTGCGTCTCATCCAGAATCATGTTCGCGTATCATTTGTTTCTTACCTCTGCAGTTTTCCTCCAAGTGCATGGCTTCTGTGGCGATAGCATACGATGGTCGCATACGTTTAATATGGATGACGTGTACGGAATGTGGTACGGGGTTGGTTATGCCCAACATACTCCGGATATGACGAACAAGCCGAATGAAGTCGGGTGCGTGACGCTGTTTATAACGGATGCCTCTACGGAGTCACGGGATTGGCTCGATTGGTCTGTGAGTATTTTGGTTTAATTATAACTACCTACCTTTAAGAAGTTCATTCAGGGATCCATAGAGAACTAAAGGTATGACTAAAGGTATATTTCATATTAAAAATTGTAGTGGTCATTGAACAAATGCGACCTACATTAGAATATTGTCATTTCGATTTTGAATATGCCTAGCAAAATATTAATTACAATTTTAAGTTCTTTAATAAATAGAAATAGTAATTAGTACATTTCTATTGTGAGAACAACATAAAATAAATAAATAAATAATGCTGGACAATCCACACAGTATCATCTAGCCCCAAGCTAAGCAGAGGAGCTTGTGCTATGTTTACTTGATGACTGTTAAACATAATACAATACGTGACATAAAAACATAAACAGCATTTTACACGCCATGGGCTTCTAAAACTTTTGAGCAATTACCCAGAAATTAAAGTATCGTATTTAACATTTTTAAGGCTATCAAACACGATTTTACTTACATACTAATCTAGGGTTTATGTAATCCTTAAAACGAGATAGATAGATAATTATTTATTGTACCGCACAAACACAGAAACAGTACAAAAATAAAAGCTACGAGAAGAAGTACAAATGCGGCCTTATTGCTATGAGCGATCTCTTCCAGGCGACCATACATTTTTAATAACGAATGGAAACCATGCGAACCATTACTTATCATAATTTTCCTGATCATTCCAACTACACATAATAATTCAATGCTTTAAACATTTTTTTCAGCTTATAAGACCAAACTACACGGATCAAAACTGGCGGTCCCCTAATAGCAACCCTTGGTCCGACGTCCCTATCTCAGGCTCTTGGCTGGACCTCAAACTGAATCGAAAGAAGCGAGACATGTATACCGAGAGACGAGTCAAAGTTATATGGGACGAGGACGGGCAGAGTCTGGAGCAGGCGTATGTGTACACGCCGCGGACTCCAGGGCTTTGGGTGGCGGAACAACAGAGGCCTTTGGAGAAGGAGATGAGGTCTAGAGGGATTGGTAAGAGATTTTCCTGTCATTATTTAATTTTCTTCAGTATAAAGGGTACCTAAAACAAAACGTGGATAAGAAATTAAATAGGTTTCCAAAAGTCAAGTACCTAACTTGATTTTGACGCTTAGTTGGTAAGAGCATACCCGAACTGAGGGTAGGGCGCGGGTTCAAGTCCTGCCGAAATCGTTTTTTTTTGTGAACCTTATTAATTTTTGTTGGACCCAGAGTGCGAGGCTTTGCGCACTATAATAACAAAACCTTAAAACGTGGTTTCTATCATCATATCTCAGCGCATTTCTATCAACAAATTTTAATGCTTTCAAAGGGTGTAATGCAACCTGTAGGTAGGTATCACATGATAACACGTTGCACCCTGTATAGTACTCCTAGGCCAAGCATGGAGATTGTTCTCTAGGGTAGAATAGACAATAATGACATCGCATCACCATACATTGTGAAGTTGAAGAATGAGCTTCAAATAATTTACGCATTCGATGACAAAGTAACGAAATTTTTCTGAATGACAGGTTTACCTTGCAGTAAAACAGCGCCAGCGCAAACATTTCGTATAGCTATTCGTATCTGCGATGTTCATTTATTATAGACTTCAGGAGGATGTTCCATGCTCGGCTGAGTTTTATTTTTATGTATGTTCTTCGATTACTCAGGTTTTTTAAATTCTTTCGGGAGTACATTTTTTATGGAACCAATTTGGGACAATTTCCTTTACAATGGTAAAGGAAATTATCCCAAACTGGTTCCATAAAAAATGTACTCCCAAGGAATTCGAATTTATCCTGTCGAGCTTAAAAAACAACAAAATACCTACATTTGAAAAATCACGACTACTTACAACAAATTTTGGTGATATCTTCGCAATTCCTAATAGATTTTGATGATTCCTTCGTTGTTGCATAAAGGACCTCGTGGTAAAAGTTTGATACTCGTATGGCTATTCGATACTACATTCATATGTGCGCCATAAAACGGATCTAAAACATCTTCACATGAACATTTTCAAAATAATAATATGGTCTTTTCATTCTAGTTTCATCCATCACTCATCGTATCAAACTAAATTAGACTCGAATTTTAACTAGATGTCGCCACTTGAAAAACTAGATCGCGCTATCGAAGTTTTCCTTCCAAAGCCATTTTCACTTTTAACGAATTTGGAGTCGGTTTAAAGATTTTTAAAACACACCAAATTACCTATGTCTATTACAATATTTTGAAGGTTCCCTCCCAAAGTTTAAAAAAAACGATTTTCTATTCTTGCAGAGTTATGGTACCCCGACGACCCGCCCCGCCACCCGCAAGTCATCCGGATCCTGCAAGGGACCCAGGACTCCTTGATCATCAACCATTGCTCGGATCACGGAGACGGCGGCATATTCTCTCTCATCCTGCGAAGATCGCCTTCCTACATCAAGCACTGGGAGTGGTATGATATCAAAAGGAAGCTGTATAACTTCGATTTGCCGAATATCCATCGGTACATGGCGATTTGCGCTGGTTGTGGCTTGAAAAGTTCGTTGTTGTTGGTCGGGTTCGTTGCTGCTTGGTTGGCATGTGGTAATCGGTAATTATTTGTTAAGTTCCGAAGATAAGTAACGGTATCTAAGTAAAGATAAGAAAACGCTACTGTTTGCTTCCTTTTGATTTTGTATGGTTTGATTTGTACCTATAGGTAGATATAAATCAGTCTCATATTCAATTGCAAATTGTAATTTGCAATGAAATTAAATAGTACACAGAGTCCCTTTGTTTTATTTATTAAGCTGATACCATCTTCCCTTGATTTAATGAAATATTAATAAAACGATAATCATAAAATTAAATAAGGACTTAATTGTCATGCTACAGATTGCTACGGCGTAGCTACCTACGCAGCGGTGGACTAATCCGTACAATAGACATAAACGCGCTGCGCATTTCAATTTCCTTGCAAGTAAATCTGAGTAAATACATATACCTACATTGATCTCGGTATTCTCTAGTAATAGTTGTTCATTCCATTTATCACTTATCATCATTGTCCTTTAACAGCCATGCCACAACTTGACTTGACTTGACTTTGACTTGTGCTTATTTTGTGAGATTAAAAAAATAAAGTTATTGAAAAATTTAAAAATCATGAATGATTAAATATTCAGGTTCGTATTATGAAATAATAGCTCGGTCATCGATCTATGCTATGCTCTATATAAAGCTTTTACCATAGAAAATCGTTACTCAAGCGTAGATCGAAGACAGAGCAAGCTTTTCCTTAGTGTTTGTTTGTTTCGGCATACTCTAGAAATGTAGAATTTGAGGGCTATGCAAGTTAATACATATTAAACATTTAAATAAGTACATACACGATGGAATCAAAGTCTACGTATTTTACATTTTATTCATAGTGTGAGGTAGTGTATTTTGATTCATTCATATTCATATATTTATTCGCCGTAGGAGCGCAAGGCACACTTGGTTACGTCTATTTACATTTTACTCTTAATAAAGATATCTGCACAAATTAAGTAGGTAATTAAATTAACACAAACAAAAAATAATAATCCTATGTCTGCTATAAATGGGCATCGTCAAAAATAAAATGAAATAGAATAATTATAGAATTAATTACTAAAGCTGCTGTAAAAGGGATTGGTTTGTAATGTTGACAATATCCTTCATATAATCATTTAGATACATAATTACGTATGTATATCACAAACATCCTAAGCGTAATCCATGAGTCCTACATTTGCATATTGAGATCCTGGTATATAGCTGGACCTGTAATTACTCCTTATTGTCTTCGAGGAGGATGTGGACGAGTGGCCTTTGATCCGTCTGGCAGGACACAGGGTCAGTGGTTAGACAGGAACACTTGTGGAATTATGCCAATTAACTAATTAATGCGATGAATGAACCACGGATTACCTATTCGGTACTTCACACTTAGGGCCCCGTCTGAATAGGACACCATGGTGGCGCAACTGGTCGCACCACCTTGGTGTCTTAAGCTACCAAGCATGAAACAGAAACACCAAAACAAACACCACCACCAACTGCCGGCAGCTAATTTGGTTGCGCCAAATTAGTTGCCGGCAACTAAATAAAAATCAACCAAGCTGATACCAGGTACCCTCTATACAACTGGTCTGGAACACATTTTGTGGGTGGTGCGACCGGTGGCACCATGGTGTCCTGATGAGATGAGATAGGGCCCATGCTCAGTAAGAAACCTACGCCAGTACGAAAAATATTTAATGCTCAAAGAGATAAACATATAGATATATCCCCCAGCATTCATTAATAAGTTGAATTAATGCTTGTAATAAATATGACTATAATTGAATGTAAAGAAATATAAGTACTTCCTTTAATACAGGCTCTGCTTAGCTTGGTGTTAGATGATGCTGTGTGAATTGTCCAGCATCATTTATTACTATAATTCTGATGGTAAAACCGTTACAAAGGTGCCAGCCTGCCTACCTACCTACTAAATGATTACCTTGTTGATTGCTCTTTTGTGTTTTTCTTTTTAAAAACGTGTCCTTTAGTCATTACCATTAGGTACAGGTGGGTGGGTATGTACATCCTACCTACACTTTTCCAAGAAGGTATGAAAATTATATTTATTCATAATAATGTTAGTTTGTTTAATTACACAGAAATGGTTATATCCATTTCTGTGCTGTAACTGAGTTGTTCAGTAAATGCTTCACTATCCTACGTTCCTAGACAATATGACGATATCCTTATTAGTTGCTTTGAACGTGCATCTCATCCTGTACGTACAAATTGATCTTAATTAGTTTACTTCCCACTCCCATCTCGCTCCTCGCGCAGTCACACATTACAGCCCACATTCACGCGACGATCTCACGCACCACCCAACCAAAATGTATCGAATACTAACTTTCTTTTGCATATTTTACACCGCAGAGTCCGCGAGCTACCAACCCCGCTACGACTCTTCCACGTACGCCTACCAAACCCCATCAACAATCGCCAATCTTTACAACAGTGCGTACAACGTAAGGTACGAAAACGCCAACTTTCCGGAAGCTACGCGGTACCCTAACTACAACCCTACGAATAAGTTCAACCCTACTCAGCAACCAAGTTTCGGATTGAACACCGGGTCTACCTATGGCACTAAATATGGCGCTACCTATGGTTCTAATTCTAACTATGGTTCCAATTCATATGGTTCAAACTATGGTACGTACGGATCACAAGCTTACGGGAGAGGCTACAGTGCCTACGAACAGCCTTTTATGAGGGACATACGGGATTACTGCGTGAACAGATCACCTCAGAATAGCATCTGGGTGGATAGCCTGATGGGCATGTGGTATGGAGTGGAGTTCATCCAGCATTTGGCGGGAGACTCGCGAGTGGACTATGCTAGAACTTGTATTGTGATACATATCGCCGAGCCGGTGGATCAGGTGAGTTATTCATGTAATTTCTTACATACTAAGATAGATAGATAATTCTTTATTCACTAACACCTTAAATCTAAACCAGTTTGTTAAAAAGGAAAAAGAATTGGCGGCCTTATCGCTTACAACGATTTCTTCCAGGCAACCAAGCAAAGAGCTGTTGCTTATCGATCATGGCATCGCTTTTTTATAGCGAGGCAATAAATGATGGCGATTTTTTATTGTTAAAAAAAACCATAAAATTTCATGAATTTATCATTGAAAATATCTAAGACATTATAAAAAAATAAAACTTAGAAGGTAATAATATTTTCAATGTCTGTCTACAGAGTTGGATATTTAATTCTAACAACGAAATACTATCAATAACTACCAATTTAGCATCAGACACGCTAACACTAATATTTAGTATAAATACGAAAGTTTCGATGTTTGGATGGATTGATGGATGTTTGTTACTTCTTCACGCTAAAACTACTGAAAGGATCGGGCTGAAATTTTGCATACAGGTAGTTCTAAGCCTGGAATAAAACATAAGCTTTTTATCCCCTAAATACTGATTTAGGGGATAAAAAGCCTAAGATATTTTTTCTCCCATGAGAACTGTCTCATGGGATAAAAATAATCTTAGGCAGCGCGTGCAGAAACTATTTTTTTATAATTACGTACTAGCTTTTATGGATTCGGAACATAGCTATAGGTAGATATGTAACATAGTAGGTATCCTAAAACTCAAACTCGACTCAGCTCAGACTCTACCATGCGCAAGACTTACCTTTTCTCGAATTTATTGGTCAATAGAATCAATTAATGGTGTTCGGTCACATCTTGATCACGGGAATAAATGCCGAAGCTTCAATTGCGCAGACATAGAGTTAGAAACGTTCAGAAATACCAAACTAAGTGTCTGAAAAACTTCCTTGCCAACTTTTAAAGTACCTTACCCATATTTAAACAAAAACATACGTTTTTATCGGTGGTATACCTTAAATATTTTGCTTGATCTGGGTTTTTATGAAAATAAAAATTAATCCATCCGAACCGAATACATTCTTATGGAAACAGAAAGAAAGGCCCTCATCTCATTAAAAACAATAGATAGAAATGGAAAATATTGCATAGTATCATAATATCAAAGCATTAGAAACAATTTACAACAAAACATTTTAAAAAAGATGTGCGTTCATTGAATGAACGATTTTGAACAGCCTAACTTGATCAGACAAGGAGATCTGTGTGAATTTAAACGTAACTCTCACCATTTCGTTTCAAATAAATCATTCCTTCCGCGCAAGGCGGTAGGCATGCTAGCTTCAGGTTACGTCAATTCTGCACGTTTATAATCGCGGGTCAACATCGATAGCATCGAGACATGAGTCAGGCGCGCGCGCCGCTCCTCCCGTCAGTTGCCGGCGATCTTCGATAAGCGCAATATTTCCGCGCGCACACTTCTGCTGAAAAATCTTTTTAACTCCGCGGTTTTTTCAACAAAAATGTGTACAGTGACGTGCTACAAAATGAATTTTAATATCAGTTTTATTTATTTCTTTTTTTTAATTCTTTCTTCGACGCTCGGTTTGGAAAAGTCTTTTAGCAATGATGAGTACAGTTACAAAATTTCAAATGTTACTGAAGAGAACGTCACTCACTGTTTTCGGGAGCATGTTTACGACAACTTGGATGTTAGAGAGGTGCTGGGAAAGTGGAAAATTCTCGAGGTGTACATGCACTTGTCGGACGAAGGAGTGAAAACTTTCAGTGTCTGCCCCGATGTCACTATTTGGGAAACTGAAGATTTTCCCATGACCACGTTTGGGGTAGGTTATTTTGAAGAAAAAAAAAACGGTCTAGACAATCGCAGAAAACCTACTGAACTACTCAAAAGGTAGTCCTTTTGAGCAGTTCAGTAGGTTTTTACTTTATAAAAAGACCTTGCGTAGTAGCGAGGCCATACATTTCATAAAAAGTAAATTATTTACCAGTGCTATGCCATTCAAAACATTTTATTGTAGAATATTATGAACGACCTAGCCAATAAGTACCTAAATTAGGTAGGTACATATCTAGGCACATACCTACCTACCAACTGCATACTGAAGCGATCTTGCACGCTATTGTTGGAGAGCAATTGAGCTAATTTTACTTGTTGTATTACAATCAGTCTTCACTATCTCTTACATTGATGTTGCACTTTATAAATTGGCTGGTTGGTTCGGAATTGTAAAAAATAATAATTTTTTTTTTTTTTTTTTTTCTTTAATTAATTTATTGGGTTTTGCAACAGTGGTGCCACTATAGTCCTTCCCAACGGGAAAAGTACCGTAATAAAATAACGAATTCCTGAATATTAATCTCACAATTCTACTTCCCTTCCATGAATCATAAGCTAATCGCCTGTGTTGATGACAGCAAATCAATTTAGAGCGAAGGGTCACAATTTCGCATGTCACAGGGAACTACCGACACTACCGCAGATAGATGAGTAGTTACTACCGGAACAGGAGAGATGCCGACCTCATTGGCTTATCCGTTTGTTGCAACAGATTTTTATTTGGAAGTAATTCTTGGAAAGGTCTAATAACTCAAAAAAACTACTAGTGGTACAGTGGTGTTCATCGTTAGCCGACTTCCTGGCAGGTTCCAAGTATCGAAACTTTATCAGTTTTATATTATTAAATGTGTCGTTTTTATGTAAAAGGCTTCCTATCTTAATTTTACCGAAATCTTAAATTATTAAACTAGATCTGTATTCATAGAAATTGTCAGGCCACTGTACCTTATCTATAACTTTATAATATATAGATTATAGAGCTCTACAGAGCTAGTTAGAAAAATAAAAGATAGAAAGTTGAATAGATAGACAATAAGAACAGAATACAATAATAATTACAACTAATATTTTCTTTAAATATTTATTTTAAGTTTTTTGTTATTTTCTACTAATTTATGTACTTTATAAAGAGTATCTTAGCCACATTATGATACGCTTGGGTGCTTATAAAAATGAGAATCATATCATCCATGTGAGTCATACGAGCTCGACAATAGCCCAATTAAATTCTCCTCAATGCTACTTGGCTCGATACAGTTGACACAGTTTGTGTCAAGCAAAAACTCGAACTCTTTCCTTCAGTATAAGAGCCATTTTATTATATTATAAGATAAATCGGACCGATTTTACATGATCGTAATCAATAAAAATTCTACCAGGCTTGCTCTGGCAATAAGACCGCCTATAATTTTCCTAAGATTCTCGGTATTGGAACCTCCAAATATTTATCATGTATTTGTTGGTTTACTTTTGCAACAACGAGTTGGCAATTCTGCCCCTGGTATAGCATTAGCACGTGCATTTCCGTATAAAAAGAGCGATTAAAGGTACGATAATATTCCCTTAAATTTATTTGTCGTCAAATTTTAGTTTAGTAGGAAAATTTTACCTTTGGACAAAATGTTACCGACTGTCTTTCAAAGACAGCTGAAGTTAACATTCGCATTTATAAAATTAGATGTAGATGACTAACCATGGGTCTACTATTACCCACCTCCATCCGTCTTCATTAGAAATAGGTATTCAAATTTAAGTATGTTAATTGCAATAAGTACATGACCCAAGTGCCAGAAGCTGACCCATACTCCCACTTGCATCTGACGAATCCAAGAAGAGGTCAAATCCAACGACCCAGTTAATCTGTAGTAATGACGATTCTAGAGTTCAATTGTCACTAATTTAACTCAGAACATCAGATGTAATCAACAAGTCTTGTAAACGTTGGTTTTTACGAGTTGTTTACAGTGACGCTTCCTTAATAGAGTAGGTACGGTATGTAGAGGTCGGTAGTTACTGCGTTTCTGTTCCATCTAGATCCAGACTTGATAATTATATATCTATTTCAGAAACATTGTTAGCATAGGAGTAAGATAGTTTTATGGACAGGTACAGTCGCGGAAAAAAGCTAGTCTCGAATTATTATGTCTTATTCCAGCCTTCAACGGAGAACCAGCTGTACCACGTGCAGCATATCAACGCGAAGTTTCGGCAGGAGTACCGGCACCTGCGGCTGCTGTGGGACGAGGCCGGTCAGACCACTGAGTACTCGCTTTACTTCAGGAACGACTCGGCTGGCTATTGGCAGGTGTTCAATGGACAGAACGGTAAGTTTCCGCAGGAATACCGGCACCTGTGCCCGCTGTAGGACGAAGTCGGTCAGACCACTGAGTACTCGCTTTACTTCAGGAACGACTCGGCTGGCTATTGGCAGGTGTTCAATGGACAGAACGGTAAGTTTCGGCAGGAATACCGGCACCTGCGCCTGCTGTTGGATGAAGTCGGTCAGACCACTGAGTACTCGCTCTACTTCAGGAACGACTCTGCTGGCTATGGGCAGGTGTTCAATGTACAAACTAATTTTCGATTTTACTTTGAACCATTTTCATCAAATATAGCCCAGAAGCCGAGATGAAATCACAAACATCACCATACCACACCTCTTATTACGTCGAGGGTTGAAAACACATAGGAACAGGAAGAACAAGAGTAGTACGATTTCATCGTCCTTAGTTTTAAAGGATCTTCTTAAACTAATACGAAAGGATACAGTAGGTACCTACTCCGATTTAGAATCCAAGACAATAAATTATTTTATGACAACAAAGACATTTATGAATGAAAACTTAACAAAAACTGATAACAGTAACAGAAAACAGCAAGGGTAAAAGCAAGGGTACCACCAATAGGTTAAAATTGCTTCGATGATAAAAAATATTCTTTGGGTTTTATAACCCCTTTGTATACAAAAATTATTCAGGTATCTATATTGAATCGGAGTATAAATAATAATGTGTAATGTGCGAAGGAATCGTGGGTACCTAATTCAAATTATCGAAGAAATTCGAGTTGAACGCACGAATAAGAATTAGCACATTGTTGAAGACCGTATTTCATCGCGTTTCGGTTTCATAAGAATTTGGTTTGTGATTCCGTGGTGGTTAGTGACCCTCGAATATGAAATATCAAATTTGAGTCTCATATCAAATCAGGGATATGAAACGTTTCAAAACTAATTTGCGTTTGAGTATTCAGGAATAAAATATCTTTATCAATTCAATTTATAACATTCAATGATTCCGGAAATTATCCCATACACGTCACTTTGAAATTAGACCTCATTTGAAATTCCTGGAAATTATCAGAATATTCTAGCGAGGCAGATCCGCGAAACGTAGTCTTCAATAATCAAATGCTATCAATAGCTATAGAGAGCGAGAATCGCCCCAGCCTTAGTACAAATGAACCTAAAATAGATATATCGCTCGGGACTCTTTTGTGCTTTTATCAGACAGCCGTCGTTCTGGGAATAAGTTATTAATAGTATACTTATCAACACTAGAACGAGTGAGCTCTAGACAACAAGTCAGATGTATTATCGACTTACTTTTTTGAATACTTATTACTACTGATTTAGATATCAACACTTTGATCTCTAGATATGTCTGTCAATCACGCAAGTGATCTTCAACTCCCAATATTCACTTTTAAAGTGCAAGCACCTCAACCAAGCATTATATTTCAGGAACTTTGACAACAAGGCGGGAATACCAGCAGTTTGGAGGCTCCATTCAAGTACTGAAAGCTGTGAACGACCACCTAGTCCTGAACTTTTGCCAGGAAGCGATCAACGGAAGACCAGCTCAGCTCTACACGGTGCTGTTCTCTCGAGATCCTGGCCAGATGGCCAGGTGGGAACTGGAGTCAGTACACACCATGTTACAGAACAAGAAACTATCAGTCGCATCGAGAAGAATGGTCTGCGGCAACAACGCGGGCAGACCGTTTTACAGCTTAGTTTTGTCCATCTTTTTAGTCGCGGTCAGTTATGCATTATCAGCATAACTCAAGGATCACGTACACAAACATTAATTAGACTTCAAATAGGTACTTATTCAGTCAAATATTCGCTGAAACGCAGCCTTTTGGAAAGCATTTTAGCATAAGTATCCGTCCTTACATAATTTACGAACTAAATTATTGCACAAAGAGGTCTTTGTGTGTTTTTATGAGCGTAGGAAACTAAAAGGCTTTGTACCACGATCGAGACAAAAAGCGTACATTTGTCATTCTTATTCTTATGGACAGGGCAGATAATAATTTTCTATTATGAGGCTAGCTTGGAAACCTTCAAATTATTGGACAAGGTTAGGTCCTATATGCCTACTTTAAAGTTATTCTGGTGGTTATACTTAGAACTGATGAAGTTGTAGCATTTATTTATATTTAAATTAAACTAGATGTAATGTTTGTTCAATGTTAATAATATTAATTCCCAAAGTATTTATACCAAAGTTATATGATTTTCGCATAATTATAGTATTGTTTATTTTTAAATATATACTTACTGGAAAGCTTTGGGTTATGTTGTTTGTCTTTTGCTTCCTACTCTAGCGTCGGTTTTTATGGAAAGCGACACAAAACCGATACGTTTCAATACAATTTGCGATATCTACCTTTAACCTCATGTGCATAAACTATAGTCGTTCTATATGTAAGTACATATAGAACCTACAATGCTTCATACATACTATTTCAGACGGACAGACATGATGTTAAATCTAATAAAAGTCGACCTTCAACTGAAATAAAGTAGTGTTAGTGTTTACTTTATCCGATTACTAGAAGGCTGAAAGGTCAGGATATGTGAATTGGTTGTCAATAGGAACATAGACATTTCACGGAATTTAAGGTCAACTGGATCCAACGATAACATAATCTTGTCTAGTTTATCTTGTCTAGCAATAAACAAACGAACTAGGTAGGTTGATTTTCAATTTTCTAGTAAATTTTCCGTGGATTGAATAAAGTTCACAAAAAAATATAAATGACCTACCTAGTAAAAATGTAAACTTTGTAGACAGATCAATAATAACTATAGAATAGCCTCGATTGTTTATCGGTGAAACATGAAACCATGTATTGCAGATGAAGGTCGGATCGGATCACATCAGGCCAGTCACAGATTTGTTCCATGTGGGAAGTGAAGCACGTATTTTTATAATCAATCAGAATCTTCCTTCGAATAATTCCACAAACAATGAAGTTTATACAACTTTACCTGTTTTGCTTCGTGTGTGCAATCGCAAAAGCCAATACAAAGTGCGAGGGCTTCCATATCAACGGAGTGTTTCACAAAAAACATGTAATAGCTAACGGGCTGAACCGTCCATATCAACTGTCCATTTCCAAGCACCATACAATCTTCTTCAGCTACAACGTGGGCGGCGACGATGAAGACAAATTTGAAATTGGATATCTCAAGAAAGGTGAAAAGTTACCTACACCGGTAGCCGCAGTGAAGAATGGCTTCGCTACGACTATAGACCATCACCACGGGATGGTCTACCTCGGCGGCAGTGAAGGGATCTACGCACACGAGTTGAACAAACACGATCAAATCACTCATGTCGTTAAAGAACACAACATCTGGGACCTATTTTACAAGAAGCATCTTTACTTCATTTCTTACCCATCGCAACGTCTCTACAGAAAACACGAAAACAGCTCAGAGCTAGTAGAACACATTAAGGAAAAGATATACCAATTCGCTATCGACGGAGATGATGATATCTTCATAAGCACTGCGAATGGAGTATTCCAAGTAAAAAATGGCACGAACGAGAGGACCCTCTTCACTGGACCAAGTATTTTCCGAGCCATAGAAGTTAACCATCAAGGTGTTGCACATTTTTGTGGACAGCACGGGATTTTCGTCGCGAACAAAGACATTAATGCTCTGGAGGAAATAACTCATATCAAGAACATTTTTGGACTCACTTTTGATGAAAAGAATAATATAATTTACTCGGATCCCCATGAAATAGTGAAGTTGTTGCCAGAGGTGTGCACTGAAAAATAGCGTTATTCGTATTGATTTTATAAGTATTCGTCACTACCTTATTCTTATTACTTCACCACAGAATAACTATACAAGTACTAATGTAACTTCACTTAGAAATGTTATTTTAGAATGTACCTAGTATATTTTTGAGTAAAATGTTACGAATAAATATATAATACGAATAAATAATACAGAACAGATTTAGTTGGTTCCTTTGTCCAGTATTGTTACTGCAATTGATAAATCGAGTACCAGGATATCATGTTATTGAGGGTGCGTGAATCAGAAAGGGACTCACATTTCCCTCTCACTCGCGTTAGTCGCGCACCCTCCGGGATTTACCCCATCCCTTTATTTGCAGCCAATCACCCTTCCTTTGTTACACTGTTATCTCTGTGTTAGTATCGCAAAGTACAATTGAAAACAAAATGTTGAAATGTTTTTCTATATGTTATAGGTACCGTGCAAAATTACGGAAAATGTTATCCCGAACCGATCAGTAGTTTTTGTATTTTTGCGAACAAACTTAGACACATCTTTATATACTTTCGTTTCTATACGAATAACATTAAGAGGCATTTGCTAAAATTATTCAGGTCAATCATTCGTCAGCAGCTCTACCATACTAATACTACCATCAAAATCTTGGGACCTTAGTTATATATGGTCAAGTGATTGTAAAAAGAAAACAAAAGAAAATTTTATTCTTGTAGCGTACTACTTTATACTTTTCGACGTGAATGTTTTAGGTACCTACATGTTTAACGCTGTAATTCGACCCTCTTTGAGATTATGAGCGCCTGGTAGTATGGGCGCTGTAACCATTGTTGTTGGTTGTAATGCTGACGACGACACTTCACGCTGTAAAACAACGTCGTATGACGTCATTCGAATGAGGCTGACTGAAGGGAAAATGGTGAAGTGAAATTTCGTAGATACCTATTTAATTAGGCACGTAATTTTTAATAATGTAATAAATAATAAACCCTAGGCAATTCATATTATTGAAGATTGTATGATGTTTAGTTTAAGGTAAACCTATTTAGCAACATCTTTTACAATATAACTTGCTGCCTACGTCATACCGAAAAACACCCTGCCTTGCGCGCCACCCTCTTCTAAATTCTGATGTCTTGGTATAGTTGTTTTCGATATTGGTCGCGGAAAACCGCAACCCAAGATTGTTTATTTTATTCCTGTTGCTGAATGCCCTAAGGAAAATTCAGGACACATTTTCATAGTGGACAGCGGTCAAGGTTTGCTAAAATTACCATGAAAACGTCGCGAAATCGTCAGCAGAGGTCGTTTGCACTAGGAAATCATAAACAGGAGGTAGCATTCTATCGAGTAACGATTCCCGACACACATTGATACCATAGTTCACTGGATAGGGAATTTGTGGAAGTGTTCGTTCAATGTATGTTTGTGGGCGAAAGCACACTTGTATGTCCCGGTGTCCCCTCTTTTCAGTCGCTTCGGCTCGGGGGGGTAGCGAAATGTTGTTGTGTGAGTGAGCGTGGGAAGAGAACTGGTGTGCGAATAAATTTAGTGGGCGGAGGGTAGAAATATGAAACTTGTTTCATTCTGGCACAGGGATTTGTAAAGAGGGAGCGAGAGGTTGGACAAACTGTGAGGGTGTAAGCATGATCAGTATTCCCGCGGGGTGGCAAAGTTCGCAAACGCGGGAGGAAATCAAACCGCTTTTGCCTTTCTGGATGCCTAGTAAAATACGCCAATCGGAAAATATTTTTGCTATTACACAAATTCAGGGGGGCCACCAGGAAATTTTCCCTTTGTAAAATCGTGTTCGTGGGAGATTTTACATAAAAGAAAGTGATTTTGTCTCTAATAATATTTACTTAATAATATTTATTACTAAATTATGTATTGAATTTATTTACTTAATATTAATTTTTTGGTATTATACTTCACACGCGCCTGCAGACGAAACTGTGATAGTACCTCGGACGTACGTAAGACCATCTTTGCATTCGCAACCATCCTGAAAAATGTAATACTTCTTGAATAATGGGGTTCACATAGGTTCAGGCAAATTAAGGTCAAAAGTTAGTACCTAAGACATAATTTGCGGACGATCAGAATGGAATGAAATCTTTTCAAGAAAACAAGGTGGAAATGAAAAAAATTAATATGTTCATTTTTTCCATTTCAATCTCTTTTTGACAACGCACGCATTGTGTACCAGAAATGAGAAAGTAATAAATTCTTTTGACAAGCTTTCGACCCACTTTGATCACGCGCGGATTATTTTAAACTGTAATTTATCTAGGTACCTAAATTCTTTATAAGTTCCTAATAAGTAAATAGTAAACTTATTAATAGTAACTTCGGGAGCAATTTTTGCAAATAAATGTTGATAACCAATAAGTACTTACAAAAACATCATCCATAAAACTGCAGGCTGGGGTCTGCTCATAAAAATGCACTTTCTCTACATTCTGCTTTATTATCTCATCCGAGGTTCTCTTCCCTTCGCACGAATTCAGTTTCGCTATCAACCCCTGTTTATTCTTCTTCAACTTCAAATGATCCGTATTCAATTTTTCTACGACAGCCGGACTTCCAAATATCGCTTCTTCTAGGTATTCGCAATAACTGTTATTTTCACCGGTTTTCAGGATAACGTTATTGTTGATATTAACGTTTTCTGATTTACAAGTCTGTTCGTTACTTTGGTTATTTTCTAAATAGTTTTGGTACGTGCTATCGTCTGATGATTGCGAAAAGTGTGATTTTCGTCTAGATTTTCGTATTCGGATATAAATGTTGGTAAGGTATTGGAATTTAAGGAAGTATGCTATTGTTTCTGTGATGCTGGCAGAGCCGCTCTTGTTGCTTTTGTTGTGAAGGAGGCAGAAGTGGCGTGTTGGGGACGAGCCATAGCCGTTACCTGTTCCAGAAAAACTGTTTTTATTTATCACGTTTTTATTTGCAACATTAATCAAGTTATTGCCACTTAATACATCATATCCGGAGGCCGAAATATGTAACGACTTTAGTTAAAATTACCATTGTAAGTAGGCCCATACATGTCCACTGTTGGACTTAGGCTTCCCCCATACGACGCCACAAAGAGCAGTCCTGAGCTGCCTCTATCCATTAAATTACCTAGTGGTACCAATGTATTTATACAGGGTTATTGGTAAATTAGTGACAATACGTGAACTGCAGGCAACAACTGCAATTTAGACCTGGCGTCTTCAAGAACGTGTTTGTGATAATGGGCAGGACCTGCAGTTCACGTATTGTCACCAATTTACCAATAACCCTGTATAGTATAATCGACATTGAGTTGAATAACCCTCATTTGACCACTATATAACTTCCTCAACAGCCTTTAATAGTCCACTGCTGGAGGTCCCCCCTTGATAATCGCCTTATTGGCTTTGGCTCACGGAGGATAATGCCCACGCTGGGCATGCGGGTTGGGGACCGCAGGTCGGTAGTAGATCTATTCTGCAAGAGGCGCTGCTGCCTGCCTGTATATGTCCCTTATTCGCCTCTTACAACACCCACGGGAAGAGTTGGGGTGGTGCAAATTCTAAGCCTACACGGCTTTATGTTTCAGTTCCATAATTTTCTTACCATCTTTATAATTGCACTCGCAAGGCGTCAGCAAAGGCGATGTCTCAACGCGGCTCTGTGGTGCGCTGCGTGTGCGCACGAAATGCGTCGAGTTCCACGTAGTGTCCGTGTAAGGGATGGAGTCTGATTGGCAGTCCGAATGCAGCAGCCATTTTGAGGATTCGCGGAGTGAGAAGAACGTTAGTGCTATCATGCCCTGTGGAAAGACGACAAAACCTTGACGTTAGTTGGGTTTCAGAGGGTTTCAGACCTACTTTCAGACACATTTATACTAACCTCAACGAAGGGGATCTCTTTTTTCATAGACCTCAACTGAACTAGTCTATTTTGTACTAATACTCCTATACCTTTTTTTATATACCTTTTTGTCTACTAGACTAGATTGATAAGTTGTATTGTAGGTTGGTAGAGTACAAATTCCGTTGAATATTTTTAAAACTAGGTGCGGCCCGTGGGATCCTTCACGTTATTTCTGTTTGAAAAGTAGCCTATTTCCTTCCCCAAGATATAATCTACTATACTCTAGCCAAATTCAATGTGAAATATTTGAAAACAAACGTACACAATTAACCTAAAATTAATTTATTTTGTATTTCCATTCAACGCAAAATGTAATGGAAGTTATTCGAATCGTTTATTTGTGAAACCCCACATGTCCATTAGATGCCATTTTACAGAAAAAAATAGAAAAAAGTAGGTACATATGTAGTAGGTATGTTGTTAAATTCTTGCACTGAAATGTTACCTACTAGGACCATATACACTTAGTAAAAGAATACAAGATGCAAACAAAGTCCCACATAATCTTTAAAAAAAAATGTTAGTAGAAGAGTCAAGTATTGGACTTGTGTGTGATGAACTTGTGGGGTTTTTTCAAATACACATATAAAACTATTATTTATCTATACCTCAGTCAAACTCCATATAGAATTTTTGTAAGCAAACAATAATTAAAATTTAACTGCTTGGTAAGGCGTGACGTCATTCGAGTCATGTCACCGAGCCATGACAGAGATTATCTTTTTGGCGCGCCATTATTTTATTAAAACTTTGAAATTTGTTTTATAGCTAATACGACTGGCCTTGAAAGAAGGAAGATTAAATGGCATAACGACACTGACACTACTTTTGATAGTGTTGCCGGGGTATGTACCCTTTGGAGAAATCCCACCACAGATCACATTATAAGTACAGATATCCCACTGTCTCTGGAATCACAGTGTTTCTCCACTACATCATAAATACGACCGGCTATAAATTTTACGAATGAAGTAGGATTTGTGTGGTTTGTTTGTGAATTGTGTATTTACCCTACTGAATTATTGCCATACTTAACTAAATTCCGCCAAAATTGTGACTTGTGGGGTTTCTCAAATAATCGATTCAATTTCCTTGTCGCTTTCTCTTTACTGACGCTTTGTCTTTACTGACATAAAAAATGCTAAAAATATGGTATTTTACTCTATAATAAAAAATAACTTAAAATATAATAATGAGATAGCGTAGGCAAAAAGCAGTCGGAAAATATTAGTTTTAGTTCATCTAATCACAAAATAAATTGTAAAATTCTATTCAGTCTCCAATTTTATAAATCTGTTTTTAAACACCATGAAATAGTAGATGCAATATTATTATGTCATATGGCTGTGAAGGCAAACTAAAAAGTACCAACTGTCATCAGCAACCACGGTACCACGTAGCCAGCTGACGTCATGACCACAGAGTAATCCACAGAGTACCATTCACCTTAGAAATAAGCACACATGCATACCTACCTACATGCAAGCAAAAATAAATGAAATATGAAATAATAATAGCGTCCACAGCGTCCATCGTTTTCGTCAAGTTACGCGCGCAACTTGAAAATGTAAACTTTAGTTAAATGCATTTTTAGGGCACTTATCGATTAAATTTTCTTTTTAGTGGTTCATTAGCACATATAATTTAATTGAGACACTTTTAAAATGGGTGTATATCCTATTATATTTCAAACTCAACCCCAAGCATGTTAATTTTTAGTGTTTGTGGTTGGCTGGAGCATAGTTTCTGTAAAACGTTTTAAGGTTATTCCGTCACCGTGGGAACTGATTTAAAGGGATAAAAATAAAAAGGCTATATCTAGATCTACATCATGCAAAATAACACAAACTTACCATACAAAAGCAGGCAGCGGCGCACAAGGAAGCCGTAAGCGGAAACCCGTATCGTTCAGAGAGGAATCCTCCCAATGCCGGTCCTAGGACTTCGCCCAGCGAGTAGCAGCACGACCACACGCCGGCAACCGCGCTGTAGGTCGCCAGGGCTTCGGGACAGCCACCTTCATAACTGTAATTGAGAAATTACAATAATAATAAATTTAATTCTATTAATGCTTGAGATTGGATAAATGGATGGTGAACGTGTTCCCATCCATTTATAGATCCAAGATATCTTGTTGATGATATAGTACGCAACGCAAGGGCGTAGGTACTAATTCTTTATTGCACACACAAGATATTTATATCATACGTAAAAGAACAAATATCACAGACAGAGAACCAAAGTTATCGACATAACTCAAAGAATTAGCATCTGAAGTGGCAGTGGGCCGGACATATCTCGCGAAGAACCGACAACCGTTGTTGGAGTAAACGTGTTCTTGAATGGAGACCTGTCTGGGACATCATTTACCTACCTGCAAAATTTCATCAAGAACCGTTCAGCCGTTTAGGCGTGAAAAAATAACAGACGTGAAAAAGTAACAGACAGGCAGACAGACTTCGTCACTTTTAATTACAAATTTGTTATTAAAAGTGACTAAGGCACGTATTATGAAAGCATGCTCAGCCATCGAGCTCTGCTTGAGTGATGCTTATGTCTAGTTTTGAGTGAATACTAATTTTCAAACAATGCTTGGGAGCTCATGTCAAAATCTACACTCACTCAAGTAGCCGTCAAGAGCGGATTTCCTCCGTCCACGCCTTCGAGTAACTGCTTAGACATATTATTGAACGGTTACCAAGCATTACTTGAGTAATTAACGCTTGAGTAGAGATCACGTAATGACTGCTTAAGTAATGCTTGGGGAAGCTTTCATAATACGGGCCTAAGTCTGTCTGCCTGTCTATTACTTTTTCAAGCCTAAACGGCTGAATGGATCTCAATGAAATTTGGCAAGGAGGTAAATCATATCCTAAACGGACTTAGGCTTCTTTAAAAGCGCTTGCGAAACCGCTGGCAGCAGCTAGTATTGAGCTAGTATTATGTAATCCTATCATTAGGACTAGTCGGAATTTGGCGAGGGTGGGTCGGGGCTGTTCGAATCAAAGAAAATGTTACCCGACTATCAACAAAAAGGAAAGCTGACCCCACCACCATATGGGATAACTAGCTGGGAAGAGAGAGTTTAGAAATTACTAAGATAGATAGATTTGTGTAATTACTAATAACGTTATTCCGTGTATTTGCACTTGCAGAAATGTTTAATACAGTTCAGTGTTAAATCTCTTTCATTTTATTTTCTGCAATAACACAGCTTTTAGTTTGTAACTAAAGAAAAAACAGGAAATAGTTAAATATGTACTAAAGGATAATTATATGGCTGGTTTGTTACATCTTTACTATTGAACTGATCGGGCTGACATTTTGCATGATCAAGGTTAAGGCTTGGCTACTTTTAATCCCCAGAGTTCCCATGGTATGGAGTTATTTTATGGTTAACACATTATTACATATCCCCTCAGTAACTCGATCGTTAGGTAACAAGCCAAGTGATCCTACGTAACCCGACATTTCGAGAGGTGCCAACTCAAGCAAGCATGAGTGTTTCACAATCAAGGCCTTGGAGGCTACAGTGAATTGCATACATATTTATTAGGTCTAGATTGTGTGCGAACCTACAATCATAGGCATTCTAAAATACTTACTTTGTACTATAAAACCTATCAAAGCTCCCTATTTCCAGTTAAAACACAAACGGGCTGTAGGTAATGCGATTTTCGTTTTTCATATATTATTAGATTCATATCAGGCAGTAGTTATATAGAAAGATAATACTTTATTGTACCACGCAAACACAGAAAATAGTACACAAATAAATGGTACGAGTAGACGAAGTACAAAGGCGGCTTTACCGGCAACCTTGGGATGGACTGGACATGTAAGAACAACAAAGACGGTGGCACTAATAAAATAAAACAATAATACTTACACTACATACTATAACTACTCACGACCTACAAACATGTGCAGTGATCGGGGGGTGAGCGAGGGTACAAAGCAGGCCAAAGTTATTTTCTGCACTGACAAAGTAATGTTTTTGGCACAGGCCCATACCCAGAAAAACAATTGTGGTTGTTAATAAACTTACTTACACTTAGGGAGTTTGGCATATCTGATGTCCAGAGGAGAGCATTCCATAGACGGGTAGCTTAAGTAAGATTTGTCGTAGAAAGTGGTAGTGTAGGCAGGGACTTTTAAGATGAGAGTTTCAGAGGAACGCAAAGAGAGAGAGAGAGAGAGTTTTCAAAGCGCCCTTCATAGGAACGGCTCGGAGGATAGAACAAGAAGAAATCACTTACATAGAGCTGGTGAGAACTCCTTGAAACGTTGGCAGCAGTGTTAGCGCAACTGACACCCCAAGAATGGATAACGCGACCAAATCCAGCCAGAGATCTCTAAAATAACATACATTTATTAAACCAGGTAATTTTCTTAAAAAAATGTATTTAAAGAAAACACATAAAATACAATGTTCTTATAACTCAACCTCAACAGCCTCTAATAGTCCACTGCTGGACGCAGACCTGATAAGCGCCTTATTGACTTTTATCAAATCAAATCAAATCAAAAATTCTTTATTTCCATAAATACAAAAATGTACACTTAGAAAAGGTCAAATTCTTAAAATAAAACACTGACACGGAAATAAAGTGGTACTTTTGATTTCTGTCGCTTCGGTATGTAGACTAAAGTAAAGAAGCGACTAAGAAACCTTTAGCCTGTTAGTTGTTATTTTTCGAGTTGGAGCAAAACCCGTCCCAAGCTTTTTTATCTTCTAAATAATCTGATATTTTGTAGTAAGCCTTTTTGCACAGAAAGGTTTTGACAATTTGTTTGAATTTATTTATTGATAGATTTTGCAACTCACTAGGAGTTTTGTTGTAGAAGCGTATACATTGCCCTTTAAAAGATACATTAATCTTTTTTTTTTTTTTATAAATACTATTTAACGGGTATTTATCGCGTTAAATAGTATTTATAAATATGTGTTCAGATCGCGTAAGTTTAAAAATATTTATTACATTAATCTTGTGAAGCCTGGTTGTGGGCACAGCGAGTTTATGTTTATTTCTAGTATTTATATTTATTCTCATGGGGGATAATGCCCATAATCCCGACGATGGGCATGCGAGCTGGGAATCGTAGTTCGGTAGTAGATGTATTCAGCATGCTGCTGCTCGCCATCCGGTGTATGTCCCTTAGTCGCCTCCTACGACACCCACGGGAAGATAAAGATAAGATAAAGATAATTTATTTGCTTGAACATTATGTAGGATAAACAGATGATACAGAATTTTTTTAGTTTCAATAATGTCCTACTAATACTAGCATGCAAATGTTACAGTAACTTATACCTATGATATTTTATCTATGCCTAGCCCTTACTGTAATTTTAAACAATGTCAAATAATCGAAATAGTAATACATAATACTAACATGTGCAATAGTTAATAAGGTGTTGTCAAAGTTTATCTGTCATGAAAGAGTTGGGGTGGTTCAAATTCTATGCCGGCACCACACGGCTGTTATAAGAAAACTGTGTATTGTAAAACTTACTTGGACAGTCCAGGAATGAACGGGCAAGGACCAAGAAGCAGTAGACCAAGACTGGACAGAAATAGTCCCCACACCATCATGCACCAATGATTGTGTACTCTGTGACATAATAATGTTCTGTTAAGACTATGAAGTACTAGTTTCTACCTGCGGCTTCGCACGCGTTACTCTATGGAACCGTTTAATGGTTATTTCTATCCCATGGGAACTGTTCAATGGGGTAAAAAGTAGCCTATGTTTGCTTCCAGGCTACATCTATGCAAAATTTCAGCCCGATCCGTTCAGTAGTTTGGCGTGAACAAGTAACAAACATCCATCCATCCATCCAAACTTTCGCATTTATAATAGGTATTAGTGTGATTGTAAGCGAATGTATATTCTATTGAGAAATGAAATTCTAAAACCGTAAACCGTTAGTACCTACCTAATAAGAACTTGTTAGTTATTCGTACTTAATAGTAAATTATACATTACTAGCTGCTCCCCGCGGCTTCGCACGTTCTTTTCCGGAAAAAAGGTTACTGACAGACAGACGGATAGACAGACAGAGTGAATTTCGAATTTATAATATTAGTATGACTATCGATGTACTTCAAAAATGAAGATGAAATCTTACCTATCTGCAACCCATCCCCATATTGGACTGAATATGCCATACAGACTTGAAAACAGTAAGAAAACCAGTCCAGTTTGCTGAGTAGACAATCCAAATTGCCTCAAATGTGGCTCCAAAGTCGGATCGAGAAACGCCCAAGTATTTGACACGATGACTATCACAAAACCTGTGATGATGATGGAGGGGATCTTGAAGAGTTTCAGTATGGAGGCCGATTTTGATCCTGATACGTATTCTGCAAGTAAAATGTTCAGTTTATAACCTGCCAGTTACCATAATTGATTCCAATTTTAAAATCCTTTGTTATAAAAGACAATCGTACTGGCCACTTCGACTCCAAAACGTGGCCAGAATCAACGAAATAAAAATTTGAATTTTGTACATCTTTATTTAAATTTTTCTTGCCAGCATTTGATCGTCGACATCGAATGAAAACTTTATAATTTCTAACAATAAAATGGAATTTTAAATACTACGAAGAAACAAAAAATATTACCTTCACAATCACTTAGCAAGAAGAAGTTTATAGGCACAGTGAACATCATCACGATACCAAGACTGTAAAATGGTAAGCTGAATCCCCCGATCTACCTGAAACATATTTCAAAAAGGCCTTTTATAATTATTTTGGACAACATTCTAAAACAAAATGACCCCAATGCTACGCAAGTGCTACAAATGTGCTACGCAAGTGCTACAAATGTGCTACGCAAGTGCTACGAAGGTGCTACGAGTGCTACGAGCAGTTTATTCTTCTGCTATCCGAATTTACATCATGAAAATATTGACAGTGCAGTGAGTCGAGTGAGTCGGTTTCAAGATTTTTAACTGACTTCGAAAAAAGGAGAAGGTTCTATGTTTGGCTGTATGTTTGTTTTTTATATAGTATGTTCGTCGATTTGTCCGTCATTTATGGACCGATTTTGAATATTCTTCGTTCTCTATTGTATAGAGAATGATCCAGAGGTGATCCCATAAAAATGTTGTTCCCGAGGGATTAGTAGAAATATATCCCGCATAACATAGCACAGTGTGAAATTAAGGGCTTCGAAGTCGACTATTCGTTTTTCAAAAAAATCTAATTATTAGTTAGTTATGAGTCTTGAGGTACTCGTATAACTACTACGAAAGTGCTACGAACGCTAAGAGTTCTAATATTCGACCGCATGGAAGATAATCTTCCTGCTCTGATCTATAGTTGGACAGATTGTACTTCCTCACCTCAAAAGCCCTATACCTAATGGTCCACTGCTGGACGCAGGCCTCCCCCAGATAATCGTCTTACGACGATATAGGTTTTATTCTATATATCGTCACGACAGGCGCGACAGAACGCGCCTTTAGAAGGACTATAGAACTCGATAGTGAACCAGTGGTAGGGACCTTTTCTTTTTAATTTGTTTATGTGTAATCTGTCGTGTGGTGCCGGCTTAGAATTTGCACCACCCCAGCTCTACCGTGGGTGCCGTAAGGGGCGAGCAGCAGCGCTTCTTGCAGGATAGATCTGCCATCGAACTGCGATCCCCAACCCGCATGACCAGCGTGGGCGTTATGTGCATTAGCCCCCATGAGATAAAAGCAAATAAGGCGATTATCTGGAGGAGGCCTGCGTCCAGCAGTGGACCATTATAATAGGCTGTTGAGGGAGGAGGGAGGTGGGAGCAATGGGACGGCTTATAAGTTAACACTTCCATGGCCCCAGACGCACGTGTCTGTGCGCTCCTCCGCTGGGCGATGGCGCGGCGTGCCCCTGCGGGCCGTACCGCCGAGGCTTGGCAGTGAATGCGATATTAAATAAATGGCACCTTCATTGGTCAAAATACATACCGAGTACAACAGCCCGCCAATAGCAGGCCCCACTGACATGCCGAGTCCTACGAAGGTCTCTAATATCCCCAACACAGATCCAATGTTCTCCGGGAAGGCATTGACCACGAATACGTAGCTGGCGGTCGAATACGCACTCGCGCCCAACGCTTCTAGCCCCCGCACCGCGAAGCAAAGGGCGGTGAATGTTGTGGTGTCCTCGATTAAGACCAGAGTTCTAGAAGAAATACATAGCTATGAAACGTGGCTCACTTTTAGAAGTCGGTGAAATGCTGGGCAGTCTTTTCATGGCAAAGGCGCGTAGCAGAGTAAAGATTTGTAAAATGGGCCCATAGGTAAAGTTAATATTTTTAAAGATCATAACGTATATACTTATGGTTCAATAACCATAAGTGACTGACTACATAGAATCTCGAATAACGTATCGTGATAGTGCGTTCGTATAGGTGCCCTTGGTGGTCACCAAAATCTATTTTCTATTCTCTGCCTAAACTATAACTGTGACAAAAGCATTAAAAAAAGCACAAACTGTGCGGTGGATTTTTGAAATTTCCTTTGCGTGCGTTATAAAATAAATAGGTGGCAGTGCTAAACTTTCGGGGAATCCAACTTAATGGGAATCTAAATTTAACGAACCTGAAGGTAGTGTGCGCCGAGATACCGCCTTAAATCTTCGGCCAAATTTACGCGTCAACACAAAACATGCCAGATGCGGGACGCGAAGCGGGAGCGTCGACAACGCGGGACTTTTCCCGTCGCGGTCGCGTAGGTGTGTAAGGCGCAGAGATTACCCCCAAATCTGTGGTAAGGCGTCATTGAATCATCATTGCAGTATCCGCCGCGCGGGTGAAGTTCCCGCTTCGCGTTCCGCGTCTCGCTTGTTTGGTAAAAACTGTATTCAGGTAGGTACAGTCAGCAACGAAAGAAGCGTATAATTTAATATTTTTTAAACTCGTATAATTGCGAAATCAGTCGGGTTTTGTCCAAATTATATGATATGAAGCACCGCTATGCAGATGCATTATGTGTGAAGATTCACAAAACGATGAGCAAACCAAAATATTAATATTCGCATTGGATTCAGATACAGGAAATTTTGAAGAACCGTAAGCAATGAACTTTGCTTGCTGACTGTACCTACAGAGGTAGGTACCTACCTATTTATCTTGAATTGGTTGTAAATCATATTCAAACATAAGAATTCGTACACACTTTATACCTAAATAGGGTTAGCTAAATAGAATTCATGCTGATAATTCATCTCGTTAGCCCTGAATCGAAATATACTCATAGGTACTAGGCACCTACACGTGACACGTGCATTTGCATTATCTTATCGGTTACATATTTAATTATTCTGCTATGGTTAGAACATAATATACTATTGTAGTGTTGCTATCTAATAGGCATGAAAAGGGAATTATTGTTAGATCAGTTTTATTAAATATATCAATATGGCTATGCTTACCGAGATACACCTATAACAACCACACAACCACCAAAACTTTAGTTCCTACAATACAACACAAGTAGGCAAAATAAGGTTACTTTTTTGACCGACTTCGAAAAGAGGAGGATGTTCTATGTTCGGCTGTTCGTATGTTCGTCGATTTCTCCGTCAATGATGGAGCGATTTTGGTAATTCTTTCGCTATTGCATTGAGAATTATCCCGAAGTGGTCCCATAATTTTATTCTGAGGTATTTGCAAAACTTAAAAACGATGCAGATGAAGGGATTCAATGTCGGTTTTTAATTTTTCAAAATCACTGAATTATGTAACGTATGGTTTTGTTTACCAAGATACACCTAAAACAACCACCAAAAATTTCGTTCCTACAAGATGCAAGTATAAAAATTATAAGATTTCATGTAAAAGAAACGGACGATAAATTTAATGGTTGTTAACTTTCAATGACGGCTAAAATAACGTAATCAATACTTTGGCAGTTTTTACGAGTTCGAGTTAGTAGACTTCAGTTTCAAATATGTACCTACCGAGGATTACACTTTCAAAGCAAAAATCTTCATTGACCTCAATTTTCGACGAGTATCATAAAAAGCATAAAAAAAATTAAGTATATATTTATATATCTTTAGGTACTTGCTATGGTAGGTAGCTATACTTACTAAATGATAGTTATTTTGCTAGCTTTGCGTCGTCAGTGTGTCCGTCTCTTGGCTGAATTAATGTTAGATATTTGGTAGGTAACTGGCTAGATAAAACTTACCCAAATAAAACATTGCATCCTCCCGCAATGAACATTCCCGCAGTGAACATAAATTTGGCCCCCATCGCTGGCAACTGAAACAGACAAATCCAAAAAATCAAAATTAATTGGAAGTATTTGATTGAAAATTAAATTAATTGGAGGAAATCCAAATTATTGCCTTTATGTCTAGATTATTCCTATTTTTAATCGGCGGATGCGCGGGGTTAGATAATGTTGTGTGAATTGTCCAGCATTATTATTATTATTTTATCACTAATCGAAATATATTAGTACCTTTAATGTACCTAAATAAGATAGTCGTAGGTCAACAAGTTTTTGGTTGTTTAACTGATTTATTTTTAAAACTAAGAAAATTATAATCTAAACAGAAACAAATTAAACTAGTAGGTGTTTACAATTGAAACAATTAAGCTAACTGCAGACTGTTGCAAACAATCTACAGTTTATCTAATAATCTAATCTTTTTCAAACTTGATTCTAATATCGATATCCCAGATTTAACGAATCAATACTTTTATAAAGATAAGATGGAATACTTAAACTGTAGCTTTATTGTCTTTTCTATCGACAAAAACAAAATAAAGGTCAACTTACAAATTTCCCAAAAATTGGCGACGTGAGGAACATAACCACCGCATAAAAGCTAAACACCATCCCGCACGTCGTATCACTGAGGCCTTTAGCGGCGCCCTCTCTCGGGAAGAAGGGAGCCATGATGCTCATGGAACAGAAGCTGATGAAGTCCACCAGGGCTAGAGACGCGAGGGTCACGCGCTGCCGGCCTGTGAGGAGCTTTACCGCTCCGGGGCGGAGGTGGCTTTGTGTTCGCACCAGTCTATGGAAGGTGACCTATGATTAGAACTTGTATTTTATGCTAACTTGATTCTAGAATGCTAGATATTTTTGATGAATAAAGGAAATACGAAAACAATGAAATAATAGTACCTACGGGATTTTTTTACGACACTGCTATCATCATAGCATATCGCAGTCGTAGGAAGTTTTGGTTTTGACACCTTTCACTCATCATTTCGTTCGTCTCTCGCTCGTCCGTAATTGAACCTGAATTTGCATGCTGCGCGTTAGTACACCATGGTGTCGCGGACTTATTTGTACATATACATATTATGTCTTCTATAAAACGTAGAACATCACTTTGCCCTATTGTCAATAATTTCCGCAGCGTACGCGATATAAGGGATTTTAATGATATTTTTTCACACCTTGGGTTACATTATCGAAGTTTTCATACGGATCCCTAACTTTCTTTAAATATTCTATAGGCTATGTTCATCAGGGATAATGTAGGATTCTAATGGTGAAAGAATTTTTCAAATCGGTCCATCAGTTTTGCAGCCTATTCCTGTCAAAAAAACAAAAACAAATCTTTCATCTTTATAATTAACAACTACCTATATAATATTAGTATAGATAGAATCGAGTACCTATAGTAGGTACATGTAATGTTTGTAAACAACTCTACAACACAAATTCAAAATTCTTTTTTTAGCGTCGGGTTCTCTTTTACAACAAGGAGTTGGGATTGGGATGAATCATAATCTCCACGTTAGGTACGTGGAGTACCTACCAGAGAGCAGTCAGGGTGGCAGCTGGCAGCATACACACGGGAAAGATTATTATGGCGTTCTTTGGGGCAAGCCTGTCCAACAGTGGACGTCTTTAGGCTGACATGATGTTGTACCAACATATTATTTTTTACATTATTTATTATCAAAGTAAATTACAATGAAACAATAAAAATCGTTAATTTAATTACCTAATGGAAACAATTAGTTTAATTTATTTTTCCTGAGTATGACTAGGACCTTGTTAGGTTAGTTATGTAGGGGATATAGGTAATACACAATACACTCGCATACTCGTAAGTACCTACCTACGATATCAGTGCAGTTTGCACAATTTAGAATTAGTTCAAATTAGAAACTTTGGCAAGACTGTTCGTGGTCTGATCGCTGTTTTACTACGTCGTAGGTGTTAGATTTATCTGAGCCTAACTAAGGTTTCGGTCAAGAATCAGATGTTGGTTTCATATCGAAACAAGATCGTCAGATTCACTCTTTCCGTCTACTCCTACTGGGCGCTCCTACTGGTAGGAGAACGAGGACTACAATGTCCTCGTTCTCCTACCATATCCTCTTACTCCTACTAAATATTAGGAGTAAGAGGATATGGTAGGAGAACGAGGACATTGTAGTCCTCGTTCTCCTACCAGTAGGAGCGCCCAGTAGGAGTAGACGGAAAGAGTGAATCTGACGATCTTGTTTCGATATGAAACCAACATCTGATTCTTGACCGAAACCTTAGTTAGGCTCAGATAAATCTAACACCTACGACGTAGTAAAACAGCGATCAGACCACGAACAGTCTTGCCAAAGTTTCTAATTTGAACTAATTCTAAATTGTGCAAACTGCACTGATATCGTAGGTAGGTACTTACGAGTAGGAGTAGACGGAAAGAGTGGTCAGATTTGAAGGATTCACAGCAATGTACAAGTATAGGACCATGTCTGATTGGAATCGTTATCTTTACTTGGTAGGTGTAGGTATCAATTACACCTTATCAATCTATCATACCGTAGGTATAGCTTGAACACACATTGAAATAGAAATGATAGGTTACCTACAGATGTCTTAAAGCAACTGAAAAAGTGATATAGGTAGATATCTAGGTAGGCAGCTATATTTCGGTACTACAAGAAGTACCTATACGCTTAGAACATACACATATCAATATCAATCGTGTGAGGATAAATAATAGTCAAAAAACAATAACCAAACGAAACTCACCTCTCCCTCAAGATCCTGATCTCCGAGCTGACGTCATCATGCGGGATGGCAGACCACGAGCGGGTCCGCCGCAGCCGCCCAGAGTCAGGCAGCGAGCGCCGCCCGCCCCACGTCGCCGCGAACTCTCCCGACTGAGTCGACGTCTTCATCATCTTGCTGTCAAACACTACCGTCTCCAACGAGTCTCTATCACCACGTCTGAGTAAACTTGACTCCTCATCACTATCCATGTTGTAACGCACACGAGATTCTAGTTGTAGGTAACGCGTCTAGTTCGCGCGGAGAATTTACCAGGTTTGATTGAGTTTTATCGGAGCGTGTCAATAAACCAGCTCTGCCACTGTTACACACTCACGGCTTGCATTACCACAATTAAATCCTGCCGTATCAATTATCGATATCTTATCGGAGGCAAACAGAAATTTCCTGAACCAGTTGCTGGCAACGGTTGGTTCGGGAATGTTTATTGACCTACCCGCATTTGGAAGTTTCCATCTTTAATTTGAAGGTAGTACCTTCGAAATTTCGTTATCAATGTTTACCCGACGGTGTTTAGTTTTTAGGTCGATTGTCGATGTGCGTATCGATTATCGTTACATTCATTTATAGGCCGGTAGTACCCGGTGGGGTTAAGGCGTGGATATAATATGTGAATTGGGTTACGTTAAAAAAAATCTCCGTAGTCTAACCAAAAAGCTTCGAAAAAAATACACAACAATCTATAGGATATAAGGCAGACCGTCTTCGGTACAAAAATTAAAAAAAAAAAAAACAATTGTGCCTAAAAAGTATCTACCTAACATCTGTTTTCGACCGTTTTTCTCGTAAGCTATCAATCACGAGCTTTTTTTATTGTCATCACCGTATTAAATAAAAGAATAAATACCAAGTGAACCTTCGGCTTATTTTTGCTAATAAATGTCCTAATTAATATATCAGCAAAATCTTGATTTTTGGGCTTACGCCGCTCTGCTTTGTCCCGCTCGGCGCTCCAATAAACGAGAAATCCTATGCGTAACCTTTTCACAAAATGGGTCCATATATCGCTTATAGGCGACCACAGAAGTGATTTCTGTGAAAGCTAATGTGAAAGTGAAAGCGACTGACATCTTGATGAATGAACATAAATTACGAATGCACTAGCTGGAGTGCATTGAAGTGCATATACTAAGCCCTTTATGGCCTTTCACACGACACATCTATGAATTTGCATTTTACGGCAAGTGAAGGATAAAGTTAGGTAGGAAAGGTATGTTTAAATGAAAGATCCTCTGGTATTTTTTCTTCATTTATTTCAACTGCTTGTCGAATAGATACTCTTAATGTTAAACTCGATTGTAGTTCACACATTCAACAATTACAACAATATAAAAATAAATTATTTTTATTCTTAGATTATTTGATATAAGGCTTTCAAAGCCGCAGCAAATAATACAAAAGTAGAAAACACATAAGCACAATTTCAGGCCGTATTCAATATTACGTCACTGTAACAGCAAGAAATAGGTACACTTATATACTATAATATAATCAAACAACAGAAAATCAAATTATTATTTTGGGCCTTTACCGGCACTGGTAAATTTCAGGTTCACCGTATTTGGCCGTCAATCTAGGTTTTTGTTTTATTAAGTCAAGAGTTCATCGCTCTTGCAAATTATTATTACAGACGAATTATTTTTAATTCATTATCGCACGTAATGTCGCGCGACGGCGTAATATATTATTATGTAGTTTTAATAACAAATCGATAACAAAAACAGTACTCTTAAAATTAGGAAATACAGTCCAAAATCCATTGTTCATCAATTATTGGGGGAAGATTTCTTCCACAAATACACCCCTAGATTTTTTTGCGCCCTGCGTGGGTACGAACTATGGGTATAAATCAAGATGAGACTTAGTTTTAACACATTTCTTAAGTTACGCATCCACTGCACCGGAATTGGAGCGTAGTATATACGAAACGTACGCGACGTCGTCGTTGTTTGGCTGTGGAATTACGTTGTAACCACCCATCCTATAATGAAATTTGAAAGCCCTTTGAATGGTCTTCGTAATTTGCAATCGTATGGCGAAGGTCATTCAAAGGGCTTTCAATGCCATTGAAAAGGCTTTCGAATGTTAACTTTAGAATGGGTGGTTTTTGCGTAATTCCACAGAGGATCGGGCTGAAATTTTGCATAAATGTAGGTCTAAGCCTCGAAAAAACATAGCCTACATATTTATCCCATAAATCAGTTCTAATGGGATATAAATACCGTTAACGAAACGTTATTTATATTCCATTAGAACTGTTTTATGGGATAAATATGTAGCCTATGTTTTATTAAGATTTATTCGAGGCTTAAACCTAGATCTTTGCAAAATTTCAGCCCGATCCGCAACAAATCCTTACGCTCCTATACCGATCCAGTGGAGGCGTACCTTAAGGCCAGTATTATGAAACTATGCTCAATGATCGACCTATGCTATGAGTAACGCTTTTGCCATATAAAATCTTTACTCAAGCATTGATCTATTACTGAACAAGCTTTTACAATACGGGCCTAACTCCCAATATTTATTTCTACGTAAAGTAGATAACAAGACTTAAGATGACCGGCATGTGATGCAATTTGCTTATAAGATATGGCAAATATAAATGCATTTTCTTCGAGTTTTTCTCACACAGGCACATTATATTGACACATTATATAAATCTGTTTTATTCTCTATCTGATTATGACTGATCAATCATAATGTTAGTATTACCAAATTAGACGCCTATAATATAGTAGTTATTCAACTCAAGCCATTCTCAAAAAATCATATTTGTAAACAACACACAACACAAAAATCCAAAATGCTCGTTTAGACGGTCGAGTTTGAAAAATACATAACAGATAAATATTAAATTCAGGTACTTTGCGGAAATCCATTGCAAAATATAAGGATGAAAATATTTAGTGAAAATTCCGCGCAAAACCGATAAGATCTAACAAAATGTAGTCCTCGATGTAGAAGAAAAAACCACACAAACTATAAAATGAAAAATCTAGACGTCAACTAGTTTCGTCTCTCCACGAGACATCATCAGAACACCACAATACTCACCAAAGATGTTGCCACTCCGAGCCGGACTTGGCGCGCGGAGCTCGGAGCGGCGCGTGGGACTCTGCCGTTGTTGCTTGGCGCTCTCAGTGTCAGCTGGTTTTTTCTTCTACTGCGGACTGCATTTTGTTAGATCTTATCGGAGGTTTTGCGCGGAATTGTTACTAAATATTTTTATCCTTATGTTTTTTAATACTTATCAGCAATATGCATTATAGAAGAGAGCTCATATCGACCAGTAGTGGTGCAAATTCTGTCAAAGAATAAACAAGAAATTGATTTTTAAGTATGGACGATATCACAGGACCAGCAGACGCACAGAAAAATACCACCTGTACGTAGTCGATAATCCACAGTGTCGAAACAAAAATTCAGCTCTATATCATAACGAGCTTTATATAATATAATAAGCACGCCCAAAAAGAGGAATGAACATCCTGCGGTTGTTTTCCCGTCAGAGTACACAATCTTGGAGTCTTCAAATCCAGGGTGAACGTAAACAATACAGTTTTTTCCTTCGTTAAAAAAGTCTGTAGAGCTTGTTCATACGAGCCAAGTTAAGATCCTTTTGGAAAGCATGCACTATGTTAGGTCACATCACTTATTCGAGAAAGATGGAAGAAAAACGCTCAAGCGTTTTTCTTAACTATAATACAATTTTTTTCTTAAAAAAATTGTATCTTGCTAGTTTGGCCGGAGTACAATATCCGCTAGATTTAAGGAACTTCATCTTAAGGCTCGTATAAACCAGCTTTACAGACATTTTTAACGAAGGAAAAACCGTATTGTTTACGGTTTATATTCTCTATAATATTGTTCATACATTATTTAGTCCAGAATATTCGCATCTAATTTGGCAACACTATGAAGTATGAAACATAGGCCAGGGGCTCAATTCTGCTAAGCAATAGCTTTACTATGACAATAGTAACGTCGTCGCCTAGAATTCCTATTTGTGTGGTTTCTTTTTCACTTCTACCACAAGTGGAGGAAAAATTGAAGTGGCGAGAAAATCAATTATTACTACTACTACAAATTAAAGACATATTTTATAATTGAAATAATTCAGTTTTAAGTTTGACTTGTCTAAGATATTATTTTGTAAACCTAAAGAAATAAAAGTTATTGATTCCTGATTTCCTTAGATAAAAGAAACTCTAGATAGTGCGTGAGGTGGTATGCACGGAGAGATAAATATGATCCTTGACTTTTGACGCGCGTCCCTCCAGTTTCTCCAATTTAAGGCATAATATAAAAATGTGTCATTCTGTGACAATGGTATCGTCACAGAATGGTCACGTAGAAACCTTAGATGAAAGTATTGCGTGCAGAGCTATTTGCACGGTGTGATGTAAAAAATTGATAGTATTATTTTAAGACACTTTTGACGTGCGTCATCCCATCTGTAGTTTTTTTCATCTAAGTTAAAATACAAATATGTGCCATTCTGTGAAGGAACCATTGTCAGTGTCTAGATTAGAAGAATAGCCCCTGACCAACCTTCCATTATTTCTTGTCACGCCATGTGACCAGTATCTAGTCAATGTATCATAACCTCAGCTGCTCAAGTTCCCTCATCAAAGCCTGCTCGTTCTCGATCTTGGCACGTTGGTTCAGCTCGAGGGGTTTGCCTGCTGCCTTCTGCTGTTTCAGCTTGTCAATGTCACTTAGTTTCTGTAAAAAAATAAGACTAAAAGTTAAGAAAAAATTTGGTAACTTATTTCATTTCTTAGAGATACCCAAAGTGCGGGTAAGCACAACAAAAAACCTTAGACTAAATGTTTTCGTAGATCTGCCCCCCTAGCACGGGGATTGTTGTCTAGGGTAGAATAGACAATAATGACATTGCATCGCTATACATTGCGTAGATTATTGATGTTGATGGAATGCATTTCAAATAATTTACGGATTCGATGACGAAGTGACGTAATTTTTCTCTATTCTACCCTAGACAACAATCCCCGTGCTAGGGGGGCTAGACCGCACAGCCGCACAGAACAAAAATGTGCTTTAAAATATAGGCTTTATCTCGTTATATTTCGATGTATTTCATTACACAATCCGTTACCATAATGACGGCAGTACACACTCGCCGAGCGCGAGTGTATACATGGTGAGCTCGCCTCGCCTCGGCCTCCCTTGTTGGCCTTCGTCTTTTCTAGGCCACAGTCAAATGCGACAACATGTACTGTAGATACTTGGTGCCTTTCGTTGAGAGAAAAGCGCCCGAAACATTCGACGTCCCGAGTGTGTACTGCCATAACATTCACAGTCAGAAAGAACTAAGACACTAGACTTTAGACTTTTCGTACAATGTGGTGGTTACCTTATTAATGTTCTTGATTTTCTTATCCTTCTCTGGGTCCCCCGTGGAGACGAACGCGGGTCGGTTTGGCGCTAAAGACGGCATGGATTGCGTCTCATCTAGTTTCTCCTCAGCCTTGCGAGCCTTGCGGGCTTCGCGCTTCTTCTTCTGTTCTAGAGCTTGTTTCGATGGCGCTAGAAAGCAATCATTTACTTTACTGAGACTAGCCAACGTTGATGTAAAGTAGTCATAAAACAAGGCAAAAATCATTAAACGGCGTTTTAAGTCATCGGCTACTTTCTCGAGCATGATAGATATTTTAGATACTTTTCGTATATAAATGTCGAGCAGAGGCTATTATAACTTAAGGCCCGTATTATGAAAGCTTGCTCAATCGTCGATCAACGCTTGAGTAACACTTTCCTATGGCATAAACATCACTCAAGCATAGACCAATGACTAAGCACGCTTTACTAATACGGGCCTAAAACATGTTACTTCTCCCATCTAAGTGATCCTTGAATGTTTTCTTTTGAGAATTAATAAAACTTTAAACCGAGATGCCAATGCTGCTCAAGGTTGTCACAGATCAGAGGCGCACAGCTATTACCCAGCACAACAATTTACATACAAATATGGGCCTAAACTCGTTCATGATTAAGTAAAGAAGCGAACAAGAAACCTTTACCTTGTTAGAATATTAGTTTTCTAGTGGAGCAAAAGTCGTCCCAAGTTTTTTTATCCTCTAGATAATCTGATATTTTGTAGTAAGCCTACAAAGGACATGTTTGACCATTTGTTTTAATTTATTTGTGCCTAAAATACAAAAATGTGTAATTCTGTGACGATATCGTTGTTACTATTTTCTTACCATTTAAAGTTTCCCCAGGCTTATGCGGCTGTTCATGCTCATGCAACGTGAAGGTCGAAGGTTTATTCCGAGCCCCCGGCGGTCGGTAAGCACCAGTCGGTTTCGGCGTCGAATCTTCAATGCCTTTAGGCGCGGTTCTGGAAAGTTCCGTCTTAGCGAAATTCCCGGGCTGCCAGACAATGGCCAGTAGGTTTTCCTTCTCGGCGCACACGTATTTGTGCATTAGGGCGCCGGTGTAGTGCCATATTTTGTAGCTGTAACAACAATAGGTATGTCTTTATCATTTACATACAGGTGGTGAAAAGAGGTGAGGACTAGGACCGTAAATTGTGTCTAAAAATACACGGCAACCGAGTGAATTTTATGTGCGGTGTGTTATCAAACATTACACATCGAATTTGGCTGGTGATAGTAGCCTCTTCTCCTCTACAATTGGCAACCTATAAAAGCTTTTGACCAAACTATAGATCAGAGAAATCAATCTAGCTAAGCCCCTGTATGCTCTTGCTAAACCTACAGGTGTCATTTTGATTAAGTCTGCGTCAAAGACTCAATCAAATGACAACAAAAAGTCATTGCAGTAGATCCTGAGAACCTTCATCATCAGCTTATACTAGACCACGGCTGGACATAGGCCGCCCCTGATGAGCGCCATAGCGCCCTGTCTTCAGCTTGCCGCATCCAGCATCTGCCTGCAGTCTTTTGAAGGTCGTCATCGCACATGCTGTGCGATTGCACAAAAACCACCCATTCTATAATTGACATTTGAAAGCCATTTCAAATGTCAGATACATACAATTGCAAATTAAGATGGCCGTTAAATGGCTTTCAAGTGTCAATTATAGAATGGGTGGTTTTTGCGTAATCGCACAGCTGGTCGCAGGCGCCGACACTACGTTTGTCGAGTCGCACTTACCCGTTGGCAACTGTGAGTCGAGGATACGTGGTGGCGGTCAAGAACGTTTCTCCTCTAGGATCCCATTGCAGATACGTCGAATCAGGCGCAGCACAAGAGCCTATCTTCTTGTAGCCGCGCACGTCCCACACTTCGATGTGGCCGGCCGCGATGTTACCGAAACCACCGAGGAGCACATGTGTTATTGAGTTATAGAAGTTATTGGAAGTTATAATACCAGCTAATTAGCTAACTTCTAAAACATCCGTACTATAATTTGAAATTTTATAATGTCAGAACGGCTGCATCAAAAATAGAATCAAATTACAAGGGTTATTTCCAACGTCTCGCACGAGACTAGAGAGGAATATATTCCTAAATCCTAACTTGTCACGAAAACTATTCTAGACGTCTCGAATACTCTCAATAAAGTTACCTTTCAAACCAAACTCTTCACCAGAATGGGTTCATGGATGGATATGTCGCATAGGTACACATTCTTTCTGCGTTCCGGACATCGAGTTATTTATTTATTTATTCATAAAAAGTACACTATTATTACAGGGGCACCCAATTCAATAGTGTACATACTTAATTAAATTAAGTTGGAATGGTCCCGGGTTAAATAAAATATTTATGTAGAAAAAGTATCTGCCGGCGACTTCGCTTTTCACGCGTAGTTTCTATGGACACGTTTGAAGGTTGTTTTTGTGTCAGGAACTGATTTACCGGATAAAAAACCTCTGTTATATTTCAGATTTAGACATATTTTTTTGGAAAACATCAGCCCGATCCGTTCAGTAGTTTTGGCGTGACGAAGTAACAAACATCCATCCATACAAACTTTTTCATTAATAATAGGTACGCGCCGAGTAGAATCGCACTCACCCTAAAGAGGTCTCTCGTTAAAGGATGAAGCGTAGGTTCATCCAAAACAAACAAGGTTCGTAGTAAAACCGCGCACACTTATAATCAAACACTTAGGCCCGTATTATGAAAGCATGCTCAGTCATCGAGCTCTGCTTGAGTAATGCTTATGTCTAGTTTTGAGTGAATACTAATTTTCAAACAATGCTTGGGAGCTCATGTCAAAATCTACACTCACTCAAGTAGCCGTCAAGAGCGGATTTCCTCCGTCCACGCCTTCGAGTAACTGCTTAGACATATTATTGAACGGTTACCAAGCATTACTTGAGTAATTAACGCTTGAGTAGAGATCACGTAATGACTGCTTAAGTAATGCTTGGGGAAGCTTTCATAATACGGGCCTTAGAAGATTAATTGTAAAGTACAATGCAACCTAAACTGTGTAACCAGTTTTGGTTTTAGTTCAAAGATTAAGAATTTAAAAGGATATGAGTTCCATCTGGTGGGTAGTAGATAGAGTTCCAAGCGCCCGTTCCAAATTCAAAGAGGACCTCGCATTTAGCGTTGAACACCGTCGCTTTAGCGGGCGCGTGGCCGTACACGGCAATCCATTCGTTCCAGTTGCCCGGGTTCCAGGCTATAGCGTGGATTGGACCTTCTTTATCTGAAAAAAAAACGATTGGGTTAAAGATAGGTGAAGGTTCATTCATGATCAAAAGTTTTGGTCTTCTGAATAAAAATTATAATAATTTAATTAAAATCATTAGTCAATAGCATTACGCATGCTGAGACAGGGACCTTTTTTGCCCACTATGAATGTATATTTTTCTATATTTTTATTTTAGACAATAGTCTATATTAATTGTATGAATTGTCCAGCATTATTTATTACAAACACTAAGACACAATGTCTGTTTTTTTAACTGTTACTTTATCTGTATTCATCTATGTTTTTCGAACTTATTAGGTACGGTTGTAATGTTTCTGTTGTAAATTCAAACTAAAAAAACCTTTTTTAGTACAGCTTTCAATTATTCGTTTTTGAAAAAAAAGATACGAGATAGATATAAGAAGTACAACTCACTGAAAGTAACATTCCCTCCATTTCCTTTGACATCACCATGGGAAAGCGACTGCTTCCCGTAGTAGGAGCCACCAGTCTTATCAACCTGAACGAAAAATAGGGTTTAAATTCCTCACTAGGGCTTAAATTCCTTTCACGATAAACTTCCGCGCTGGCAGTGCGGCCGTTGGCTTAAAGGTTCTCAAATGTTTGAATAGTTACTTACGTCAGTTTGCGTCAGTGCGAAAACATTAGTTCCTCGCCTGTTCCAGTGGAAAGTTGCCTTGTCAGCTTGGAAGGATGATCTGCTGACTACAGCCTGAGCCACGTTGAAGTCAGGGTACTTGAATACTCGCCAGAATGACGGCTGACCCTGCTTACCTACAAATAGAGAAGGGCAACCATCAATGAGTCAGCAAATAGTAAAAAAAAAGTACATACAACTTTTAGCTGCATTGATTGTAAGTTTCTAGATAACAATTTAATTAAGTAACTTTAAAGGTATATCTTATGATTGGATATATCTTTATTTATTTGTGGCTGATGTGTCTTTGTCACGCAGTGTTGAATTTAGTCAATGAGTCACTTTTTTTAGTATGTTATTTTTGTCTCCTAACCTGTTGTAGTTTATTCTTGAAGGCGTTTATTGATGTGGCTGATAATTATATCTTCTGTTGGGTAGATACATTAACTTACCCATTAAGGGGGCATACTACAACACCATTTTGTGAAAAGGATAGGCATAGGATTTCGCGTTGATAGGAGCGGGACAGGCCAGAGCAACACAAACCCAAAAATCAAGTTTGTGCTTTTATTTATCTATTTAGGACATTATTTGAAAAAACGCACCATATAGTGCTCTTTATACTTTGTTCAATTATTAAGCTTATTCTCAAGATCTTCTGTATTTATTAAGAGAGAGAAATTAAGGTTTTAGTACAAATGAAGAGGTAACTTTGCGTTTTTTTTCTATAGCGCAAATTTTATGGAATCGTGTTTTCGAAACTTATGACCGATAGAGTAAGTCCTAAACTTTACCATAATATAAATTCCAAAGTTCCACAAATAAATACAGTAGCTTCGAAGATATGGGCATCCGGCAGAGTTGTAAATAGTAGAAGTAGTAGGTTTTTTTTTGTAAATAAGCAATTTGAGGTAGTTTAGACTCTTAACACTAAACTTTTTATAAATAACATTCTATGTTACCAATATGTAACAGCCGGTGTTTGTGCCATTTCAGAAAATTAAGTATAACTTACCTAAAGTAAACACTGCAGTGTAATAAGCAGGGGCCGGACTGGGAGAGAGACTGAATGACTTTAGATTCTCCGCCTGTATATATTGAACAAATCTGTCAAGCTTAGTATCCTCATAGAACAGGACTTTGCCACTCATTTGAATCGCAAACAACTTTTCATCACTTGACCATCTTGGCTCCCTGGACAAAGAATTGTTAATTTAGCTTAGGTACAAATTTAGCTACACTTTAATAAAGCTTGTCTGAGTGAAACAAAAACATGATAATAATAATGTACATACCATCCAGTTTGGTTTTTTTGAGTGAAAGAACCTATTAGCTCTCCGTCTGTTGCTTTATACACATGTAGGTTTGGCTTGCCCTGCAAAATTGAAAGTAACTTTACATTGGAACGAGAATCTCATTCGTCTGAGCCAGTATTTTGTGTGAAAACAATTGATCTAGTGACAACTTATTCCTTTCTAACATTTTGTGTGCATACCTGTGGATTATCTTTGTTTATAGCAAACATTTCCCAAACAGTAAGAAATGTGTCCTGTGGCGAGAAGAACATATCCTTGATGTTGCCATTAATTGTGGCCGCCACTGCCCAGTCAGAGCATCTTACTATTTCTACCCTGGAGAAAAAAGTTGATTAAACAAAAAAAAACATGTATTGAATTAAATTCAATAGATCACAGAATTCACGGGTCTATCGCCCCATGTTCAAGTTCACATGCACAGTGTTCTACTTACTTTTTATCAGTCCTAAAAGCTAAGTAGGTTCCTTTAGGGCTGTAGATGATACTCCGCACGTTCGTGGTAGTTTCATCTCGAAGAACTTTCTGCCCAAAAGGCTCGTTGAATTCAATGAGGAATATATTTTTGCTGGATAGTCCTGCGAACAAAATGTAAGATTATAACCTCACCGGTAACATAATTACTTACACGAAAATTAGTTGATGTTATACCAGCTATATGAGGAGATGAACTCATTCTCGTTTTTATTTTACAAACAATAGTAAATTAAATGAAATATTGCATTTTTCAGATTTTCCGCAATTGTTTTCACGATTTCTTTCACACGTCTGTGTGTGTGTTTGTGTTGTGTTGTTGTGGTGTGCGTTGCGTACGAACTATGGTACGAACTTAGAGTATACCTAGAGATGGCATACCTACGAAAAAAACGTGTATACCTAAACTTACCTAGAAACTAAAATGGCTCCTTTCCGTAGTGCTGCCCTTTTGTACCTCGATATTTTTATCGAAACAAGTATTTTTGTGACGATATTTTAGCAGTTTCGTAGTGATTTTATTGTTTTCACCACGATTATGAAACAGAATTCTATAATCATATAGTCATAGAATGCTTTAATTAGAGATACAAAGTATGTGAATGCACGTACCCAACTATGGCTCGACCGCGCTCATGAGACGCAACCACTGAGAAGTTAAGAAAATGAGCTATTATAACAATGGTAATTTTTTCATGTATTTTCCGAGTCAAGACTCTTGCGTTTAGACACGTGCCAGACCTCCTTAGAATTAAAGATCAAAGTTCACCAAACCAGTTTATTGAACAGTCTGCAGTTAGCTCATTTGTTTCAATTGTAGGTAAATACTAGTTCTAATTTGTTTATACTATTTGATTCAAATTTTCTTTGTTAATAAACGTTGTGTTCATTTAAGAAAAAAAGGTACCTACTGAAATGAAACAACAAGCTACTTAATTGCAAAATATATTGTTTGTATGCAACAGTGATTTGTGAGATAGTATATTTATATTTGTATAACAATATGGGTATCTTTTTGTGATTTATATTATTATTATAATATAAATCACAATAAGATAGACACCACATTTTATAAGCAATTCAACAAGTCTCATTCATTTATTATATTATATCACAAATTTAACACAGACTCCTACATTTTTAATTAAACAAGCAATGTAATCCGTCTTATTCATTTACAGTATAAATCAAAAATTTAACACAGACGCCACCTGTATTTTCGATTGTAGAAGCAATGCAACAGTCTCATTCATTTACACATTTGCAATATACCTACCTAATTCAAAAATTCAACTAATACTACACCTAAATTTTCAATTTTACAAGTACCTAATGTAATCAGTCTCATTCATTTACAGTATAAATCTCAAATTTACATTATTTCTATTAAAGTACTGGATCGCGCTGGCACTAGTGGCTGAAACAAACATGAAGAATAAATTTATAATGCAACATTATTTGTCAGCCTACAATTATAGACTCTAGAAAGGTACTGAGTAGTTCAACTTTGAAAAAAAATCTAAAATCTTAAAGAAATTCTAAAAAAAAAGGTGGGCGAAGGTCTGCCTGCGTTGCAGGCAGAACTTCGCCCACCGTGCCACATCGTTTGCGAAATAACTTTATTTTGCATGGAAATAATTTGCTAAGGGAGGATTTATGGAAATGTACATTTTAGAGGGGATTTGAAGTATGGTAGGCTTTAATATTACTTTGGGTCAGATTTATTTACTTAAAACTTAATATTCATTAATATCAAAATTTAAGCCCTTTGGAAAATAAAGGTAGTCAAGTTAATGCATATATGCATTACTTTGCAATAGAAGTTTGTGGGAGTAAGGTCAAGTAAAATACTTACTAAAAAGATTCGTGACGGTACGGCATCCTCTCGCAGTCTTGTTATTTAAAGTTCGATTGAAGCAAGTTTCTTCAAAATGAAGAGAACGAACGAAAATATCTTTCGTACCAAACTTCAAATTTTCTACTCCAATTGAGTCCAGCCACTTTTTCTTTTACCGTAATTTTCGGGTAACCTAGAACGTAAAAAACCAGTTGAAAATTAATACACTACAATTTACACTTGAAAACATCGATACCTATGAAAAATGCCTTGAAGGACAACACTATCGCCAAACAAACAGTTTCATGTTTTCTTTAATTACACTTAAAACTTACAAAAATAAGCTACATTCGGTATGAATTTTATGTAAACTATTCCTATGAAAGCCAACACATAAGGTATTTATTGTATTATTTGGTAATTTAGCAAAATAAGAATACGTACCGGTGTAATGTTATGTTTGGACGATTTTCACTTGTTTTTAAGCCGCAACCTACCAAACTGCTGTTTGGCATCTTCCTATTAGCTTTCTTTCGCTTACTATATAAGTATTCACATGAAAAAGTCCCGAACTCAAATAATTTTAGCATTTTTACTGTAAATGCAACTCTCGTTGACAGTTTACATACCTGAAAGTTAAATGGCGAACCGGCCTCAATCATGCTTTGCTATGACGTCACGTTTCAATGTTGCCAAAAATAGGTTTCGCACATTATATTGATGTCTCTTTTTACATTGGTTATTGTAGGTAAGATAAAACGAGATAGCTATAAGTTTATGAGTACAATATCGATTTAGATCATATTTGTATAACCGAAAGTTCCTATAGAACAATACGCCGTCTCTATATACCTATACTCTAAGGGTACGAACGAGTTGCGTAGCGTACGTATGTCACATACTTGGATGACAGAGACAGACCCAAAGACAGACCTATCAACGAAAACATAAGGGTCCTATTCCACTCATCCAACATCTTTGTCGAAGTTCTTTGTCCAACATTTAATCAAATTTCTTGGACGGATGTCCATTCAATACCTAATATCTTTTTCCAAGATTCGTAAGTAATTTGCGTAGTTGAATGCAAATAAAATGACATAACATCAAAACTCAAAGTGGTTTATTTCCTTTAGACCATAAAGGACTCTTGGACACGTCACAAAACTCAGTTAACATAAGTAAAACTAGGAAATAAAGTGATCACTTTGATTTTTTGTCCACTTCAATCTTCTTAAGGTAAAGTAAAGAAGCGAATAAGAAATCTTTACCTTGTTAGAATGTTAACCCGTCCCAAGCTTTTTATTTTCTAGACTAGATAGGTAATAATATTTTATCCTAGTACCCTTTTTACAAAAGATATGTTTAGCAATTTGTTTGACATTACCTTTATAAATGCGAAAGTTTGGATGGATAGACGATCTCCTGAGAAGTTTTGGCATGAAGAAATAATAATCAAATGCAATCCATCCAAACTTTCACATAGAAAATTTATGTGTGATGTGATGTAGTTTCATTTGAACTCAACTAGTAGGTACCTACTCAAACTTACTTAGGAATCTTAGACAAAGATAATTGACGTTGACGAGTGGAATGGGCATCCGTCCAAGAAAATTGATAAAAATATTGAACAAAGAACTTGGACAAATACATTGGATGAGTGGAATGTAATGGGTGGGACCCCAAGTATACCGAAGGGGATCTCTTTTTTCATTGCCCCAAGCAACGAATAAAGAGGGGGGTGATTTCCTCCATCCACGGCGGCCCCAAGTAACATCGTTGACAACAGTGACGACAGTGAAAGAATAATAAAAACGACATTTTTACCGTGGACGGAAGAAATCTTAGAGGAACAAGGCAATAAGGTCTATTCAATCTACGTCTCACAATCTCACAATCACATACAAGTAGGGTCATGGTATCGAATAGAGAATCGATTTTGTGTCGAAAAAAGTATCGTATTCGTTATGTTATGGGACCACAACCACAACTCGATACTCTACTCGATATCCATACTGTACTCAACATCGATATATCAGCAGTATCCTTACTTTTCTGTTCTGTGGCAGTATCCATGTTGAGTACAGTATCGTTCTTTTTTACTTTCGTTTTTTTATTTAGTTCATTATATTGTATTGAATAAGTGAAGTGAATGAAGGAAAGAAGGTAAACCGTGGACGGAACGGAGAGATTTCAAACGCAATGTAATGTTTTACAAAATTAGACAATATGACGGAACAAGATAGCGTTGGCATATCAAGAGCCAAGTTTTTATTTAGTAATTTCTGAAAATGTATTCGATACGATACTTGTCTCATTGAGTAAAAGTATCGAATACGACGTATCGAGTACAAGAGTATCGGTATCGAAAGGAAAATTACTCGATACTACAAAGTATCGATATTTTTGTCCTGTCTCTAAACACGCAAGATGGCGCCGCTTAAAATGGTGGATTTCGAAAATTTGGGATTTTAGCTCTTTGTTTACCTCTATTGATTCAAAAGTTGAACAAATACAGTAATAAACTTATTCAATGTTCAGCAGTAAATCCCATCTGCGGAAAAGGACCCCTGAAAATGGGACAGATCGCGAAAATTACCTCTCGCTGCTAGTAGACGAATATTTGCATACAACTTCGTATGGTAAATAATTGCCTCGCCCCTGTTGCCACCAATCTCTTGGGCTATTGCGCCACAGCAAATCGTCAGATCTGCCAAGAATAAACGCTACACTCCAAATGTCCATATTTACCCATGATTTCCCTAAAATTTAGACCTAAAGATGCAATTGTTTATTTTCAGCTGCGAAGTGCCAAGTACTAGCTAATTTATCGAACTTCTCATACGACCCGATCAACTTCGGTTATATTAGAGATGTTGGTGTCCTGGACATATTCTTGCATGTCCTGAAGACGGAATCGGATGGAAAGCTTCTACACTCTGCTCTAGCTGGGATCTGCAACTTGTGCGTTGGTGCGTAACCAGAAAAATACATTTCTGCTGGATACTTCATCAGATAAAAGTATCTATAATAAGTTGCAAAATATGGCTTTTTTGGGTATTGACCTGCCCACAACCGTAAAGCCCTCTCTCGTTGTTCGCCATCGGATACAGTATTTAAGCCATTTGTAACTCGAATGTATCCCAATGCTTACATGGGAAACCACAATATCCTTTTTATCTCCGTTTCAGATCAGGAGATTGCCCAGTACATAGTGGATAAATCTGGATTAAAACCTGTGAAAACATTGCTGAAAAGCAAGAATACAAAGATTGTAGCTGATACATTAACTACATTGCTCTATCTTCATAACAATCAAACAGATTCAGAAATAAACACTGGTGAGGTGAAGGAACTTGTAAAACAAATACATAAATCCAATGATAAAAGACTCAACAACCTGGCTTCTATATTCTTACAAGATGTATGCAGCAGCAAAGTATAAGTAAGACAAAATAATTTTTAATGTACAAAATGAGCAAAATGCTGTCAAACCGCTTTCCCTATATTGCAGTGAGCAATAAAAACTACCAGAAAATATGTAAAATACACACAACATCCTTCAGTAGCAATGCTTACAAGGCAGGTGATAAAATCCGTATTCAAAAAACTCTAACACAAAAAGATTTGGATGCATTCTCAAATCTAACAAGTGATCATAATTATCTACATCAAAATAACGGAAACAAGAGGCCAATTGTGCATGGAGCACTACTAAATGGATTAGTGGCAGGTCTCATTGGCACACACCTGCCCGGGCCTGGAACGGTCCTTGTGTCACAAACCATGAAGTTCCCCAACAAATGTTTTGTTGGAGAGAAACTGACTATAAGTGTGGAGCTGGTCGATGTAAGAAAAATACTCAAAGTGAAGTTTTTCTGCATTGTTGAGGAAGAAAAGAAGGTTGTGTTTGAAGGCGAGGCTAAACTCGTGTTGGCCAAAGACTGTTAAATAATAGTTTCATGAGATTAATAATTTATTTCTTAGCTCTTAGGCTAAAATAAGGTAGACACCTCTTATATATGTGAAGAAAAGTATATAAATTTATTAAAATATATTACATACAAATTAGTAGGTACAAAACATAGTTCTGTCACATTGTGCCAATTGACTAACAAATTAACTTTCAATACTAATAAACTTTGAAGTACAATTTAGTTATAAATAGATTTATTCATTAGAAATCTCTAATAGTCTAAGTAAAAAGTTATATTTTATGAAAAAAAAACACCATAAAGCTGCTAAGTTTAGTACTCTGTCCATTAAATATACAATTTCTATAATCTAAAGTCAGTGTTTCACCATTTTCTCATAACTACTATTAAGTTGACGGTTCCGTCAATTAAATAAATAATTATGTGTGGATGCTGTTTCAAATATTGGTGAAACTGACTATTTGTTAAGACTGATAGTCTTTAATTTGTTGCTTCTTTTCCGAAGTTTGTAAAACCTAACATGTTTTCAATGTTTTTTAAGCATTCTTACTAAAAATTCAGAAATAGTTGGATGCATTCTCGGAAATTTTTAGTAAGAATGCTTAAAAAACATTGAATTTTCGCTCAACATCATTTTCTTTATGTTATGAAAATTTATTTGTGTAGGTATTTACTTTCCACCAATAATTTTGGGTCATAATTGGACTTACATCTTTACGGGATTGTGTAAAAAGGTCACAGAAACGTGGAAAACACTTTTTTTTGTTTATTTGAGCAGTCTCTAACTGGTTTCAAATGATTTTGGTTAAGTATATATCGCCGCCGAATCGTAGCATAAGCCCGTTTGTAGAATGGCCCGATCGCAAAATTGTCTATGGCGACTGTACAACTTTGATAGTTGAACGGTCGGCATAGCATTCACCAATATGTTTAAGTTAAACATTACTCAGCCATCTCGTCGTATGAAATTAATTAGGGATTCCCAACAAAACTGCATTCGTTTTGCAATCGGCTTAAGTATTCTACAAACGGGCTGATTCTACGATCCGGCACCGACTACGTTTATTTGTGCTTGTATAATTTTGTTGCTCTGTTGAATCATTTTGTTATTTGCTTTTGTTATTATTATTGTCGTCATATTAAATGTTATTATGTAACTTACAATTCACTTTTTAATTTACTAGTGGGGCTTAAAATGAAATGCTGATGATTGTACTGTAATCCTTATGGTAAAAAGAACAACGAAACAACAAGAAATATTATTGGGTAACAAATTAAAATTGTTCATAAAGCTTTTAGAGTAAATTTAATAGTTATAGTATAAGAGTAATAATGTTAGAATGTTCAAATTTTATTTAACTTCTAGATCGCTGGAGCAGCTTGTGTTGTATAAATTTTTATGTTTAATTCGGAAAGGCTGTGTCTTAAAATTATGTAGTAGATTACTCTGCATATTATTAGAATAGATTCCATCCTTAGTAGATTAAAATAGATTCATTGATAATGATTCTCATAGAACGACATCAATTATGTAATTTCTAAGTAGATTTTGAAATAAAATTGGTCAGATAAAGTCAAATTTGAAAACAAGTTTTTGATAATACTTAGTTACATTCGATTTAGAGTCATTTAGTATATTTTCAGAGCTTTATGAAAACTGCAAAATAAACGTTTAACGACGGAACGAAACAATTAAGACCTATTATTAAAATCGAAAACGTTGAAGCGTCGAGCTAGTAGCGTAGCGTACGGTGGAAATGAAACCGATCATCGTAAAAACAGAATCACTTATTCTTATTGCTAACCTGGCCACTTTCTTTACTCCTTTCAAATTAGCTCATGTTCTATCTGCAAGTGATTAAAATCTGCCTAATGTATCTTTAATTGCTCGTAGTTCATTTCTCAGGGTTTATTTTACACTGGCGGCGCGCCATTCACTTTTTCAACTTTTGAGAAGTTGCCTTTTACCTTTATTTACCTAATGCTAAGGGAGTACGAGGTACTTACCTAACGTATAACAGTACCTGCGTACCTACCTACAAACCTTTCTATTTACAGTTCACGAGGCAGAAGGATTTAAGCGAAGTCGGGCGGGTCTTAACCGACTTTGTCCTTTTCACACTTCGCTAGTGATTCCCCGGATATGTCGATTAAATTTGTACGTAGGTACCTTAGTATTACCGAGACCTATGTATTTTTAAAAAAAATACTAGTTATCTCTTCTAATCGACCGGCCAGATCAAGTCACGTATGATCGCTACGCAGGCTCCGATATCAAACGGTTCGCGTAAGAATTCGATAATTTGCGGCACGTATCTATCGTAGAAAGGGGCTGAGTCAGCTTATTATTTTAGAAGTTTATAAAGACGCGGTCAAGCGCAATCCTTAGCCCAGTTTATGTGCTACACCCGTAACGGGACTATAGAAGACCGTGATTTCACTTGGTAAGTTTTTTGTCGCTGTTTAATTAGATAATGTAAAACCTAGTTTAACGTAACTTTGAAATATAATGTTTGAAATTGTTCGTTGTTTCGTGATAGAACCAACTCTACTTAGCTGCAGGAGTTTCCTACCAGCGCGAACTTTTTATAAGTATAGATCTTATAAACTTTTTGACCAGCTCTTGAAGGATCTTGTATCCTATGTTTATATTCACAGACTTCCAATCGAGTGAAGGTCGCAACATAATGCGTGTCTTCGAAGTCTGCTTATTCGCCTGCGTCGTGCTGGTAGTAACAGAGGGCAGAAGAAGCAGGCTGCTGAAGAGGGAGGAGCAGTATGATTCTACAGATGATGTGGAAATTGAAGAAGGCGACTATGAAGATGTGAGTAACGTTACTAGTATCTATTAAAAGTTTGAAACTGTCATGGTTATCAACATAGAAATCATTTAGAACGGGATATTTTTTTTATTGAATCATGGTAAATATCCCGTTCCAAATGATTTCTATAGTAGGTATCGACTAGCTCACTTGAAATCAATGTTTTGCAAATGCAGGGGAAGATTCACAAATCTTTATAGTTCACTAGATTCTTCCCGCAGCTTTGCACGCTTTGTTTCTATGGAAAAGTATAAGGTTATTTTATGTCTACATAACCTATGGGAACTCATTTACCTATGGGATAAAAAGTAGCATTAAGTTTTATTCCAAGCTTTGACCTAGTTGTAAAATTTCAGCCCGCTCAGTAGGTAGTTTTGGCGTGAATGATTGATGACAAGATTTATTAGCGTTATTCTTTCGATCCCCATTCGCGGGAAAGCGCCTTTCAGTCAGGAAGTACTTTTTTAAACCTCACAAAAACAGGGGTGTTATTTATTTAACGTGTCTATCTGTGTGTGTATCTTATCAATTCAATTCATTTATTTATACCTTAGGGTCACACGGATCACTTGGTCTCAAGGGGATGGACCAAATTTGATGTAACTTGTGATTAAAAAAATTCTATCGGGAGTTATTTATCTTTGTTAAATAAGTTCCTTTGTTATTTCAGGTGGAACCCTGTCAATGTGGAGTGTTCATGTCCCAGCAGGTGGGCCTCCGCGAGGGCCGCCGCGGCAGGCCCCGGGGTCCTCCGCAGGGCGAGCCGGTTGTCACCTACGACACTGACTCGCCCAGTCTGCCATGCGGCGGGGGCGGCAACAAGCATTGCATCAGCAAATGTCTGGACGTGGTAAGACTCTGGAATCATTAAATACCTACACACTCTTCTAGCGAAAGTGTGGTAACGGGACAAGTAATTGAAAATAAGGAACGTATTCTTCGAATTTACTATCATAGATAACAACCTACTAGTTCTTCTGATAATTCATCAGGAGAACCATAGGTCACCTCAGAGCACACCGACGAAACTCTCCTCCCTAAACAAAACTGAATCGCCATGACCGAAACTGGCATGGATGAAGTCCTCCAAAAACATATCCCTGCATCTCATTTGCTCCTCAGCACTAAGACCTAGACGGAAGGATAAAAATATGGATAAAAAGCAGTATTGAATTCAAATATTTTTCTCCACAGATCCTCAAATACCTGCCCAAAGCAGGCCCAGTGATATGCGGCGCGGTAGAACGCGACATCCACCGGGAGAAGGCTTTCCTCTTCATAAGGAACTGCGGTGGAGAATGGATACCCACCAGTTTCTCAGCGGGCAAGGAATTTTGCTGTACTGATGGACAACACCATAAATGTTAGTTGGCTTTATGCTCTTGTTTCTTTTATTCTTCTTTACTCTTGACATTGGTTACAACGCTGGGTTCTCGCCTTATGAAAATCGTGTAGCAAAGCTCTATATACCAATAAATATTTTTACGAAATTATGTGTAACTAGGTCCACCCCGGCTTCGCACGGGTATATTCTTTTGCCTATGTTCATCAGGGATAAATAATAGGATTCTAATGGTGAAAGACATTTTTCAAATCGGATCAGTGTTTCGGAGCCTATTCATTTCAAACAAACCAATCTTTCCTCTTCATAATATTAAGTATAGATCAACCAAGAAGGTAAAAACATCACCTCGTATTGTAACCACCTCAATAACTACCTAATCCTAAATACTGTACTACCTTCTGCGGCTGAAAAACTGCGAACTGAAGGACACAGCAAAGAGCTGCCTTAAAGTCAGAAGTAAGCGATGTGGTACTTCCTATATTGGATCCTTTTCATAGTCAGCTTCAAATGTAGAGCGTAGTAGGGTATTGTTAAACAAGAAAAATTTTAGATCACCTAATGTAATACAAACTATGTCATGAACAGTTTGATCTAACAACTAGATTGCTATTAGATAGCCAAGACCGGTGGAACTGGTCTTTAGGTAATACTGTATCATCGTTAGTGGGTGGGTAGTAGATACCTATTAGGAGATAACCGGATTGGAAGCGATCCTTACGACTATAAAAGTCTACATTCCTGTATTCACTAAAAACGTAGGTATAATCAAAGCTCTTTGTTTTCCCAGAGCTCCATGAGAATAGGTTTAGGATTTAGGACTGACCCGGGTGTAGTTCTATGTCTAAGGTAAGCATTTGCCTAGTATGTTTTGGTGTGATTATAAGGCGGTAGTAGATTAGAACCAATCAGCCATTTTAAAGCGACAGCGGAGGAGGATGGTAATGTTTTTGCGCTGTTTGTTTATGGCTATGTACGAGTACCTAAGTATGAGTGATGCATATTTGTGTGTTTCGTTGACGGTCGCTGTCGCCCAAACGACTGGACGTAATTGAGCAAATGAGGTGTCGTCCTTTGGTTATTTATATGTCAAGATAGAGCGTCGTCACGGTAAAAAACAGGCCAACTTTTGTATGCTATTTGGGTGCGACAGGTATTAGGCTTTAAGCTTGTGGAACGCATTATTCTTTGGCATAATTATAAGAAATAGTGAGTATTTAGCATAGCGTCGAGAGTAGCTAGAAAAATATGCTCATAGAAAAAGTCGGCAAGCCAACAGTTCGACGTTATTTCTTTCTAGGCTTTAAGGAGTTGACTCTCTATCTAGACATAATAATAATCAAATGGTGTCATCATTCTTTTTGGACCTGTATTGTGCATTGTCCCCCTGCTTAACCAGGCCCTAACCAGCCCAGCTTCTTGAAGTACCGGAGCAGGACTTTTGGAGATTGATAGCTTTGTTTCAGCTTTTCGGTGGGTGTGGACGGGTTTGATGCCTCTATGAGACCTATAGGTTTTGGTGGTTTTGGTAAGACATGCTTTCTTTCCTCAACCGACAGTAATAAATATCCAGTTTATTAAGTACCTAGTTGGTGTCGGTGTTGTCATTAGGGGTAGGTATGTCACACGAAATCCGATCACGGGTCATCCGATCACGACAAGCAGTAACACTTATCACGTGATCGGATGAACTCAGAAAAAGTTTATTATCCGGTACAACTGATCACGCCATACTTTACTATTCAAGCCTTATTTTTAATTTAAATTAGAGAATATAATAAGTGGTTGAAATACATTCGTGCCTTCCGGGGAGCCCAGGGAAGGTTTGAAAAGCAAGGCTGTGTTTGGCAAGGGCTTGTAGGAATGTATGGAATGCAACTTCCACGAATATGGGCGTCGAGCTATGTAACCCTGCTTGGTAAATTAGCAGCGCCTTACTGCCAACTGCATCTGTTAGGATAAGCAGTTATCTCGGAGTTAATCGAGTTAATTTATAGTGCTGACAATTTTGGAGCCGTATTTTCGTTGACAAGGGGCCAACTCCTCAGTTTTATACCTACTTATGTACTACAACTACACGGTTTTTGGCTGTAATGGTTTTGAATTATGGCTAAAAGATGTGACCTATGATTTCTTATCTCATAGGTAACTTGAGGAACTTAAAATTTGATCTGACTTGGCGCTTATTTTATAAGCCAAGACAAGTCAAATTTTAAACTATTAATAACTAGGTAAGTATCTTGATAGATACTTACCGAGTTATTAATAGTTTAAAAAGTCGATAATAAGAAATACGGACCGCCGGTTTTTCATCCGCTTGTCACATCGTGTGTTTGTAGAAAAATTGTCATTTGCTAACAAATTGTGTACCCGGCTCTCGTCAACGATGTGTCTAAACTATTTTCAAAAATTACAAGCGGATGAAAAACCGGCTGTTAGTGTTATTGACTCTTTGCTTATTTTTTTTGTTATCTAGCGATAGAAATGTAGGGTACCATCGGTGTATCTACCAAATCATAATCATCATCTGCAGCCAGATTTTATTCACTTCTCAAGCAGTGAATAAAGTCCGGCTAGCAAAACCGATACCCATACCCACTGGTATGGGTATTGGAGACCTCTATCAGTCTGTGCCATCCACCACTGTTAGCCCTGTGATAGCCGCATCCATAGTGGATTATTTTATTATAATAACTTACAATGTTTCTTTAATATATCTTTACAACGTAATATGCGCATTGCGCGTGTCCATCACATTAGTTCCTGCCCAACCCAAGTAACCTAACACCTAGTAACCTTTACGATCTACAGACTAACCAGCTATTTCTAAGTCCTTTACTATATAAAACAAGTGTAGGAGAACAGTTTTTAAATGTGGTATTTAAACATCTAGTTAACTACTTCAGAAACTGTATAGGTATTATAAGTGTTTCGGGAATATTGCAGGACACCCAGTTCAGATTTCAATAACTTTATTTCTTTATGCTTACGAAATAAGCACTTAAACAAGTCTAAATTTATACAATAAATTATTATCAAATAAGAAATAAGGTGTTATGTGTAATACCTTATTATTAATTACAATCCATTGATAAAGAAAATACAATAATAATTACAACTAATATTTACACTTAAATCTATTTTCTAGAAATCTTAACTCGTCACCAGGTGTTATTGATTTTATCTTTTACTTAATTTTTTTGTCCACTAGTGGAAGTGTCTGTAAGTTTAAAAAATATTTTAAATTGGTAATCTTTTTACGAAATCTCGTACAAAATCCTTGTAAAGTACCCTGTGACTAGATAGAAATAAAACCATTGCAAGAACGTGTCAGACCATCCGGGGGAGGAAGAGTTCCGTTAATTTAACCGATTTACTTCCGTTAGGTAGGTACATGTTTTCCGGGAGTCTATTGAAAGTATTCATTCACTAAAAGGTATACAGCACCGGAATCCTGAAAATGCATAAGAAAATAGGTAATAAACACTTGAATCCATGCGGTTAGCGAAAGGATTTATCAGGCTATCGGCGCAAAATCGTGCGCAGCCTAGGCGCGACTGGGAGTGCCTTATCCGTTGACCTGGTTCCACCCGATTATGGTGTCAATGAAGTTCCCTTATCAAGGACTACTCGCAAGACTTACTAGACGAGCGGGGAGAGGACGCGGGGCGGGACGTGACCCGGATCGCGTAGGGTGAACAACCCCGCCACGTGCCACTTTCTAAAAAGAAACGCGTCGCCCGCGCATCCTCGGACGCTGGATCTTCTAAGATTGAAACGTTTTGCCACCTAGCAACTGGAAATAGATCGCACGTGGTTCGAACGCTGAATTACTATTTAGCGAAATGTCAGTCAATTATGGGGATAGGCAAATTGTATAAATAAAGAGCTACCACACTAGCAAATAAATTTATTGATGTGTTTTGAAAATGACAGTACATAACTACAGCATTTTTTCAATAAAGTCATCAATTCATCATAGAGTCCTCATTTATTACCTTTTGAGAGATTTGCTTACATTCAAAAAGCATTATGTGGCACTTTTTAGTCGTTCATTAGTCTTTTTGTAAATAAAACAACATTTTATTATAATTTTCAAACCACATGCTCGACAATGCCGAATTATAGGTCATGTAAACCCTACCGAAAGCAAGACATTAAATCCCTTGGTATTAGCCGGGTTATAATGTTGTACTGAATTTCATTATAACCCGCTGGTTAATAATATGATTTCACTTTTCATAATTCTTATTACTATATGCATAAAGTTTAATTTTGCTAAACACAATTTGTCCTAGGCCATGGCCTACTTGATTTGACAAAATAAATGAAGTTTGCCTCCGTGTGAACCCCGGTCCGGAGGAGCGCGGTGTTCGAAATTCGAATTTCGAATCTAGGACCACGGCTTGTGCTTTCGAATTTGGAACGTCGCGCGCCTTCATTTGTTCACGCGTGACGAACAAATCGAGTTCTTGTAGGTGCCTATAGAAGATTTAATTTCAAAAATAATATTGAAAATGTCGAGTGATGAAAGTGTTTTGACTCCTGAGTTTATCAAATTAGATGCCATAGGCATTGTCAACAATCTGCTGCCAGAGAAGTCAAAGGAAAACATTATTTATCTACTGAGCCTGTTTTTTTGTCTCGCATAAGGTGTGAAAAGTAGAGTATACACCTCGGGGATAAGACTGTTTTAGTCTTGGGCGGTTGAACCCCTCACTGCACTCAGGACTCAGTCTTAATTCCCTCGCTTCGCTCAGGAATTAACTTATAACTCCCTCGCTACGCTCAGGAGTTAAATTATGAGTCCTTCGTTACGTTCGGGATTCAATTCGCTCCCGTGACATAAAACAGTGCTTTATCCCCTTAGTGTATAATCTACTATTAGCACTGCACTTGGTCAAACTGCTATTATTTAGTTTAGCACCATTAAAATGCCTTGCAAATGAGGCTTATTAGTAAGTAGCCACATAATTTATGTCATAACGAGTGATCGCGTAAATGTTTACAACGTGTTCTCAGACTTATTATGCTTACTAATGTTTTAATGCCATTTTATACGGAGAAGTAGAAGCTTTAGCCGTAATTTCGGGAATATGTTTGATTGTAGGTACTTTATTTGTAGAGCATGGGATTTAATAAAGTACCATATTTATCTTAGCCCCAGGCTTAGTAAGTTGTGAACGTTGTACGAATACGAACGTATGTTTGGATGTATGGTAGTATGGTATGGACCGGGCTGAAATTACATACATTTAGGTAGCTAGGTCTAGACTACCTGGAATAACACATAGCCTAGCTCTTCTCTCATAAATCAGTCTCATCAGTCTCATGGGATAGACATAACCTTAAAACGTAACCATAGAACAAAAACAAGTTGGTTGGCTTTTAAGAAGCTCATTCGTGTACGGCCCGCGCGGGTATGTACTTTTCATCTCTGAAGCAAAGCGCGCAAAGTTGCAAGTACATACTAGTTTACAGATATCTGGAGAAGTGACTAAATACCTGAAAGTTCCACCATTCCGCCCCGGTGCACCTACCTAGGCCTACTTAACTAACAGCTACGCGTGGGAATCTCTATTTTTAGCGACAATGTTTGCTTCACTTAGAAGTCTCAGATCTAGAATATAGTGGTAGTCTGTTTACACGTTTCGTATCCGCAAACGGTCCTCTGGTATTTAAGCCTGTATTTAGTCTGGTCAGAGAGCGTGGCAAGGTGGATAGCCGACTTACGGCTTTTTGAGCATTATGTTCACGTTGAACTTTACTTAATTTTTTTACTTCAGGGTAATTTGGATCACGCTCTCGATACGACCAAATATCGCGCCAACAAACGGGATTTCTTTTCGGTATTCAGTCGGGTATTTTATTTATGCAACCACTTCGGACCTCGGTAAAGAAATTTCATAAATATTTTGCAAATGTTTTATCTAAAGATCCAAGGAGCCTTTGCTTTTATCTTATTCGATCGCTTTTGTTATTAATTAATTAAATAAATAATGCTGGACAATTCACACAGATATATCTAGCCCCAAGCTAATCAGAGCTTCTGTTATGGGTACTAGATAACTGATATACATACATAATACAATACATAACATAGATAAATATTTTTTATTATACATAGAAAACACCAGAACACCCGGAACAAATACCTGCAGATCGTACAAATAGTTGTCCCAAGGCGGGAATCGAACCCGCAACTTCCTGCGTCGCAGGCGGACCTTCGCCCACCGCACCACAGAGGTCATGTTATATCTGAACTAAGTATCTACCTATGAGTTTGCTTAACGTTAGTATTTGTTTTCCTGACAATTGCTTATTTATTCTTCGGCTGCCATCAAATGGGCCTCCTTTGCATAATCTGTAAATTCATCGATACAAGGCGTGTCGATAACTATGCCATAGATGACTAGCTAGGTGCTGGATGTTCCCCGAATCATAGCGGGCGTGACCCCTGCGCGGGCGCGTCCGCGTCACGTAATGTCGCGTTATTGTAATGCATTGCGCAATCCCCCTCCCCGCTCCTCCCCCTCCATCTTTACCAGGCCTGTATCCAGGCAGGGCTGTGGGCAACGTCCTCACCTTGAACCCAAGTGCTTTCAATCAAATCAAAAGTATTAATAACTAGCTTCTTTAATGCGTAGTGCGGCAGCTTCACGTATTTTCCAGGATGAAAATTATATGCCTGTCCTCTCATCACGTTAGCATCCTAGTAATCCTTGGCATATTTTGTTTTAAGACCTATTAAGCATTTTAGTCTCGAAAAGGTAACTTTTTCGATCCTAACGGATACTGGATCTCATCTTGACCGACAATAACTTTCGTACCTATTGTTTTGAAGCAATTGAAGGATTTAATAAAATATTATTTTGCTACAGATTACGCTGGACGGGCATTTTTTTCAGTTATGTCTTTCATTGGTAAATAAACTTATACGAATCCCAAAATTGGAGATTTCGCAGAGATTTCGCTACTGAAGGTCAAAACGCAAGTAAGATGCGGTCAAGATGTCCGTTACATTTTTGATACTAAACTGCAAAATGGATTTTAACGAAATCTGCCAAGGAGATAATGTGAAAGACATTAAATTTCCATCCTGCTAATCACGTGAAACCGCTGTGCCTTTCCTACACTAGACAAACTTGGTCAACTAAGTCTTTATCTTGATATTGACGTGGCCTTGATGCGGCTCTGGTGCCTTCGCCCCCAGATCGCTGCCCTCGGAGTCAGGGTATTAATTTCAATGAGCCTTGTGCCTGGACTTGGATTTTATGGTCGCTACAATCGGACGAACGCACCCTTATTTGCATTTAAATGCCCGACGATATTGACTTGACAACTTGACATGACAACTTTGGTTCTAAAACATCTAACAGCGCTTTAGGCAGTCAACTGGATAAACAGGTGGTAAATGAATATTAAGCCCCGTTCAAGTTCAGAAGCCTCGTCTTTGGTATTATATTTATTTTTAGAAAATTCAGATTTCCAGGCGCGTAGAAAACTAAAAGCTCTTTGAACTCCTGTTTCTAAAATTGAAAAGCTTTAAACGGTTTATGATTCAAATTAATTTATTTGTGAAACCCGATAAATTACTTTGAGCGCAGGTATTCTTTGTCCACATTTTCCAGTATTTCCAGCTCTAGCAGCAACTAATCGGAGAGTTCATTGTTGCAACTGCGATACTCAATCAAAAGCTATTATCTTCAGTAATTCCAAGCGCTTCCTTTCGTGAGCAGCGGTGGCTATCAGAACGGTTGTTTCTACGGAAATGTGAGAGTGGTAGGTACCCAAAGCATTTACCTATCTAATAGTCATAGTGCTAATAGCCTTCTCAGTTCGATGGAAAACTATAAAATGCCCGGATACGCTTGCCAGCTACACTGGGTTCGGTGGTAAGTTTTTACCTTACAGAGTCTGGAATCCTTAGCTGTTTTTCAAATCACGCTATGGTGAACGTACCTACCTTTTTACATATTGTTTAAGTGTATGCTTAATAAACTCCCAATTAGTTTGACAGAACGATTTCAAGTAAAAGTAAAATATCGAATACCTACCTGGTATAGGTATCTACGCAATCAGGAAAGATCCCTCGTATGAAAAGTACCACACAGTGCTTCAAATGGCCAGATGTAACGTAAATATGTATCGAAGCTGGCAATGAATGCACGTGGATGTTTTCCAGCGCAGGCGGGGTAGGCGCGGGGCGCGGGGTGCCTCGACACACTTTCTGAAGGGCTCTAAAACTCTGGCTTTTGTGGGCACCTTTATGACCACCTATTCGTAGACCTTTTGATTTATCTCAAACAGTTAGATAGTGCTTTGAAAAAGTTTTATGTTTCGAAAGCTCGTGTGGGTGGGTTACGGCTCCTTTTGTATCTTAGAGGAATATCAACCCGCATAAAGTGCTTAGGGTTTTTCAGTTAAGATTACGCGAAAATAGGAATATGTCATTCCAAACCAAGAGGGAAATAATACGCCCATCTTGACCATAGGTTGTATCTAGATCGGTCGTGTAGCTAGGTACCTACTCGTATTGATCTGCTGTCCTATCGAATTTTGAGTTTATTTTATTTAAGATGGTAAAGCGACCATGACCACCATCTCACTTATGAAAGATCGAGGTAATAGAGAATGCATCTGTGTTTGCGCACACACTTGTGCACTATGTCTATATTGATCTGCGCACAGGGCTATTCTCCGTTGAGACTGAATTCGGCTAGGCGAAGTGGTTTTAGAACAACGCTGAATGAAATCCCAAAAATTACAAACAAATCTTTTCAGTTCTTGTTAATAAGCACCTAGCGACAGGATATCCTTTGTACCTATTAATAGGCAACATAATTAGAAGGGTACCTGCGTATCGGGTTGGAATCGAGAATGCATTTACATTTATTATGAGCTCTGCAAGGTCACCCCCGCTGGCACTTAGCCATCCTAATCGCCACCACATTAGGCAGGTTGCTTGTACTAATACCATTGGTTCTCATTTACCTAAATTACTCTGCTATTGTTGTATTGCGCATGTCCTAAGCTATTATCTCTGGTTGAAGCCACTTCATCTTTGAGGCCGTAAATCTTTAGGTACAATACAAGAATATACCTGCAATTTCCTCACAGCAACGGTTAATTTATCCATAAATTAACACAAGCAGCTCTTTATGACAAATAGAGACGACGTTGAATAAATGACAAGAAAACAGCTGTCCTTAAAGTTTATAGGCCTTTTACTATCTGATCTATGGTGCTCTGACCCGCGTGGTACCGTAAAAGGCACACGTCGGTACCTCACGTATAAAGGACACCGGTGCCAATTTGAACCACCTATAAAATCGAATACATGCTGCGTTTACGAACCGTAAACTGGAGAGTCAGAACGCAGACAATCTAGCCATAATATCGTCACAATGCGTCGATCATAAAGGAGGGAGGAAATAGGATAACGGTGCGCAGGCGTCGCGCAAGAACATCTCGATATCGCGAACCGTTCCCCTGTCTGAAACCAACAATGTATCATTAAAATCTCACAGTGTTGTGCGAGCTTCTCTTCCCCGCGCCCCCGCTCCTTTCTCGCAGTGCGAGGAGCCTCCACGTCTCTGATGACATGTCTGTTTACAGTGGCTCTTCTAATGGCACTCGATGTCGCCCCGCCCGTTCACAACTTTTTGCTGTTGCAAATGGAAACTGCGGAGACAGTGGGGTGAATCGAGGCCGATACACCGTCTGCCGTAAGGTACAGGCAGAAATGAAAGATGCGATTAGAAATCATCAATTCTCGATGTCACATAGCAGTTCTCATGACTCGGTCTTATCGGCTTGGATTGCGTAAAACGTTTCATATAGGACTCTGATAAGGATGCGATGGCAAGCGATAGCAGTTATACATTTTCAATACCCACGCACTACTTTGGGGTCTATTATAAAAAGATTTTAAACAAAAACATGACTACACTTAAAAATTATAAACCTAGGCATAAAAGCAATTTAACATCCCCATATTAACTCCTCTGATAACGATCATTGCGAGCCATTGTGGTCATAATGACCTCGAATCGCGAAATGAAGAGGTCTGAAAGTGTGCCAAGCTACAAGGAAAAAGCAAAAGCATTGACCAACAGTCCAGGCTTTTGAAACTTCGACAAAGAAAGCAAATAAAAACACATCAAAGCAATCAGAGACTTTGATTGCACCGCAGATTGAATTTATTTAGGCAAGATTAAAACTCGTTCCGGTATTAAATCGTCTCTAGGTGCAATTTAATTTTTATTAAAACATCATTAAACTAAAGAAGTAATCCGTAAATTTTAATTAATCAACATTTTCAGAGAGCTACAATAAAATAGAGATACAATTTATTTGAAAAAGACTCGTAGGTAGAGTCCATCGTAAACAATATTCTTACGAAAGACAATCTTTGAACTTCTACTTACAATTTTATAGTCGAACTATTCGGATGGTATTATGATACCATTTCCTAGCGCCTAATGGTCAAAAACAGTCGATGACTTTAACGGAATCACGGAAACATGGAATGCTGCATTTGCGCAACACGCCGGGTTCACTCGAGGGGACGATAGAAGATTTTAGGCTGCGCTCTAATACAACCGGTTCCATCTTGCGAAGTATCACTTTGATTTTGTATTATTTTTTTTAGCTGGTCGGTCTATTTGGTGCGATATTTGTGTTAAGATCTAACTGACAAATGATAGAATCCATACTTTAATTGAATTGAATTTTGGCTAAAATAGTAATTTAGGTGATGAAAAAAACGTTTAAATTAAGTAGGTACTCTTCTTTTAGGTACTTTAGATGACTTTTCAATAAACATTTTTACTTTCTGTCAGTATCTTTTGTATAAGAAAACTCGAGGTGATTAAAATTCCACTCAAAAAAAGTGCAGCAGAATTATAAAGCTGTAATTCATAGTATCCTCGAAAAAGCCAGTGACACCGCGCGCGGAAGCATTCAATTGAATTGCTATTGATCGGCAAGTATTTTTAGCTCGGATGGAGAGCGCCTCCCCATCCACCTGCATAATTTCTAGAAAATTAACTAAATTGAGTGGGACGCGGTAAGGTGAAAAATTGCATTCATTATTTTGGGATTTAAAGTTTACACGGGGAAAAACATAGAATTGAAATTACAACAAAAGTCTATAGATTTATGGGTCCCATTAAAAAGCAATTTACCTTGTTTTGCCACGACAGTTTTCTTAGTTTATATGGTCTATTCTCTAATTGAAGTGTTATGAAAAAAATTAAACTGACTTCAAATCTATATACTTCAAATCTATACACATCAAACATGACATTGCTAATTATTTCTCTAAATATAAAGTATACAAGTAAAATTATTAAGCTAACAAAAGCGAACTCATTCTTTGTAATTGCTGCGCCCTGACAGGGTTTTTATGCATTGTGTACCCACTAATACTAACCTACACCTAAGAACAATATGTATGCATAAAATGGCAATAAATGAATATGAATATGTATCTTGGTTTTTAACTTTTGCGGGGCAAATAGGTACTAATCTCTCTGGAATAAAATTGGGACAAATAGGTACTAATCTCTCTGGAATAAAATTGGGACAAATAGGTACTAATCTCTCTGGAATAAAATTGGGACAAATAGGTACTAATCTCTCTGGAATAAAATTGGGACAAATAGGTACTAATCTCTCTGGAATAAAATTGGGACAAATAGGTACTAATCTCTCTGGAATAAAATTGGGACAAATAGGTACTAATCTCTCTGGAATAAAATTGGGACAAATAGGTACTAATCTCTCTGGAATAAAATTGGGACAAATAGGTACTAATCTCTCTGGAATAAAATTGGGACAAATAGGTACTAATCTCTCTGGAATAAAATTGGGACAAATAGGTACTAATCTCTCTGGAATAAAATTGGGACAAATAGGTACTAATCTCTCTGGAATAAAATTGTGGGACCACCTCAAGATAATTCTATAAATCATATCGAAAACGAAATGACAGAGGAATCGACGAACAAGTAAATACCTCTTCCTTTTTCCAAGTCTGTTAAAAACTCACACAACGACAGATTTACCTATTAACAAGTTGAGGGTATTGTTGATTAAGATAGACAGAAGTAATGAATGAATGAATGAACATTCTTTTGTACTAAAAATTATCATGAATAAAAATCTTATACACGAATAAAAATTTACAGTATAAAAGGCGGCCTTATCGCTGAGAGCGATTTCTCGAAAAAGGGACAGCCCACCTATTCGAAACATTTCCACCGATACCCATATAAATATAACTTATAGTAATTTGCTACCACCACTGTGATAAACAGCTGAAAAGGGTCTATATATACCCGACTAGCGATCCGCCCCGGCTTCGGACGGGTATATTCTATCACCTATGTTCATCCCTGATGAACATGTGAAAATGTAGGATTATAATGGTGAAAGAATTTTTCAAATAGTTTCGGAGCCTATTCAATTCAAATAAACAAACAAATCTTTCCTCTTTATAATATAGTAACACGAACTCATAGGATTGCATTGTCACCACTATAAAAACAACTGAACAGGATCTATACTCGACAAGCAAATAGATTTTGAGTTGAACGTAGGATATGATCAACTCGAGGATAAAATCTATCTTATTTTACCCCGGAGAAACCTTCCAAAGCTACCGTTCAGACGCTTTTTCCCAAGATAAAAGCTAGCGGCTAGCTAGCGGACAGAAGCTTGTAAAATTCAAAACGTACATTTGTCTGTACACAAGACAAGGTCTTCATAAGGTTCTTTTAGTTCCGAATGACAGCTGGAACGCAAGCGCAGGACACGCGAAGGCCGAAGCCGCCCACTGCCTAGTTAATGATGACTCCATGACTCAATGCTGTGTGGTTTTCATTTTAAATTGACGTACCTATGTTAAAATGTCGGCGGTACATACAGAATCGTACACGGGACAAAGTGGCAGAGATCTGAAGGTGAAGATAAATTAACATAATAATTTGATTGATTTGAAAAATCTTAAAACAGTCTTCGAATCCCTTATTCCTTCCGTTTTGAATCTGTTTTTGAAGTTTTGCAGGATGGACACTTCCCTCGGGAAGGTTTTATGAGACTACCTCGGGATCGTCTACACTAATATTATAAAAAGGAAAGATTCGTTTGAATTGAACAGGCTTCGAAACTACTGGACCGATTTGAAAAATTCTTTCACCATTAGAATCCTACATTATCCCTGATGAACATAGGCGATAGAATATACCCGTGCGAAGCCGGGGCGGACCGCTAGTCTTCTATACGACTGCAAAAGAATCATCCTAATCGATTCCCAAACGACGGAGAAATCGACGAACAAACATAAAAAAACATACATAGAACCTCCTCCTTTTTCGAAGTCGGTTAAAAACCATCGTAACTTAGGGGAGGTTATCATAAAAGTTCAAATAAAAAGATTAATTGCTATATAAATGCTATATTAAACGAGCGTAAAATTCTACCTTCAATAGGTATGAGTTCAGAAAGCTGGGAATTAATTAAAGCTGCAGAACTGACATTGAAACTGTCAAAATCGATAGTCATAAATAATTTACCTACAAGACTATTTAATCACCCTACATGCTAAATGATTGGTAGTGCAATGCGCAGAGGGGTCGATAATATTATAACCCAAATAACCAGTGTCTTTCCTATTGTCTCCTCCCAAATTTTATCTCAATTCGGTATACCAAGCAATCGCTCAAGGGTTATCTAAGGGCCGCCGGATCGCATCTCCACGCTAGTTCCACGCGTTTGTTGTTTTGTAAGGTTGAGAATTGGCACCTCTCCATTTGCCTTTCTAACGGGCGATATTTCGGTAACTTGATTACAGTCGTACCCGTTAACTTTAACTGTGGTAGTCTTGTCTCACGTTCGGTGATTTTCATTTAAGGGCATGCTGCAAAAATATGCCTTTGTAGGTTTCTTGTGTTGCAAGTATTTATTTCCCATGGACACAGATTGATGCATGCTTATTATTGGTCCACACCTACAAAATAACCCCTGAAATGTGTTGTACATTTCAGCCTGCAATTCACGTGTTTTGTACACATGTACGATAAGTATGTTTCGTACACGTGTCTCAAGTGATACCTAATAAAAATCACTCAATCTCTATTAGAGCTGTCTTCCTAGTTGCGGAGACACGTTTGGGCCATCAATAGATCGAGGACCACCCGGTCAACGATACGAATTGTCTGAGCGGCTAATTGCTGCATTAACGAGAGCGTGTCCTCAATACGACACCAGCAAGCCGCGCCCGCGCCACCCCTAAGGATGCCCATTTCCTTGTAGCTGATTACCGCTCACGGACTAAAAAGTACAATCATAGTGCTCTCCGGCGCGGAACGCACTGTCCTCATTTGAATACAAACGCAATGCGCGTGCGCACACACCCTTAACTGTACACCAATAATTACCCCCGCGCGATTCACGACTTTAAGCTCATCGCAAATCAGTCTGAAATCGCGCGACCACGATTCTCTACGTGCCCTCTTTTCGAAGTCGAAAGAAGAGGGACTCTCGCACGCGAGAAAGGGAGGGAGCTACTCCGAGGAGGACGGAGGACGTTAAGGGCATTCACCCCGTACCCCGTGGGTTGCGACTAGCGGCTCTACAAATGATGTACAAGCACATAGATGCCTTTCTCTATTTAGGTGCGCACGAGTTTCGAAATAGTGGCCGTGGAACTTTTTGTTGGGATGTGGATCCTGTTTGGGTTGCGTCAGAGGCCAGAGCATGGCGATAAGTTCGGCTATTGCCGCGAGAATGTCCGCCACAGGTGCTCACTCGCCCTCCGCCCGCGCCCATCGCAGCCTTTCCAATACCCATCTCGCCTCGTCCGACGACGATGGTGCGGACGCCGGTCACATCGACTCAGCATTTAGTAAACATTTGCGTGTTTGTTTACTTTTTCAATCAATTTGCATTTCCTTTCTTTGTCACGATTCCATACACTATTTCATTCATTCTACACCTCTTTTTTATAGTCACCAGACCAGACGAGGTGCTTGATCTAGGGCTAAGATTTCCTACCACCTGAAACTCGAATGGAAATCTTTGTAGTAAGTCAGACAGGACCCTCTTGAGTAGGTATAAAAGTAATAGCAAAATATTTATGCAACGGTTTAGGTGCTCTAAACTACTTATTTTGGTTCATTACCGCACATTGATTGATTCCTAAAAGCCGCGAGAATTGGGGTTTAGTGATGTAATTACTGCATAGTTATTTCAAATAGAAGAACGAAGTCTTTCAAAAGCTGGATTGCTAAGACTTCAAGGCAATTATTTTATCGTAAAATCCAGCAAATGCGGAGGTAATGTTTTCAATAAATGACAGACCGATAAGCACTTGTAGGTACTACACCTTTGTTGAGAATTCTATTTTGTGATTTTTTATATTGTTATCTACAGTATTTACAGCCAAGTTTTGGCAAATCTGGAATAAATCAAATATCAATAATGTTAATTTCTTTAGGCTCACAAAATAAGCACTTAGACAAGTCAAATTTTATACTATAAACAGGTTTCTAAATATTAATAATTTTATCAATTAAGAAACAAGGTGTTATTGATTTTGTCCAATTCAAAATATATTTCGGACACCAATTTGTATGTTAGAGTTTTTCCAACATGTCCATAATTATATATGTCTTTGTACATAAATAGTTATAAACCCATATTGTATAGATGACAGTTTTCAGTTCCCATTACATTAATTACACTATTGTTATTAACGATACTAGGTAACGCAGGTTCACTGTGAATGTATTCCGCTGTTTAAATTTCTGCGACTTGGGATCTTTTTCATGTCGTCTTATAGATTTGAGCTCCAGGCCAGCGTGAAACCATAAACTAACGAAATTTTCACCCTTAGGCGATATGCAGACAGAGCAACTATTGTGGCAACAGGCAACTCGCAACTAGCTGTTTACCTACAAATAAACTTCTTCTTAAACTGTGCGACTGAATGACTTGACTGTAAAATATTAAAAACTTGACACTTTCTTCAACTAAAGTTGCTATGTCAGCATAGCGCCTTAGACTACTTTAAAGTTTAGTCTAACTAAAGTGAAGAAAGAGGCTTTTAATATTTGATTTGTGTAACGAGTTGTAAGTATTCGTTTTTCGTAAGGTTCTAACCAATCTAAAACATGATCCAATTCATCGTTGCAAGGGAAAAAATCGATCACAGCCTCGGCTTACATCCTACTATTATTAAAAAGTCGAAAGTTTGTGAAATATGAATTTTATTTTGTTACCTTAGTATCCCTAAAACTACTAGGTAGAAGATTAGGGTTAGGGTCCAAGATGAAATTTAGCGTACATTTAGAACATACCCTATGTTCTAAATGTACGCTAAATTTCATCTTGGATTATAGGCTACTCGCATTCTGGCATTTTATACTGAAATACGCGTGCGAACCCACGGGCAGAAGCTAGGCATTTCATATATCTTTCACGTTATACCTACCTATATATGCATGTAGGCACCTCACTAGTTTTCCAGTTATCGATCCGCGCAGATAAGTGAAGCTGCCTGTCCTGGGGTGGGGGTGTACCCCCTCGATCGATGTATCGATAGTGCCCGCATTATGGAGTTAATGGACAGGGTTGCTCCCCTTGCCTAGGCTCTCGCGTCGGGCCGATGTAACTACAATTACATTTTACTGTAGTCGTATCTGCAGTTCGTAAAAACGAACTGCAGATACGTCTGTGTTTACGTTTTAGCCTTCTACTTTCATCGAATGTAGAGACATAGGCAAATGTGTCGGTAAATATTCTGAAGTGTCTGGCTGTTGGCTTTAGTGAAGATTGGAAGGTAAGCGTGCATAGTTTACCCGCGCTCGTTCGTTTAATTTTGCTAAGTTTTCTTATTAGTTACGTTAAGATAACAATATTGTTAAAAAAAAAACAGAAAAAGTTTGTCTTGCCTAATACAAAGATTTCATGGTAATCAATAATTAGTAGAAAATTGGATGCAAATGTGAATGTCATATAATTAACCTACTTATACCTAAGAACTTAGGGTTTAGGCTAAGCCTTTAAAACTTCGATACTTACATAAATTAATATTATGTATAAGTATAACAACTGCAAGTTATAATTTATCATAAAACTTCGAATAAAAAGATACTGAAAACGTAAAACAAATGAACAATCTAAATTACCCAGCTTTATTACCCGCGCATGTTTCTTCAAATTAAGGTGAGCCGTGGTCAGTCGAATAAAGAAACAAGACAGGAGAAAAATAACGACCCGGTCATCCCCCTTGGTCGGCGGCTAAACCACAGAGCATCTTATAAACTCTACTCTTAAAGATTCACTCCTGAATTTAGGATTCGTGATCCCAAGTGAAAGATATCTAAGTAATAAGATAATTTCCACGCGATACGTTTGTTTATCAAGTCTGTTCACTAGTTTTTATATGGATGAATATTTATAGTGGAGACTTTACTGGTATAAGAAAACTATTATTGTATCTCTTTATATTTCTATGTACTGTCCGTCTTCCAAATAAATAAAAAAAAACGTAATTTGGTATATAATTCAACATCCCTCTTATTCATAATGGTCTGCTAACATAAAACAGTTGCTAAGCAGTGTTATTTCTCACTCTGACTTATTTGAATAGAAGAAGACAGAGTGAGAAATAGATGCTTTAAGTTAGCAGACTATTATGAATAAAAGGGATTAGATGTAAACTGGGATGAAAATAAGGAAGCTTACAATGGTAAGCGATTTTGAGCAACGCACATTTCTCTAGACATCGGCGGCGCCGCGTCGTCTAGTCTAGATACGAAATGTGCGTGGACGACATGCGACGAAATGTGCATGGACGACATGCTACGAAATGTGCATGGACGACATGCGACGAAATGTGCGTGGACGACATACTACAAAATGTGCGTGGAGGACATGCGACAGTGCGCTTACAGATTCATATAGCCCCCTCTCGTTGATCTGACTTTCTGAAGGTCTTGTCCGATAGTGCATCTAAAATCAATGCTTTAAAGCCAATTTCACATTGAATTCAGATCAGTGTGATACAGGCATAAGGAAAGGTACAAAAAGAGCCCGTTCGTTCCCAGGAATGCCGCGTCCCCTTCGAAGGGGCAGACAGACTGAATCGTGGGAGATTTTCACGATGGGGTTTGATTTACTCGTTTTGCTTTGATTGTCTTTGATGTTGTTGTTAGGGAGATATAAAATTGGTAGGTATGTTCGTTTGCTGATTAGAAGGTTTGTGAAATTCCTACCCCAATCACAGAATAACTATATAGGTGCCAAAATAACTATTGCATCAACTTGAGAATAATTTCCTGTTGATTTTTATTTTTTATATAAAGTTTTCTTAGAATGCGTGTTCTTTAACACGGCCTCTTGCAATATTTAGCATTATAAAATAACTCACAAAGGGTTTGTTTTTGCTTTCAGCTAACCAGTGTTAGGTTATTCATTTAATTTCAAAAGAAGAATTAAAAAATACACTTAAAAAGACTCCAATATGAAAAAAAAAGATTTTTTTTCCAGAAAAGTAAAAACAGGGTTCCAAATTTTAAAAAAAACGTGAAAGAGTTGTTCTCCTCGGGGTCCAGAATCACCCCCTTTCGGTTTAGTACACTACACATGCTTCGTGGCACCCTGTATACCCTAACTTATACTTCTGGCATTTCTGTATTCATGAATATTTTTGAAAAGAAACCATGCTTGCCCGGACTAGGCTCTAGCAAAGCAACTTTTGACGACCACTCTGGCGCGGTGGGGGAAGGTCCGCCTGCGGCGCTGGAGATTGCGGGTTCGATATCTGCCTCGGGACAAATGTCTGTACGATCTGCAGATATTTGTTCCAAGTGTTTTTTCGATTTCTATGTACAATAGAAAACTATCTATGTATTGTATTATGGATGTATATCAGTTATCTAGTACCCATAACAAAAGCTCTGCTTAGCTTGGGGCTAGATAATGCTGTGTGAATTGTCCAGCATTATTTATTCATTTAAATCAATACTATAGGAGGATAATTCCTCAACAATAATTAAGCCCTCGATAAATATCGAATTGAAGATTTTAAGAATACGCTTGTTTACTACGAAGCAATCACTCCATATTAAATCATATATTTTCCCATAACACAAGCTCTGCTTAACCTGGGACTGGATAATGCTCTGTGAATTGTCCAGCATTATTTATTTATTTTGACAGTTCTTGCCATATTTATCCGCTATACCTACCTCATGTGAATGCACCAACCTGTGTGGTAAGGGTCAGAATGAACGAAATCCTCATTAATGCGAAGCACCAGAGCAGATCGGAAGTATGAATGAAATCACGCCCCATGTCGTCAGCAAAACACGTGACAATTTTATGATCGTGATTTGACCATCATTGTGTTGAATTAGCAATACCTGAAGATGGTATGATCTGCTCTATCATAGCACATGCTTGGTAGAGATTTATTTATGTATTTTATATTATTTATTAATTTATATATACGTTACTCGTCTCTGTTCTGGCAAAATAAAAATCTTTTTAGATTTAGTTTTAACTAGATATTTAGGTAGATACGAGTATATGTTATTGCATTTCAATCAACGACAAGAACAACACACAACAATAAGTACAAATAAAACCGGCTAAGTGTGAGTTGAACTCTCGCACGAAGGGTTCCGTACCATTATCTATAAAAACGAAAAAAAACACGTTTGTTGTATGGGAGCTCTCTTAAATATTTCTTTATTGTAATTAAATTATTCTTTTAAAGTGAATATATGGCTAAATAAAAAAGTAAAAATTATATGTTTTGTGAATATTTCAAGCGTCTACCTGTTGCTGCTATCAATATCGAGCAAAAATACATCACATTTGTTGTATAAGAGCCCGCTTAAAAAAATATTTTATTATCTTTTAGTATTTGTTGTTATAGCGGCAACAAAAACATATCATCTGTGAAAAATTCAACCGTCTAACTATCAGGGTTCATGAGATTACAGCCTGGTGACTGACGGACAGTGGAGTCTTAGTAATAGGATCCCTTTTTACCCTTTGGGTACGGAACCCTAAAAACGGGACAGAAACATTTAGAAATTTTTATCGAAAAAATCACCGACGAGAAACATTAATTCGAACATCACACATACACCTTGTTACTATTCGATGGATATATTATATTAGAGGGAAGATGGGAAACCACGCCATTAGAGTAAATTTTAAAATATCTAAGGATAAGGTGTAGTGGGTACCTTTACCTATCTACTAGGTACATGAAATGAAACGATGTACCGTACCTTACTACACCCAAAGTTTAATTACCTAGCAAGATAGTAAAACCGAAGTCGAGATAATTAGGTATATTGCATTCCTCAACAGGAAAGTTAAACTTTGACGAGGATTTGATGATGATTAGGAAGACTGCAAGCCATTTATTGATGGAAGGCTATTAGTGTTAGGTACAAACCTATACACTTCAACTGCCAAGAATGAAGAATTCTTATAATTAGTTCTTTTTTTTTTGTACATTCTAGTAATATTGACATTCTGTATTGTTGACATTCTCTAAATATCTTGAATATTCATAATTATATTGTTTTTTGCCTATGTACCTATTAAATCAATTAAAAGTTGTACCTTACCTAGTTCAGTGACGTAATTCTCTGTTCAGTATGTTTTTTTCTTATATTAATTTACACTTAGTCTCATAATTTATTAATAAATAACGTGCTCCTATGTAAAAGTTTCCGACACAATGTAAATTGTTTGAGAAATAAATGAAATGAAATGAAATGTTGTGGACCACTTGACTTCAGCATTACTATTCAAATACTAATCCTAACTCTGACTGACGACCTCCGAGGCGCAGCGGGCGAAGGTCCGCCTGAGATGCAGGAGGTTGCGGGTTTCATTCTGGACAAGACAAATGTTTATTTATTTATTTAAAATATTGTACACCTATCCTTACAGGCACCCCTAATGCGATAGTGTACATAACTTAATAACTATATTGAAAAGGAGAGTCACAATCACATGTTTGTACGTTCTGCACTCATATGCTCCGGGTGTTATAGATGCACAAAAATAGCTTAGTCTATACATTGTATTAATTGTCACATTGTCAGTTAAATACTCGTAGTACCCATAACACAAACTTTGCTAAGTTTGGGGCTAGATCATGGCATGTGAATTGTCCAGCGGTAATAGAGGTTATTATTAACCTATTTCAATCTCTTTTTTAACCTCTCATCTTCATTTCATTATGGGTAAGAATAATATCGGAAAGTCTGCCTGCGACGCAGGAGGTTGCGGGTTCGATTCCCGCTTCGGGACAAATGTGTGTACGATCTGCAGACATTTATTCGGGGTGTTCTGGTCGTTTTCTATGTATAATAAAAATATCTAGCTATGTATTGTATTGTATTATGTATATCAGTTATCTAGTACCCATAACACAAGCTCTGCTTAGCTTGGGGCTAGATAATGCTGTGTGAATTGTCCAGCATTATTATTATTACACAGCATCATCTAGCCCCTAGACAACTATACTAATATTATAAAGAGTAAAGATTTGTTTGTTTGAATTGAATAGGCTCCGACCAAAACTACTGGACCGATTTGAAAAATCCTTTCACCATTAGAATTCTAAACTATTCGTGATGAACATAGGTGATGGAATAATACTGAAGCCGGGCAGAAACGTGTTAGGTAAATAAAAAAAATGTTCCCTATATCATGGAATTTATTCCACAAATAAGGTGAAGTGTTGCTTTACCCTTATCAGCGTTGACGTGGACAAGTGCTTGTGGTTTCTAAACCACATTATATAATATGGAACAGGAGTGTTTTGTTATCACCACAAAACCACTCTTAAGGAAAGACTTGCTTTTGTGACTCGGCTTTTTTAAGATAGTGTTTTATTCTTAAAGAAATATAGCAAAATCTTTAAGATCCCTTGCTAGTTTCGGGTAGTCTTTATTTACCTATTTCAGTCTCTCTTTTAATATCTCATCTTCATTTGATTAAGAACAATTTTACTGTAAAATTGACCTACCTAGTATGTTTGTATTTTTGGGTAAAAATAAATATTTTTTTTCGTCTTCTTCTTCTTCATTTTATCTTATTATTAAGGGCAAGTTCGATATTCTACCTAAACCTAATAGAATAAAACTATCACAGAGGCATTAAAAAAACTTATAACAGGTATCACAAAATGTGCGATGGATTTTTGAAAATTTATTTTTGCAACTTTATAATAAGATTAAATAAGTGGCGGCGCTAGTTTGACCCATACCACAGCCTTAACCGAAATCTTGTCGGTTACAACCACCTATTCCTTTAATTTAAAAAAATCTAGAGTACCTACTTCATTTTCTGAATATCCTACTAATATTGTATAAGCGAAAGTTTGTGCAGCGGTTGTAAAAATTTTCGACGTGTAGACAAAGCCAAAACTAATTGGATCAGCTGAAATTTTTCACGCAAAAGAAATGTTCAGGAGCGGTTAGGACATAATTAGTACATAGGCTACTTACGAAACTGCAGGTAGACACTAGTTCTTTATAACAACATGACTCCACGACTCTACACAATCCATCAATCCCATATGTGACGTCTATTTTGTGGTTTCGTGACAATATGGTGGAAAGAGGCACTTGTCGACTAACACCGCCGATATGATAAGGGAAGGGGAGTCCACAAGGGGGAGTGTTGTGTGGTTTTGTTTTAATATTAATAGCGATAAACACTCGTATCAAGTTTCCGTGGGGGCGTTGCTTTAATCACTTCTGAGCTGTGTAGGCGATTTGTTTGATAGGATCTATGAAACAAATCAAATTGGTTTATTGGATTTGAAATCAAACTTAGTTTTATTAATTTTGCATAGTTTCAGTACTTTCACTGTTGTTTACCTACTCGAGATAAGTTACAGTTAAGTAATAAATAAATCTTGCATTTACATTATTATGCTTTTTCTACATATTTCATTTGACAAATTCGTAGTTGAAAATGTACGGAATTAGAATAATGAATTCAAAGGAAAAGACTTCAGTGTGTATCACATTGCAATGCAATTTTGGTTTCTTGCTTTTTGCAATACTGCGTCCGCGTTAAATTCAACAACCTTGCAATTTTAAAAAGCAAACAATGTTTTGCTCCAATATCGATTACCAACGTAAAATTTTGTAGAAATTCATTATCATTAGGTATCTTCAACCATCCCCTATCGTTCACCCTCGCGTAACGTTTTAAATGAGTGGCAATTTAAAAAACAATTTGATCCTTTTATTATGCATTTTCCGGTGTCAATAAGGTTTAAAATTCCGTGGTTTATTAAAGTGTCTGATTGTTCTATAGCACTAAATTCGTTTCAATTTGAGATATGGAGAGCGCGGGCGCGGTATGCGGGTGGGGTGCGCTCGCTCATGTTTTTATTTCAATGCTACCCGACGAAGGGTGCCTTTGTTTTTTTGTTAGGCTATTAGTATTTATAAAGGGCATGGTCGGAGCAGAGTACTATGCCTTTATAAATATAGCTCGGTTTTCATTCTGATTTAATACGGACAGAGTACAACAAATGCCTTGCTTAGTTTAGTTCATAATCAACAAGAAATTCAGTCTGCAGGTAACCTCCAACTATCTACATTGGATATGTGTAGGATAATTGCATATGAGACTAGATAAGTCAAAAAAAGACAACCAATCACTCAAAGTAAAAAGATTAAACCCTCAGTGATGTCCGGGAAGACGTAATCTGGTTCTACATTGTTAAGTATTAAATCACTGAACTTTGACGAAGTTGCGTGCTATAAAACGTTTGTATATTACCAGTATTAATAAGTGCAAATCACTTTTTTATAATGTTACGCACTTGTTACTACCCTACCTTTACGTCCTGCGGACGAACCTTTTACCATATTTTAAATGTTTATTTGAATCAAGGGTGCTCCATGGGAGAGTGCGCCCTTCGTGCTCCAGTACCTTTGACTCATGGAATTTCAGCATTGGAGCACCCTAATGTATCAAACATTAGAGTGCTCCACTAACTTTCTGATTTAATTGAGGAAGTCGTGTCCTGTCTCAATTCTTATCGTTGATGTTCGGTTAGAGGGCAGATTTCAAAGGGTGCTCGTGAACTTGAAAGTCTACGAAAAATCGTTGAAATAGCCCGTTAGCATTGTCTTCACTGTAGTAATGCAGCCGCATGGAACTTGTTATGTAGCATTACAAGATAATGTATGTAATGAATCTGAGTCACGTCGGTAATGTCTGCGATTCGTGATCGTGAATGTCTTGCCCGTTTACTCCGATCAACTTCGCCAATGGCCCCTACGGACTGGTGGCTTTTAAACAAAGTACCTTCTCGCATTCTCATTTTGTAATAAGCATCACAAATTTCATTACTTTCCGTAAAAACCAGTCGAGCCCAGTCGGTTCGGCACGTAGCCATGTACCTGAGAGGGTCGTTAGAAGGCAAAACAAAGAAATGGAGTCCTTGCCCTCCCGGAGCCGGAGTAGCCCTTAGGTTGCTCACAAAGGGCTGTGATTGCGACGGGTGGACGTGTGGGTGCGGGGTGCGCGGGGCAGGTGAACGACCTCGCCCCGGGGTGGCCGCCCCCTGCGTCCGCGCACGCTTGGGCGACGGCCTGTGACGTCCCTCATTCCTATAGTTGGTGGGTTCATAAAATTGTTTCATGGTCAGACAAATCTCGGAATAATTAATAATAGAATGGTCAGGTGGATGTCGATACAGATTTGAATAATGTTAATTGGCAGGATATGGAGTTTCGCTATGGGAAAGTAGACCAGGTTTATGAAAACATAGGTGAACTGGCATCATTAAAAGTTAAACTTCGGTGTAACCTAACACTAGGCGGAAAATCCAACAAGAAATCAATAATATGTTATATGACTTAGAAATGTACTCATGCACATTACAGTACATTTTCATCTGTCCTCTGTCTACAGTCATTAGAGGAATCAGTGCAGATTGCACGAGTCAGTCGGGACCGACCCCACTCATGGTACCTATCTCCCCGCCGGAAGCAGGGGCACAGTCCGATGTACCCTCCTGTCGGGGGCTTTGTCTAGGTATGTGATGCTGCGAATGAATCTAATCAAATGGGAACGGAGGGTTTCAAACAAAGATGAAAGTTATAGTAAAGTTAACATAAAGTCAGAATGTACTTAATGTCCCGCGGTTACGTTTGCACCATTAATTTGCCCCTGTTCGTTTTGCAGAGATATAGGTAGCTAAGTGAATTTAGACCGAATCGGAAGTGAATTTAGACCGAATCGGTTTATTTATATGCCTGGCTGTTGAGGCAGATGGAGATTTAACCCAAGTTATAAGTATCAACTTTGATATCTCAGTGAAAACTCAATATGTTCGTAAAACGAGTTCAAAAGTTAATATTTTTCATTGCGAAGGGTTCCTGTTCACCAGCCGTACCAATCAAAAGTTAGGCAATGTCCCTCGTGATCATTGTAGGGTAAATGTCCGCTTCCGCTGCAATTATTCAGTTGGTGATTTTCGTAGTTCGGTCCGCTAGGGTGGTTGTGATTAAACGTCCGGAAAATTGAGTCGATTTCATATTATATTGTTTATAGATCCATTAAGTTTTACCACACAGGACATCCGCGTTATCATGAAAGATTATAAAGACTTAAGATTTTTTTTTATTGCTAACATGTTGCACAAGGCTCCATATAAAACAACAAGATGGTCCTTTCAAACATGCAACTCTGCTAGGGCGAGGCATTACTTTGCTAGGTGGCTCATACTTAGGATCGGTAATTCATTTATTTATTCAATAAGTGCGGTTGTTGAACCTAACAAAACAAACGCACATAAACAATTGGAACGTGTTGTGTAATTACAAAATACAATAGGTACTTAGTCTAGGCCAAATTTTTACAAAACTCGTCAGACTTCATAAATTCTTACCTACTTAATTCCAAAGAGACTAAAGTCATCATTATAGAGTTTTTTGAAACTCTACATTGCATAAAATCCTTTGAAAACCTGCATATTGCAACGTTTGTCGATTTGTTTTATTGCAATGATACGAACAACGGAAAAGGGCGAATCATGACATTGCTGACTGCAGGTAGATGCTAAGGTCAGCAATGGCATGGATTATTACAGCCCGTCATTGTACCTAGTTATTCACTCGTTTTCTTACAACATTTTCAACTTCGGGTTGAATAATAATCATGTTTGAGATTTCCAAGATTATAATGAGATGGTGGTTTTTTACAGCAAGTCAAAAGTACATTATCTAAGATGAGTAGCGGACGGCGTTAGGTCCTCTCTAAAGAGGGTTGAATGAATCCAATTTCTATTCGCCTTCCAATTCAGCCAAGCAAAATCAGTGAAATGTACCTAACTGTATGGTAGAGCACCATAAAATAGTAAAAGGTAGGTTGTTAAATGGAAAATGCTAGGATTCAACTCAACTCAAGCATGCTATATTACTGACACCAATGCCAAGTTACAGAAATATGACCTTCGGCGGTAGCTGAAGCCAATTTCATCGGTTAAATAGATCAATGAAAACTGCAACAATGTTGACTTCACTAGGCGGGGGCATGTCGACTGATCGAACGAGCTACACGATATTTTGATCCTTATTCCCGAGTTGATATGGAGGAAATTAGTGTCGGTGTAGTGCTAGGATCATACTTATCGTGCGGTAGCGTGCCGACCTTCTGATTATTGTAGGACACGTTCGACCCTCGTGTCCTGCGTGATCTTCGCTCCACCGCTCGTTCTAAACAACGTGCCTACGTGCACTAAATGAAATGCTGAGAATTGATATTTGCTGCCAACAATCTTTTGCAGATTTATCAACAGGAATGGCCTAGAATATCTCGAATTATCACAGTATGATTGGATATTTAGTTATGCTGAAGAAAAACAATCTGTTTCCTGTAAGGTCGCAAAAATAGGGGGTGTCTAGTCCATCTCCCTATTCTTCCTAACATAGGTAATACAACCATACAACAGGGTGGGTTACAGAGTTACGTATGTCCTCTCTCCTTTTGCGTAACTTTTGGTCTGTGACCTCAAAAAGTATTCCCTGCGAAACTGTGTCATTCCAGTGTTTCGCAAGATGTTCTGCGATTTCTTTTGGGGAAATAAATATAGCCTGAGGTGGCAGTGGTTGTTTGTCGTTCGGTATCGCTGGGGTCAAGGCAAACCGGTGTTTTTACAAACTGTTCTTTTGCATTAGACCCTGATCACAGTCTCAATATAAAAAAAGTTCGTTTTATTTTAGTTCTAGGGACACGATTTGGTTGATGTTTCGATGGATCGCATAAAAAGGAAACTTTTTGTATTGTTTTGTAGGTACCTACCCAACTGATTGTGGGTTATCATAATTAATGAATTTTGATCCGCCGGGTTATCACTAAGCAATGCCAGGATCTTGCTTTAAAATATTTTAACAACCGTTTAGTCTACCAACAAATGTATTTTGTTCAAAAGCAGGAAGACTCAAAAGCCTGTTCGTCACGTATTTGTGATAAAACACAATCCGAGAACACAAGGACATGTATTGATCGGTTTTCGTTGACGCCAATTCAACGCTCTTTGAAACTCTACCTACATTAGTTCGGTCGGTCGATGTTATATCTGTCCCATAGCAAACCTTGAACAATACGAAGTCACGTGTCCTGCCTGCTGACTTCCATACGTGTTTGTCTGTCCTTCATCTAGCAAAGTCTCAGACTGGTAATTTTCTCTGCAATAAACATCGCATGTTGGTTGACTATGTCATCAAATCGTGTAAATTTTCCTGCGAGCGCGGTACTGTAGTCTCGTACTTGGTAATGTGAGGCAGGGAGGGGGAGGGTGTTGCGGGGTAGCGGGCGGGAGGCAGAGGGCGCGGCGGACGCACACCCGCCGGGGCCTCTCGCTCCGTGCGCCCGCGCAGGCAAGCCGACAATTCGCCCGCGATCTATGACGATCTCTCGAGGGCGACTTGACTCTCCGGGGGACTTTTCATTGTCGCTTACGTCACCTGATTGAAATCTATTGCAGCCATGGACATGAATTCAACTAGTAGCGCTCAATTCGATGAATTATTAAGCGGGGGAAGATTGAAAATTTTCAATTACGCTCAAGGTTTCTCACTTACTCCTGATTTTTTACGATACCTACCTAATACCTACTAGCGGCCAAACCGCAACGGCCAGCAAGATACATTAGTATGAAATCGCCATGGAGCACGCGCACCTGGCCGCACGCGGCCAGCGGCCACACCGAACCGCGGCGGCCTACGAGTTCGAAGCCGTGCTGTATTTGCAACTGACTATTGAGGCCGCGTTATGTGGCCGCAGGCCTAGACCCTTGCAGACGGGTCGTGAGTCATGACCGCGCGGCCTGGCCACCAGTCCGCTATTGCTCTAATTATCATTATCACTGTCATAACTGCTATCAGCTTTTCTATACGCTTCAACGAACCTATTTTCTCCTTTCTCAAAGCGAAATTTAAATCGCGTGCGCAGCCTGCGGAGGTCGCCTCAGCTTCCAAAATATCCGAGTACCATGAAGCCCTTTCTCTAATTAAACATTCCTACTTTTACGATATGAACGACTATAATACCCGCTGAGAAGTAGGAAAACTAACGGTGCAAAGAATTATGAGTGCGGCCCTCTGCACGTGTGGGATGCGTTTGCGCAAGGCAAGGCGACTCCTAAAACTTGTGCCTCGGATGTCGATGGCCATTTCTACTCAAATGATCTCCGATCGTAACGCAAGTCATTCTAGAAACGAATGGAATTGTTAAATTACACGTAGATTGTAGAGAATTAAAGTGAGAGATGCTATTCTGTTTTCATGTGCAAGTTTGCAATAAATGGTAGAGATCGTTGGTAGAGATCCTATTAAAATCTGGTACGTAGGTACTTAACGTATGTTTGCTGTGTGGATGTAGCCCGTCATTGTAGTAAATCACTTGGACATTTCAACAAACAAAACAAAGCATTTTATTATTTTCAACCACTACTAAATCGTGAAGACGGCCACAAAATCGCAAAACACAGGCGTCATTTTACCAATAATTAGCTATTTGTTGCTCGGCTTTACTTACAACATAACTAGGTTTATAGACGAATGTAGTACCTACTATACCAACCGTATTAATCTGCTATTACTAGCAGCTTTGCTTAGCTACAAAGTCGTGATGATGGTGATGTCATATTTTTTTTTCCGAATATTATCACCATCGGGGCAAATCACTGATTCCTGTCCAAAATTGCACAATTATTTCATTTTCAAACTGCATACGGTTGGTTCCTTCCTTTCGATTATTTTCAAGGAGACAGTCTCCTCACTTCTGACTCTGATTAATCAATCATCATTCATCAGCCTACGTTATTAGTAAAGCAAAGCAAAACCTACCTATCCCTGCCGGCTTTCTTTCGCAATTTTCCAAAAGCAAAGTAAATGGTACCTAAGTACGGAAAAGCGTCGATTTACCTGGATGGATGCCCTCGGTTCACCTGCGGCCCTCGGCTCGGATACACGTGGATGGAACGCTTGCGCAACGCCTCGCCTGCGCCGGCGCCGCCTTTCCTTACGGTCACTACCCTTCACGCAGGGACAGTTACCGACAAGACGTTAGATTCTTCGAGTTTTCTATGGTTTTATGTTTATTGTGCTGAGCCTCTGAGGTTTGAATCAAATACTTTGGCTTCTTTATGACATCAAGTTGATGGTTTGTTTGGATTCAAGATTCCAGTACTAAATTCTGAGGCGATTGAGCATTGCCAAGGCGTTTTGATTTGTTTGGTTGAATTGTTCCTGATACGTGCAGTGCAATATCTATTTGCAAAACCGAGACACGGTTTGCAAATTCTGAGAAAGAAGTTGCGTAGACGTGGACCAGGATTACCTACATTTCTCTTCTTAATGCTTAGAAATCTTCATATAACCAGGACCTGAAAAATATTTCAGGAAGGCAAAGAGCTTAGCTATAGAACATCCGAGGCTGAAGCTACTCTACCTTACGCAATTTTCTAATAATTCTTGTTCATAATAATTAAAAACCATTTATCGGGGTAGTTAATGTACGTATCTACGTATATACTTAGATATGTATGAAGCTACCAAAAGTGAAGGTCATGATTATCATACAATGGCAACGAACTGATCTGTATGTCGCGTCGCGTCCGAGCTGTGACAGAGTGTTATGTAACTATATTACCATTTGCTGTCTCCGAATATTAGCGAACATTATTCAGTTGAACTCTTTTTAGTTTGTTTTTAGTCATAAGTTTAGCTTTATTTACCTGTTTTGGTGCTTATTCGGTAAACCTGTTATTCTCTCCTGGTAAATTAATAAGGTTATCAAATGACTCTACGTTATCTTAATCGGTAGTTACTTTAAGATTTAAAACTATGAGCTACTAATTAATGAAAACGGGTTCAGATATTCTGTTATGGGTTCTTTCTACAACATTTCTTCCGGGCATCGAGGCGGACATTTTGTCCCAAAATCCAAATTATAAAAATCACCGATACGCGTGTCGGTGGGTCGTTGACCTCATGAGGAACCACCCTGATTTCACATTTTGTGTCTCACTCTTACTAACCTGAAGTGGCTGCTGCCACGCCGCTCTTTCGGTCCATTCTCACGTGCGCTCGCGCAGCAGTACCGAAAGTTCTATCCCTCTCTAGGAAACAACATTTGACTTTGAGCACAGCCTTTGCCCGCGACATGCGTGGGTTTCAAGGTCTAATGTTTAGGATTGAGAGAAACATTTGAATTTTTTTTCAGGTTGCTTCTGTTTAAGAATAGAAAATAAACATCAACCTTGCTTTCAGGACAAAATTTTTGCAAATCAGCACTGACTAGGTATATTTTAAAAACAATCATGAACTTTAATAAACTTGCACCTAGATGCCTCATAATTAACTGCACGTGTACCACCACCTCCCATTGTCGCAGGTTCCTTCCCTCGCAGCCTCGCGCGTCGCCGTTCACTTCGTACCGTGGAAAAATTGTAGAAAAGGCACACTTTTTTCTAACACCTGCTTGTCGCCCCATTCTTTTTAATTTATTTGCCGCTCTAGGCTCTGAGAACGCATTAGGTACCGCTACTTCTCCGTCGAATTTGCCCGAGTTTGGGATGATTTATGTTAGACCGGGCCGTGTCCGGGCCGGGCCGAGGCCGGGGCGGGCCGGAGCTTTTAGTACGGAGAAGTTAGTAGACGGGCCCGGACGGGACACGGATCATGCATTGTTTAATACAAACTGCTTCATACAAAATGTATGTAACGTATGAAATCCGTGCCCCGTCCGGGCCACGTACACGGCCGCTTCCGGGCACGGCCCGGTTTAATATAAATCATCTCTTAATTTTCTATTCTCAGTTAATTTAGTTCAGTTCACTTGGGTGTGACTTTGAGATGCTATAAGGAAGTAGATCAGTAGTTTCGTTAGATCTTTTAACATTGTGCAAGATACGTATAGTGCAAGGCATGCATGGTTCTTGTTGAGTGTTGACAGTGATATCTTTTGTAGCGCTTTAAATTTAGATTCGATGCTACGGCGTAGCACTAATATTCTCGGCTCAGACATTGCTCTTAGCTCTAACTAAATAAAATAGCATGGTGGCTTTCATTGATGATAAGTACCTAACGCCGTGACAGGTTCCAAATCTGGTTATTAAATTACTTCGTTTTATATTAAACTGCCTTAACAAAGAAAATAACAATCAAGTAATCGTTTTAATTTAAACTAGTGCTTACAATTGAAATAATTGAGCTAACTGAAGACTGTTGCAAACATCTACAGGTAGCTCGACTGATCCATCCATATCAATACCAGTCGGAAGCGTGCCCAAGACGCTGGCTGCATTGCCCCGCTGTATGGCAATGCTAAATCAATAATCTTAAAATAAGTTTCATCTTCCATAATATTCTAGTTTTTGATATTTTGGTATACCTACCTTCAGATTATGGCAATGCAGGTAAAGTAGGTATTTGACTTTTAGGTTCATCTTACTATCATACAAGCACATAACTATCGACACAAGTTACTGTTCATTGATTAATGTAAAAAAAAAACATGTAGTATAAGCCACATCACTATCAATAAAACCAACTTAGGTATGTCAAGTTGCGAACTAAGCTACAAACGTGTAAGATGGTAAAGTTCAACAAAAACAAAACAACATAAGGGCTTTACTTCACCTTGTACATTTGACGATCTCATTATGTGATTCCACAAGTGAAGCGCTGATTCGCGATATGCTGTGCATGTAACCCTGATAAATGAGGCAGGTAGGTGGATTCTCAAGGTCCTGGGCTTGACTGTGGCGTCATCCAATGCGTAAATTATTTGAAATGCCTTCCATCAACTTCAATAATGTACGCAATGTATGGCGATGCAATGTCATTTTTGTCTATTCTACCCTAGACAACAATCCCCGTGCTAGGGGGGCTGGGCTTGGCTGTGGCTTGAGAATAATTTCATCTGACATCTGTGTGTAGGTTCCGCCTATTATTTAAAACTAGTTTCTGCCTGTGGCTTCGCACGCGTTGATTTATGAAATTAAAAGTTGCCTATGTTTTATTCCACACCTTGAACTACCTGTTTGATTCAGCCCGATCCGTTCAGTAGTTTTAACGTGAAGACAAACATCCATCTAAACATCCGAAGTTTCGTATTTTTTAATAATTGTTACTTATTAGTGTGATGTGATACGTCAGATATGTCTGCTAATTTTTTTGTAAGGTTAGACCTTACAAAAAATGGATAAGGGGCAATTGTCGGTTAAATTTAAACTAACACTTTCATGGTCCAAGACGCAAGCATTGATCCGGAGCTCTGTCTAGCGGCGGCGGCGCACCGCTGAGGCTGGGCAGTGAATGCGTTAAAGTAAAATGCACGAAACTTTCAAACATCAAAACATCAAAGTGCTTTATTTCCTTTAGACCATACAAGACTCTTAGGCCCGTATTGTGAAAACTTGCTTAGTCATAATTCTATGCTTGAGTAACACTTTTCTATGGCATAAAAGTCTCTCAAGCATATAGATCTATGACTGAGTAAGCTTTCTTAATACGGGCCTTAGACACGTCACAAAAATTCAAATGACATAAGTTAAACTAGTAAATTAGGTGCTCACTTAGATTTTTTGTACACTTCAATATTTTTAAGGTAAAATACAGAAACGAACAAGGAACCTTTAACTTGTTACAATGTTAGTTTTCGAGTTGGATCATAACTCGTCCCAACTTTTTTTATCCTCTAGCTAGATAATCTGATATTTTGTAGTAAGCCTTTTTATAAAGGAAGATTCGCTTTCATAAACGACAGTTATAATGTAACTTTTTGATTATCTTTTTGAAGAACTCATGCCTAAATAGTTTCGTGTTCATAATTTTGGCTCTATCATTAGCAGGCACCTAACGGTTTTTGCGCGTACCTTATGATTACAAAGGAATATATAAATGGGCTTGGCGGATTTGAACGTAACATTGTGCCAGTGTACAGGTACTTAGGTAGGTACCTATACAGTGCACTAAACACAATATTAAGCTTTGATCACTACGCTGAATCATAAAATGGACGTAATGTTCCGACGCCAACATAATTACCTATGCAAGATGAGAAAGGCTGCGTAGACGTTGATAATGGTAACAACGGTTATAGATGTCCATAAAATGAAACATCTAAAGGTTCCATATGTTAGTTCTATGGTAGAAATTCAGCTTTCTGAGTTGCTAGTATGAGTTTGAACAATACCAAAACAGAAACAATTTTCGTTTTAGTACTAATACCGCTGATTTGTGAAAGTAGTTCTGCTAAAATGCAAGAAATCACTGAAAATCATTCGATAACTTGAATCGTGTTAGTATGGAACTCTTGGATTGCCGAGGGGGCGCTGCAAGGGTATGAAACGAAACGAAAACTTTTATAGTTACCTAAGCTGCCGTAAACTATGCAAAACTCATTCTAGCCATCTGTAATAGATTTCCCATGCCCATGAGCCTACAGTACAGAGGCTACGGAACGTGACAGCTAATAGATTTCTGGAAAACAATCGAACATCGTACGCTAGGGTCATAGGTTCTGACGGTTATTAGTCCTATTTATTTTAGAAATCCGCCGCTTAATGATAGTAATCATTTTATTAGGACGCAATTGCAGAAGGTTAAATGGAGCCGTTCCCAGAGGTCCAAGTTATTATATTATAAGATGGGAACTAAAGGTGACCGCGCACCTGGGAGCACGGCAGACGCGGCATTTCCTGCATTTATCGAATTTTCTGATTCTTTATATGAAGTAGTAGTAGTATGCGGCATTGCGCACCTATCGGCACCGAGCGCGCGGCATTTCAGTAAAATGCCATGAGGAAATGCGTTGACTGCCGGTAGCGCCGATAGATGCGCGTTCAGCTTATCTTAGGCCTGTATGTGTAGTAATCTTGCTCAGTCATCAATCGATGCTTGAGTTATGCTTTTTTATGGCATATGTCAATCAAACGTCGATGACTGAGTAAGCTTTCATAATACAGGCCTTATAGTGTCAGTGTTTAGTACTTACTGGTAGATATTTGATTTGTGACTTCATATTTACCTAGGTGCCTACCTATCTTGGATTGGTTTTTACCGGTTACAGAAACCACCACGTAAGGCAGATAGGTCATCAGAAAGTTAAAGTTAACGTACAAACAGCAGAGGTTAGATGATACCTTAATTAAACATAATCTTTGAAACCCGAATGTGCTGAAATAAGGACCAATAAACTAATAATGAATCCTTTATTAATTTGCTAAGGTACTACCGTGATTTTTTGCCGTTTTTATATATAATGGTACGGAACCCTTCGTGCGCGAGTCTGACTCGCATTTGACCGGTTTTATTTTATTTATTTAATTCTTGTCAGGACAAGGTTTATAGAAATTAATATAAAAAAAAAGCTGAACTGATCTCAATTAAATTTGGCAGGGATAACTGGAACCCCAGGAACAGACATAGGCTACTTTGATAGCGCGTGCCAAGCCGCGCGCAGCAGCTAGTTTAGCTAGTATTGGTGTGATTAGTAAATTGATATACTTACATGTTTATGTATACTGGTACTTACCAGGTGAATGGGCGGGTATATCTATCGAGTCCCATCTCATTACGTCACGTCGGTTTATAGCTGTGTGAATTATCTGCAATAAACCGCCTTCAAACCACAAGTACCTTATAAATAAGCGAGCCTTTACAATATGAATAAACCAACAGGCTTCGATATTATTTGAAGTCACGTCAAAAATGTTGATTATCTACCCACTAATTTCTAAATTTTAGGTCCGTGAGTTCCTTTACTAAAGAAAGCTTTTTCAGTAATACTTATTATTAATTACTTATTGAGATACTGAATTTTTGTGTAAATAGTTTGATTGTTCTGAAAAATAAAAACAAAATTAGGCTTCAAATTCCTTAAAATTTAGTATTTATACTGTTTTTTTTAAGGACTGTTTTTTACCTATCTCTGGTTTTTTTTTTGTAAAGCTAGACAATTCATACACCATTATCTAGCCTGAAACTAAGCAGAGCTTGTGTTAAAGGTACCTACTAGATAACTGATATACATAATATAATACAATACATAGCTATATTTTGTATTATACATAGAAAACGACCAGAACACCATGAACAAATGTCTCCAGATCGTACACACATTTGTCCCGAGGCGGGAATCGAACCCGCAACTTCTTGCGTCGTAGGCAGACCTTCGCCCACCGCGCCACAGAGGTCACCGTTTCCGTTTTTTGGAACCACCTTAGGATCATTCTTTACATACTAGCAAAAAAAACTAAATTTGTGGAGAAATCGACGAACTACACATTTAGCATACAGCCAAACGTTAATACACAAGCCACGAGTACAGCCAAAAGTTAGTAGCTCCTGTAGCTATGACAACATAATGCTGAGTCGACGACATTTTGTAGCTTTAAGGTATTTTATAAGTGGGTATTACGATAAAGTTATATGGTGTTGGTAATTTAATTTAATTTTAGTACATATTATTGTAATGGTTTTCAGCTACAAATAAAGTATTTCTTATCTTATCTTATCTTATCTTATCCAAACAGAGAACCTGCTCCTCTTTTGTTTTTCGTCGGAAAAAAAAGAGGATAGCATTGCTGAATTTGCATTTTATTGTATGCTGACACAAGAACCAACCGAATATTCACTGCACAATACCATAATGTACAATGAATGTACATTAATATATATTACACCCATTTTTGAAAAGTGTCAATTAAGAAATGAAATAAGTTCCCAAAAATTTTCGATTTCGGCGGGACTCGAACCCCACGCTCGCCCCACCATCAGTACAGGTGTGCTCTAACCAACTAAGCCGCGAAACCTTAGTCGGTTCAACCAAAAATCTTTGGGACCTCCGAACTTATTTCATTTCTTAGAGATACCCAAAGTGCCCTAAAAATTCTATAAGTGCCCTAAAATGCATTTAAAATTTACATTTCAAGTAAAACGCTGGACGTAGTGGTCGCCATCGCCATATTGCTCTGTGGTTATGACATCAGTTGGATGTGTGTGTGGTACCTGCGGGGCCGAATTCTGTTTCGAATTCCGCCATAAAAAGGCTGTTTGTTTACAAAAAAATACATCGAATTTGGCAGGAGTAAGGTATTTCAATATAGCTAAGGTATTTCAAATCCCCGGAAAATTAAACTAATCAACAGCTATTAGCTTTCTTGTCCCTTTATTACCCAACTAGGAGTCGTAAAATAACAAATTTCTCCTGCTAATGAACAATGAAGTAAAAGGCGCTAGTTGAAATTACTAGAGGATGTCTCGGTGACTTTCGAAAAATTATTATACCTACCTACTATTAGGAGTACCGAGACTGTCCGGGTTTAAAAAAAATATGCGTCTGGTCTATCGAAGCGACGACGCGGACCTGAGAGCTGTGAGTATAAACATAGAATCTTTTTTTCATTTAGATTTTTTGAAGTCGGACAATTTATTACCCAAAAGTAACTCCGTTCGTTCGCTGTACCTTTCCATGGGAAGTAGCTGTATCCTTTGGAAGGACTTTGCCTCTTTTATTCAGGAAAACAGGTGCAAAGTCTCGGGCTGACGCTAATACATACCTATATTAGATAGCATACACACAGACTATATGATTTACTAGCAGCGCCTCGCGGTTTCACCCGCGTAGTTCCCGTTCCCGTGGGAATTCCGGGATAAAAAGTAGCCTATGTCCTATTCCAGACTATAATCTATCTCTGTGCCAAATTTCATTCAGATCCGTTCAGCCGTTCTGGCGTGATAAAGGAACAAACATCCATTCATCCATCCATCTAAACTTTCACGTTTATAATATTAGTGAGATTAGTGAGATAATGCTAAAAAACTGTCTGATTGTTTCATATTGGGGCCTAAACGGTTTTACTGTTAATTGAATTGCCAAGGAATTACTTTGTAGCTATAACCAATCCAGGAAGAAGGACCCATGCTAATTTTTATCCAGGAAAAACGCGAGCATAGCCCCTCGCTTCAGGTAGTTTAACTCTTTCATAGCCTACGACGCCCATGTCCTGCCGCGCACCTACTCTAGGCAGCGCGGGGCGCGGCGACACCGCCGAAGCTGGGCAGTGAATGCGTTAATACAACGCAACGTGGTAGTGGGAACGATGAAGCGCTGACCTTGCTGCGTGGGAGCTAGAAATCGGCCCCGTGCGCTTACGCAATCCCACCACTCGGCACCACTCGCGCCTGCGCAAACACCACCTTACTTAGCATTATTCTGTACTTTGCCCTACCTTGGCTATGTCACTATTATTTACCTACATTTATACTTATGTCATGTGATGAGAAGAATGTTAGGTATCATATTATGGAGGGATATAAGGGGAGAGGAGGAAGAATGGATGGATGGGCATTGTATACGCTTATAAAACAAAACTCCAAGTGAGTTGCTAAATTGACAATAAATAAATAAAAAAAAAAATGTTAAACATGTCCTTTGTAGAATGGCCTACTATAAAATATCAGATTATCTAGAGGATAAAAAAGCTTGGGACGAGTTTTCCTCCAAGTCGAAAACTAACATTCTAACAAGGTAAAGGTTTCTTGTTCGCTTCTTTACTTTACCTTAAAAAGATTGAAGTGGACAAAAAATCAAATACAAAGCTGCCATACAAAATTCTTAATTTTTTTGGCTATTTGTGCTCTAATTTTGTTGAGGCTGTATCTCTTGAACCGTAATAGGTAGATAGTTGAAATTTTGACAGGATGTGGATCACTATTGCTGCTATAACAACAAATAAAATAAATTTAATAATTAAGGATGTCCATACAAAATTAACTGAAGTTAAGCAACGTTGGTCAGTACTTGGACGGGTGACCGCGTCATGATGGCGGTTTTTTGCCATTTTAATTTTTTGTAATCTGCGTTGTAGGATTCCTTTTGCGAAATGGATGTACCTACGATGGTACGGTACCCTCCGTGTGCGAGCTGACTCGCACTTGGCCTGCTTTATTTTAATGTTTGTAATCTACCTGCTTAGCCTATAAGGCCTTACCTTACATGTTTTCAAAACGATGTGAAGCTGAAAATGAGTTAGCAATTTTTTTTAAAATCTCTTTTATATTTACAACCACAGCCTGAGGGACTTTGTCGCTTAGCGACCACATCGCCCTGAGTTAGCAGTTGTAATTTCCGTAAGAAATTATTTAATTTTCAATTTTGTTTAATTTTCATCTTACGGCCAGCTTTTGTAGAACGATACTTTACCTAATTGGCGGTTAACTAACTGGCCATTAACGCTCTGGTATTTAAAGTTCGTTTTTTTATTTTGTTTCACATTACAAGGAACAAAACTACATTAGGATGTCATTTGCAACTATCTAACTAGGTTAAAGTGCTTGCTCAATACAATCGGGTTCGATACACGCCTAGATATACGGATAGACGGTCTTCGATATCTTGACATGACATCTTGTGTTATCAGAACAAAAAGATCAGATACACCTGTCGAAAACGGAAGCATACCTATCGGTAATCTTTACTTCGGTAGAAAATATAAATTTAGTGTTAGTAGATACATAACACAACCTCTCCTTACCTTTTTTTTTAACATTTATTATGTACTTATTTGATTTTTGTTTTTCTTTCGTCACCTAATCGCTGTCCGTTACGTCAACAACTAAACTAAACTGAACTAAATGTAAATTTGGTCTTTGAGCAGAATTGGATAACTTCATTGTTTCCTCTGTAGGCGGCGCTGACGGCGTACGTGCCGAAAGAACTCCCAAAGATTTACACCTCGGCGAGATAAGATCACGTAGCTTAGTTGGAAAAAGAGCAACCCTGCGCTGAAGGGGAAGGTGCGGGTTCGAATCCCGTCGAGATCGTAAATTTTTGGGATTTATTAATTTCTTAGATTAGAAATAAAACTGGCTGAAAAACAGCACTGAGCAGAAAATGTTCAGCACACGCTGAGCCAACCCCTATTTCGGCGCAGGGTCATGGAGGCAGAGACACCTTATTTTTACTACCACCTTGTGTTACCTCCATGTTAAATTGTTCTTGTTTTCCGCTTGTTTATTTTATACTTGTGTGTACCTGTGTCCAAATAAATGTATTTCTATTCTATTCCATTCTATTCTTGTTTATGTATATAATAAATAGGACATACAACATAAGATCACACAATGCTAGTTAGTAACAAGTATTATATATTATATTTCTTATAGCTATGTGTTTCTATAGTATAGGAGTCAAAGCATGCACAATAATGGGATAATTATCAACAAATAGCAATGTTTTTTTTTATCTTTTTGAACAAAAGTTAAGAGAATTAAATCGTTATGACTAAATTAGTATACAACATGTCTGATGTTAAGATAATACATAACTACTTAGGATGATGCTGCATAAAATCTTATCTTAAAAGCCAGCGGGATTTCATTGCTTGGCAAAACCTCCCTTTACCCTTCCATACATGTATATGGAACAGTGGAAATATGTATAAGGAATAGTGGCAGCGTGTATACATGTCGCTAGACATTATTTTATTTGGTTTCGGCCTCTTGTCCCTGGTTTCGGCATGCGGGAGTTGCATGCCGAAACCAGGGACCCCTAAGATTGCCAAAATTTATCTTGATGAAATTACATGTATTTTATTTATTTTGCAGATCGTATAAACATTTTTCCCAAGATGGTAATCGAACCCGCAAGCAATCTCCGGCATAGTCAGGTTTTTTGCCCGCCGGGCCACATAGGGCGTCCAACGTCCATTTTAATTCTGAACCATCCTTACCCTACGTGACCTACTACATATCCAGTGTTACAGGGTGGGGAAATTTTTTGGCCCCATAAGGGTAGCTGCCGTTCCTTTTGTAGTTAGAAGGTTTTATTCTTAGGAACCTTCTATTTTATTTTGAAGAAAAAAATATTGTCATTTTTAGTTTTTTGAAAATAACTACAGTTTGCCCAAAAAATGACATTTGTCACCCTGTATAGTATGTTCTCTATTCTTCTGCTTTGCGCGTAACGTAACCCTTCATTATCTACCAAGGTTTACAACCTTGGTAGATAATAGAAATATGAATGCGGATATAATTTTTATATATAATTTCAGGATGAAAATAATTAAACGACTGGAAAACATTGAATACCTTGGTACAGCACTAAAAGTGCATTTTCTCGTTGCATATCAAGAACATTCGCAATGAAACGAAAAATAAACGATACATGCTAGAATTGCTAGTAATTTTACGTAACTGTCAAATGTTATTTCATAGCACATGGCGCAGCAAGTATCACACGCAAGTATACACTAACCTTACAGTAACTTAAGCGATCTAGCATTGAGTGAGCGAGGCGATTCTCGTGAATCATGATCGTGAATAGGGCTGTGTCCGGCAGCCAGTGATGTCCCGTTATCTGCTCATCACTAATTCCGTCTCACGAAACCTCAAGTTTTGACGGTTAATCAATTAACCCTTAATAATTTCCGGTGCGCGAAGATAGTAGTTATTTTCGATATTGCTCGCAACTTAAAATATCTCATGGCAAATGGATTTTATTTCCATTGGTCAGCTAGCTAGATAATGCCATTATATCGCCAACCCCAGCAGCAATTACATTCGGCATGAAAGGATAGCGTACCTAAACTAGTCTCGCAAGACCTGTAGGCGACTTAGGGCTGAATCATAAACGGTAAGGTACTCTCATGGCGCGGCGGCGGCCCTTCTCGGAACTGGGAAGGTGCGAGGAATCAGGCCGCTCGAGCGCGCCGTGTGACACACTTCGCGGGAATCCATCAACTGGACACTTGTATCGAACTTGTGCATTGCATGCGAGTAGGTGCCCACTTGTTCAGTTAATGTATTTCAACACGAAATTAAGAAGAGTAGCGAGTTAATATTGCTAAATGAAGTGGACTTTATTTTAAGCAGGTAATTAATATTGGTCATTACTAATAGTGGTCCTAATCCGCCGAAAGGATACTGTTAGATATCTCAATAACACCTTATACGCGGGCTACCGGTGGACCATTAATGAAATGAATTCCTATAAGTCTTTTACGTATATGAATTAATTTTATTAATATCCTGCTAACAATAATGCAAGGATGACACATGGTGGGACATTTTTCCTGAAATACAATTTTGACCAAATAGGGCTATACCAAGGTTTTTGTTATTATGGTGCGTAAGTTCAAAAAAATTTAATATGTTTAAAATTTATGGGAACTTATTTAATTTTTTAAGGCTATACCTTTATATCTAGGAAAACGAACGCAGTGTGAGTATGGGTGGAGGCTTCGTCCACGTCCACCCATCCAGAGATCCCGTTGTACCCTCTCGGCACGGGACAAATGCGGGCTGGTGAGGTAATTTTTCCAAATGCTAAAGTAACAACCGAATACGCAATCAAAATTCGTAACAATTTCGGATAAAATTGGTCCACCGGTAGCCCGCGTATAAGGTGTTATTGAGATATCTAACAGTACACGGCGAAAAGCGTCCGAATCAAGTCATTGAACCGAAACCCGACCGTTACCCGCACTGATTCTAGCAGGACAGGCCCTTCTGCCACCTACAGGCCTATGCAAGTACCTCTGCATTTCTATGAAGATGCTTACAAAAATGTGGCGTGGGTGGTCGCGAGCGTGTTGCCAGAACACTCGGACCGTTCGTCGGAAAACTCAGGAATGAGAAGTGCCTACTCGTTTTCATACCTTTATTATTTTTGTCAGCAGATTTTGTCCAACTCTGGGCAATGGCCGCCCACAATCCCTACAAAGCCATAGAGAGTTTGCCACTAAGGTTCAATGCATTTAAAATGAAAAAGCTAGTTATGTTGGTATTTTGAAGTTGTTAACGAAATTGAAATTGGAATATTTCTGTTAAAAACATTTAGTAACATACATAGAAAAGTTATTCAATAGTTTTGTTTAAAAACTCCACAAAAATAGGGGTAAATCTACACAGCAGCCTCTCGAGAAGTCACAGACACCCTAAAAGTTTCTAAGACGATGGCATCACAAGAAAGTAACAGATGAGCAAAGAGCTATTCGACGGCCTCGCTAGAAAGCCGAAGGATTTCTTTTTGTTCGCAGCTTTTACCACCGGCAGTATAACAGTTACCACTGACCGTTTGCAGAGAGCCGTTACTGCAATTCTGCTTATTCATTGGACACTCGAAACTATTAAAAAGTAGTGAAAAGTTGAAATAGTGTCGCGCATAGATTGTCTGAGCGGTCTTATCAGCTGTAGTAATGTTTTAGCTTGGTCAAGGTTTGGAGGGGTGACCGGCGTGCTGGCTCTTCCGTGTTTCACTAGCCACGATTGTTTGTCTACGAACGTGGCCTAAGCTAACTAATTAATTATTGTTTACGATAATGAGAAGTCTGCCTAACTAAACCTGAGGTACCAAGCCACCAAATAATGATATTGTGCTATTCGAACAAACGATCTCTCGTAAAAGTTTTGTCCTTTGAGTTCTAGTAAATTTTCACCTTTACTGGACGGTCTTCCTATGTTGAACCAACCTCATTTTAGGGATCTATTCATAAACGTTAAAGATGACCAAGTCTTCTTACTTTGCAGCCTATAAAAAGCAATCTGACCTAAAACGTCCCGGGTGAAATGCGGCACCTTTATTCCTCAGCATGTTTGTTATAAGGGGAAAGTGTGTTGGCAAGCTTTTATACAGGCTGAAACTGGGTCAGGCAGTAAGGACTTCAGCTGGCACGATGACCTAGGTCAGGTCACCGCTGAATTATGGCTCTCGCTCTACCGATCGATTTTACAGCAGGTGCGGATCATTCGCCGCATCAACCATCATGCTTTGTGTTTGTTGACGGCTTGATTTTGCGATTGTGTAAATTTGGTTCCGAAACGCTGAAATTCGCTGAATTAAGTCCTCATAAATTCTGTACCGATCACCCGAATTGCATCATCGATGTTTCATTCAAAGACTCATAGAATTATTCACTGTAAGGCAAGAACCTATATGTACCTATAATATAATAACTAAGTACCTACCTTAGTTAATACAACTATATTTTTGTACCTTGTTTTATTTTGTAGTTCTAGATTTATTTAAAGGGAAGGGTAACAAGTAACAAAATCAAGTCTTAATAAGCAATACAGTGATTTAATATTTCGCCAGACTGATTAAGTATTACGTCCTAATTATGTAGACGTAATTTGAGTGGCTAATCTAAACTCATTATGGGTATTGATAATGACATGTGTGCTACGACCATGATCGTCAACGAAGGTATTACAACGATGATTATAGTATGTTATCAGTTTCGTGATTTATGTATAAAAATGACACAGAAACAGTTCAGTTTAACTGATTACTCATCTTAGTGGCCTTTGTAAATTATAATCTTCTGTGGTTCACTATGAAATATTATGTCCCTGATGTTGGAAGGGAACAAACATGTTCAAGATAATGAAATGCGGATGCCGAGAAAAAGTAGACGGTTTCCTCGGTTCCTGTGAGTCTCTCACGGTGTTCTTGCTCCCAGGACGCCGCCCGATGCCGTGTCCGTGTTTTCCACGATTCACTTTTGAAACTTTCTAACCCTGTGTTGGAGTGAAGCGGCAGGGAGGGGCGCGCGCGGGTGCCAGAGAGAGGGTACCGACCTCATTGCCCATTGCCACTCCTCCCGCCGAGGCGGCAGGCCATTTTTATCAAAAATACTTCCGTGTAACAAAAACGCGCGCGGATTTTTTTATATCCTGAAACCTGCATTTATTAAGATTATGTACTGAGCAATACAAATAATAAAGTGGAACTGTTGTAAATAAAACGATTCCACCCTTCCAAACTGTTTCAAAAAACTTTGTGAAATTGAAGTGAATTTTTCAATTTAAAAAAAAATAAGTGCGCGCCCTGCGTTCTATTTTCCGTGTGGAATCGGGTGGTTTCGGTAGCGAAAAGTGGCGGCGCTCGGCTATCTTCGGCGGCAGTCGCCGCGAACAGGGCGCCCGTGCAACCCCGCCCGTGCAAAACAGAGACAGAAGACACCACTGCTGACATGGCGACAAGATTGGATTGATGTTTTTCACGTGGAAAATTCATCCCTTTTCGTTATATCTATGCAAAGGTATGTTGCATGATCATCCGTAAATAGATAGTAAGTAGAAGCATTACATGCTTGCAAACGCAGTGTAAAATAAATCTACCTATGTGTTTTACCAACGATGCCTGCTACTTATGAGAAGACTAAAAAAGTTTTAGGAAAACTTTGGCCATCTAAGTAGGTTATGATAAATTAGTTGTTATATCATATACAAAAATAAAGTAAATGAGGTAGGTAGGTATTATGTACCTACTAGGTACCAAGAAAGATCGGCTAATTTTATTTGGATAGAGACATAACCTCTAAATATGTACCTATAGGCACTATACTAAGGTGTATATAATATCTATAAAGGATCAAGCTATAAAAAAGTTCTAAACTTTTAAAATCACGGTGCACGCCAACTACACGCCTAGGTACCAGTATACCGGCAATATATCCAGCTCTTAAAAAGTATTCGATAAAATAGAACCAGAGGGAAAAGGAATAGTCTTAAAAATAGCTTTTCAGTAGAGTAGAAATTCGGCGTGCCGAGCGAGGCCAGACAAGACAAGGGTGTTATTCCGGGACGGACGCAGAGAAAATCGATAGGTGTCTAGGAACGGAGATAGAAATTCGATAAATCAATAAATTGGCATGCAGGGTGCGCTGTAATATGGAGTGCCGCCATTTCGATGATGACGGCGTATTTTTTGTGAGATATTCGAGTGGAGTGGCGCGCGGGCTCTGCGCGCGCGGGGTTGCGGGCTGCGGCCGTCAGTCGTCGGGTGAGCGGGGTGCGACGCAAACGCGGACTCGGACTATGGCGGAAGGGCTGATCCTCATTCCCATAAAAGGGTCGAGTTGATTGTGTGCTGTGGATACGTGTGGTATGTCCCCTTATGTTTGTGCAGTGATATAATTATTCCCAGACCGTGCTTATCTCGCCGTATCGCCTGAATTAATGTGGATATCGGAGGTAATAATGCCATTGTGATGACGTAATGTACCTAACGCGCTCGACTGGGTGCGTAGTAATAATTTGAGCGCCGTTTCTGCCGCGATAACGTTTGTGGTCAGCACCTGTGGATGTGGACAAAAATGTTCGTGTATTTGTAGAGTTTTGAATTAAATTTATCCGATTCTAATTGGAGTCTGATTGGAATGGATGTTGCGGTTATGTTTTGTTGTCACGTTTAGACAGACGTGTGGCCTGCGTGGATAGAGTTCTAATGCTTTAGGAATGTTTGGTTTCGTGTCTGTCTGTCGGTTCCGTGCATTATGTATGAGTGTGACAGTGTGTCGTCTGTCTCCCACTGCAGTGCGCTGCTGGCCGGGCCGGGGCTGCACGGGGCGCGGGGCGGTCCTGCTCCGCGCCCGACGGACGCTAGGCTAGAGTTGCCCTCGATTTTTTTAGCCTTGAGGATTTGTGCATTGGATTCATTGAAACTGTGCAGATTTTATACAACAGTTTTTACATTGATATGAGGTTTTACTTATGCACTTTTATCGGCGTTTTCATCTAAGGCGTTTTCCCATTTCGTTAAGTTTCAATTTGAGAGTTACGTACCTACCTATAGTTCGTAAAGCTAGATTTCACCTTCCTTCCGTTTAGTCAGATTTAAAAAATACAACTTTTCCTACTCATCAAATAGGTACTTTAACTAAATTATTTATACCTTGGTATGGAGTAGAATTGTTGGACCCATTTTATGAATGATAGAGCATCGATTATATTTACGTGTAGCGCTAGCGCTGGAAACTATAAACAATAGTTACCTACTAGGTATATAGAAGTAAAACTTACTAAGTACTTAAATACTAAAATATTAATTCTTAGGTTAGGTACTTAAGTGAATATACAAGAATCAAGAGATGTAAATTTGTGTAATCTATCCAGAAACCACGACGAATCACTTCACTACCACTAACGCCATCTGTTCTTTGTAGAATGGAAATTAATTTCCATGTCATCACAAAACGATCTTTCTAAAACTGTTGTTTTAGAAGCGAGATCTGATATTATAATTTATGATGTAGGTATTATAAAGTAACTAGGTAATAATAATACATTTATTTCAGACAACAGTAGAAAAATAATAATCTTATTTTACATATTCTTAGGTCTATATTAATACCTTAAATAATTATTATTAATATAAAAAAATACAAAACTTATTTTGCTGAATAAATTGAACATTTTTAATTGCGGTGGCGACGCAATGAAAGTAAAGTAGATACAAATTTTTGCGCAGAATAATATTTCGTACTCGTTTTTTTACTCTTAAACTTCACAGACTAAAAAAACTTAAAACTTTATTTCATCTGTTGTGCTATAGGTACTAAGATTTACAAAATCGCTAACAAATTATTTATACATATTAACTAATTTGTAAATCTTCGTCTGTTCGTCTTCTGTTTTACATTAGGTAGGTATCTGTTTATCATACAGTTATTAATTTAAAAAATATTCAGGTTTAAAATGAAGAACATTCATTTAACATTAGGTATTATAGGTACCTAGGTATTATAGACGCATCCAGCATAAACAATCGCGTGAATTCCTTAGTGAGGACACTAGCGTGACAGATGCACCGGTGCTCATAATGGCACAGTTTTAATCACATACTTTTTCAAGCACTTATAATCACGAAACCGCTCAGAGAAATCTAGACTTTCGGATCTTAGGAAGCCACCATGAGCGATGCCTTTGTCCAGCAATAAAAACATCGTTGCTGACTGACCCAACGAAAAATATATATAAAATATGTACATCTCTCATTTTAGGTAGGTATCTTGGTATATGTAAATATCTTAAAGGTAAAAAGGTCTGTAAAAATCTGTATTTCAGAAGTGTATTTCTTTCTATTTCAGGCCCTACTGCTCCCGTCACACAAACAGCACGAAACACTATGAAACGTATAAATTACTAAATGGCTTTTAAAAAGTTTACTTTTTATTGTTGAAAATTGTTGTAACGTTCATGGAACAGAAAGAATCTATGTATACCTACAACGCTATATAACTGTTGGTTCATTAGAGTATAAGAATTGGACTGATAATCATATCTTCCAAAGAAAAGCAAAAAAAGCAAAGATGGCGACGCAAAGATTTTGCCTCCGGTGGAACAACCACCAATCCAACATGCTGTCTGTGTTCGACCAGCTCCTGCACGCGGAGACCTTCACCGACGTCACGCTGGCTGTCGAGAACCAGCTGCTCAAAGCACATAAGATGGTCTTATCCGCTTGCAGCCCCTACTTCCAAAGTCTCTTCGTTAATCACCAAGAGAAACATCCTATCGTCATACTGAAAGACGTTCCTTATGCAGACATGAAGAGTCTACTGGACTTTATGTACAGAGGCGAAGTGAGCGTCGACCAAGAAAGATTGACCGCTTTCTTGAAAGTGGCAGAAAGCTTAAAAATAAAGGGTCTCACCGAAGTGAACGAGGAAAAGTGTGACATTCCAGCGCTCACCAACTCGTTAATTCAACAGCAGGGCAACCCTAGCGGTCACACGCCTCCGCCACAGCTTCACAGAATACACCCACAGTACATGCATCAGAAACGACCGGCGTCCGGGATGCCGACTGGGGGAGCGCCCCCCAATTTATTAATGCCATTGCTGGGTAACGCTCTGATGCAACCGAAAAGGAAACGAGGCCGGCCGAGAAAGCTCAGTGGAAGCTCAAGCGATGCACTGAATACAGCGGCTAGCCCTCCCGGGGAGTTCGTGCCGGAGGCCGCATCCCACGCCCCCAACCACCGACAGAGCGAGCAGCTCATTCGAGGCTCCCCTGAAATGTTGGAAGTGAAGATGTCCATGGACGCCTTCAACGCCGAGGACGGCGGCGCCACGTCCGGTGGCGAAGAGGCGGGCGAGGCACTGCTCATCGACGAAGGCGACGACGCGCAGTCCGCTGATGTTGCCATGCAAGGCAAGGACTCCGAATCTGCAGGTATGTCCTTTCATTTACACGATTAGATATCTACTTACTACAAAAACTTTTTCCCGTCGTCATCACTTACCGATACAAAACTACAATGTAAAAATTGACCAAATACAAGGAATTGAGTCGCGAATTTCCTATGTAAATGAAAAGCTGAGATATGGAAAACCATAGTGTATTTTATATGCTTACCTTTTGTAAATACTATTAATCTTCCTTTCCGATTTTATCTAACATCGTTTACATTAGTAAAAAATAAAATTAAAAGGGAAAAGCTAATGGGATAAGCTTTGATGTTAGGAACTTTTATTTTATTTTCGAGTGAAAAAAGTGCAGTGTAACTTTGACTACTTTATATTATTTATACATTTTAATGTTTATCAAAAGGGGTAAGTGATAAATGTGATAATCTATTAAAATTATATGAAGTACTTATTACGAATAACAGACGCTTATTTCTTTCACAAATCGTCAATTTTAACTATTGCTTGCTTTTCTGCTTTCGGGGAGAGCTATTAGAGGAATGGCCAGGGGCAAACTCGGTGTGGTACTTGAAGTTTATTATTTATCTCTTTCTATTCAATTTCTTAAACATTAAATTATATTTTAAAATGAACAAAATAAGAAACGGGTTAAACAACAAGGCTTATTCCCAATAGCTTTCCTTCATAAACTGATAGCATTTGGAAATACTTTAGATAAGTTCATACAATATATTCTAAAATATTTCCCGAATTGCTATACTTCATCAGATATAAATACTAAGAAAGGGCTTCTAATTATCAATGATGACTGAAATCAAATATTTCAGATATCGAAAAAGCAGCTAAAGAAAACATCCAACACAACTACTCTACCAACGGTCCCACTCTCTCTGTTGAAAACGGATCCATTAAACAGGAGCCTCCTAACGAAGCTAATGATGCGTACAATGAACCGGTGGAATACAAATATAATCCCGATAAAAGTCGCGAAAACTCCAATTCATTCGACGGACCGATAAAAGAAGCAGACGATAACAGAATAGCTCGAAACTTAAAGCCAAAGAAAAAACTACTTCCTCACATGTCAAAAATAAGAGCTCGAAACTTATTCAACCAGCTTTCCGGTCTCTCAAATCTGAACCCCCTTAATACGTTCGATAAGTTCCCGCCTGAAACAGTACTTATGCCGGCATTGGCCACACAGTTATTTGCCGCCGAACTGGAGCAAAACAATCTCAATATGGCAAACAACGAAGTTGCAGATTTGTCTCAAACTAACTGGGAACATCGTATTTTCCCTTCACCCATTAGGAAAAATAACATGGGCAGCGTTGGGAGCTATCATGAGGACACTAACGAATCGGTTCGGGATTATTGTATCAAGGAGGGTGAAAACATTTTCCGATGTAAAATATGCGCCAGGGTTTATACTCATATTAGTAACTTCTGCCGTCATTACGTCACTTCCCATAAGAAAGACGTCAAAGTTTTCCCATGTCCGATTTGTTTCAAAGAGTTTACTCGAAAAGATAACATGATCGCCCATCTAAAGATCATACACAAAAATCAGCCTAACACAAATAATGGCAACGAACAGATGGCGAAACAAGAATCTTAGATTATTTTTTAGAGGAACATGGTTGCAAGAAAATTGCGAAGATCTGATTAGATTAGAGACAATAGAACTTTGTTAAAATTAATATTGCGTTTCGGAAAAATTAATCGTAGAAAAAATCTTCTTCTGCTACTAAATAGATGGTTGGATAATACTTCGAGCTCTAAGTTCATTAAATGTTGATACGAGATCACTTTGCTTAGCAGCTTGATGACGGCAGCTAAAAGTTTCATAAAGGTACTTACGTTGTAGGTAGGTACATGTATTATGTACCTGCCAACTATTAATGGTTGCATTAAAAAGCACGTGATCTCGAATTAGCAGGTACTTATACAAAATTAATAAGTACTTATATGTATATCAATAGGTTTGTTGATATTTAACGATTTTAAGTCGTTTGTTGTTAATATTTCTCTACTTATTTATTTAGGTTCAATTGTTTCTCAGAGTGCTAACTTCAAGAGATTTATATTATATTTTCTTTTACTTGTTATTTTGCACTTAACTTGTTACTTAATTTTATTACTTACAAAATTTTCAGGGTACAAAGTAATTACTCGTGGTGATCATTATTTCAAAGTAAGTAGTTATACATTAATGACTGTTATTTTGCTAAATATTACTCGCAATTCTCATTGAACTGAATTAATTAGATTAAGTTTAGCTATAGATTTATGGGTAGCTATATCAATGGCATAGTTATTTCGCATATCACGAGTAGGTATAGGTAATTATATTTACACCCTCTATTAGGTATTTATTGAAACCACACTATTCGTGGTTTGCCCAAGAGGCTACGCTATAAAACTCGAAACTATTATGCCATTGATAACTTAGAAGTAGAATTCTAAAATGCATTTTCGTTAAACTTGCCTTATTAGTGATCTTAGTTGTAAATATTGATTTGATTTCATTGAAGTAAAACTCAACACAGGCTATGATTTTATGTTCTAGATTTGTTAAGAATAATTTAAAATAGTTTATCTATGTTGAAATATTTGGTTGTCAATGTTATAATAAATAATATTTAAAAATCAAGAATAATAGTTAAAGAAGCAGTTCTAAGAGTAACATGGTTATAAGTATTTATATAAATTGCTCTGACAGCAACCATAAGTTTCTAGATGTTATTGTCATTCAGTTCCTGAAGTTTTAGAGCCCCAAATAGTTATGGCAGTTAAATTATATTACTGAATTCCTATCATTGTAACTAGGTGCATACTATAAAAAGATACATTTATTTACTAAAGAGAACTCTATTTGTAGTTAACAATAAAAATAAAAGATAGATTTCAAAGTAGAAAAATATATTAGGAATTCGCGTCCAATAGCAAAGTTATAAAGGACCTGCAATTCAATTTAATTTCATTATTATTGAGATAATATTAGATATTAAAATTAATGAAAATGACAGCTACTTATTATACCTACTTACCTAATAAAAAGGACCTTTGGTAGATTGTTGTGGGTTTCAAGTCTATGTAGGTACTAAGTGATATATTCACTACAAACAAATCTTAACTATATTTATTTTTAGCAGATTATTTATTAAAGATTAATATTTAATTATAACATATAAAAGATGTCACTAGAAAAATGTATAATATTTGGAATGGAACAACCAAACGTTGTTATAAAAGTGATCTTAGCGAGGTGCTTTGAACGAAGTAAATAATTATTTATATTAAATGGAATCATGAGATGATTTATAAATTCTATTTTAGTAGAAATCAAATGCCTTAAATATTTACTAAGAAAATTGTACTTATAAATTATATAGTGAAATTAGAGGCAAAGTAGTCTTCCATATAAAATTAGCAACACTTTCACTTTAATTCAACTCTGTGTATATCTATTATGAAATTAATGTTAATTAATTATATTGGTAATTTATTGACACTGCATGAACTGCAGGTTCTGCTTATCATCACGAACACGTTCTTGTAGACACTAGGTCCAAATTCTTAAACTTGGTAGTCCCCTGGATACAGTATTCGTTAATTAGAGGGGCTTTATTTGAAACTAAACTTAATAATGGCTCTGCCTGAATGAACATTGGGTGTGAGAGTGGAAGATCGATCTTTAGTTATTCATTGGGTTTTTACATTTCGTATTGAATGAGATTTACATATTTTTTTAAGAATTTAGCCCTGGCGTCTTCACGAACAGGCTCGTAATGATGGGCAGAACCTGCAGTTCACGCAGTGTCAGTGAATTACCAGTAACCCTGTATACTTATAAAAAAATATAGTACTTTTTACTAGATTTGTATATTACGTTGACCCTTGTAAATCAAAATTTCCAATCAAATTGAACGTATGTAGGTCGAGGGAACGCTTGCCTATTAGTGTGCCTTTTACGTGTAATATAATAAGTTTAATAATTATCTACTACTAGATTATTATGTAAGATTTCAAAGATTTATCTATCATTTATTTTCATTATTCAAAGTTTACAATAATGTACCTACTCTAAGAAGCTTCCTTAGCAGTTTAGTAACTTTTAGGCCCAAGTAGGTAATCTTAAACTTGTTGTAAGAATATCATCTCATGTTTCCCATTATGTTTGTTAAATTAAAAAAAACTTTGGCGTATTATAAATAAAGTCAAATAACATTTTCGAGACGATTAAGTCTTGATAATCAATATTAAGACTGTTAAAATTCATAAATACGAATTTATAGTACCTACCTTTCATAATCTTTATATGAAATTTACCTTGGACGTTGATAGGTACTTAAAATGAAAATTTAGACTTAAATAGGGTGAGGCTATTTTTCTTTCAAATCCCTTATAATTATAATAGTCAATTTAGACAGTGCCTAAACTCTTGGATACCTATTTCTACTTAAAAATAAATTAGTTAGAGCACTGAATTATTTTGGTCATATGCTTATCGTAAATATGAATAGTGACGTTTCTATGGTCTTCATTGTTTATTATTTGAATGTTTACTTATATGTTGATGTTTATATAATTATATCATTAATTGGTGCTAAATTAAAATTAGGAAAAGTCACATGTAATGAGACATTATACCGACTTGTCTTATGCTTGTCTTGCATGTTGTAATTGATGAAGACGTATATAACGTATTCTATTGTTAATCGTCTTTTATGTGACATAGATTCAATTGGCAATATTTTAACAAAACAAAAACTATGTTTGAAATATGGAAATGCGTTTTCCGTTACTAAAATATGATTTATTGTATCAACAAAATGACCGGTACGTCTAGTTCTAATTCTTAATTACAACTCACTTAAAATACCTAAATGTTCAAATATTCATGACTAACGATAAATTCATGATACAAAACGAGAATTTAGAAAAAATACCCATTAATAGTGTATTCAATATGTTAGTCTCAATTAAATTTTTTAATAATCTTTTCAATCAGCGATAGAAAACCGAATAGGCATCCTTAATATTTAATAATGTATAGCGTTTAGAACAATAGGTCAGAAAGACTATCATATTATTTTGAAAAATTTAATAAATTATTAACATTTATTTCAGCTCTTATAAAATTAAGTACTTATCTACTTATAACAATCAATTAGTTAATGTGATACAAATTCACAAGACACATTGTAATGAAATAGCGAGTAGCCAAATAACTATACAAAACTTCATGATAACTACTATATTTTTGTTAATTGCACTTAGGCAATAGCAAAACGCAAAGAGTAATGTTTAGACAATTTTAGTATGTACTGGAGGTTACACATTATACCTAGCATTTTTGTTGATAAAATTAAAACATTGGTAAACAATAAGGCGTTAATTACTATTTTTAGAAACTTTAATGAAATAATAAAAGTTACAGCAAAAATATAATATATTACTTTCATTAATTATTTATTAGTTTGTTACTGTTAACCTTTTTAATTTATTGTTTCGTTAAATGTTTTATATATTATTGCTATTATTTTGTTCTCTATTGTTACTACTTCACAATCAGCAATGTTAATATTTGCTTTTCTTTTAATTGATACTTAGACCTACTCTGTTTTATTGTGAGAATTTTTCTTGCCATTTATGTGGGTAGGTACTCAACTCTAGTAAAGGTGGTTTTTAGTTATATAAGTATTTGGCTAACCTGAAATGTCTGGTGATTTAAACAACGACCGCTAATACTTTCAATCTAAACAAATTAAATTATAATAAATCAATAACGTTAAAATATTTTAGCAAAGTAACAACACGGGTTATATTAATAAAGAATAGATTAAATTTTAAGTTATTTATGTTGTAGAAATAAATAGTTTTGTTAACGGTGTGAACTTTCTAAACTATGTTAACTTGTTTATTAGTCACGAAGAGGATAAAAACGAAGGTATGTAGTCTTTCGACGGTACTCTCACGTAGCTGGTGTGATTAGAGCTAGATTTATGTTTATGCTTTCTATGTTGCTCAATTTTAAGCTCTGCAGAACGATGTATTGTAGTACAAATTATTTCTATAGTTTTCTGTATTCCTACAATACTTACACAAACACTGTTTGAGGCTATACTAGTTCCTTAATTTATCACATTTTTCAGTTCGGGAAATGACAATTTATTTTTATTTTATTTACCTTAATATTAATTTATTTACATTTTTAAACGATGTACTTCTTTATAAAAGAAATAACTCCTAATCCAATCATACACGCGATCTTTATAAAACGAAGGTATCTATACCCACCACACGTGATCTTAATAGTCTTAGTTATCTGGAGCGTTATTTTTATAATGTGTGTACCTTCTACTTAGACTTGCCGACATAGTTCCAAATGCAACCACTTGAGTCCTATTATATCATAGTTACAAACTTCTGTTTTGTTTTTATTTTGTAATTTATTGTTTTATTTTTAATTTATTAGTAAATTAATAGTATAATAAGCTCGACTATAATCCAGTTGATGGTCGCTAGTTAAGATATTTAATAGACAAATCGAATATGCACTACAATTTTTAAAAAATAAAATCACTTTAATTGTTTAATTCAATCATGACACGAATTGATGCCAATAATTTATCAAAATGAAATATTCAATAAATTGGCATGTTTACTTATTTGTTACCTAGGTACTTCTTATTAAATTGTGTTTTATTTATTTTGCTGTTGGTAATTTAGGGCCAAGTTTGTTGTAGCCCTTTTATGATGTAGCAACGATACTTGGTGCTATATTTTAGTATCGATACATTTTTTTAAATACAATAAACTTGACCTTGAGTAACCTTATCACCATTATAATTTTGTTTATGTTTTAAAATGTTTTGTCATTCGATTTGATCAAATAAAGTTTAATATATATTTTTCTTGTGTTTATCTTTTTATTTGCTTACCTTTATCGCACATAGATTCTTTTAGACATATTTATTTATTTCGATCATTAAAACACAGTCTCAAATTTCATTATTAATTTGTTGACATTTCTAAAAGTATTCAATGCATACGTTTAAAGCTTTTATCGTGAATATTTATAAATATGCCTCGATCCTTATTATTTCAATTGATTCCTTTCAGGACGTGGAACACCCGATTCAGATATCAAGGAACTAAAGCAATCACTGTCACCTTCTTTCGATGGAACCGGAAAAATAAGAGTAAATCCAGCAACCCAGGCATCTACCTCGAACGAGTATCAAAATGATTCTATAAACAATAACACGTTACAAGGCAACCAAATTCAAAGACCCGGTTCAGCTAGAAGACGGATAAGGAGGCGCGCAAATTCCGCCTCCAACGATCCGGCCGAGCAACTCACCGAGATGTCAGTCCGCGGGCTCAATCTGTTCCGATACGCCTCGGTCAACGAAGGTGTCTACCAATGCACCGAGTGCGCTAAGGAGAACATACAAAAAACATTCAAAAACAAGTATTCATTCCAAAGGCACGCATTTTTATATCATGAAGGCCAACAGAGAAAAGTATTTCCATGCCCAGTATGCTGTAAGGAATTTTCTAGGCCTGACAAAATGAAGAACCACATGAAAACTACACACGACTGCTACGTGCCGAAAGATTGTGTTTATCCGCCGAACGCTTTTTATATAGGATTCGATGGTCAACTCCCGCCGGGGATAAAGCTGGAGGCGATGGGATCGGGTTCCCCTCTAGGCTCTGCGGCGGCGCACACGTCTCCTGATCCGACACAAGTCTAATCTGAATACTGCAATCGGATTTGATCTGTACCAACAACGGGTACCTACCTACTTTATCAAAACATTGTGCCTCTATCAAAAGTGGGTAGGAAATAGTGTATCGTGTAAGTATGAACAGTGCCTTGAAATACCGAATTTTTATTCAGGATATATCTAAATGCTTATAAAGTAGGTAAGCGTCTATTTTTATATTTAAAAACTATGCCTATATAAATAAAAATATCAATGTTTCGAAGTAAGTAATATTAGTAATAAAAATATTGTATATTCCCAATGATACTGTTATGCATTTATATATTCTTATGTGCGGTTTTTATATATTATTAATACTTGTATAAAAAGTATGGTTGTGCAAATATTAGACAATATTTTTACAATGTTTTTTAATAATGGAGGCCAGTTAATGCGTTTTAAAGTTTATAATGGGAGAGCATCTGTAGGTGTGCCTTAGATGAACGTGATGGGGGAGAAGTCCACGTCATTCAGTATTCTACTTGCATCATTCTTATGATGCTTTTACAAGGAAAAGCTCCTTGTAAATAATATGAACATGAATTCTGTGGTCTTCCTAACGTCCACTCTAGTGTCAATTTCAGATTATAGTGCCTTTTTCTACACCGCAAGATAGCAACCAAAGACTGTATTAAATATAATCTTGTTTATGTATTTATGAGGAAAAAATCATATAACTTAAAGTTTTATTTAATACATATTCAGGAATAAAGCCTAACATTGACAGTTGAAACAGCTTTCTATTTTTCAGATTGTTAAAAGTTATATAAAGTATTTATATATAATCTATGATGTCCATATTAAAGACTTCTTTGGTGTAAAGTTTTATATATTTTATATATGCGAGTTTAACTTTATGGATACTACTTTATTTCTACGAAAAGTTAACGATTAAGTTTAAAGTTGGATATATATTCAAATTATTATTATAACGTTTAAGTGCCATAGCACATCACTACAATTTCTGTAGCTTACAGCTAAGTGTACCGATACTGTTTTTACCTACATAATGTAGTGTCTTTAGAAATATATTTAGTTGTAAAAGAGTTTTAGGTAAGCACAACACGAAATCATCAGTTCTTCCATTGATAAGGAAACAAATACTTTGTTAGTTATTTTTGAAATTACATTTTACTTAGGTAAGGAAGATGTCTAATCTCCGTTATTTTAGTTATTTTGGGAAGAGTAGTTTATGTTTAATTTTAAGAAAATAAGATTTCATAATATACACTTAAAGTTAACTGATTTTAATTGTGTTTTATGTGAAGTTTAGCGCACAACTATAATGTTAATTTTATAATTAATTGTTTGACCCACTTGAATGTAAGTTATTTTTGTTAAGGTTTTATTTGAATCATGGTTATATTTAATAAATATCGCCAACAAGGTATTAACAATTTTGCAGTGTGATTTTTTTAGTTAATAGGTTCTGCGCCAGTCATCGCACAATATAATTCACAATATTATTAAATACTAGTTGTTAATCGTTAACAATATGTTAGATTCTAAAATGCACTTGAGGTTTTTATTCTTTCTATTTTATTTTCTAAACTTGATCTATGTTTGGACTTAGACACAAAACGTACTCCGCGTCTTTAGCTATCCCTCCCTGGCATAATATGCGATCAAGTTTTAAAACATATTCATTTTATTAATATAATGCCTATAGCTGGGATTGCTCCGTTACGTAAAGTGGTAATTTATGTTCTTTTGTTCTTTTTTGTAGTATTTTATTTTGTGATATTAGGGCTAACTAAGTTGGCAGGCATGTTCATTGTTGAGTTATTATAATTCATACTTTTTTTTTCTTTTATGCACAAGCTGCAAGGCAGCACAAATATAAAATTACTTTATCTAAATATTATAAGTATTATTTCTAAATTAAAGCACTTTTCGGCAAATAGTTATTTTCTGAAGGTTTAAGAGTAGTTTTTACGTATTATGTTGATAGTACCTACATTTATTTCATTCTCAATTAAAGGTTTCTTGCTTTTTTATAATTACAAATATATAAAGCATTCAATGCAATGCTATATGGTTATTCTGTGGCAATGCGTTATAACTTTGATTGTTTTCTTATATATGTAAGTAATAAGTGTAAATTAATTTCTTGGCGTACATTTTTCATACAATGTGTACTATTCTACTTACCTAATTTACTAATTATTTTCAAGTGCAATGTGTGATTTAAGTTCGTTGTTTATTTTCATTTTGACTTTATTTAAATTATTCACTGTAATGTTTGTTTCATACTTTCGAGAAATATTTCCGGCATAGTTTTTTTTTTCCCGTTTTTCGCACTTCTCATTATCATGTTCTTAGATTATCTCCACACAGTATTGTACTATCATAAATCATAATGTTCACTGTTTCTGAGCTACATGCCTACAAAGATAAGGTCGATAAAGAAAATATTCTGTTTAGGGTATGCTAGATACTTTTGTGTTTTTATTATGGGCCATATAACTGTTATTTTAACATTGTATGTATAATGTATATTCATATGTATACTAAGATAAACTATCTAACAAAATAGTAAATAAGACCGTTAGATATTCGATAGTTTAAACAGATACCTATTCATATTGTATTGGTTAACAAATTATTATAACTAAACTACCACAGTTAAACTGATATCTACTGTAAACTAACTTTATATAGAATAGTTTTAATTTGTCGTTGCAAATATAAAAGCTTTAACAATAAATTCATGGAAACGAAAAGTTTCTGTTTATTATTGGTAATATGTAGGTATTTCCAGAAAATATTACCAACTGGTTTGTGAAAAGTATTTAGGTGTCATTAAAAATATAGTAAAAATTAGTTAACAATCTTGTGTTTTACTATATCTTACCTTTTTCCTAAAAATACAACGTCATAGCTTTAATGTAAAAAAATCTATTGAGTGAAATACACCGTAAAAATAAGATGAGTACTGACCTACCTTTTTTTGTTTCTTTTCACATTTTATGTTGAACCATTCAGTCGAAAGTAGGTACTTAGTCATTTAATTGTGAATCTCGGTTACAGAATACCATTATTTCGATGACGAAGCCGATGGCATGCCCATTATAACCCTAGGATCCACAGAGCCAGAAGCAACTATCATTGAGACAGGCACCCTCCCCGACCACTTTTACTCTGATCTTCAAAACGACACAGAAATGCCTGAACCCATCGACTATGACACAAAAGCTTGCCACTTGGAGAACTATATGAATGAAACAGCTAACACCGAGCAAACTAGGGATCCAAGTACCGCCGGAGAGGACTTATTAGAGTTTTCGGTGAAGAGGGACGGCAGCGTGCAATGTAATATGTGTGGAAAGCTGTTCACGACTCAAGAGCACTGGATCAGACATAAATATAGAGTACACTCTGTACAACCACCTAACGAGCCCGTAGCGCTCACTGAATGCGAAAAGTGCCACATCTACTTCAAAAGCAAAAGAGGTTGGTACATTTAAAATAATTTATATGTAACTTTGCCCACAGCTTCGCGCGCGTGTTTTTCGGGATAAAAAGTAGCCTTTATATTTTTCTAGGCCTACATCTATAGAAATTACAGGCAATTTCAATCAGTAAGCAGTTTTGGCGCTGCCTGAGGCACAGATATAAAATTGTGTACCTATACAGGGTAAGTTTTTTTTTCAGGGCCACTGAGGGGAAGTCTGAAACCGTGAGAGTTATCGAAAAGTCATGTTAGGAGTAAAGTGCTTTGAGTAAAGTTCTGCATTAAAAAAGACGAAGAACTTTTTGTTTTTCTGGAAAAGTGAGTTTTAGTTGGGTTCTTTAGTTGATAGTAAATAAATAAATATGAAACGACTATGTGCCCAAAGTAGTTGGAACACCTTCGAAATAGAATGTTTATAAATTCAACTTTATGAATTCAGTAAAGGACTATAGATAAATAATAATAAATAATGCTGGACAATTCACACAGCATTATCTAGCCCCAAGTTAAGCAGAGCTTGTGTTATGGGTACTAGATAACTGATATACATAATACAACACAAATAGATGTTATTTATTATACATAGAAAACGACCAGAACACCCTGAACAAATGTCTGCAGATCGTACACACATTTGTCCCGAGGCGGGAATCGAACCCGCAACCTCCTGCGTCGCAGGCAGACCTTAGCCCACCGCGCCACAGAGGTCGACACATGTGCGAAAGGTATTAAGGTTATTTTTTTCAAAATCGTGCACGTAACTCCTTACATGAATTTTCAATAACTCTCACGGTTTCCGACTTCCCCTCAGTGGCCCTGAAAAAAAAAAGTCGCCCTGAAAAAAACTCACCCTGTATACTCCTGAGATCTAATAAAACGAAATTTAAAACAGGATACCTTGGTCACATGTCGAGCAAACATGGCGATGTACAAGATGCTACTCCGGCGCCACACTTGATTATAAACCGACTCCCTCGCGGAACAAATTCACAAGAATCGAGGCCCTCAAGACCTACGCTGCAAAGATCAAAATCTGTAGTATCAGTCTCACGAAATTCTCCTAAATCACGAAATGTAAAGAAAGCTGCTAGAGGTACGTAAAGGTAATACAAAGTTGTACGAGTAACTATATATTGTTCAGAGGTTTGATATGCTTGAGAATGCTTTAATAAGGACAAAATGAAGCGAACGCGTTGAAGTCTTTTGCATGCAGAGTTTGTATTTTTCGTAGACCTTCGTAACCGATTTCGTACCAAGCTTGTAGAACATGAAAAATAAAAAGGACTGTATTTTCTTCGAAAGTAAATATAAAAAGGTAATATAAAGTTGTACAAGTAACTACCTATATATTTTTCAGATAATTGATATGCTTGAAAATGCTTTAGAAAGGTCAAAATGAAGCGAGCGCGTTGAAGTCTTTTGCATGCAGGGTTTGTATTTTTCGTAGACATTCGTAGCCGATTTAGTACCAAGCTTGTAGAACATGAAAAATAAAAAGGACTGCGTTTTCTTCGGGTATAGGTATACAAAAAGGTAGGAACGTAATATTTTTTTATTTTGCAGAACCCGATCCAAAAGAATACCAAGAGAAGCTAGTAAAAGACGAGTCGTTTGTCCTGGGCATCATAGAGAAAGTCCGGCGCCAGTGTGCCACCGAGCCTGAGGCGGCGAGCCGGCGCGGCTACATGAGGAAGATGAGCGTTAAAACTTAAATCAAGAACTTCGATAGTTCGAACTAGATGGCGCCGCAAAATATATCCAACATTATTATTTATTGACAAAGAAAATTACCGCGAGGTCCCTTTTGTGCAACTCAATTGCGCAACTCAGTTGAGCAAATTGCGCAACGGGTCCCTTCTTTATCAAACTTATTTTTGTTTCCACAATCAAATTAGAACTAGTGTTATTCAGTATAACTATTTATTTTAGGTTTTATCCTGGTTTTAACGTGTCATTCGTCTACCTACGGCAAAAAGAGTCGTTAGGTAAAGAAATAATTAGGAAGAGGACGCGGCATTTGTCATAAATCCATTGGGAAAATTGGAGTAATTAATAGCACAAGGTCGCACAAAATATCGATAAACTTTTATGTGTAGTTCAAAGTTTTAGGCGAAGGTACAAGTGAAATGAGATGCTAGTTTCGCTTGTAGGAAACTTCGCCTTAAATAAAGCTGTTAACAGTCTAAAATTCAATGTCGAATGAACGAGAGTACCTATGTTAGCAGTAGGTAGGTAAGATGATAGAGTAATGATGGATCCCTAATAGGTAACGTTTGGGTTGGATAGTTCCTTGGAAAATGTGGCTTTATTATTGGCATCTACATTAAACCAACTTGGTTGATATTTTGGAAGGTGAATGAAACTGTCTTGATACGAGCAACAAGCAAAAAAATATTTTTGAACTTTTTGGTAGGTAAGTACTCGTAAAAACATCTTACTTATGACCTAATAATGTTAGGAATGGTCCCAAAGTTGTAAATAGTGGTGTTGATTATAATTCGATATTTAAAACATTAAATCGATACTGTAAATTAAGAAGGTATCTACCTACTAGCTACCTTAAGATTTGTACCTATAGGATTTTAACTAATAATATGTAAGGGCCCCATTCCACTCATCCAACTCATCTTTGTCCAAGTTCTTTGTCCAATAATTAATAAAATTTCTTGGATGGATGCTCATTCCACTCATCCAAGATCTTTGTCCAAGTTCTTTGTCCAATATTTGATCAAATTTCTTGGATGGATGCTCATTCCACTCATCCAATATCTTTGTCCAAGACTCCTAAGAAATATGCGAAGTTCATTTCAAATGAAATACTCGTAACATCACATTACACTAATATAAAAAATGCGAAAGTTTGGATGGATAGAGGAACTTCTTCACGCCAAAGCTTCTCACCAGATCATCGGGCTGAAAATTTGCATAGGCGTAGCTCTTGACCTGAATGAAATAAATCATAGGCTACAATTTAACCCATAAAATTTCAGTTTCCATGGGAAAGAATTAATTTACGTTTTCATAGAAACAACGCGCGCGAAGCCGCGGGCAGAAACTAGTAGCCAAATCTTTGATCAAATATCGGTGTTGCTAGTAAATTGGAGAATGAAATAAGTCCCATAAATTATCGGTTTCGGCGGGATACCCGCCAAACCACTAAGGGGGGTTCTTAGAGATACCCAGAGTGCGGGTTAGCACTATAACAAAAAACATTAGAAATTGGATGAAGTCATCCAAATTCTTTGATCAAATGTACATTGGACAAAGATATTGGATGAGTGGAATGGGCACCTAAGTACTTAATATTGCAATTAAGTATTTCGGTATTAAATTAATAACTTACAATGAAATTAATAAATTTTGTAAAATTGCATTTATTGATAGACGTGTAAGATATTTTATCTTGATGTGATCCGGCCTATTTTAACGGCCCTAATGTTTTAGATATTCTGTAATCTGTATGTTTTAGTATTATAATAGCTCATTTTGTGCCAATTTATTTTCTAAACTAAACGTGCCAAGTGTAGTGTAAATAGTTAATTCAGTATGACATGTGTTAGCTTTAGCTATATAATAGTTTGTATTTTGTAGATCATATATTTTTCGTACATACTTTGATGAAGTTTCAACAAAAAGTGCAATGTAATACCTACGTAGGTAATCGATTTTGTCACCACTGCAAGCTATAATTGATGATGATGATGTGTTTTAAACAACTAGATACCTACATTCTAAAAATATCCACGAAAAACCATAAGGTGTAGAGGGCTCACCCTTCTCGCATCCTACGGTCATCAGATTTTCCCACCCATTGTATTTTTATGGTTAAACATTAAACATAAAAATACAATGGGCGGCCTTATCGCTTAGCAGCGATTTCTTCCAGGCAACCTCCATAACTTTGTCTATGTTTCTTTTGCTTTATTTTGCGGTGTACAATAATGAATTTTGTATAGTAAGTAGATACATAAAACTTTAAATTTTCTGATAATTCGATACCTTATCATTATTTCATCAGCCGGTACAGTTTTTGAGTGAGCGCTGGGAGAACGTACCGTATCTCCCTTTTTTATTTTTATCTAAGGGTGTACCAAATTAGGTTTGTCGTTTTGAGATCGACAAGTGATATAATAGTAGATTGTTTTACAAGGGACTAAACCATCCCATTATATACGAGGTTGTTATACTCCCGAGCGTAGCGAGGGAGGATGACAAGACCGAGTTATAATGGGTGGTTTTGGCCCGAGTAAAACACTCTACTTTTCACTTCGATTGCGAGAAAATAAAACAATTCAAAATTAGACAATTTTCAGAAATTTTATTAAAAATTAAATGTGCAGTTAGAGCAATTTTGAATGTTTAGTGATATGTTTTTCCCGGGCAATTTTATTTCGGTTCTCTGTGATTGGGATGTGTGTGTAATATTTTGAGTTGATTGTTGTGGAGTAAAAGTTGGAGAGACTCGACTCATGCTTGAGTTTCGTGCATTATTAAGATCTGAGTGCGGCTTCAGCTGAGTTGACATATTCATCCAAACGTTGAAACATTAGTGGGACGTAACTCCTGATAGGCTTTAACTATATTAAGGTATTCTCCACTGATGACAAATTTACGCTCTTTGTTTGTTTTCGTGTTCGGCAGACTCACAGCTTGTAGGTTTGTATCCGTTTCTACGTCTTCTAGCGTTATATTAGCAAGCTCTATTCCTCTGCATGCACCGCTGATTCCATAAATTAAAGCAACCTGTTGAACAAAAAAATAAGTGTGTTATTAATCGTAATAACCTAGGTACATAATTTAGGTATGTAGGTAGGTATCTATTTATTTAGTTTGAGTTGAGTACATAAGTAGTAGGTTACCTTTGTTGCCAAGTATTGTTTATTTGGAGCGTTATTTAAAAATGTTTCGATTTCTTGTGTCGTCAAGACTTTAGATTTTTTTGCCTTGTATCCAGTGGACAATTTCTTCAGTAAAGCCGTTAAATTTACATATTTTTTAATATCGACGTCGTGTCTCGTTTGTAAGGTCATTCTTAACATTGAATATGTGCTCCAAAGAGTCGACGATTTGAATTTTTTCGATAATTCATCAAAATAAGTGAGAAAAACCCCTTCTGTAAAAGAATCCACACGTTTCTCATCTCTCCATTTCATAAAATTTTCGTAACTCTTTAAATATATTCCACGTGATTTTGTCGGCAACAGATTCATAATTATTTCTTTGCCCTTTTCTTCCATTTGCATATTAGCATCTTCACTATCACTTGATGACATTTTTCACGTTCACAATTTGGAAGTAAAAGTCAGGAAGTTAAACGTAAAAGTTTGTGATTTGGAATGAAGAAAATTCTAGAGATTTAGCGCCAATACCATCTTTTTTTTTAAATCTCTATTAAACCCGCAACGAAACAGTTCGCATTCTACCGTGAAGGGAAGAATCAAGCTTCATAAAACATCACCAAGAAGGTTCTATTTTCAAAAAAAGATTGACGGAGCACCAAGTCGAGTTTTTATGTAAGAGAACGAATGCTTTGTACTGGCTGATGATTTTAGACAAAAATTAAAAAGAAAAATTACTTTTTAGCCCGAGGGATTAAACTCGAGTTTTAGGCCTGCTAAGCTACACTATTATGATACACTTTTCGAGCAAGAGAAGTGAAAATTTATTTTCCTTCAATGAAATTGTTTGCAATAACATTTTATGTACCTAACTGAAATTCGACACCAAGCAAACGGGTTTTTGTGGTGTTTACAAAACATTTCTCATCAAGTTTGGATGGAGTATATAGACCTTTAAATAGTCCTTACCTGACATACCTAAGCCGGTAAATCCGTGTAGTTTTAAGTTAAATATTCACAATATAATTTTAATTTGTAGGTTGTTGTAATTTTAAACATTTAAGAGTGTGTACCTAAACAACTCGAATATGGACACTTTAATTTATTTTTGTACTTATTTTTAATTACTGTTGTCTGAAATAAACGTATTGAATTGAACATTATACGTAGGTATGTATGTTGTGAAACAAACGGTCCGATTGTATTTTTAACTAATAAATAATTATAATGATAAAAACAACCTAGTTGCAAATAAGTTACTTTACCTATCTCCTCCTCCTCAACAGCCTATAATGGTCCACTGCTGGACGCAGGCCTCCCCCTGATAATCGACCCCTTTAGGTAGGTACCTATCTACCTTTGTATAAGATCTATCCCTGAAGCATTTGCAAGGCCTTACTGTGGATTACATTAACTTAGACATAGTCCTATGTAGATAGTTATGTTTAAGTAATTGAACTATTATTATACGCTAGTATACTTCAATGGTTTAATTAGGTGTACCTACCTACTTTTGGTTTAGTAGCTAAAGTACCTACCAACGTTGGACTAAATTGAAGCTAGAAAAATCATGAGTATAATGACCAAAAAAACATTATAGATTCTAAACTCAATGTTATAAACTTCATTTTAGCTTGTACTTCTCCGTCAGGGCGCTAAATAGCTGTCTTTCTGCATTGAAATAGAGGGCATCTCTTTCTACACTATGCAAATTTAGCGTGACTTCAGACTCAGAAAGATAGCTAACGCACTTGCAGTGAAAACCAATAAGTAAGTACCTATTAATACTTAATTATATCCTTCGACCTTATCATTATTACATCTGTGACACGGTTCAGTTTTTTGACACGGAACAGTTTTCAGCGCTGGTAGAACGTACCGTATCTTCCTTTTTTTACTTTTATCGAAGGTTATATCCGAAATGATTTGTACTGTAGTCTGTACTATCATAACTCTAGTCCCGAAAAATTTGAACCACTGAGTAAGTATGTAGGTACCTAGCTGATTGGTTCAATCAATGTGTTTCGGACTCGGACATTTCAAACCGCGAGAATCACAGATAATCGCAGCACCACGCGGGTAGGGTGATAATCAATCTACGACCACGCGTATCAATAACCACCACAAATAATAGGTATTTGCGTGCAGTCCACTGTCCAAAGCAAGGGGGATGATTTCTTCCGTCCACGAGTTCAAGGTGATTGAACACCGGTGTATTGAGTTTTGATCTAGATTGTCTATGACGGCCGGCACTGCATAACCTGTGGACTTACGTTACGGTTTTTTAATCTATGGTGATGTGAAGTTTGGGTCGTCGGCTTAGAGTATACCTAGAGATGGCATACCTACGAAAAAAACGTGTATACCTAAACTTACCTAGAAACTAAAATGGCTCCTTTCCGTAGTGCTGCCCTTTTGTACCTCGATATTTTTATCGAAACAAGTATTTTTGTGACGATATTTTAGCAGTTTCGTAGTGATTTTATTGTTTTCACCACGATTATGAAACAGAATTCTATAATCATATAGTCATAGAATGCTTTAATTAGAGATACAAAGTATGTGAATGCACGTACCCAACTATGGCTCGACCGCGCTCATGAGACGCAACCACTGAGAAGTTAAGAAAATGAGCTATTATAACAATGGTAATTTTTTCATGTATTTTCCGAGTCAAGACTCTTGCGTTTAGACACGTGCCAGACCTCCTTAGAATTAAAGATCAAAGTTCACCAAACCAGTTTATTGAACAGTCTGCAGTTAGCTCATTTGTTTCAATTGTAGGTAAATACTAGTTCTAATTTGTTTATACTATTTGATTCAAATTTTCTTTGTCAATAAACGTTGTGTTCATTTAAGAAAAAAAGGTACCTACTGAAATGAAACAACAAGCTACTTAATTGCAAAATATATTGTTTGTATGCAACAGTGATTTGTGAGATAGTATATTTATATTTGTATAACAATATGGGTATCTTTTTGTGATTTATATTATTATTATAATATAAATCACAAAAAGATAGACACCACATTTTATAAGCAATTCAACAAGTCTCATTCATTTATTATATTATATCACAAATTTAACACAGACTCCTACATTTTTAATTAAACAAGCAATGTAATCCGTCTTATTCATTTACAGTATAAATCAAAAATTTAACACAGACGCCACCTGTATTTTCGATTGTAGAAGCAATGCAACAGTCTCATTCATTTACACATTTGCAATATACCTACCTAATTCAAAAATTCAACTAATACTACACCTAAATTTTCAATTTTACAAGTACCTAATGTAATCAGTCTCATTCATTTACAGTATAAATCTCAAATTTACATTATTTCTATTAAAGTACTGGGTCGCGCTGGCACTAGTGGCTGAAACAAACATGAAGAATAAATTTATAATGCAACATTATTTGTCAGCCTACAATTATAGACTCTAGAAAGGTACTGAGTAGTTCAACTTTGAAAAAAAATCTAAAATCTTAAAGAAATTCTAAAAAAAAAGGTGACCGTGCCACATCGTTTACGAAATAACTTTATTTTGCATGGAAATAATTTGCTAAGGGAGGATTTATGGAAATGTACATTTTAGAGGGGATTTGAAGTATTTAATATTACTTTGGGTCAGATTTATTTACTTAAAACGTAATATTCATTAATATCAAAATTTAAGCCCTTTGGAAAAATAAAGGTAGTCAAGTTTGTTAATGCATATATGCATTACTTTGCAATAGAAGTTTGTGGGAGTAAGGTCAAGTAAAATACTTACTAAAAAGATTCGTGACGGTACGGCATCCTCTCGCAGTCTTGTTATTTAAAGTTCGATTGAAGCAAGTTTCTTCAAAATGAAGAGAACGAACGAAAATATCTTTCGTACCAAACTTCAAATTTTCTACTCCAATTGAGTCCAGCCACTTTTTCTTTTACCGTAATTTTCGGGTAACCTAGAACGTAAAAAACCAGTTGAAAATTAATACACTACAATTTACACTTGAAAACATCGATACCTATGAAAAATGCCTTGAAGGACAACACTATCGCCAAACAAACAGTTTCATGTTTTCTTTAATTACACTTAAAACTTACAAAAATAAGCTACATTCGGTATGAATTTTATGTAAACTATTCCTATGAAAGCCAACACATAAGGTATTTATTGTATTATTTGGTAATTTAGCAAAATAAGAATACGTACCGGTGTAATGTTATGTTTGGACGATTTTCGCTTGTTTTTAAGCCGCAACCTACCAAACTGCTGTTTGGCATCTTCCTATTAGCTTTCTTTCGCTTACTATATAAGTATTCACATGAAAAAGTCCCGAACTCAAATAATTTTAGCATTTTTACTGTAAATGCAACTCTCGTTGACAGTTTACATACCTGAAAGTTAAATGGCGAACCGGCCTCAATCATGCTTTGCTATGACGTCACGTTTCAATGTTGCCAAAAATAGGTTTCGCACATTATATTGATGTCTCTTTTTACATTGGTTATTGTAGGTAAGATAAAACGAGATAGCTATAAGTTTATGAGTACAATATCGATTTAGATCATATTTGTATAACCGAAAGTTCCTATAGAACAATACGCCGTCTCTATATACCTATACTCTAAGGTCGTCGGTATTTGATTTGTTTATAAAAATAGTAAGTTCAGAAGTTATAAAATTATAAACAGGAGACAAATAGAATAACGAAAGACGAGGCAGTACCTACTATACCTAGCCTGATATGTCCAGTCCTAGGACAAATAAAAAAAGAGCTTATTTGTAAACAAAGTGGAACAGCCAGACAAGTTTCGCTCTTTATATTTGCAGAAATAGTATGATATAAAATGCCACAATTGTTTCAAGTTTTGAAGTGCTTCAAATGTTCTGTTTTCCAGGTAAGAAAGAAAATTTAATTTAATATTAACAATTAGAAAAAGTTTAAAGTAGATAGGTATAGGTAGTGTCGACACATACTTATTACTCAGCTTTTAGATGTCTGTGGGTGTCGAGTGTCGACGAGGGGTAGGTAGTGTCATTTTGTTTGGTTGACACAAGTTCTTAGATTTTCGTTATCATTCGAAACTATGAAAGCTTGCTAAGGCACAGATCTTTTCATCTTTGCTTCAGATACGTACCTATGCCATAGAAAAGCGTTCGGTTTATTATTATTATACCTACGGGCCATATAATAATAATATCGTTTCGCTGTGGAATTACCAATGCTAAAACCTTACAACTACTTGGAAAACGAATTCTATTCACATAAAAAAATTATTGGTAAACATTAGGACATGATTACTTTATTGTCAGTCGAACTACCAAAAATAAAATTATTTCATGGAATAGGTATACGAGAACGAGGCGCGAGCGAACGCTACGCGAAGCCGCGTCGAATATGTGTCACACAATTAAAACATTATATTTGTTTATCTTGGTAGGTATTTATTTTGTCCCTACAAGACAGTAGACCTACTGTCTTGTAGGGACAAAATAAATACCTACCAAGATAAACAAATATAATAGGTATACCTGTATACCTACGTTCCTACATATTGACCGTGGATTCGATCATGTGATAGGAGAATGCTCATGCAAGCAACCTTGTATTGTATTGTACCTTGGTACTTTATCCAATGTGAATTACTTAACTATCTATTTCTAGATATCCTGCCTGACCCTGACAATATAAGATAGTACCCCATATAAACTAAAAGCAGGTTAACTTTTCTAATGTTGTGACGGTTTAAGGTTCATCAGACTAAGAAATCGAATAAATGGCAATGCACACTATGCGGGGAAAAGCAATCGATGAAGAGGCACTATGGACTTGGAACGGGGAAAGAATGTAGACTGCATGTCCAAAAGCTGAACGGTATAAGAGGACAGCTAGACGAAATCAACGAGACAACTAAGCATAGTGAAAGTAGTGATGATGATAACCAATTGGAAAATGAGGTAAAAGTCACAGGGATAAAATTTCCGAATACTGCAAGCAAATGGTCAGACTTTGTGGACAAATCTGTTATAGAACCTGTTGGAGAACCTAATGAGCCCATGTATCTTGGAAATTCTGAAGTTGTTTTAGAAGTTCCGACCAAAAGAAGAAAGTTTACGAAGCCAAAGAACGTCGTTAACGTTAACCCAAGCCACTCAAAAGATTTTAATAATTTTGGCAACAAACGAAAGTCACCTAGCCCTCCTCCTATCATCCTATATGAACCTGTTAAACCTGAAAATAATATATTAGTTACTGGTGAATACCTAAAGGCTAAAGAGGCTAATAGTAAGAAATCAGAAAAACGAAATGACACAAAGTTTGCTCTACGGAAAGTTAACAAGAACTCAAAATGGGCCCAATTTGCTGATGACGAAGAAGAGAATAGTGATGACGACAATTTTGAAACCAATGATGCAGATGAACCGAATGATGATAATTCTACTATAGGCAATTTTGGAAATACACACCAAGAGCTTCCAAAGAACATATTCGACTATGCGACGAAAATGACTTGGATGACGTGTTAGATTTCTAAAGGATAATTTTAATAAAACACATTTGTGAAGTTTTCAATTTCGTTTCTTATACAATCAATACACATTATCATCACAATGGCAACATTTTAATATCACTTTTATTAATGTCTACCAGATAAATAGTGAAACTACAGACGACATACTGTTACAATAACATCTACAACAAACTTCCATTAGGTATACCTACTTTATTATATTATTATAAAATGCCGGGAACAACATTACATTAGAACAATACTTAGTTAAAGCTTAGCTCAAAGATTCTACAAAATGTAGGAATTCAAAAATTGATAATATACTTAATTGAATATACCATAGAACCTGTAAAGTCAGGCAGTGAATATTTACTTACTTTTTCAGACAAAGTTTAATTTATATTTTTTTCAAATTAGCTAAGAAGTAAGCAGGCGGGCGATACTTACAAAATACTTCCAATACAATGTTTAGGAAGCCCTACAAGATTCGATGCACTGGTACTTATCTAAAATGTCAATACATACATCCTAGAAGGTACTTAGTCACTGGAGTTTATTTCCAACTATTTCTATAAACAGTTACAACTTTACATACAATACACACGACTGTGTGCACCACCAACTCGTGCAGGAAACGACAAGAAATTATGATGCCAAATCTAGTCCATCGAATAAAGGCTTTTACCCCGTTTATGGCGTTAAAATATCATATTTCGTACGCAAATTGTCTGCTAAAACTGTTATTCACCGGGTCTTGATTTTGTTTTGTTATTTCGATAACGACTAGAATGGCATCATGTGCCGCCGGCGATGCAGATCCCTCGCTCTTGCATATCGACGTCCATAACTGTTCCATCTCCATGGTCTGAAACAAGTTTTTAAAGGTGCATAAATAGCCGAGGTGCTACCGTAGGGTTGATCCTACGATTCTATGGAATTGACTATGTGGTTCCATAAGGCTCGATGTTGGGTCTTATTTTCTTTTTCTTATATAAGACTGGCTCTTAGAAGCCAATTATAAATAAAAAAAATAATGACCAAGGAGGATTACCGGCTCGATTTAAGACCAATACTTTAGTTAATTCCTTTTACTAACTCACCTTTCGTAACCGTTGTAATCACCTCTGATCAAGTGCTCATTGTCGAAATGTCTGTTTGAAGTGTTCTCGTGACTGGCTGTAAAGAAATAAAAGTGTTTCTATTTCATAAAGTATTTTGCCTAACCTAAGCTCTCGAACACTTATGTGTATGCTAAGACGGACACCTATGTTATATATAAGGAGATCAATATTAGCCCGTTACCTAGTGGATTAGAGTGTGAGAAGCGGCGACAGGAAGGCCCTCGGCAGCCGAGCAGCTGTTGTAACTGGTTGTGGAAATAGTCCTTCTCTTGCTGTGTAAGGTATTTGTACCGGTTCTGCGTCTCGAATGGATCTGAAATATAGAGTTTAAACATTAGATAACCAACCACACCTGAAAGACTGAAGAAATTTTTGAAATCTGCCAAAAACTGGTGATGTCCTTCGGCAACAACTAAAACTAACATGATGACCACGACAGCTCTAACATTAAATAAGTAAAGTATATTAAGAGGTTTATTTAGTGATTTGGCTATTTTGAAGTACATTTTTACCCGGGAAGCAACAAAAAGGCAAGCACATCAAGAAATTTCTAGAAAACTGGTAAATATGACCACTAAAAAACAACGTACCGATCCTCAAATTGTAGTAGGTGACGAGGCCAGTGATAAACTCGCAGTAGAGCAGGTTATGAGTCGCGTTGATGGTACGAACACAGTTGTATGTGTTGTTGGAGGTACTCATGCAGAAGCAAAAAGGTCCTGCGGTCCACAAGGGGGCGGTTCGCCAGTGCTCGTTGTCGTGACGGTAACAGTTCATTCGTTCCGATTCGCAGAGTTTTTCGAGTTCCGCCTGAGAAACATAAGTTTTATTGAACGATATATCATTTTAGTAGCAGTCACCTTCCTGGTGAGCCAAGTAGACATAGACATTATCATTTATTTGCCACCACATGAACATGCATTAAACATTATTATATGTACAAACAGTCTATTTAGAGTCGACTCTAAATAGACTGTTTGTACATGAAATTTGAGTAGTTAGTGATCATTGTGAATTTGATGTCCATTACTTACCCTCTTTTTAGCCTTTCTCATTTTCTTCCGCAGCAATAATGCTTTCCGTTTTCTCTGTTCTTCCCTCGCTCTTTGGGCTGCTTCAAAGATGCTATGACCAACTCCTTTGATTCTCCTGTAGAAAGAGAAGTATTTGAAGCGATATCTTTATGACTAAGTATGATCTATGTTTGGTATTCTGTTTTTAATATTATTGTGTTTAGGAATCATACTGACCTTCCTTCTTCACAGTAGCATACATGTTTATCTTCATTTTGAATGAACAAAGGATGAAGTCTTCTTTGGAACACATCAACTGGTTTATCAAATATCCCTAAATCTTTAACTGTTGCTTTATTTGGGTTTCTTTGTTCATATTCTGAAGCATCTAGTCTCGCTGGGCCCAGTAACGTTGGTGCGGAGGTCACGTGCTCATCTGTTGTCGGCTCAGGCTTTATCGTGGTTGGCTCTTCGGTAGTTGCCTTAGTTATAGCAGCTGCAGTTGTGGTGATTAATTTACTAATAGCGGCTGTATAAAAATTTATATCTCTAAATAGATCTTCTGTGGTTTCATCATCGACCTTTCTAGTAGTTGAAACTGGTTTTGCCGACTCAGTTGTTGGATCGTCAGTAGTGCTTATAGCCTGGAAATATGAACTTTTGTCTTCGATGATAGCGGAATTTAAATCATTCTTTTCAATAATAATAGTTGTAACTTGTGGTTTCGGTAGTTCAGCGTCAAATAAATCGGTTGTATTAACCAATTCATTTATAATATTTGGTGGGGTTTCAGTTTTAGTTGTGTTTTTAAGTTGCATATCAAAAACGTCTTCTTTGGGTTTTGAATTTACCGTAGGGAGCGCGTATTCATTGAATTGTCTAATTCTCTTATCTACTATTGTATTGTTTCTGTGTTTAGGTTTAGTTCTGTGAAGTTTGCTTTTTCTCATGTGCTCTTTTGTAATATTGTGATGATGTGGGACAGTTTTATTGAATAAATGGTTAGAGATTAATAATGGATTTGCCGTTTGTATTTCGACAATAGGTTTTGAAGTTTTCAAATGTCTTTTTATTTCTTTCAGATCTTCAAGTTTTGTTCGTAGTTCTCTTATCTGATCTTCTAAACTGAGTCTGTTTGTGTGCCAAGCCTTCAAATCGTTATAAATTACTTGAGAACAATTCACTCTACCGCTCTTTTCTATTTTGCATTCCAACGATGATTCATTGCTGTTCACGATTGCATCGTTTTTATGTTTGTGTTTTATATTATGATTGTTCCAATGCTGTGCCCTACGTTTAGTTCTTTTATGCTCTATATTTTCTTTGGTTTTTTCGTAAGCTTCTAAGAATGCTTCTGTTTCTAATATAAGTTTTTCAATTTTGGTTTTTGCCTCTATATTTTCTAACTCATTAATAGGTTCACTGTTGAAGCTCAAATGGCCGATGCTTGGGTTTTCTTCTAGTATGCTATCTACTGTATTTGGCTCGTAGACATCATTGCTGATAGAACGTCGACTTCTGGTTATGTTTTCCTTGGGTTCGATTGGTCGTCTTGCTATTGTCCCATCAGTCTCTAATCTGGTGTACACCAGTCCGCTGGGTGTGAAACATGCGCATTTCTTAGTGCTCATCTTTGGCTGCGACAGGAATGTCTCAGTCTGTGAACGGAACGAGAACACTAATTAACAACTGGCAGAAGTCAAAGATCTCACACAGTGTCAAGACGAAAAACAAGAACAAAAATAAAACTTTCCAGTTTATTCGTCTCGTACAACAGAATGTTATGGTTTTGGACAGCTGGTAGCCTAACATTTCCTGCACTCTTTTGCAAGCTTGTTACCTCATTCCTACACTTATGTCTGCGCCACCGTCCGTTGACCAGCACGCACTTCCACTTGCGTCCCGATGAGCACGGCGCGCGCAGTTCCGCCTTCGAGCAGTCTGTCCCCAGCCGCGCTGCTTTGCTCTCCGCTAGCGCCATGTCTGCTACTTCTGAGGGTGGTAAACTTTATGGTTAGTGCCCCAACAGGGTTAATTATATTATCCTAGGAACTCTATTTACACATAAAACAAATAAATAAATGATTACAATGGTTACCAATACCAGAACGACAAGAAGATCAGGAAACCCATTTTTTTTTTAATTCCATTTCTTCAGGGTGTTTCTGCTATGACTATCTGAGAAAGTCTTGTGTTTCTGTGATTTGGACAAGTATTTCAGATTATACCTAGAGGCTGGAGAGTTTCTCGTGAATGTTATGTATGAATAAATTGTATGATACGATGGGATTTTATTAATCATACTAAGTCAAATCTAGCACCTATTCATTATCTGAGCACAGAATGGATGGAAAGATAGTCCATCCTTTTAATTTAGCAGCAGATAGATACTGCGATGAGCAATTGCCTAATGTCGAAAGAGGCCTGTTTGGAGAGGAAACTTAGTACTCAGTAGGTACTGCGATGAGCAATTAATCACGTCGCAATTTATGCTGGTCACTGTGAGCGACGATCCTACTCTGCCGTAACACAGTTTTTAAACTAGTACGGGGGGTAGAAGTCACGAGCAAGCATTGCTTGCTCGTGATCACTCATTGCTAATTTGTAAACTACCCCAACTTACTAATATCTAAGTCTGTATTGCGATACTGAGCAAATTTATGTAAGTATTTCATATCAAAGAACGCTAACTGGGAAATAGGTAGGTACAAACCTTCATAAGACTTGAAATAATTATGAGCGAGATAACCTTTTCACCATTGTTTAGTGTAATTTAGGTCATAATTTATTAGGTTAAGTTAGCGTAAAAATAATGTTTTAGCTTTTAGCAACTCTTTCAACAATAAAGTTATTATTATTATTATAATTACCTAATGTCGAAAGAGGCCTGTTTGGAGAGGAAACGTACCTAATACTTAGTAGGTACTGCGATGAGCAAGTGTCGAAAGAGGCCTGTTTTGAATTAGGTTGTACTTTTATATCAATTGCTTGATATTAATAAAAGCTTGTAACTTAAACTTACGTTCAAAGGTCTTTCCTTCAGAGGGCGTGAGGAAATTCGGCTGGTTGTTGATATTAGCCTCTTCTGCGTCCAACGCCTTCTCGATGCTGGCTTCTAGCAGAGGGTTGTGGCTCTCGTTGCTCATTGAAGGCTCAGACTTTTTGTCGCTGCTGTCAGATTCTAAACTCTCCTGTTGAGGTAAACGAGTTTAATTTGACTGACTGACTTCTATGTTAATGGCAATATGTGACTGTTTTGTCACTTTTCTGCCAGTGTCTAGTTCAAAGAAATTTCATAGTCATGAAATGGAGGCGGGGTTAAAATAATAATATGACCTCGGAGCTTCGATCAAAAATTTCCGGCTTTGCCGGCCCCCCTGAACTACTTATTTTTGATCGAAGCCTCGGAGCAATTATCATACTTGGTCCGAGAATATGACCGGTAAATAGTAGAAAAACACCAATGAGATTGTTACGTATGCGTCTACGCATGTGTGCGTGCCTGCACCAGCCACGCCACCCCAGTGCAATAAACCAGTGTGTAACTAACCAGCGGTCGTATCACTCATGTCCCTGAGCTCCCATAGATATCCAAATATCGTACAGTGGCGGCGATCTACCTACAAGTGCGAAAAAAATGGCGAATTCTGCGCAATTCGGTATTTTAAATACGTTTGACCACAATTTACAAACGTGGAAAACGTATAGAGGCCGGATCACGCATTATTTTCTTGCGAATGATATTACTACGTCGACGGATTCAACGGGCAGCAAACGGAAAGCGATCCTGCTGAGCGCACTCACAGAAGGAACCTACAAGTTAGCGGCGGACTTGGTACTGCCAAAAAGTCTTGAAGGCGTGCCCTACGTGGATCTCCTGAATATCCTTGATGCGCATTTCACCCCAAAGCGTATCGGATTTGCTGAGCGTCATAACTTTTACGCGGCAACTCAACAAACGGGTGAAACGCATTCACAATGGGCGGCGCGACTACGAGGACTTACAGAAAAGTGTGGCTTTTCAAATATTGAAGAAGCACTTCGCGATAGATTTCTGATGGGCATGCGGCCTGGACACGAGAAAGAGAAGCTGTACACCAAAGATTTGGTAACTCTCAGCATGGCAGAGGTCGTCAAGATGGCGGAGAACATGAGCTGTGCACGCGCGGCCGCGGCCAGCGCCGGCGCGCCCGCCGCCGACAGCCAGCTATTCAAGATATCGAAGGACGTAAAAAATGCAACTGTAGGAAAAATCAAATGTAGTGTATGTGGTTATTCGAATCACAAATCATCGGAGTGCCGGTTCACTAATTATGTTTGCAAAAGGTGTCACGAAAAAGGCCACTTGCGTAGAATGTGTACAAAGAAAGTGAATTACGTTGAGTTGGAATGCAGTGACAAGGGTGAGGATGATGCCGGTGACGATGGTAAGTTGTATTATATCCGATCTTTCAGGGGAGAACCTATGGTAGAAAGTGTTTTGATTAATAAATTGCCATTAAAATTTGAAATAGATAGTGGGTCGGCAGTTACCGTTATCCCAGAGAGTTTTTACGAGAGTAAATTCAAAGATGTACCATTGTCAAGTACAAATAAACAGCTGATGACGTACAATGGAAAAAAGATCATCTGTTTAGGAACGCTTCGATTACCGGTCTGTTACGCGGATCAAAAGCACTACATAAACATATTTGTAGTGCGCGACGGAGGGCCACCGCTTCTAGGCAGGGATTTTATATCTTTATTTAATTTACAACTCTTGCCGGTAAACACTATAAGTTCTGAATTTTCTTCCGATTTTTTACAGGAGCGTTTTGTAGAATTGTTTTCTGACAAATTAGGAAATTTTAATAAATATAAAGTTAAACTCAAGTTAAAAGAAAACGCTAAGCCCGTTTACTGCAAAGCGCGACCGGTAGCGTTTGCCTTACGCGACAAGGTTGATAGAGAAATTGATAGATTGATCGATTTAGGTATTCTTGAGCCTGTTGAGTACTCGGCCTACGCGTCCCCCATAGTCCCGGTCCTAAAACGGGACGGGTCAGTAAGATTGTGTGCCGACTACTCCGTCAGCATAAATAAACAACTGCTAGTAGAACAGTACCCGCTCCCCACTACAAACGAGCTATTTTCTAAAATTTATGGTGGTCAACAGTTCACTAAACTTGATCTATCCATGGCGTATAACCAGTTTATGTTGGATGATGAATCAAAAAACCTCACGACTGTGAACACCAGCCGTGGGCTTCTAAGGTACAATAGGCTTGTGTTTGGTTTAGCGTCAGGACCATCAATATTTCAGCGGGCGATTGAAGGGGTACTAGCAGGCATAGATGGAGTCTTGTGTCTGTTAGATGATATATTAATAACAGGGACTGATAAAAAAGAACACCTGCAGAGGTTATTCACCGTGTTACAGCGTTTACAGGATGCCGGTCTAACCTTACGGAAGGACAAGTGTAGTTTTTTCCAGGACGAGGTTAGTTACCTCGGCTACATTATAACAAAAGACGGCCTTAAAAAATCTCCGGAAAAGATTAAAGCCATGGTTGGAGCTGCTGTTCCCACAAATGTAACTCAGCTACAGTCATTTCTAGGGTTAATAAATTACTACAGGAACTTCGTACCTAATGCATCAACTGTCCTTAGTCCGTTGTATGAACTATTAAAGAAAGGTTGTAAGTGGGTCTGGACGGATAAACATCAACAAGCTTTTACAGAAATAAAAAATTTGATGACGTCAGATCAAGTACTTGCTCATTTCGATCCGAACGCTAAAATAATATTAACAGTGGATGCTAGCCCTAGTGGCCTAGGTGCGATTCTGTCACAGGTGGGGAACGAAGGGACAGAAAGGCCAATTTCTTTTGTTTCACGGACATTGAACGCCGCTGAAACTCGTTATTCTCAAATACAAAAGGAAGCGACAGCTATCATTTACGGTGTTCGTCGTTTTCACCAGTATTTATATGGCAGGTCTATACCTTTTGTTTTACGAACGGATCATAAACCCTTGTTATCTATATTTGGCCCTAATAAAGGAATACCAGAAATGTCCGCAAATAGACTTCAACGCTATGCATTATTTTTAAGTAGCTATAACTATACAATAGAGTATATACGCAGCGCTGATAACAGCGCTGATTACCTGTCGCGCGCTAGCCTACAGCGCGAGGTACACAAGTGCGCTTGCACCGAGCGATGTCAGTGCTGCGACTGTGAGGTAGCCTATGACAGGGCTACCTACGTATGTTTTGTGATGGACGGCACTATGCCATTAACGTTAGACCAGTTACGCGCCGAAACTGATAATGATGAATTATTGAAATTAGTAAAAGGTTACGTCATTAAGGGATGGCCACCGAAATTAACCGACGTTAGAATAAAAGCTTATCATTTGTGCAGGTCACAGTTATCAGTTGAGAATGGGTGCATTATGAGAGGGCACAAGGTTGTTATACCTACGTCCTTGTATAAAACTGTCTTATCGGAACTTCATCAATCGCATTTAGGTATCGTTAAGACTAAGGCCGAGGCTCGCTCAAGATTCTGGTTTCCCGGTATCGATCAGGCGATAGAAGCGATGATCAGTTCATGTGATGTATGTATCCAGCTGCGCCCCTCGCCCCCGCGCGCCCCTCCCGCTGCTTGGGAATACCCGACTACTGCGTTCTACCGAATACACATTGATTTTTTAGGGCCGATAAAGAGTTGCATGTACTTAGTGGTGGTTGATGCCCACACTAAGTGGGTTGAGGTATATCATATGAATTCTACTACGTCATCAGCTGCGGTAATTAAAAAACTTTGTGATTTTTTTTCGAGATTTGGAATTCCAAATACAATAGTAAGTGATAACGGTACATCATTCTGTTCACGCGAGTTTGAATTGTTTTGTTCAACTAATGGGATTAGTCATGTAACTTCGCCGGTGTACCACCCGCCTAGCAACGGCCAGGCCGAAAGTTTTGTTAAGATTGTAAAAAAGGGAATCAAGTCCTGTCTTTCGTCGTGCGCTAACATTGTGAAAGGCAGTACTGATTTAAAATTATTAAGATATCTGATGGATTATAGGAACTCAGTGCACACTACTACAGGTTTGTCTCCTGCTGAAATGGTATACGGTCACAAGTTGAGGTCACGTTTAGACATTATTAACCCTAAATCATCGTCATCATCATCACCCTCGTCAACTGTCTCTAACCGTGTACAAAATCAACAGTGTTTGCAAATTAATCAGAACGTGAAAAATAAATTTCAAGATTTAAAGATAAATGAAGTGGTGTTATACAAAAAATTTGTGAACAAAACTAAATATATATGGGGTAAAGGAATAATCACAAAGAAGATAGGCAAAGTTGTGTATTTAGTTAAAGATTTAGAAAGCTCAGAAAGCTTTAAGAGACAACCAGCTAGTTAAACATACTACTACCATCATCGGGACTACCATCAATCATGAAAATACAACGAATGTAAATATCCCTGTGTATCGGCCACATCCACCCTCGTTATCTCCGGGTTCATCACCGTCACCTCCAGCGTCGCCTCAGCCGCCGTCACCTCCAGCGTCGCCTCAGCCGCCGTCACCTCCAGCGTCGCCTCAGCCGCCGTCCTCACCAGCGTCGCCGTCTCCGACACCGCCACCTAGCTCGCCACCGACGACACCGACTCAACAACCGCATCTCCCATCCACGTCTACTGACCCGCCGGTTGAGACAGAAACACAGACTCACCGAGGAAGAGGAAGGAGAGAGGAATTGTACGAAGCAAACGATTCGCCAAGTGAGACAGATCATAATGAGGTGCGGGCAGATAAGTCTGTAGCTGAGGAAGAGTTTTACGAAGCAGAAGAAGCTGCTGGCCAGAACTCTGAAGAACCTAAACAAATTGAAGAAACAGGTCGAACAAGATTGATGCGTAATCGTCCCGCTATTTCTTATAAGAAGTTTTTTTAGTACTTAAGTAGTTAGTAGGTATATAATGTACTAAGGGGAGGAATGTTACGTATGCGTCTACGCATGTGTGCGTGCCTGCACCAGCCACGCCACCCCAGTGCAATAAACCAGTGTGTAACTAACCAGCGGTCGTATCACTCATGTCCCTGAGCTCCCATAGATATCCAAATATCGTACAGAGATTTATTATTTTAGATGAGAAAAACGTAAAATTGATAACGTCACTTAAAAAAAACAGTCTTTCTTCAGACCATTCAAAATAAATGTCAAAATTTCTCAGAGGGATTCTTTCTGACAAATAAGAAATGGCCATAGTGTATTTATTTTACGTAGTCAACAGTACGACTTTTTCGATCAATTAATTTTTTTCAATAACTGCTTCAAGATATGCTCAAATTACTGCGTCAAAAAGCTTTAAACTACTGGGACTTGTCTTAATGTGATTTTTATTTGTACTACCTATCTACCTACTAAATACTACCTAACTGTTTTTTGCACTTTATCTGTCTTCTTATCTGTCTTCGTATCTGTACCGGGTGTAACAAAAATGAAGGACCAAACTTTCAGGAGGGGTTGAGCCTCGATCAAAGAAAACGAGAAAAATATTTAAAAAGTCCCGACGGTAATTTGTGTTTAGTAGGTTAAGTTTTTTTATGATACATGCATCAGTATAGTAATATCTTTATTTATTAGTGTTTCGAAAACTAAGGCGGGATTTTTTTAATTTTTCTTTTTCTGTAATCGATTCTGAACCCTAGTTGAAAGTTAAGTCCTTTTCTTTTTGTTACACCCTGTACAGCCTAGTTTTCCTTAAACGCTTAGTTATTGTAATGTGTCATTCATTTCATAACAAATAAATTATTTCATTTCATCAGCTTATAAGAATTTCCGGATTTCCATCCGTTTGAATGACATACAAACATTAATCTATACCTCATCATCATCATCAATATCCGGCTCGAGGAAGTCGTCATCATCAGCCTCGTCCTCAAAGTCCCCGCTCTCAGACGACTGCGGTGGCACAGTGGTGTAGCGGCCCTCGTTCATCTCGCGGATGTACTTGTACTCGCGACGGTGGCCGAGCTCGCGGCGACCGGAACTGAAAATTTATTTTTATTTATTTATTTAAAGACCAACAGTTATAATATTAAAGGTTTACAAATAATTCCTTACACTTATACAGCCCTTACAGGTCTTTCAAGATATGGTAGTGACGTAATTATGTTCCTAATTACGTTCAAACTAAATACACATAATGCATCAGTATTATGTGTATTTAGTTGGAACTTTTAATGTAAAACACCGCCTCCTTTATTTTTCTCACAATTGTTCTGGTTGCCTGGAAGAAATCGCTTTAAGCGATAAGGCCGCCAAATCTATTGCTCTGTTTTGTATATTTAATTTATTAGAATCTGTTTTTCTTTTTTAAGCTGGTGATTAAATAATTCTCTATCTATCTATCTAACTACCATACCATTCAAAATAAAGAGAACAATCCATACTTTTGAAAACTAGAAAATAACTTGGTAGCCTTGATATTTTGTGCTCTATTATGCGCCAAAATACACCTTCGACCAGGTAGGAAGACGACCTGCGGAAGACTGCTGGCAGATGCTGGATGCGTCAAGCTGAAGACAGGGCGCTATGGCGCTCATTACGGGAGGCTTATGTCCAGCACTAATAGGCTGACGATGATGATGATGATGATGATGCACCAAAATTATACCGTATAGATGTAACTTCTCATAAAGTCCACAGGTGATCACAATGCTGGCTTTTATTTCTTTTATTTTTTTATAACTTAGAAACCTATAAGCATTGCTATTAAACGGCTCAAACTTTTTGTACCTAGGTAAAGTAAAGTTAAAGTGACAATCATATATTTGCCACAAGTAGGTAAACATACAATAGATACCCTAAATGAATCCATAGACTCCCGCACTAGTATAAACTGTATTTCAGGAGTCAGTGGCTTCTCCTACGTAAAAATATGTTCTGTGTACTTAAAACAAATGGTACCCCACCAGAGTTCGTAAAGATTGTTTATTAAATGGTAAAAAAGATTAATGTACCTCTATGTATATGGACAATTATTTCTAACAAAAGATAATGATAATGTAATTCAGAGTAAGTTATATTATTTTCGTACAGGGTGAATATTAGATAGATCGATAGACAATTCTTTATTGTACCACACAAACACAGAAAACAGTACAGAAATAAAATCTACGAGAAGAAGTACAAAGGAATATTGTAAGACAGTACCAAAGTAAAATGTTAGAAGAGTCTAAAACATAAGATGTTACATACCTTTCAACAAGGAACGTATCAGGCCAATGAATATTGGTTTGCCGCCGTCTTCGAGGCTGTAACAGCGGCAGAAGCGACCTGCCATCCATGTGGGGTGGAGGCTCCACGCCGCCCATGTCGAGGAATGTGGGGGCAAGGTCTATGTTTAGTACTATGTCGTCCACGCTGTAATGAAGGAATACATATAGAATCTGGCAAAAGTTCACAAAAAAATGCAAAATATCGGTACCTATGTAACGCTGTCGCTGTCCTAATTTCTACGACTTCGTACATTTATTTTGGACTCTACAATACAACAAACTCTACAGCAAACGACAAAATAACTATATACTTAGCCATTTTATTTAATAAAAAATAAAGTTTTATTTTTAATTGATTGGCCAAGATTTTGTAGGACTTCCCTGCCAGTGTAAGCTTTTTTGAGTTACAACCTCCATGCTTAAATTTAATTAAAACTATTTTATCCCTTACAAAAAGAAGGCTGACGTTTGACCAATACAACTTTTTGGACTGATTGATAAAAAAAGCGGTCACGGCCTATTTAAACTTACACAGTTCCCGGTTCCACCCCAGGACCTCTCACGAGGAAGGGTACTCTGATGTCGAACTCAAAAGGGAAGCTCTTGCCTTTCACCAAGCCAAACTGGCCCAAGTGGTAGCCATGATCAGATGTGTAGACCAAATAGGTGTTGTCAAGTTCTCCTAGAGCTTTTAGCTCTTGGTAAACGCGTTCAACTGCCTGAAAAATGTTAAAATTCATTCAGGTTTATTTATTTATTCCTTTTTGATACAATCACGTACACTCGGAAAAGTCACGTTATATAATAGTAAGTATGATTACATACAAAAATCAACAGCAATAGCTTCATCAATATTATAAAAAGATTTACTTATTAAAAAGCTTTCATCATCATTATCATCGAGACATAAAAATCTAATGTAGGAATTCAACTTAAATCTCGAAATAATGCAAATATAACGTTGTCTGGTTTACTTAACAATAAATTAACCACTATATTGATGACTAGCGGGCTGCCCCGGCTTCGAACAGGTATATTCTATAGCCTCAGTGATAATATGGTACATAGGTACCTATGTAAATAAAATAACGGTAAAATTACTTACGTTATCAACACTCTGCAGTGTCTGGAGCCTCTTGGTCATCAGCAGGTCAGTGAACTGGCGATGGATCGGCTTCATCTTGTCCGTCACTCGCAGGATCCACTGTTTGTCAGGGTTGGGAGCCATGTCGTATGTTGGGGTGCTGTGGACAAAGTAGGTCAATGATTTCAATAGCAGGTTCGTTATAAGGCCCAAATTCATCAGAAAATTTTGTTTGTATTTTATGTTAACAAAGTTCAGCTAAACCACAGTCAAGGTATACAACCAGGATATGATTTGACGTTTAGGTACTATAGGACCCGACAAGCCAAAGGAAGGGTTATATAACATAACCATAGGTACGACAAAATCGATGAGTGCCAGAATACCTACGTTTAAAACAACACGATAAAAGAACTTGAAACGAAAGTAAAAAATGTCCACAGGTAGATATTTTGAATGATTCTCATTTCATCGTAGACAAAAGTTTATCACCTTGAGGTCCAGAATCAGCCCCTTTCAGATTAGAAGGTACAGTACAGTATGTAGTCTGTAGAGAGGAAGGTAGGTTATCTAGATTACCTAACTACCTTCCTGGCACCTACCGTACGTACCTAGCTTCCTAGGTACAGTAGGTGCCTGTCTACACCCATAACGTGGCTTGTTGGTGTAATTATATTTTCTACAAAAAAATGTTCCTGGATCTGTTGGGGCAGTAAGAACTTAGTGCATAAATAAAATAATTAAAATATTATAATTATTATTATAAAAGCCCTACAAGCATTTTTATCCTCTTAACTTTCAAAGCTTTTAGTATATTTTTTACACCCGTAACATATCACAGCTGATGTGACACCATTTACTCGTATCTTTATGGTGTCACTTACCTCGTCATGGAATAGGTAACCTCGAAGTACGCACCTGAGTCCACATTTGGGAAGGGAATGGATGTTTATGACAGAATTTTACATTGAATAGCATAATAAGGGCGAAAGTTTGTCAATGAAGGTCTTGGTAAACACCTTACCCAAGTTATACATATGTAAGGTTTTTTGTTATGGTGCTAACCCGCATCTCTACTAAATGAAAAAACTTCCCAAAAAAATCTATTTCGGCGGGACTCGAACCCGCGCCCCACCCTCAGTTCACCAATTTTTGGGAATTTATTTCATTACATTATATGTTTTTTTTTTTAAATATGACAAAGATTGACAATACTACTGAACGCCAAAACTACAGACCAAGTTGACATTTGGCGTACATGTAGAACATACCTAATCCGATTCAAATATTAGGCAATTATTTATCGGAAAACCCGTGTGATGCCGCGGACTGAAGCAAGTAATAAATACTAAATGCCGAAGCTCGAATAGGCACGTTGACTGATTTTGAAAAACTACGCCGAAATGTTTTTCAGTATCGAATACAAAATCAATCTTTCTGTAACAAAATGGATTATGAAAGAAAAATTAAGCATATAAAATCCAATTTCAATTTGGCTCTAAAACCGTAGAATACAAGTGGCGTAGGTACGCCAAGCTGTTGCCTTTTCTTATAAGAGAGGTACGTAAGAAAAAAGCCTATTATTTATTTATTTTATTATTCGTGATGCGCAATTTACTTTAAGGAGTTCAAGGCATAAAGACATCTTTTAATTAACAAGAAAATAACGATCAAATAATAGAAACAAATTAGAACTAGTATATACAATTGAGCTAATTGCAGATTGTTGCAAACAATCTACAGGTAGCTCAATCGATCCATATCAATACCAGTCGGAAGCGTGCCCAAGACGCTGGCTACATTATCCCCCTGCGCTGTATGGCAATGTTGATGCGCTTCGTCAGATACCCACCAGCTCTCGGGTCACGCGTCGCTTCGACCAGACACTTAGATAATTTTAAAAAGACCCTGTTTTCAAAGGCTTAAAGTGCCGGTATGTTTATAGCCCGGAGGTATTAAACTCCTATAAGTATTCCTCCAGTACCCTGAACTTTGTTTGGCGATAAAATTAAGTAGGCATTAAAACTTTGAAAGCTCTGGAAGTCTTGAGCAAGATTACATAAATCGATTTTACGATTACTGGCCTTTGTATTGAATAGAAAGACAATGGAACTTCTGAATAATATAAAGCTAGTACAAAATACCTCTTTATCAGAACCAATAATAATTAATATTTTTTATTATACCACATATTTTCCTTCTTTCGGTTTTTTTAACCCGAAGGTCATGGCAATGTAGCTAGTCTATTTATAAGTCACCTTCAGAAAATGCGTCTATTTCCAAGCAAGATGTCTCCATCGTTAAGATCTAGATAGGCAAATGCTTAGGGTACCTATACACTAGGGGAAATTGACACGGTCGAGGAACCTTATCGATAATACCTATCTGGGAACGGGTTAAGCTCCTACCTTACAGCATTCAAAACGCTCTAAGGCTCCTACAATACAGATAGACTGATAGACTAGAAATTGATCTAACATGAAATGATCTACGTTGCCATTACAACGTCTAATCTAATGTATTTTGACCCTAAGGTATATATCTAATGTAACCAAACTATGGCCAGCATTGAACCTATTTTATCTTATTATTATATCGTAGAACAAAGGTAATTTTAAAAAATTGATTTGGCGGTTTGTGTTGCCTATTATAAGTTTTTTAATGACTTTGAAATATTTTTATTTTGTATAGTTTAGTCAGAGATACGAAGTTGCACTTTGTGGCCACCAAACTCTATTTTCGCATCCTGCCTAAACTATACAAAATAAAACTATTACAGAGGCATTAAACAAGCTCACAATGGGAATCACAAATTTGCATAAATATTTTTTTAAAATTAGCTTTGAGCAACGTAATAAGAAGTTAAAGTAGGTGGAGGCGCTACTTGGGTCGAGGTAGCGCCTTAATAAAACTTGAAACTATCGTGGTTTAAATTTAAACAGTCATTTACATCGGGATATTTACCATGATTTTTGAGTTTTCCATTATTTCGGCACATTTTCATGCACCTGATCGCGGAGTAACTGAAGCCACTGCGAGATAGTTTTAATTGGTTTTTATCAATCAGATCATGGCGCATGAAGCTGTTCCGAAATATTGGAAAGCTCAAAGCTCCAATCATGGTAAATATCCCTTGGTACCTAAATTACTTGGACTTCTTTTCCTCACTCTGCTCTGTTTATCTGTAGAATCCCAAGCTTTATGTAGACTTTCTTTTTAAGCACGCTTTTGCCGTCAAAATATTTTATGAGATATCTCGTAAAATATTCCAAACAAAAAGTTTGGCCAACATGTTTTGTTCATGTCGGTTCGCCAACAGAACTTCCTTAATAAAGCCTTAAAAAGAAAACTGCGGCGGCGGCGAGGATCGTTTAACGTGTGTCGCCGGCAACCCGTTTGCGTATTTTGTTTTGTTGGTGAACATAACATGCATTAAACTGAACACAGAGAAAGATATCGAACGTGGCTGAATACCAATTCTGAGAATCAGGTTTTCACTCGATCCGTTTCCAAAAAGGGCTTGTAATGGTTTTGGACTTTGGAGTTATTGAAGCCTTAGGGCACAAGAAAATATTCTAAGTCTATAGAAGTCTAATTGGCAGCTAAGGTACTAAGCAAAGGTTTTATTAAGAACGATAAGTCGATCGTTTATTTACATTTAGTCAAAATGCGGTTCAGTTTTAATAAACACTTAAACTAATCTTCTGAAACAAAACCAGGTGCGCTTGAAATCTAATCGAATCTTTGGAAAACTATCGTGAAAATTTAGCAGTCATTTTACCAAACCTTTTGCAAGTCCATAGACGCATGTGGAAATAGTTCGCTTATACTCTAACGATGGATCGTATGGAGCTGAATGCTGGACCGGACCGTAATCCTAAACCCGACTATTGAATAGGCTGGCTGTTAACCGGCCATTTGGACCACCTGGACAGCAGCCCGGTCAATTGTTATGACCGGATATTAAATGTACTATATCCTATATCCCTTTTTCTTAAGTCTACATTCTCCACTTTTTACACGTTACTCTTTCTCTCTTCTCGAAAATTTATATCCGAAGTATTTAAACTGGAATAGGCCCTCAGTATTGAGCATCATCTCTCGCGGTGCTATTTTTCCAAACGTCTGCAAGATAATCCGTCTTTTCCAAAAAACTGGAATCCTTATTCATCCTACCCGTTCAACCGCGGACTGTGTGGTCGAACCAAACCCGTCTGACAAATGCGAAGTTAAAATAAGTTTGTGCACATTTATGGCATGCCTTCGAGGGTTTATTAGGAATTTTGATTAAAACGCAGAAACCTAACGCAGAATTTATATCAATAAACTGACATGTAATCTGGGTTAAGGTATTGTATTATATTGACTAATGCCGACCACCAGATTGCTAAACCGAATTTGGAAGAATTTAAAATTATTGGAGAGATTCTTCAGACTTCAGACGGCCGCCACCGGGAACCCTTTTCTCGAACCATCTCACCGTACTTTTCAGCTATCGAAATATGATGTTGAAAATATAAAGATGGCAAATAAGCTACTGGAAAGTTATCATGACTACTAGGTGTTAGTAAGTAATTTGCCAATTTGCTAATTGTTTATGTTGATTAATTTTGCTTGTGATTTATTATGTTGACTGCTCTATTCTATTAGGTCTCTCATACCTGTAAGAATAGATGTAATGTTTTGAATTTTTACAAAAATACAAAAACTTCATAGTCGAAAGTAATAAAATGGCTGACTTGGCTCTTCTCTTGATCTCAACATTTTTTACGGCGGAAGTAATAATAATAGTAATAGTAGTAGAGACGAGACTTAAACTTACATTAATGTTTTTGTCTGGATATATTTATCAAACCTACGTTACCATGTGATCGGTAGATGTGCTAGAGTTCAAAAATATACTTGAGTAATAAAATAACAAAAACAAATCGATACAATCGACTCCGCACTGCATTGTCTTCCAATACTCCCAATGATAGACAATAAGCATTTATTTCATCGATATTGACATAAAAAGACATCAGAATCCTACTTTCTCTACCAATGGACTTGATGTCATTATTACAATGCTTTTTTACAAGATCACATACAATGTCATACATTATGCAGAGTTTCCGACAAGCCACCGTTATGTGAACAATGATGAATGAGCGATGAGGCTGACAATGAGAACATGGGATAAAAAGTAACTAGGTACAGTGTCATCAAAATAAAACGCAGCAGTTATACACTTTACACAGTCACTTAGAGCGGTAAAAGAATTTAGGCTAACGTAAATCTCACCAGGGTAGATACCGTCGTAATTTTTTGAGTAGAGACGTAAGCCTCTACTATATAGCAGAGAATATAATAATTATATTAACTAGAGTACTACTAGATCTCGGAGACTCTTATTTCGCGGCCTATGGGACGACTTATAACCCATCCTGAAACAATCTCTTCGTACTATTATACTACTGAAACTTACCTAAATAGGTCTGACTAAAACGACTAAACCCCATTCCAAAAACATAAGTAGAAGAACAGACCGTAGACCCAACGTTATCACTAAGACCCAAGGCCCGTCCAGCCTTTGAAATCCCCGTTTATTTGCATCAGCTTTCATCCACCGACAATTAACCCTTGGATATGGTCGGACCGGCTCCGGATCGGTAATTTATGCGGCTGTCTCAACACGGCCCGTTGCCTGTCAAAGATATCACAATGGACCTCGCCGCGATGCTCGATTTTTAAGGACATAATTCAACGAGGTAAGTTCTTTGCAAGATCCTACATTAGGTACATATATACGATCCTTGGTATGGATGGACGTGATTGCCAAAACGCGCGATTATCAAATTATAACTCCAAATTATTTATTTGGGCGTTTTGTTTTGTAATTTAGATTTATTGATCGTTAAATGTGAACCTTTACGAAATTTTTTATTTATTTTTCTATCCATATTCTACAGAATAAATGATTTGAAGTTTGAAGTAAGTGCTGGGAGTGTTATTTACATATTACTTATGAATTCAAGCTTAATTTCACTTCTTATCAAACCAAGTGAGACTCAAATAGGTAAACTATTTGCAAATGGCTTCTTACCTAATCCACCGAGGTAAGGTGACTTTGGCGCAATCATAGACCACATTTTGGTGAAGAGTAGAAGCGGAATATTTGACAGCTTTCAGCAGCAGGAAAACGTTTTCCGCTCCCGCTATGAACCGAAAACGTCCCTGAACAACAGTGAACTTTAATATTCAATGCGAAACAGACAGTATATATATTGAAGAGCTGTCTTCGGAGCCTCGCAAATACGCGCAATATGAGCTCAGCGCATCTGTGACTATCGACGGATGCACCTTCGAATAGATTGCCTTGCACCAGATGTTACGGAATTACTTGTTTGTACTTGATTGAATTGTTTACTGGAATGCTCTAGTTGGCTCAAGCCTTTATTAAACGGGGTTTGACGTCAGAATCGTTATTCCGCCACTGATTAAGGTTCGTCCATATGTTGGAAAGATTTGAAAGAAGAATCAAGGTTGCAAAGTTCCTTTGACCGGAGAGCCGATCAAACCCAGGTCCATCATGATCTGCTAACATGTGGAAGCAACGATGATCATTTTCAATGATCCAATCTGGAGTTCCAATGTTCTATTGAAAAGTTCATTTTCACGATCCTTAAATATGCTAGGTACGGCTACGATAATGCCGAAAAAAGGAAGACTAGAGCAAAACTTAAAAGATCCCAAGAAACATAAATAAGCTTCTCACGGCTTGAATGGAGGTAAAATTATTCAGGGCACCGTCTGCAGGAGTATGCCGACGCGAAATTTTAGAAGAGTTTTCATGGAAAAGAACGTCGGTTCGAGCGAGTGAATGAATTGGGGTGCGATTCCGTATATTGACGTGGGTAATGACTACAAAGACTATAAGTTTAGTATTACCTATACGGATATAGGTAGGTACAGCTCATGACGTCACAAAAGAACTAAGGGCTTTCGGAAGAAATCTATCGAATGTCGCTGGACTGCAGAAAGTTGCCATAAGAAATGTAGAGCTCCAAGCGTCCGAAGCAAGGCTATGAAGTTTCAAATCTATCAGTCGATGAGAATCAGATGCCACTCCTAAAGTCACGCCATGCAATTATGCCGTCGATTTCCGTAAAATGTAACATTTAACTAGTTTCATGTTAATAGCAGAACTTTGTTAATATCTACCACGCGTCAAGAGAAATAAGCTGAAATGGCCAAGTGAACCCGTTTCAGGGAGCAATTGTATTAGTTAGAACATATCATTTGCATGCGCAATGAGGACAGGGCTAGAGCGGAGCTTGTGTTTTGACATTGCACTTTCAAGTAGGGTCTGGTTTTTACCCGACTACCGACAGGGGAGGGTTATGAGGTTATAATCATTTGTGGTCATGTGAAACCTTAGCATAGAAAGAATCCTTCCCCAAACCAATGTCAACAAAAACAAACAAAATCCAAACAAAACAATCATAAAGACAAACCCAACTGGGAAAAACTCGTAATTCCAAAACTTTTTATTTATCCGTGCCGTGACCCTTTATATTTATCGAGGAACCCCAAAATTCCGGTCACTTTAATATTTAATGAGGAACAAGATGGCTTTGCGTCTCTCACGAACGCCACCGCAATTAGTGTTTTTGGTGAACATATTTAGCGAATAATTCAGGCCGGTTTCAAGTTAAACCTTAGAAAGATGTAAAACAGAATACCAATGGCTCCAAATTACTTGATGAATTTGGAAGAATACTTTTATAATATTTCTGGTGGAATCGAATATTTACTACGATTAAATAAAGAACTTCGCCCATTTTCAAGGACGAACGAAATAATGGCAAACGGCACGCAGTGTAATTCAGGGTGCAAACTAAAAATAACTGAACTCTTTGGTTTGGTGATAGCTTTCACGAAAATTTTACAGAAATCTATTTATCTTTGCGAAATAAATAATTGTTGATGTCCTCGGTTTTACCTCAGTCTTGATTTGAGTAGGTACCTAAAGCGTTAAAACGTAATGTTGGATATTTGCCACAGTACCAATGGACTTGTGGTCAGGAATGGAGTATTTGCCTGTCAAAATCGGCAAGGTAATGGAACTTAAGTTGTATAATAAGTCATGAAAAGAAAATATTGTTTTGTTAAACTCACTGATGCGTAGTAACGTTGAAGAAGAGATGCGAGAACTGGGGCGCGGAGTCTTCTGGCCCATGCGGTGCTGGGAAGGACATCACCAGCAGGACAGGTTTCCGCGCGAACCGCCGCTTCGACGCTCGAAGGAAGGCTATGGAGTCGTTGGCGATTAAGTCTGGGTAGTAGTCCTGGGAAGAAAACAAGATCAGTGTAATGATTACCAAGAATTCAGTAAATAAGTAAACTGGAAATAGAAATAGTGCTCTCCAAAACCAAATATTGTTCCTATGTCTACCTCAATATGACTCGGTAGATAACAACCTCGCAATTATAATGCATTATAATGATGGAATTGCCATTATAATGGCAATGCTGACAGCATTGCAATTCAACGTGGCAATGCTGCCAGCATTGGGCATGTTGCCTTCTGGTGACGGTTTAGATTTTTAGTAAATTGATTTAAGTGTAAATATTAGTTGTAATTATTGTATTCTGTCATTGTGATTTTCTTTTTGTATCTTATAAAAATACACTATGATGGAATTATAGATATAACGATAGATATAGAAATAATAATGAAAAATTATATTGAGATAATCAAGACAGATAATTATGACGCTGTTCATGACGAAAACACTTATAACGATATCGTACCAGAACCAGAGAGAATTAAGCTGACGAAAAGTTGCAGCTCGAAAATGTAAATACTAAGCTAGGAGGAGACCATGAAACAAACAAGTAGGTACCTTATGATAGTCGTCTCCATGCTTGATCTTCTTGCCGTTCATGTTGATGCTGTAGTTGTAATACTTGGAGTTCATGATAAGTCCGCCCCACTCGCGCCAGCCCGGGGGGATGTACGACCCGTTGTACTTGTTCAGATATTTCCCGAAGTAGCCTGTGAACAACAAACAATTTGACTAGAACTAAAATAAGCAATAAATTAAAATTATGTCTATTGCTTTTATAATCAGGACGCTTCTTGATCGGAACAGTCTATATCCCATGATTATCTTGCGTTTGTGACAGTTTCTGACACATCTGACAACAAGTGTCAATTTGACAGCTGTCACAGCATTTGGGTTGTTTTGCTATTCCTTAAACAGGTATGAAGTCTAAGTCTACTACTACTTTACTACTACTACTACTAATTGAGAATAGTCACGATTGAACCACTGGGCGATATTGCTTTTAAAAAAAATAACTATTATTTTGAACATTTTAGAAATAAACATCAACTTTATGAAATAAATATACTAAGTAATTAGGTAGAGCCTTAAAAAAGAAACCAAAAACTCAGCAGGTCCATTGAGATGAATGAAGAAGCCGGGCAGATACGAGGCGCGTCGAACAAAGCCATACCAAGTACCTACTGCTCAACCATTCAGTGGAAGTAATCATCGTCTTGCCTCACTGGAGACAACGCCTCAGCGGAAATTAAAACCACCCCAAAAAGGAATAGTCACTAGATGAGCAAATCAGGTGTCCGGGTAAGGTTACAAGCAACTTTCAGCTCAGCTAAGTATATTTATACTACACCTACTCAGAAAGTTCGTCTTTGCAAGCGTACTAAAAAGCGGGACGGAAAGCTTTATGGAATTTCATTTTACTCTTACGCGTTTAGCGGGAGAGAAAAGTGTATGGAAGTCCATTTCGGGTCTTCAGTCGTTTCTTTTTTTTACTATGTGAACATCAGCCGTCAACCTTAATATTATAGGCGTAAAAAGGTACCAATATGTGCACATACATTCCAAGAATCTCAGGTAAAAAAATAACCTTTTGTACAAAAGTAGACTTACCGGTCATATAAACAATAGAATAACCTAGAAGAAACAAAAGCATCTACCAATCAGCAAGCCCGTGCAAGGGGCACATGCTTGCTGATTGGTAGTTGCTTTTGCTTGCACTGGGGATACTGATAAGGTCACAGTTTCCTATCGATTTTGAGAGTGGTGACGTGACAGGATAAATTGTTATTCAAATGTGTGATGTGTTATTTTTTTTATTTCTGAAATAGGATCCTCATAGACCGGCATCTATGGTTATTTTCATAAAAGGTCAAACAACGAATTTTACTACGAATCCGCCGTATGATTTGGCCCCTTTGGAACAATAATTGAAAAAGTAACCATGTAATAATCGTACGCGCGTATTTATTGCGTACGATTTTCATATAATTAGAATTTACATTTTCAATTTACACGAGTGATTTTGATGATTTTTCCTCCAAGGTGTAGTTTAAAGCACTATGTATCACTCGGGAGAAAGTGCGACTCCTTCCTCGTGTGTTTTAGGGCCCAAATAAAACACTCGATAGGAGTCAGGCATGTTCTCGCCTCAATGAACAATGTACTATTTACTGACGATGTTATCGCGGGCATCGGATACCTAAACTAACGTGAAATGAAACCATAACCGTATTATCACAGCATATTCGGAGTTGGAGCAAAATGGTCTAAATCAAAATCGTGGGTATTTTTCCGACCAAACACTAAGTTACTTTGAGAGCTCGACATTACCCGTTATCGTGAGTTGTTCAGGATGTTTTGACAAAAGTGCCTAGCGTACATTTAACGCCCCGAAATTAAAATTTTCAGAACTATTGTCTGCAGAACAATGACCTCTCGCTACACAGCACTTTTCATTTGGGGAAGCTCACTCGAGCTTCGCTGCTTATTTTTAGCCTTTAGAGAGTGTTTTCATTTGATTCAAGAAATGTTTTAACATTTTCATGTTGTTTTTTCCCTACCAAATCATCATGGAGCCCTTGCTATGACTATGGCAAAATTTGTAATCATAATAATAATTCTGTCTGTCTGTCAGTTACCTTTTCACTACCCTTTTCGCGCCTGAACAGCTGAACGGATATTAATGAAATTTGTGAAAAACAATATGGCAGGTATGACGGTTCATCCCGGTAAAGTGTGGAAAGCCGCGGGCACTAGCTAGTAAGTCAGGAAACATATTTCTTCAATGTTAACTGTGACAGGGGAAGACCATTTTTACGATGGGAGGATGACCTCAAATCTACAGCGGGCACACATTGGAGGAGGAAAACTCATGACCGACTGCTATGGAAGAATCTGGGGGAGGCCTATGCTGAAAGGCACAACAATCTAGATACTGACACTGAATAACTACAATTTCTACACCGATGTCTTGTACCTATCTACTAAAAAAAATTGTACCTAAATTAGAAGATAGTTATTATTTTAAGGCCAAGATCTCAAGAGGCGCAAATATGTAGGTCTCGATAGAGCCTACGCATTTGCTCCCATTGGAGTCGAGATCCTAGGTCCGTGGGGTACCGAGGCTCTACGGGTTTTCAAAAATTTATCTGAGAGTCTGGTCGAAGCGACGACGCGTGACCCGAGAGCTGGTGATTATTTGGCGCAGCGCATCAGCATTGCTATACAGTAGCGGGGCAATGCAGCCAGCGTCTTGGGCTCGCTTCCGACTGGTATGGATCAGTTGAGCTACTTGTAGATTGCTTGCAACAGTCTGCAGTTAGCTCAATTGTTTCAATTGTAAATACTAGTTTCAATTTAATTCTTTTATTTGATTGTAATTTTCTTTATTAATAATAAAGGTTGTTAAATAAAGACTTTTTGAATTTGAACTGTGACATTACTATCTGTATGTTAGCATCTGGTCATGAATAATCGCAGTCGATTGCTCAATGATGCGTTGAGTGAGCTTCGATACATTACGGGCTCGATAGCCGACACACTTGACCGCCACTTGAGATAATACGTGCTTACCTACTTACGTACACATCTGAATAAGTGGTATTTAACAAGCGAAAGAGTATTTTTAAATTACTGCCAGAGCGAACGAACTTTTGTAAAATACCCAGATTTGGCTTTTTAGGGTTCCGTACCCAAAGGGTGAAAACGGGACCCTATTTCTAAGCCTCCCCTGTCCGTCCGTCTGCGGGCCCGTATCTCATGACCCGTAAGATTTAACAGAATACGTGAAAGAAATCTCATGCCGCTATTAAAAAACAAATAATAAAATTAAATAAATATTAAAATTTAATAAAATTAAAAGGGGCTCCCATACAAAAAACTTAATTTTTTTGGCTATTTGTGCTCTATTTTTGTCGAGGGTGAAGGTATCTCTTGAACCGAAATAGGTAGACAGTTGAACTTTTGACAGAGAGTAGATCACTATTGCCACTATGACATTAAAATAAATTTAATGACCATACCAAGTTGAGTATCGATGATCCCTCGAGTTAAGCAACGTCGGGCGCGGTCAGTACTTGGATGAGACCGCGACTTTCGCTATTTTTTAAAATCAGTGTTTTAGTGTTCCTTTTGCGAAATAGTTATGTACGATGATTGGTACGGAACCCTCCGTGTGTCCCCTCCCTCCCTTGGCTGGTTTTATTTATGTCGCCTAGCGCAGGGTGCTTACATTTGTCAGATTTTTGTATGGGTTCTAATTCTATATATTTTAATATCTTCTCCTACCTTGTGAAAGGAAAATTCATTACGGACGTAAGCGGGTTAAAAATGAACCTTATTTGTGTTGGAATAACACCAACGTTTCATCTCTTTTAATAACTATTCTAAAATTTCCGACGATAAGTGCTCGATACATAGATAACCGAGTATTGCTGTTGCTCCCCAAGTGACGATTTGTCACTATGCTAAATGTTGTTTGGTATTACAAATTGCAAATAGGTACCTACTGCCAACACTGAATATAACCAGATAGCTAGTCTCAAACTAACCGATCGGAAATAAAGCCTGCAACTCTTGAAAACGATCAGTCAATGTGGTAGTTAGTGAACACCGGCTCCTGATATTTATCACGTTTCATTAGTTAGACAGGGGTCGTGAGGTATTGCAAATTGTAGTAAGGTACCTACTTACACATACCTTGTATAACAAAGCTCCCAATTAACCTATTATTTGGACAGATGACGTAGGAATTATGAAATTGGTTCACCAATTTGCAGTAGAAAATTACTTCGAACGATCCAATCCAACATAAAATTCGACTTAGAGAGACCACAAAGTCTGTCTGGTAGACTTTATATAAAGACGGACTTCTATTTCGGTCAACGAATTAGCATTGTCATTCAACGTGGCAATGCTGCCAGCATTCTGGGCACTCTGCTTCTTGTCACAGCTTAGATTTTTAGGAAATTGATGTAATTGTAAATACTAGTTGTAATAAAACACTGTTTTAACCGGATTGATCGCGTATATTTTATATTTTGTTTATAACCTGACGTTTCGGAGGCTTTTCAGCTTCCATGGTCACAGGCAGACTCATGGAAGCTGAAAAGCCTCCGAAACGTCAGGTTATAAACAAAATATAAAATATACGCGATCAATCCGGTTAAAACAGTGTTTTATTATGAGTTCTCGCGAAAATAACCTTAGAATATACTACACTACGAGTAGTTGTAATTTATCGTTTTTTTTTTACTGGTGAGTATCTGGCACTGCCATATCAGCATTGCCATACAGCGGCGCAATGCAGTCAGTGTTTTGGGGACGCTTCCAACTGGTATTGGTATAGATCAGTTGAGCTATCTGTAAATTGTTTGCAACAGTCTGCAGTTAGCTCAATTGTTTCAATTGTAAATACTAGTTATATTTTAATTCTATTATTTGATTGTAATTTTCATTTTGCTGAAATATATATTGTTTGAATAAAGACTAGACTGCGATAAACCATTCAGGTAGGTACATCCTTAGTAAAATCCAATCGTTTGCACGGGTTATTCCCATCTGATCATATGATCAGATTGTGGTTGCATCTGATCAAACAAAAAGTTCCCGATGGATCAGTGATCCGATGCAACTGCTTTTTACCTACATTATGTTTAAATTATACGACGTTTGACCCTTGGTATTAGGATCCTAGAATCGTGCCCCGAAGTTAACATTATCAATGGAGAGGCAATTCATGTCAAGAGCTCGCAAGGCGCGCAAGAATTTAGATAACGATAGCTGAACACGCAGAGCCCTGTTTTATGGGAATCGTTGGATGGACTAGCTATATGTAGATGGAATTCATGCAAGAATTATATTTAACCGGAGTGTTTGTAAGTAGGTCTACAGATAAGTACAGGCTAGGTACAAACCTTCATGGCTATTGCCTGCCTCCTATCTTAAGACTTGGTTAGATATTTCACACATCTATAAAACTTGGCATTAGATTTTATGGTCTGCTCAATGTTCATGTAAAGTTCATTATGGCGTCAGTAAAACCTAAAATTATCTAAGTATTGCCAGAGGTAGGTAGGTAAGGTACTTATAGACCAATTGATTTCTACAGCCGATAGTTGGCCTTCTTAACCAATTTTAAAGGTCTTAAGAGGCGAACCTAGCGTGTTTGCTTTTCAAACTAGGACTAGATCTCAGTACTCTCGAGATTCCCGTGGTTAAAAACTCAAATTACGTAAAACATTTTTTCTTTGGTTCCTTCTACGTGAAAACACGATAGGAAAAAAATTACAATAAAAAATAATCATGAAATTGCACTGTTTTTCACATAATTTGATCGAGATCTCAGGAACCCTGCGGTCTATTGAAATGACTTATGTTTCGATTCGTAGGTTATTATTAGTACTAATTGCTTGGTTCCTTCAGACAGTTTTTTCATTAGTTGTGTAGTTTTCTTATAAATAAGCGAAAACTCAATTTTTGCACTTGCGCCGTTCCAAAAACGCATGTTCTGTCCCTCTCCTACGAACGCGAAATCCTATGCCTATCCTTTTCACAAACTGGCGCGCATCGCGATCTCTTAAGAATCCGGCGACAGCTGCTCGCAACTTCAAATCTTGAATTATTATGTTCCGTAATACCAAAAATGATGACTGAAAAGTTGTTGAATCTTCGACATTGTGTTGTTATTCTCTAACTAGACAATATAAGCTATGTTCCTAAACAAACAAAACGTACGATATTGTTGTTTTTAATACAAAACAAATAGGACGAAAACATTTATTTTAGACGTAAAAATATGTTTAATTCGATTTTGCATATTTTTGCTTACAATTCATTATAGGTGTGTATTATTAAGAAAATAACCAATCAGGGACCTAGATTATATACTATTCGAATACAAAAAACAACATGATATAGTGGAAATTATATGCTCGAATTACAAATCAGTTTGGTAGTACGTTTGTATTGGCAAATCATCATCCGCAGGCCTCTTAAGAATCAAGCAAGCTTGTTGTTTTCAATAAAATGAATAATGTATGAATGGAGACAAGTAACCGCATAAATACAGTGTTCAGATCCAGGTGGTGCCAAAACATTTTGTAATTCAAGGTTTTTTCACCAGTAACACGATACCTGCAGTGAATTTTATCTCAGAGAACTCAAGTCATTTCTAATCGTAAGTAGGTCTTGCGGTCTGGTAGCCTGCTACACAGCAGGTAACAGTAATTGAGCCAGTTAGCTCGAGCAAGGCGTTTGAGCCGTGGCATGCACCTCTCTGCTCTCGTAATGAAGGAACAATACGGGCATGTGCGGCGCTCCCCGGGGCATCTCGTTACGACGCCGAGCGAGGACACGTTTCTACACTCTTTTAATGGGTTATTCCCGCTCGTTCCCACGCTTTGTCCCCGATGAGGACCAACGGGAAGTTTTATTCCCGTTCGTCCCCACATTTATATACGTTGGGACGAACGGGAATAAAACTTCTCTGACCTGACTTCGTTTTCTCACGACAAGAAAATTTACATAACACATTAGATAAAGTTTTATTTCAATTATTACTATTCCTTAGAAAAGTATTAATAGTGAGAACATTAATAAATAAAAATATATGTATATCTATGTATTGTATTGTGTTATGTATTAGTTCTAAAGTACCCATAACACAAGCTATGCTGAACTTGGGGCCAGATGATGCTGTGTGAATTGTCCCGCATTTTTATTTATTTATTTATTATTATTGTCTATGACAATACCTATTGATAATACGCGATACATCTTATCCTACTGGAGGCTTGGCATGTTTCTCGGAAGTGCGTTGATACATGTTGATTGTTAATTGCCATGCTACAGAGAGAGATAAATTCCTTTGAATCCTATAAATAAGTCATTATGAACTAGATAGGCATTTATTGTTCACTTCATTCTAAAACGGTTATAACACAAATTTCCCTAACGCGAATCCCAAAAACCATGACCCGCATAAGTTTACTGACTAATTCATCTAACTAAGTGGTACCAGCAAAAGTAGCAAGAACTGGGGCCGGCTCCGGCTCCACTGTACCCCACCATCATACAAAGTAACAATTAATCATTTCAACACCGCCCCGTCTCTCGTTAATTTCCGAACCCGTGTCGGCGATAATAGAATTTAAGTGTTATTCATTTGCCCTTCTCAACACAATATTTAGCCAAATTGACACATAGCACCTTCGATAAAAGTAAAAAAGGAAGATACGGTACGTTCTACCAGCGCTCACTCAAAAACAAATCAGATGAAATAATGATAAGGTATTGGATTATCACAAAACTTAAAGTTTGGTGTATCTACTTACGCGGGAAAATATGTGATGCCTTGGGCTTTGTTTTTGTTTTGGAGCTATTTGTACACCAGATGGTGAACGAACACGATGGCATTGTCGTGGTGTTTTCGTCGAAATCACACAAAATTATAAGTCGTAGCAAGCACGCGCAACACAAACGCCACCGCCCGCCCGCGCCGCCGCGCCGGTCCGACTAAGACTGAGGTAAGGGAACATAGTTGAACCTAACTTGAGCCATACATTTTCGAGATGGTAATGCCTCATCTCCTTTTTTTACTTTTATCGAAGCATAGCACACTTATTTGTTATGATGATTTATGCAGCATTTACAAAAAGTAGACCAACACCACAAATTTGCCGACAACCTTAAACGTGTGGTCTGTAAATATTTCCTAAAGATCACGATAATTTAAAGTCATTAAAACTGCATGAACACGAAGAATTGTTTAATTAATGGGTAATTAAATTCATTATCATCATCAGCCTATGTTAGTCCACTGCTGGACATGCCCATGGACAGGCCATTATAAGGTCTTTCAAGGCAATTGAAATGGCTTTCAAATAAAACTTTTGAAACTATCATGGTTCTAAGGTTTTTACTATCATGGTTATTAACATAGAAATCATTTAGAACGGGATATTGAATTGAATCATGGTAAATATCCCGTTCTAAATGATTTCTATGGCGTTCAAATGTTACATAAAGGATGAGTTGTTTATTATTTTTGTAGTAGCGTAATTCCACTGGATTCACGTTATAGGTATGTTTATTCTAAATACGGAAAAACGCATCCGTAGACGTAGGCAGAAGCCTGTTTTTTAGTTACTATAGATTAGATAATGTAGGATTCTAATGGTGAAAGAATTTTTCAAATCGGTCCAAAAGTTTCGGGCCTATTCAATTCAAACAAACAAATCTTTCCTCTTTATAATATTACTAGCAACGCCCCGCGGTTTCACCCGCGTAGTTCCCGTTCCCGTGGGAATTCCGGGATAAAAAGTAGCCTATGTCCTATTCCAGACTATAATCTATCTCTGTGCCAAATTTCATCCAGATCCGTTTTGCCGTTCTGGCGTGATAAAGGAACAAACATCCATCCATCTATCTATCCATCCATCCATCCATCTAAACTTTCACGTTTATAATATTAGTGAGATTAGTGAGATGAGATTAGCATAGATTATTAATTATAATATAGGTATTTGTTAATGTGTAATTTTAATTTCTCCCGTATACCTTGCACAATCCTACCGCCCAAGGTGTACTCGTAAGTTGCATGGATCGCGTGACCCGATGGGGTATCACTGCAGCACTGTGTCGTAGCCATAAATCTGAATTATTTACACCTACGCTATTCCTAGCGCTATCAGATGAACGCGATAACACAATACAAGTTGTAGGTACTGTTTTAGCCGTTTTTGTCTTGAAATATCAATAACTAGCTGCTGCCCGTGGCTTCCCACGCGATTTTTAAGTAGCCTATGTCCGTTCCAGGGATACCATTTACCTCCCTGCCAAATTTTATTAAGATCCGTTCAGCCGTTTGGCGTGAAAAGTAAACAGACGGACAGAGTTACTTTCGAACTTATAAGTATTTGGATTATAAATTAATTAATTGAAACAGAAAATGATAATTAAATATTATCATTAAATTAAAACCAGTATTTACAATTGAAACAAATGAGCTAATTGCAGACTGTTGCAAACAATCTACAGGTAGCAAATAATTGTTTACCTACTTAATTTGATTGTTTTGAAAAACTAAAAACTTTTACCCTACTTTTAAACTGTTTTTTTAAGAATATTTTTTAAGTTTTGCGGGATAATTACTTATCCGTCGGAATATTTTTTTTCATCTTCTTCTTCTTTTATATGTATATACAACTGCAAAATAATCACCCGAATCGGTCCACAAATTACGGAGAAATCAACGGACATTTATAAACACATGCATACAGCCGAACATGGAACTTCCTCCTTTATACAAAGTTAAAAATACTGCCAACTTGCGCAGGAAACATAGAAGATGATTTATGGATTATAGTTTGGTTTTGTAGGAAATAATGATTGATTTAATACACAAGCAATGCGGTTATTGGCAATATTGGTACCAAGTTTCAACTAACAATTCAGCGTAGATTTATCGATCTGTTTCGATCGCAACCTCGCTCTTAGGTGAAACGATAACACATATAAGTATCGAAATGGATAAAGCCACGATTCCTTTACCTTCATAATAAAAGAAACTACGCAATTGCATAGATAATAGAGCCGTGATGAACTTAGTCATTGTAACCACCCCGTAGAGGACTTCTCCGACTCATACCGTGACGCGTGCTACGTTATGTCACCAGAATAGATAGCAATAGCCTAGGTTAAATGTTGTGAAGCATGGCTCTAGATACCAAGCTGTTGCTATTGACTTAAAAAGCATTGACAGTCAGGACTGTCAATGATTTTTAAATCCAAATTGAAAAAGCTTTTGTTGGAAAAGTGCTTGTACTCATTAGATGACTTTAAATTTTGACTATGTTAACATAATAATAGGTCAATTATAATATAATTTTGACTTTTGAAACTAATTTTGATAGTATTCTTTAGATTTTATGAGAGAATGTATTTAATTTTCTTTATATTCACATTAATGTTATAGTCGTAAGTCTATTTTAAGATACCTACTCTTAATATTCAAATACAATTGTAAACATTGTTCATGAATAAACTATCTTCTATCTATCTATCCTCCATAGTACAAATAAACCTTCAGTGAAAATCACTGCAGAAATGTATCATCAAGCAATTTTGCGAGATTGTGGCCTCAAATACCACACACGTAAGCCACGCTCAATTATGATAACTCAATCAATACTCTATCGGTAACTCACATATCTCTCAGTAACTCAGTCAATACCTAAAAACAAATTACACATCAACATTAATACTATAGTGCGGTTGTACATATTTATAATCACTACGTAGTAAAAACAAAGTCGCTTCCCGCCGTCTGTCTGTCCCTATGTATGCTTTGATCTTTAAAACGCAACGAATTTTGATGCGGTTTTTTAAATAGATAGATTAATTCAAAAGGAAGGTTTATATTGTGTAATATACATGCACCCGTGCGAAGCCGGGGCGAGTCGCTAGTATTATAATAAATTTGACAGTTTGGATGGATGGATGAATATATTGGATGTTTGTTACTTGTCCACGTCAAAAACTATTGAACAGACCTAGCGGATAAATCACTTGCCGTGGGATATTAAAATAACCTTTAAACGTTTCCATATTAACAGCGCGTGCGAAACCGCGGGGAGAAACTAGTTTAAATATAAATATCCAAGTGGATGAAACCGGTGGGTGGGCAGAGCTGACCATCGAGATCAGAGGACGGCTGTATTGACAGATCAATTAGGCATACAATGGGCACTTGTAGAAGGAAAAAAACTGCAGTAGCCAGAGAAAAACATTTCGGAGCGGTCGTGGGCGACCGCAGGATAAAAATTGATTGCTTAATTAAACTTTATTTTTGGTTGGTTCTGTGTAGGTTCTTCTTTAGAAGTAATAGATGTTAATAGAGGAGCCGCATAAAATGTTTATTTGCAATGAGACCCCAACTGACAAAAATCTGTCTCTTCGTTCTTTATTTATTGTCTCTCTAGAGCAAAACGCAGTAGCTCTATTTTTAATCGACTTCGAAAGAAGGAAAAGGTTCTATGTTCGGCTCTATGTATATGTTCTTTAATTCCGATTTGATGATGATTTTGCTGTTGTTCACAGGATTCCGAGTGTTTCCATAAAAAATATTTTTGAAGGAATAGTATTTCTTCTACAAATATTAAAAAACAGTTTAAAACTAAGGGATTCAAAGTCGATTTTTAGTTTTTCATAAGTTTGTATTTATTAATATAAGTATTTATTATTTAGAAATGCGGCGAGAGAAGCCGTGGGCTGATGTAATTTTTTTTATACGAACACCTGATAAGATAAATCTTTTCAAAATAAAATGTTTTCTAATAGAATTTCTATTTCACAAAGTAGCGTCCATTTTTCAAAGATCCGCTAAGTGATGGACCGACAGACCGAATGATCAAACACATTCCTATTTAGATCCTGGACGAGAGCCAACTTCTCCAAAGCATCAGTTTACTCAGCCACTCCGGATTATCAGTCTTGTATTACTCTTGTTTCTTTTTTATCAGATTTATAGTAAAACAGAGTAATAATAAACAGGATTACAAAAGACAGAAAAATAATTGTCAATTTTTTTGCAAAGAGATCCTTCCTATGTATGAGATTTACCTATTTATAAACAAAGAAAATTACAATTAAATAATAGAATTAAATTAAAACTAGTATTTACAATTGAAACTTGAAACAATTGAGCTAACTACAGACTGTTGCAAACAATCTACAAGTAGCTAAACTGATCCATATCAATACCTATTTATTTGATACTTTAGCTAATCTTTATTAACAACGAAAATTACAATCCAATAATGAATGAATTGCATGAATTAACACATTTTTGTACAAAAAAACATGATTACAAAATCTAATATCTAAATAAAACAAATACAGTACTAAAGGCGGCCTTATCGATGAGAGCGATTTCTCCCAGGCAACCTTGATAGAAATAAATTAGAACTAGTATTTACAATTAAAAAAATTGAGGTAGCAGCACTGTTGCAAACAATCTACCACGTAGCTCAAGTGATCCATATCAATACCAGTCGCAAGCGTGTCCAAGATGCTGGTCAAGACAATGCAGCCACATTGTCTTGTCCCGCCTATAAGGCAATGCTAATGCGCTTATTTCATAAACGATGTTTCCAAAAGTGAAAATGCAGTGAAAAAACTTAGTCACCTTTTTACAATACAATACAGCACAAAATTCTTTATTGTAAACCACAAAATAGATCAAAAGAAACATAGACATAAAAACGTAAAAGTATATAATGGACGGCCTCATCGCTTAGAAGCGATTTCTTCCAGGCAACCTTGGATGGATAGAAATTAGAAAATTTAAGAAAGGCAGGGGTGTAACTATACAATATAATACAAAGAAAAATATTCCTATGCAAATAGAAAAAAATACCTACATAAAATGACACTACTTTTTCTACTAGGACATTGAGCAAGAAAAATGTTAGGATTCGTTTTTACGAATCCTTTTTCGTTTTTACGATTCGTTTTTACGAATCCTAACATTTTTCTTGCTCAATGTCCTCTTCAATGAGTGTAGCTAAGTACCTACCCACCCACTAAGGACTCCCATATTTTCAGACAATAATAAATAGATAACCTACTTGGTCATTTTGCTTCGCTGAGCACGTTTTTAGCTTCGTAATCTTTAGTTTTCAGCTTCGATGAGCAACGTCAACAATATTCACGTTGAGTTTTCATAAAATGTCTTGTTCTTTTTATTCTGTCTCCTATTGTTAGGTTTATATTATAGGCACTAGGAATATAACTTACGATATCTACGGGGTGAGTTTTTTTAAGGGTTTTTTTGATATTCTGAAACCGTGAGAGTTAACGAAAAGTCATGTTAGGAGTTACGTGCTCGATTTTGAAAAAAAATAAGTTCTCCATTCAAAAAAGTAAAAGAAAGTTCCAAGAGCTTTTCCATTTTAGATATAAGGGGCCTTTCATTCTGCAGCGTTTAAGTTCTACCTAAACGTTTTGGACCCTATACTGTGACTCCTACTTTTAGCACACACTTTTACAATTTTAATTCAAATAACACGTTTTACTTTATGTAATAAAGCCGACAAACGAGACACAATTAAATAATAACAAACGACATTGTGAGCATCGGGCCACAAGCGTGGGTGGACCAGTCGCTTCATTCATAGATCCACAGAGCGCGGGCCATGAATGAACCCCTCACATAAAACGTTTATTGGCCCACTTTGCATGTTTTTACATAATTACGACTTTTCAAATAGTAAACGCTACTCGATACTTTAAAGGGCATAAAATAACTGACTGTCGACGGATGGAAACGCCTACGCGATGTGACATAACCATAAATTGGTCAAGTTATGTAAAAATCTCTTGTTTCAATTACAAAACGAGCATTAACGATGAATTTGTACATCATTTACTGAAGTCTTTTCAGATGCCCTGTCAAACATTATCAACCAGCTAGTTTTAATTGTTTCAATTTTAAATACTAGTTCTAATTTCTAAGAAATTAAATGAGTCCCAAAAAAAATCTTTTTCGGCAGGATTCGAACCTGCGCCTCACCCTCAGTACGGGTGTGCTCTAACCAATTAAGGCACGAAATCTTAATCGGTTTCTTCGAAAATCTTTGGGACCTCTTATGGCTCTAGCACCGTTGGCGCCACCCAGGTCTTGTCGAATCCTGCCGAAATCGATTTTTTTTGAGACTTATTCAATTTCTTAGAAATTATCCAGAGTGCGAGGGCTTACGCACTATAATAATAACTTTAATTTGTTTCTATTATTTGATTGAAATTCTCTTTGTAAATAAAGGTACATTTAAACTCTGATTTATTTAATTTTTCTAGGCTACTGAAATATTGTGCATACGAGTAAGACAACTTGCTAATTTTTAGCTGATACAGGTTTCAAATCTGATGACACACAAGATCAAGTATTTAGTTGATTCTCTAATCTGTGTGGTTTTAATAACCACACAGATTAGAGACGTCCTCAGAATAGTGACAAATTAATCCCTATCCGGCCGCTGAGTAGGATATCCAGAGGGTTAAAATATTTTAACAGAACAATTGTCACAATTGGCGTGCCCTGAAATAATGACTCGAAATGTCTCGTAGAGGGCCGCAATTATGAAAGTCGAATTAGATTCAATTAGCCCCATTGTGGGATTAGATGGGATGATAGACGCTTCCTTGATTTGTGTTGGTAAACTGACGTAAGTGTCTTATTTAAGAAGTAGGTACACAGACTAGTCTACGGAGATGTTTTTGATAGAACTGTCGTTTTGTGTCGCTGAAGTCATATATTTATAGCGAGTCTCTGTTATAGCGAGTCTGGCAGGATGATTTTTTTAGACGAATATGTTTAAACGATGGGTGTTAATCGCATCTTAATTAGTAGTATTACATTCTGTATTTTAATATTATGTACCACTATGTACCTTATTTTAATTTGATGTACCTACTAGCCTAGCTTTTTATAATATTAAGGAAAAAAAACTTTGTGTTCTTTTAACTTTTTATGGATCTTGTGTCTCAATAAATAATAATAATTATTATTTTTATTTATTATTCAATTTTGGCGAAGCATTTCTTTTTAACTGACTTCGAAAAAAGATGGTGGTTCTATGTTCAGCTGTATGTTTGTTGTTTTTTTTATATAATATTATTTTCGTTCATTTCTCCGTCAATTTATGGATCGTTTTTGTAAATTCTTTCGCTATTGTACTTTACTAGACAATGATCTCGAGGTGGTCCCATAAAAATTGTATTCCCGAGGGATTAGTATTAGTAAACCAACCTAAAAACAGTGTAAAATTAAGGGATTCGAAGTCGGTTTTAGCTTTTTCAGAACAATAAAATTATTATGTACGAACGAGGTCTAGCTCGAGGTTCGTGGACTCATCTACGGAGAGGATTGAGATGTCGCTGTAGGTTAGTATCTCAAGTCGGTATTTTTATTTCGACGAGGCATTTGTTCTTGAACAATATTCATGTAAATATTGTTCAACCGGAAAAGCACGCTACTGTACAGCAGAGGGATAGTGTCATTCAACTATTTTCTTGATTTCGTAGCCACAAACGAATCTATGTGTGAGTTGACAAGCATTGACTTCAGTGCTTTCACGCACACAAGCGCTTGTATACAAATAGGAAATTAAGACAAATTTGTCGCAACTTTTCGGCGACACCTCGTTTGTGTCTTCTTTCATTCTAAGCCTTCTTCTTCTATGATTTACACCTTCAAAGCTAAGCTAGCTTAACTTAGAAAAAGATTTCAAAATAATGTAGATGTAAATTTGTAAATAATGATGACTTTAGCTTATGTAAATTGCTTATGGGACGGCCAGCAATACCAACACCCACAGCTAGAACAGGTGTAAGCTATTAGGCGTGTTATTTTATTTTATAGACGCTTTACAAAAAACTTAACTTAATCGCCTATTATTTCTTAAATATCTGACCAATTACATAAATAAATAAATAATGCTGGATAATTCATAGCATTATCTAGCTCCAAGCTAAGCAAAGTTGTGTTATGGGTACTAGATAACTGATATAGGTACATAATACAATACACAGATAGATACATTTTTATTATACCTACATAGAAAACGACCAGAACACCCATTCATGCAAATAGCTTATCAGTTTATCCACTGCACCATTCGTGGCTACAAAAGTATCAAAAAAGTCGTGGTTCATCCAAAGCGGTGATTTGCAAAGTTAGCATCTAGCGATTTATTATAAAACAATCAATAATGACCACGAAAATTTAATAATGTCCTTAAAAAAATCGATTTCGGCAGGATTCGAACCCGCGCCTCACCCTCAGTACGGGTGCGCTCTAACCAACTAAGCAACGAGATCGAAAACAAGCTTTGTCGAAAATTTCTGGGACCTCAGAGCTAACGACGCTTGAGTCGTAACGCGTCACCGCGTCATTAGCTTTACCTACAGGGGAAACAGAAGTTATCCAAACCTGTTCAACGACGAAAGTTACGTTTAGTTGATTGACGAGAGGTGTCGCGTTACTTCATTCTTAGTTTTTTGCTAAATCAATAAATCATCATCGCAATCATCTCAATTGTTCATTTATTCTAATCGTTTGCAGCATTCGTCTGCAAATTAATTTAAACTTTGGCCTATAGTTTATTATTAGATGTATGCGCACAAAACAACATAAATCATGGAATAACTCCAACACATGCGTAGAACTTTGATAATAAGCAGTTAGGAATGTACCTACCACAGACATGTATCGGTACTACCCTACCCTTGTACCAACAAGTAATTAATGATACCTAGTGGTATTATCATCTTCACGGTCGAGATGGTTACAATATTTGAAAGACGTCTTCCGTTTCTAATTTTAGGTCCCGGCAATAATACAAACCAAGGTTTTGTTAATATAATGCGTAAACCCTCGCACTCGGCGTTATTTCTAAGAAATCAAACTGTGAATCCTTGTCCCAAAAATTTTTGGCACTAGGGTCCGAAGGAAGTCCCTGAGTTTTTCGACCTAAACGTCACTGGACCTCTAACGCCTTCCCGTACTGAGAGGAAGGACGCAGGTTCAAGTCCCGTCCAAAGCGTATTTTAATAATAGTATTTCAGGAGTATCTTAGAAATTACAAACCAAGTCCAAAAGCAAATTAATATTTATTCTTAAGTTGGATTCACCTAACACATACCTAAGCTAAATAGGGACCTTTACTCCCAATAAATAAACAAAAGATTAATTCCACGTAACAACGAGAGCCGAAGCCCTACTTCTTTGAAACAAGGCGCCCCTTCAAGCGGCTTCTTTCCTCAAGAAACCGATTACTGTATCATTAAAGTCAGATCATTTCGGAGGCTACAATCAGTCGCTCATTTACGAGATATTTGACCTATGAGTAACGCCCACGACCTCTTGGGAAGGGCCCTATGCCCCACGCTTAGACAAGCATGTCAATTGCAAAACAGCTGTAGGTGGAGACTTTCTAAGATAAAGAATAGAAATATCTGTTGAAACGGATGTGAGATTGATGGATTACCAACAGCGGGACCGGGGATAGATGAGTGACGGAATAAACTGAGAGTTTGATGATTCCAAAGATGCTGTGGTATATACCTACGTTGTTACTATGACGGACTATGTACAAGTAAACTTTAGCTACAGCTAATGTTTACTTCTATAGGATAGAAGTTGTTGGTTTTTTATCTTAATAATTATTTATTCAGATAATAACAATCACACTAATATTATGAATGCGAAAGTTTGGATGTTTGGTATCTCAATTGAAATTTGCATGCAGGTAGTTTTATGGTTGGAATAAAACATAGGCTACTTATTATTCCATAAATCAGTTCCCATGGGATAGAAATAACCTTAAACAACGCGTGCAAAGCCGCGGGCAAAAACTAGTCAAAATCAAAAATTCTTTATTTCCATATATACAAAAATTTACTCTTAGAAAAGGTCAAATTCTTAAAATAAAACACTGACACCGAAATAAAGTGGTACTTTGGATTTCTGTCGCTTCGGTATGTAGACTAAAGTAAAGAAGCGACTAAGAAACCTTTAGCCTGTTAGTTATTATTTTTCGAGTTGGAGCAAAACCCGTCCCAATATTTTTTATCTTCTAAATAATCTGATATTTTGTAGTAAGCCTTTTTGCACAGAAAGGTTTTGACTATTTGTTTGAAATTATTTATTGATAGATTTTGCAACTCACTAGGAGTTTTGTTGTAGAAGCGTATACATTGCCCTTTAAAAGATATATAATCTTGTGAAGCCTGGGCACAGCGAGTTTATTACCCGACTACCAACAGGGGAGGGTTATGAGGTTAGCACCCTATGTTTGTATGTTTGTATATTTGTATGTTTGTATGTTTGTATGTATGTGGCCGATTTCTTTGTTCCCACGTAGCGCTGAAACTACTGGTTCGATTTCAACAAATTATGTATCGATTGATTCGTCTCAATACCCCGATGGTTATAGGCTATATGATTTAGGGCTCCGACCCCGAATAAGCCTTCAAAACGCGTATTAAAGTTTAGGTAGCCGCAGGCTGCAGGCCCCATAGAGAAAAATTACAATACCTACGACCTATTTTCATTTTCAACTCTATGCCTATCAAATATGACCGATACGTCATTCTATTTTGTCAATGTAAATGTTTCAAACTTTTATAACTTTCACGTAGTCGGGTTGTAGTTTTTAACTTTATCTTGTGTTTATTTCTAGTATTTAGAAGCTTTTGACATTTTTATGAGTGTTTTCATAAATATATTGACAGGGGACCGTCATTATGTTTATTTTTTGAATTTATCACGCAGGGATTCAGAACAGTAACAGAAGTAACAGAATAAAACAATTACAACTAATATTTACACCTATATCTCTTTCTTAAAAATTTAAGCCGTTACCAAAAGGCAGTGCCCAGAATACTGGCAGCATTGACACGTTGAATCGCAAAGCTAATTCGTTGACCGAAATAAAACCTAGCATTCCGATTTAATAGGCCTTCGAGTCTCGTCTTTACGATGAATTAATTACCTACTTATTTATTTATTTATAAAATATTCAGGAAATTTACAGCAGCAACCTAATGAATAATATGTAAGCGATTAAGGTTCTGAAAGCTTTTTAAAAATTTCCGAGAGAGATTATTATTCTTAAATATCATTATTCTATACCTACCAAAAAAACTTCTATAAACTATACAATTCATGAATCATTGAATCACATAAACAGAACTCAACATTTTTCTGACATAATTAAAAAAACAGCCATTTTATATGAACTTTTCCGGTTTAATAGCTAGAAAGGCCAAGCCTGGTTACGGCACTCAGATTGAAGTGCATTAGAGGTACCGTAACGTTACGTTCAAAAGGTTGAACTCTGATAAACATGGCTAATTAGAGGGCAAACTCAGACAGCTTTCCTCTTGGGAAAGTTGTTATATTGCGGCTAAATATGCGACTTTATAGACACCACTTACCTACTCAACCAGACGCCAATCATGATAACGTACCTATCGCTAACGATATGGTGGCAGCAATCGTAACTAGAATACTTTATTGGGTCACTAGAATGCTTCATCACAGCTGTTTCGATAGTACCAAGTATCGAAACACAGACACAAACAGGCAAACACAGACAGGCGCGCTTAGTAATAGGGTCCCGTTTTCACCCTTTGGGTACGGAATCCTAAAAACCAATCAAACATAATAAAAATACATCCATTATTAATTCGTCGATCGAAACACAACAACAATCAGATAAAATAGCCAAAATCAATTTATTATTAACAACTTTTAGGCTAGTTAGCAACCTACTTAGATACTACTAATGCAGGATTGTATGTTGACTACATTATGTATAATAAATTTTAAGTAAAATAGATGAGAACCTAGTACTTAGACAAACTTAACATAGGCTTTAAGGCTAACTAAGTAATGTAACGAAATATTAATGAATAAATGATATATCTATCTATCTAGATTAGATCAGCGCATCAGCATTGCTATACAGCGGGGCAATGCAGCTAGCGTCTTGGGCACGCTTCCGACTGGTATTGATATGGATCAGTTGAGCTACTTGTAGGTTGTTTGCAACAGTCTGCAGTTAGCTCAATTGTTTCAATTGTAAATAGGTACTAGTTTTAATTTAATTCTATTATTTGACTGTAATTTTCTTAGTAAATAAAGATTTTCTATCTAGAGCAATTCTCGCATGATCTGTACAATCTTGCAGCTTGTAAACGACACTGGTAGGTACTGGTGGAACGAGACCACAACGAGGTCATCTCCGCGTCAAGGCGGCTAGCTGAGACGAGATCGTGGGTTAGGGTTGCTGTATCTACCAACTGCTGCTATCCTAACCGAATTTCGGCCTCGGCGGCCAGACGCAACGAAGGCTAGCCATGTGAGCAGGACATATTAATAGTGCACAAGTGTGTGCGCAAACAGAGGAGCACTCTTTATTCCCTCACTCTCATAATCCGATCCGGGACTACAGACCGACCAACAATATACACAATCAATCTTCCACCTTTTTGTTTCAAGAACACAGTCGAATTGTATAGCGTGACGTCAAGGCACCGGCTGTATTTGAAATTTTGAATTGAACCAGCCACTTATTTATATTTGACAAATCAGTATTTGGACAATACTGTCGCGTCTGCTGGCCCAGATAGCCGGAAACCTGAATTTCGTATGATCTGTCATAACCATAACCATAGACATATTCCTAGATGTCTTTGCAACAATAGCATGCAATATAGGTCATAATATATCGTATAGTGCGATATATTATATCGCACTATTAGTAGTTTTGTTTTTGATGACATATATTACTTATATTCGATTCGATTCATGTTTCGATTGAGGGATATTACAAAACGGACTAACCTGTACACCAAGCAACCTTTCATTAAAGAGGGTATTACAGCTTTAATAAAAGGTCAAGTGACGATTTCCGATAATATCAGAACTTTCACATTCATTGGCAACCCTGCGAGCGCAAGTGAGACGCTGCGCAGGTGCGCTAGACACTGAGGCGCAGCGAATGAGCAAGCGCAGAACTCGGAAAGGTACTTGAGATCGTATCATGTAAGAAGAGACTACAAGTTTTACTGGAAACAGGCAAAGAAAAATAGCTATCGGCAAGTCGCAACTGGCAAAACGTATGACGTGTGGGACGAGGCGGTTAAATGCGATTCATTTTGGTGACCACCAAAGTCCTGGACGCTTCTTCAGGCTTTTAAAAAGCGTATAGGGCGGCGAGTTTTTGATAATTGCTTTATATGACGTAATTAATAGTAAGGAAAAAAGCTCCTAATAAATAAATAAGATGAGATAGATTGTTACACAGTAAGTTCCTACCTACATAAAACACTCAAGTTAAAACTTTTTTAAGCTTCAGGCAAAGAATACCAACGAGTTAGTTACCTTCTTAATAAATATTGTTAAAACCAAAATTGTAACAACGTACCAAAATAACCAACCAAGGTGTATCCAATAATAACAATGTAGAGGTGGATTTTTGTGGTGCTTACCTACGTTTTATGGTTTATTTGTATGGAATCAGTAATTGATAGAACCCACTAACTGAAGAGATATCTACTACCTTTTGTTAACACTCTTAGGCCATACACAGTACACGTTATGTAGTATCGCCCTTTTGTATCGCTGCGTGGAAGAATTTTATGAACATTTCGTTGGCAAGTAAACTAGTCAAGTGGCACTATTTTATAGAACTCTAGGCAGGATTGCTCTAGACGGAGGAAGTGGTTTTCAAAGCAAAATGTCCCCATGAGAAAAAAACGTTTGATAGGTTAAGTGTGCAAAATCATGGGTGCAAAACGTTTACTTATTAATCGAATTACGTTTTATACTTAAGGTAAATACGCTTTTACATCGTTTGCATCCTCATCTTAGACAAACGAAATCACCCCCTGACGGAAAAAGGGTGTCATCGACGGCCCACGTAATTTCGAGGGTATTTTTCCACGTTAATGTTTGAGGGCGCTAAAACTACTCCTCAATTGAAATGAAATAAGTTCCCAAAAAAATTCGGTTTCGGCGGGATTCGAACCCGCGCCCCACCCTAAGTACTTATAAAAAGTGCGGGTAAGCACTATAACAAAAAACCTTACTCCTCCATTTTCTGATTTTATTTGCGTAAGTAAATGCCGCCAGCAATAGTAAACATAACGGAGCCAAAGTGGGCTCGTAATTGAAGACTGATGGCTTTACGTTGTATAAAACAATAAATAAACAAGCGGCAAGAAGTATCTTCGGAATTTCCGCTTTAGTGGTTATTGAAAGTTGACAAACCTGTATACTTATTAGGAACAAGATTTTCGTTTTACTCGTTTCAAACTCCGACTACATGAGAATAGTCTGATTCTACCGTAACAAAGGTAGAATCGCATTATTGATTTGATGTGCTTACCCAAAGTTACCGTAATTTTCCTTGTGTCAGCCTCCTAGACTAAAAAAAAAATAACGTATAGTATGGTCTAGAGTCTAGGACCTAGACCATACTATACGTTATTTTTTTTTCTAAAACTAGGTGGGATTTAAAAAAAACCGTGTTTTGTGATCAAAGCAAACCCCCCCCTGAAAGTTTGGTCCTTCATTTTTTTTTTACACCCTGTGTAATTATTTTTTGCCTATTCTACATAAAAAACTACCTAAATAAATATGCATGGTAAAGAAAACCAACCATTTAGGTATACGTAAAAACGACAGGATTAAATCTTAGACTTTATTAAGAACAAAATATTATGTAGGTTAAGACTTATTTCATTGAATTTCTTATTTAACATATTCCTACAAAGCAAAGACAAAAACAAGGTCTGGTTTTAAACTTGCATTCAGTACGAGCTTATCATGCAATCGGCCACGTGCTCGCCGGTCGCCTAGACAGGGCGGCGACTGCGCCCACGCACCTATACTATACCTACCACGTATTATTTATTCGGCTTGCCCATCAACACCGGAAAAATTATTAATAGGCGCGATGAAAGATACGGAAAACGAAATATAAACAAGCTAAGGAAATAAACCCACTTATCGTTAGTAAGAGTAGGTATTAGTTCAAATGAAGAGCGCAATTCATTTTAACTCCACGTTAGGATTTTAAAGTTTTTTAGAATTTAATGTGCACGTACCGAGTGAAATGTTTTCCCGTGTGTTCTTATTTTTCTTAAATAACCAATTGAATTCATTTCTATGACTAAGCTATTGATAGTGCTCTATTTACTTATTTTTATATTATCAGCAAACGCATTCTGTAAAAATTCGAATTCGAACTCGAATTCACTCAAGTGACCAAATTCGAATTGTACGTCATTCTTTAGCGTAAATGTCAAAATCTCACTCAACTTAGTTCATATCATTACCGTTCGTCACCGAGGAGCATTATCGAGTTTTACAGAATACAAAACGTTAAATTCACTACGGATTCAGTTTAGTGAGGTTCGAAATGCAGTACCGCAAACGTGACTGCCGGTGTCATCTCAAAGTGTAACAAATTACTCAAAAACAATCAAAAACTATCATCGAATTTGTAAGAAAATATTGGATTGTTGTCATTCTACGAAAAGTAGGTCCTCTCGATCCGGGGGCTCTACAAGGCGCTAAAAAGAAGGTGGAAGGTGGACGATGGAAGTATTCGTTAGATAATGAGCACAGCCCATCCCAAGCACTCTGATATGTGGTAAGCACTCGCCACGTAACAGACTGTCTTCCTGCCGTATTAGTATAGAAGTACACAAAAGTAGAGTCTACTCTACTCAACAGTTTAGCAGATTAATTGCTTCAAACACATCCGTCACATACCTAGGTATCTCGGTCGTTATTCCCGAACAAAAACAAATCGAATGAAACTGTCAAACATGACCTAAAACGTTATATTTATCGGGTAGATAACCCTACCTGGCCCTTGAAGTATAAGCATATTCCTCTGTTAAGGGCCTGCTACTATCTGAGGCCTTAGTCCGAGTTAATTCAAAAAACATTAGTAGTAAACGAGAACCATTGATGTCTTCCACGAAAAAGGCTTAGAATGATACTATCATTCTAAGCCTTTTTCGTGTGCACAAACGAAGTGTAACAAAAAAAAAATAGGAAAAAAAAGTCTCGTTTTCTATTCGTATTAGTGCTATGCTTGAAAGCACTGAAGTTGTAATTATGTTTGCCAACTCACACAAACAAACCTTTATGATTGACGTGTTTGGGTTAGACTTGGTACGCTCATAGGACGCAAAGGAAATGCTTAGATTCGATGCAAGTACCCAGTAAAATGTTTTCCCGTTCGTTCTTATTTTTCATGAAACACCAATTGAAGGTATTTCTGTGACCAAGCTATGGGCGGCGGTGCTCTATCTACTTACTTTTATAACATCAATACCGCCAAAGCGACTGCCGCTGTCATGCTAAAGTGCAACAAATCACTCAAAATCATTCGAAAACTATTATCGAGTTTGTAAGAAACGATTGGGTCGTTGTCATACTACGATAAGTAGTTCCTCTCGTTCCGGTAGGGGCGCTACAAGGCGCTAAACGTATAGGAAGGACGAAATCGATGAAAGTATTCGAAAGATAATGAGCAAGGCTGGTGGTAAAATCAGGTGGTTTAACTGAGGATCGAAAAATCGGCCCTAAGAGAAAATAAATAAAAACAACAAATAAATAATGCTGGACAATGCAAACAGCATCATCTAGCCCAAAGCTAAGCACAGCTTGCTTGTTGGGTATTAGATGACTGATAGATATACTATATACCTAATTAATAATTTAAAAATCGGGTTGTTCGAACAAAGAACACCTTCTGGTAGATCTACAAAAGCACATCCCACTCTTTATTGAGTTTTAAACAAATTTGTCATTTATAGGAAAACCAGAACCACTCTATTCTTGAATTTATCGCTCAATAATCAAGTAACTAAATTGCAATTCTCATAAAATAATTCGAGTCTTATCTATGGTAAAGTAGGTACTAAAGCACTATCAGTCACTGTTATCAGCACTACTTCCAAACATCTGTTCTAGCTCCATTTCCCAATCCCGATACAATGGCACTCAAACAGATCGACTGTTTAGATAATATAGGGCCAATTAATTATGTAGTTCACTTATCGCACTGTCATAATTATATCATAACTGTCTCGATTGTAACTTACAGGAATTGTTATTGCCGAGTTCTGATAACGACAGGCCCGGAGCGAGGATGCTACTCTGAACTTTGAGTGTATGGTGTTATATCTCATCAGCAATAGTGAGAAGAATCGTGGCCAAGCTGTTGTTGGCAACGCATCGTTTGCAGATTATGTTTTCGGATTCATAAACCAAATTCAATTCCGACAGTTATCACATACAGTCCTGTCTCGTATCTCTCTAATTTGTTCCATTGGAATTAACGTCCAAGCAAAACCACGAACGAAAGTGAATAAAATCAGCTTCTCCTCAAGTAACCTCAAGTAGTCTAGGCATTTGAAATGCGATAATGTTTAGTTGCAATTGCTTCAAGTGGATTGGATTCACACTGACCGCTAGCTTCCACACCGGCAGAAAGAGAAACCAAGCAATCAGACAATTGGCAGTCCCACACATCTCGACTTTCATCTTCGGACGGAAGAAGCAATCAACTGATTGGGTTCTATCACTGGTAGTAGAACAGTGGAGTCTGTGGGTGTATGCCCTACGCCTACAAGGAAACGAAAGTAAGAAGCGAATTTATGATAGCTCGTTCAGGGCATAAATTTACAAGCCAAATGGTCCCTTAACAGGTGATAAATTACCCACACGTGCTTCGTGTCACAAAGGGCTTTTAATAGGCTTCGCTGTATAAAACGTATAAAACGAAGAACAAGTTGTTCTTCGTTTTATACATTCCCACTATGCTCGATTCCAAAGAACCGATACCGATTTCAAGTTTTAACGTCCATGTTGCTGCAAGCTCGCATTTAACAGTCCCCGTTTGAATGTGCGTCGAGTTTCTAACGTGGAATCCAGGAAGGTGCGCGGTGAATGCACTATATCAACGACAGAGGCGAGCGTCTAGTAACATCAATTTACTTTAGGATGTGATGCGAGCGTGACTAGACGTGACAAATCTCGACAAATCGCATTCGTCTTGACCGGATAAGATAGATCGGCCAATCGGTCTCCCCAAATACCGGCAAGGACACTTCCATCTGCTTTATTTGTGACGGCTCGGTGAATAGCCGGCGTCCGGCGACCCACGTGCGCCCACGTCCCTAACTAGTCATTCCATTTGGGAGGAGTCAGAAGATGCTTGCACTTGAGATCGTCGGCAAATGCAGCTAGTGTTGATTTACGAGCCATGCCCAGGCGATGTAGCAGCGATGATAAAGTCCTATGTTATTCTATTTACTATAGGCCAGATAGGGAATGGAGATGTTTATTACCAGGAAGTTCTTTAAGCATGGTAGCTAACAATAAAATTGTTGTTAATTCGAAATAATATTGAGACGTTAGTTCAAAGCCGGGTTTCAGTTATCTGAAATTTACTATTTCTAATTCAATTGCTAGTAGATAAGTAAATTATAAACAGTTAATCCTTGTCTGTTAACCAGGTACCTACCTACATTAACTATTAATGTAGTACCTGTCTAGTTTTAGTAGATATAAATGCAACGATTTCTACGAAAGATTTATCAAAGTGAAGGGCTATTAAAACGAATCTTAACTTTAATCAACGCCATAGGTATTTAGTCGTAAGACAGGAATAAAACGTTAGAGTAAGAGGACCATTAGTTTAATGCAAACAGAAAGTGGTTTTAGATTAGAGTCAGATCTACCTGTCTATAAACATCGGGCATAAACTTATAAAGGTGCCTATTGGCACTAAAAGTGGTCCGTGAGTGAGGCTTATAACAAGGTCAGCCTTTATTTCAAAACCTCTATACCTAATCACTCCTTGACTTTTCAATGTCAAACAGAGACGACCAAGTTGAAAGATAACGTCTTACGCAGTTAATAATTACGAGTTGAGTTGGGTCGGTAAAAGATGCAAAACAAATTGATTGCAGTCTGGAAGTAATTCAATTACATAATAAAGTTTATTTTCAGAAAAATAAAACAATTGCAGCAGCTGTTCTGCATGTATTGCAGGAACACATTCTCAGGTGCCGCGTGTCGTGTTACTTACGAGTAGGTGGTGTGGAGGTGCATACCTACGTGGTAGGTAATAAACCGAGCACTTACTTGAAACAAAACACAACTACATACATCGAAGTGCTATGAAATTTAGCTTTGAACGGTACGGCTAACGTTTGTAGAATCTTTGATCTACACACAAACCGATGGATGCTATTTTATGGACTAGACACCGAATCCGCCAATTAAACTCGAGCGAAAATACACTCCTTTATAAAAATACAAATAATCGGCGACAGCCGCTTAAACCCTAAACATGTCAACAGAGGTGACTGTTAACAGAGGAAACTATGGAGTGGAGGACATTAATAAAATAGGAAATTTATGCCCGCGACTTACTCGCGTTATTCCTGTATTAGAAGTGGAATGACTCCTTCGCCAGGACATACTCTACAATGAAGGAAGATACGTTCAGTCGTGCAAAGGTAGAGAGAAACTTTCACATATGATGACACCTGATGATGGATAAATTAGATTTATTGTCACTTACCAGTTCGATAGCCGGCGTTGGAGAGGTAAGTAGCGAAGGTGTTGGTCTCGTGCTTGGCCTGCCACATCGGCGAGGAGCAGTTGTCGTTGTTTGTGTACACGTTGTGATTGTGCACGTACGTCCCAGTGAGCAGGGAACTCCTGAGGACAGAGAATCTGATCAGAAACATAACTTTTGCTGAGTCATCACAAAAGTCCGTACGTTTGGTTTGACAGCCTGTACAAGCGAGTAAAGGCCATGACTCTGCTCTAATGTGGATGCGCTGGTTATGGCAAGGATAGAGGGAAATTTCCATAACTTGAAAGTAATGGAGTCAACGCACGGCGACAAGTTTACAAAACACAGTCGGCTGTAATATTCATTAAAAAACTGAAATTAAAGTCACTTCATTGTCATTGTCTTCACTAGCCCGCTGAGCTGTGTCGTCGAATTTGTTGTACCTACTTCATAAGAACCGTTGAAGATTATTGTTATGCTTTTACAAAGGACTAGTAGAATAATGACCGTGTTTTATTGCGCTTGCGACAGACGAGACGATGTATTTACAGTAGTTCCGCGATTGCGGTTTATAGTTATAAGTAGATACCTATCAACCGTATTTATTGTATTAATTGTACGTTGTCCGTAAGTTTGTATTTACTATGGACCTGTGTAGTCTGAAAACAAAGAATTTAGTTTGATTTATTATAAGAAACTAGTTGTCAACTCACCTTGATGGACAGCACATAGGTGTCGTGGTATAAGCGTGCCGGAACTCAGCACCGGCACTCCTGATAGCTTTCATCGTCCTCGGCATGAAGTTCAGGCTGCCCAGCTCCACATCTTGATCATCAGTCAATATCAAGATGATGTTGGGTTTCCTCTCCCTCGGCTGGGGAAACGGAATAAAGCCAGGCCGTTCGGAGTTTTGCCACTTGTTTGGCGTCTTCATTTTAGATCTTGTAGAGTTCTCTTTCAGCGGTACGGAATGTGGTCTCTCTGGCTTGCTCTGATTGTTGAGCTTTCTCATCGAGTATTTTTCTAAGCTTTTATTCAATTGCTTCTCAGCTTTGCGAGTTTTTTCTTCCTTTTTTGGACTAAAAGGTTCGATAGTTCGGTTCGCGCTATCTTCCAGGGAGTAGCTGTCAGAGCCCTTTCTTCTATCTCTCCTTATCTCATGTTCCCAAGTCCTACGCCTCTCTGAGCGGTATCTTGAGCTGTTTTTGTGCCTTAGATATCTCCTCTCGGGAAGTTCCGTAAGCGTTCCATTGAACGTGGTTCTGTTCCTGTTGTTCTCTCTCCTCAGCTCTCTCGATCTTGAAGTCTCCTCTTCTTCGAAGGAATTCCTCTTCCCTGATATCAGTATGCAATTCCACGTAAGTAGTAAAGATATCAACTTCAAATTCATATTGCTTGGTATGAATTGACTCTAATGAAATCACAATTCAAATTCTTGGAAGTAATGTCCTAGCTCTTTGTAGCTAAGTGGTTGAGGAATCCAGCGGCCGACACGGATTTATCGTGAAATGGAATGCCATCTTGCCACACCTGCAACAATAGAAAGTCAGCATGAAATGAAAATTGATACCTATTATAGCTTAGGTAATTTATAAGAAGACACATAGTACAAGTATTTACTACGATTCGAGTGCTCAAAAAACTGGGATATACTTTCTGGGCCTATTTATTTTAGAAGCCCAATTTAGCGTTGCAATATCAAATTCGACCGAAGTGGGCTTAAATGGCATTCGACCAGGGGCATCAATCGCAAATAGCTTTTAACTGAATTGCCTCGATATTGGTCGGGTCGGGCTGCTCTAGCTTTTAAATAAACTGCGCAATTCACCACGAGGGGTGTTGGATTTATACTAGCTGTTTACATTGATTATTTAGGTGATTAGTTGTTCAGTTAGGTAAATGCACGTTCGAATCAATTTCGCGGTATGGCATGGGTAGTTTGATAAGAGCATCAGCTTGATTGATAACCGGATCCTTGTCGGCGTAGGTGCAGATTCGGTTTTGGCAGAATAGGTCATTTCGAGAATGGTATTTGCGTATGATGAATTCCCGTTACGGGCTTCGTGTATTTATTTCCATTTAGGTAGGTATGTGTAGCGAAACTTACTACTGCTTTAATATAATTTTTTTATACTGAAAGGTAATAGAAAGAAATAGATTCTGGCTGGTGAAACTGGAAATATTTGCTAACCTTTTAATTTAAAGTACTACATTAATTCTGAATTCTGCAAAAAACATTGATGTTTTGTTGTGATTTTGAATCACCATTTCACAAGTCCGAAATTGTAGAAAACCTAAAAAGGTGGAGCGTAAGGTAAAAAACTAGACTTAGCTCTTTTTCAGTGTCAACAATCAGCGTTATTGATCGATATTTTAAGTAATCGATCACACTGAGGTGCATCATCACATCATCAGCGAGAAGGTAGATACCTACTGGCAGTAGGTACCTACTGTAAGCTGTGTTTGTGGTGGTTCAAGATTTATGTGCTGTAACTGCACCCTAAGTCCCTACTTAATTGATGAGAGGGAGAAGCGATTGATGTGGTGGCACGCGTCCTCGGAAGATGCTATTTCCGCTCTCACTTAAAACTACTTCTTGGATATGTTATATGATATTGCGAAGGTCGTAAAAAGAAGATAGCAAAGGATTTCACTTGAACATCCTAAATTATTCCACATCTTTTATTAAAAGTTGTCTCCTAAAATATTCCTTATGTTTTATTCACTTTGGCAAAAATCTTTGCAGCGCCACATTTTCACGATAAGTACAAATGCATAGAATAATTATTTTGAGGTGATATTGAAATAAAACAAGGAAGTCGAAAACAGCAAATTATCACGTATTAGGACGTAAACACCTATTCGACCAAATTGGACGTCGTTTGAGCAGTTCAAATAAGCCTAGTTGTTTTGTTGTTTATACGCAAATAGCCTTTCAGTGGTGCTAACCAAAACTTATGAAACTCACGTACAGAAAACGTGTAGAGCAGTTTCATAAGCCTACAATGAATTAATTTCTGCTGACTTAACTAGAGCTCACTGGAGTAGAGTCACCGGAGTGGCGCAGCCGGATATTACAGTGTGGAGAAAAATATCGTCACATTTTTAACTTCAAAAACAGGAAGATTTTCTATGTTTGGCTGTGTGAGGGTATTTGACTCTATATGAGAAAAAAATATATTATTGAGATAGCGTTAGTTACAACAGTCGGAAAATTTTAATTTTAGTTAGAAAAAGGCCATGAAATAGTAGGCGCAGTGTTGGTCATACGGCTGTGTAGGCTAGCTAAAAAGTATCAACTGTCATCAGCAACATGGGCGCATTTTTGGTCAGGTACCTACCACTCAGCCAAGACATCATGGCCACAGAGCAATGCGTCCACTGTGTCCAGCGTTCTTGTCAAGTTACGCGTGCAACTTGAAAAACCTGTAAATTTTAAACTGAAAAAATATAAAAGAAATATTCACTTTATATTAAACCTTTCAAAAATAGGTGTAATACCGTAATGATAATTATTTCGCTATTGTATAGAAAAAGATCCCAAGATGGTTTTTGTTTGGTGAAGCTCCCACTACTATATGCTCCTTGTTTGGAGCTCGTGTCAACACGAGAACGTACTTTAATAGGAAGAACCCGTATGTAGGCAAAGAACTAAAAAACTAAAGCCGATTTTGTTCTCCCACCCTCGGCTTTGTCTTGTTAGCGGGATTTCTACCGCATTCTCAGTTATAATTTATAATGTATTTAACTGGGGCAAATTTAAATAACCACACTATCTAACTCTGAGTAATGTAATCATCGCGTGTAACAATTGCTACTATTTGGTCTGATATAAAACGAAGCTGAAATTTGCCAGAGTGTTTAAACTATGTAAATATATGGCCAATTTAACTAGAAGTAATTATTTCGATGCTGCTGGTTATCTGCTTCGGTTGACAACCGTTACCCTAATCGCAACCATTTCTAGTTTAAAAAGTCTCTATTCCGGCAAAAAGTAAATCAGCGAACTCCAGCGCGCTTTTAATTAACTTTGCGAAACGTTAGTTCTGTACACTGTTGGTCCAACAACAGTAGCACCGAGCAGTGTGCAGTCTGTTTATGAGGAGAAAGCACGAAGGTTTGTTGCAAAATAGGCTATTAAAATGCTTATTTTGGGTTTTGTTTTAGTTTCAGCTGCGGTAAATTATTCTGAATAGTTTCAGGTATGTTCAGGCAAGACGGACTTGCCTTGGAGTAAAGTTAGACCTCGGTTATCCGTTTAGATTAGGTAAAAAGTAGTTGCGACAGACGAATATTTTGTGAACATAACAAGATTCTAAAAACAGGAACCCCAGCTGCGCAGCTTCGAGCTCATCCACGTCGTTGCGTAGTTTATTTCTTTGTATATTTTCCAGTGAGTACAGATATTATTGGATACCTAAAACATGAGTAAAAGCAAAATGAAGGCTCCTACAGAATCTTCCTAACGACGTAATGCTTGTACCTAATACGCAATCAGCAAGCCCACTCCAAACTGCTTAAACATTCAAAAGCTCATTACCGCTGCTAACTAAATGCATCCTTAAACGGAGGTAAAGCTTAACCTTTTAAGTTTTTAAGTGCTCATCTTCTCCCCATTAAGTTAAAGGGCTAAGTTAACGTTATCTATTAAAGTCGTTAAGAGACATAAGGAAAATATAGAAATTGCTGGAAATTCTGTTTAAATTCTCCTATTTCCATCGCAAATTTTATTTACTTATGTACCTACTCATTTTATGTAACCAGACTAAGTAAACCCATGGGTTACCATCAAAACGAGTGGATCGCACTATTTTCTTTGGCTCTGAAGCAGAAACCTTTCACAGCGCAGTGCGAGTTGAATTTTCACGTTTTCAATGTAAGCACGGTAGAAAAATATGTGAAAATAGGTCAGCTGAATTACTTTACCATATTGTAAGAAATCTAGGGCCTTTGAATTTATGTTAAGGTGCCCACTTTAGCAGCTTTCATTAAATCCTCATACTTCTGTTTGCAAAGATAAAGTATCACAAACGTTTAGAAAACGGGATTTTCTCTATCCTTCCTCGTTAAAAGGTGGGTTTAACGAGGAAGGATAGAGAAAATCCCGAATCCGAGCTTATGAATAAGGAATAAGTACTACATCAAATGCAATTACAGGGTTTATAAAATATGAATGCGATATTTATCTACAGTACTTGGTTGTAACTCGTATATACTTAAGTAACCACAGTATTTTTCTTACAATTCCTTTCCTTGAATATTAATTTTAGGTAGGCAAATATAAATTGCACCACCAAACTCCCGCTCCACGTCTTTGGAGTTCTCCCACTGGGGCCGGCCATATCTCGCGAAGAACCGATAACCGCTTGGGTAAACGTGTTCTTGAGTGGAGACCGCGACTCGGCAAATGTAATGTAGGACGCCCTCCGACCAGGTGAATGACGATTTGCGAAAGACTGCTGGCAGATGCTGGATGCGGCAAGCTGAAGACAGGGCGCTATTGCGCTCATTAGTCGGACGAAGGGTTCCGTACCATTATCTTTAAAAACGGCAAAAAAATCACGTTTGTTGTATGGGAGCCCCCTTAAATATTTATTTTATTCTGTTTTTAGGCCACCAGGCTGTATCTCATGAACCGTGATACTTAGACAGTTGAAATTTTCACAAATGATGTATTTCTGTTGCCGCTATAACTACAAATACTAAAAAACCGAATAAAATAAATATTTAAGGGGGCTCCTATACAACAAACGTGTTTTTTGCCGTTTTTACAAATAATGGTACGGAACCCTTCGTGTGCGAGTCCAACTCGTACTTGGCCGGTTTTATTTATTGAATGCTTTTGTATTGACTCGGACTAAAGATACAGATAGTTTTAGCGTAAACTACCAAAAGTACCTACCAAGGTAAGGGACAAAACACAGGTCATCTCAAACACTCGGCTTTTAATAATATTCAATAAACCGAAAGCTTAAATTTTTGTGGAAGACGTGAGTGTGCCATATCCCGCGTGAGCACTGTACAGAAGTATGTAAGCAATCCTATTGCATAGAATGTGACCTGCGGCACAGTGAGTTGGCTTTACTAAGCTAACGAGCTTGCCACTTCGAAAGCTTAAGGCTTGGTCGCTGATTGCCTTCATATGGGCGCGATCACGAACGCACTCTTCGACACTTAAAGTTGTTTTATAAATGCCTACATTCAGGAGAATGTGAGAGGAACTGGGTGTTTAGAGGTTGGAAATGGAATATGAGACTTGATAGTGGTAGGTAATAAAATTCATGACGGCTCTACATCGAAAGTTTTTGATTTTATTACAAGCAACACGCTTGGCTTTGCACGTATAGGAGAGAAAGTTTAAAAATATGTTTCCCACTGGTGTAGTTAATTTCGTAATTTTTTCTTTTCATACTACACCGTTGGTTTACGCGGTGCACTGCACGCCAGGAAATCTCCCATATTCATATAATCATCGTCATAACTCAGCCAATTTACACAAAACTTTAGCGAATTCAAACTTTCCCCATGAATCATTCCACTCATTGGTGAAAAACTTTTTTTTTTCATAGTCTATTATAGACCTTAGTTTGACCACAATCTCACCTGATGGAAAGTGGAGATATGGCCGACGATGTATCGCGAAGGTCTCTAGAAGATAACTCAGCCAATTTACACAAAACTCTAGCGAATTCAAACTTTCCCCATGAATCATTCCACTCATTGGTGAAAAACTTTTTTTTTTCATAGTCTATTATAGACCTTAGTTTGACCACAATCTCACCTGATGGAAAGTGGAGATATGGCCGACGATGTATCGCGAAGGTCTCTAGAAGATAACTCAGCCAATTTACACAAAACTCTAGCGAATTCAAACTTTCCCCATGAATCATTCCGCCCATTGGTGAAAATCTTTTTTTTTCATAGTCTATACACCTTAGTTTGACCACAATCTCACCTGATGGAAAGTGAAGATATGGCCGACGATGTATCGCGAAGGTCTCTAGAAGATACCTATTCACTCTTGTCTTATAGAGACCCAGGTTGTCACTGACCGAAAAAACAGCAGCAAGTAACGTGTTCCAAACCCCAGGGGTACGAATGATGAAGGTGGAAGAAAAACGCTTAGTGGCGAATGGTGCAATCAGGTCATTTAGTTCCTGTGAGCACTCTCCGAAATGTATCCAATAAAAGATCGATAGACGAGCGACCTTGTGGTGGTGTTCGAGACATTGTACCTTAGTCTTTGCAAGGTACTGCTCGTCAATGAGTCTGAGGCTCTTCGTTCTATGGAGTTTAAGGCTGCAAGCTGGTAGGTACTTGGCCGAGCCGTCCCAAACATGGCAGCAATACTGCAAACCAGACCGGACCTGAGCTTGATAAAAGGACAGAAGCTGTTCCGGTGTGAAGTATCGCTTATCCTTGTTTAGGATCCCTAGCTTCATGTCTGCTTTTTTAGCCTTTGACTCGATGAAGACTTCTAAGTTTAGAGTTAGCGTGACCGTGACACCGATGAGCTCGAGTCGATGTTTTCTAGGTACCGGCACATCTCGGAAAACTGGAACCTGGACAAACGGTTTTAGTGTTTTTGAGGCATTAAAGTTGACCCGATCGGCCTCGCCCCAATCTGACCATATGCAAATCCGTACGATGGTTTTTGCGTTTATCGCGTTCACAGAGATACAAACTGATCTGAAACGACTGACTATCTGATTGTAGCTACTTAGGTGTGGTGGCTCTGAAAAGGGCTTTGCTACAGAATAAAATTCAATGACCAATTCAATTCAATTGTCGCAACATTGTATTGTGATTGTCAAATTGTGTTTATTGCTGGTTCCCATAAAGGACAATGCCAAGTGACTGACTAAACGATTTCTGATTAGAAGGCTGTCTACCCTCATAGTATTTTATTTGTGAGACCGTTTAGAAATGTTTATTGTCATTGAAATGCTACGTTCTAATGATTCTGGACATTTTTATAGGGCTTTTTGACCGTTGGTTATGGCACCTAACTACCGAGTGGCAGTGGCCATAGGTTCTGTATTTATTTGTATTTATTTATTTACCATTCCGTTACTTAACATAACTTAGGCAAATCAGAATTTAAATTTTTGATACTATAACAGTTTCCCAGCTTCCTCCGATAGAGAGGAACCCCTCTCTATCGGAGGAGGCTGGGAAACTGTCTAAGCTTTATAATCAGGCAGATAAAGAACGCCATTAATGTTTTGTTCCATGTTGCCCTACATATTTAGTTTAATTGTTTCTTTCATTAATTTTTCTTGATCTTTTTGTAATTTTTAGTAATAAAAAAATATGGGTTCTTTTTTCCTTTTGAGGTACGGAACCCTAAACAATATCATAAAAAATCCTTATATCGCGTACACTGCGGAAACTATTGACAATTGAGTAAAGTGATGTACTGTAATAGTTTTATAGAAGACATCAATATCTACAAAAAAGTCCGCAACACCTCACTATTACTGTTATGTTATGTCACAATAACTACTTTTCCATGTTAAAAATGCACTAGTAACGCCGAAAATCCTAATACCGCGTAATATCTAAATAAAACACCATCTAGCTTTAAAGTAACCAGAGCTTGTGTTACTGACGTTATGGTAGAAGATAACTTATTTTATTATTCATAAATAACACCGAGGCCCGTAACAAATATCTGCAGGTTGTACAAACATGCGTCCCGCGGCGGAAATCGAGCCCGCTTCCGCTGTCATCCATTAATAATGTAATTTATCAGCCCAGTTCCGAGGTATTCAAAAGTATTTATTGCAAAACATCGATCGAAAGGAAAGATATGAGAATTTTATAGACCAATCAAAGATCGAATACCACAATTAGTTACAAATTAGTTCGCAATTAAAGTCGGCCGGTAGTCGTAAACCACATACCTCAGGTAGACCACATTTTTACACAAATCACACTAGGATTTTTAATTACCCTATGTTTTTAACTGGAGCGATGCATATTAATATGGGAAAATACTAACGAATATCAAATCAATATTAATAATTAAGTGTCGTGTTTTTTTTTTATTGAGTGTCAGAAATGTCCATATCCCATGACCTTTTTTGTATTAAAAAATTTGTAATTCAATTTATAAAAAGAGTTTTTAATTTCCGTTATAAGATAACGTCATAATTTCGGAATAGATTTTGGTTTCGTACACCCATTCTGGTGCACCTTGTAAAGCCGAATATCTGCGGTAGGTACTGGGTACTTTAAGTAAGGTAACCTACTTTTAACATTCCTGTAAAAATAAAATTGTTTTCGCCCTCCATCGCATGTGGGTTTTATTATTATGACTGTTTTATAAGAATTAGGTAAAAAAAACGTTAATTGTTATTCTTTTTAAAAGCAGAAAAAAATACTAGTAAAATCCGGATAAATCCCTGGACCTTTAATAGACCTTATCGAAAAATATAAAAGCTATGTTCATTTCATATGAACGTAACAATTAAAAAAATCTAAAGCTTTCAAAAATACCTTTAGCACGTAATTTAAAAAAAACATAAAAGTGAGGTGTAGTATGTACCTACTATTTCATAAGCTAGATAAGTTATATTCTTTCTATAAAGCAACCGTAGTCAGATGCAGTCGTTTTAATTACCAAGACTTACTTCCCTTCATGCGACCCTGCCAGCTAATATTATTTTTTCAGAGACAAACTAAACTAGCAAGCTATGCGTCTCTGCCTAGACTAAACAATGATAAACGAGACGCCATAACTCGTGACCTTTGCGGCGCTTGCACTGTTTGTTTTATTTCACACGTCCAAACTAAACATTTGTCTCGAGTGCCGCATTTGGTCTTTAATTCTAGGGATAATAATTCACATTAAGTTTATTTTAAAACCAGGGTGCAACATTCATCATCGGTAACAATAACAACCAACACGTCATCATGTCGTACTCAAGATCCTTGTCAAAAACAATAGATGCACAAAAAATGGTTCTCTGGTTTACAGTATCTAGGAAATACTTAGACAGCGGGTTAAATTGTTTAAGAGTAAATATGAATAAATAGCGAGTATGCATACGTTTTTGGTAAATGAATAAATACGAAACACTAATACGTGAAACTGCCATAATGAACCATTGCGTTCTCATTCTATTTATTTATTTTATTTTATTTATTTATTGGTGTAATTGGAACGACCTTAAGCCAATTATACTAATTACAGTAGGTTTTAATATAAAATATAGTTTAATAAGTAATACGCTAGTAATAGTATTTTATATTTTCCTAAAATATTTATGCGTAGTTATCATCATCAACAGCCTATGTTAGTCGACAGCTGGACATAGGCCTCCCCTATATGAGCGCCATAGCGCCTTGTCTTCAGCTTGACGCATCCAGCATCGGCCTGCAGTCTTTCGCAGGTCGTCATCCTACCTGGCCGGAGGGCGTCCTACACTACATTTACCGAATCGTAGTCTCCACTCAAGAATATGTTTACCCCAAAGGCTGTCGGTTGTTCGCGAGATATGGTCGGCCCACTGCCACTTCAGCTTGCTAATTCTTAAAGCAACGTCAATAGCTTTGACTCTCTGTCGGAAGTATTAGTTACGAATCCTATCCTTCAGAGAAACTCCGAGCATTGCTCTATGCGTACTAACCGAATTCCTCCAACCAGACTAATCCGAGTCGGTTTCTAGTTTAGCTGGTTTATTTGCTTGTTTTGCTGAGCGCGCGCCAAAACATTCTAAAATACACATTTAGTTTTGATGCAGTAGCGTTGGGCGGTGCAAAAGTATACAGCTTATATCGAGCTCTACGTGCTCCTCGTGTAGAGCCGTAAATGACATTGGCGATCGACCCCAGACAATGTGTTGATTACTAAAAGACATTTACCAGCACATCTGTTCTTATAGGTACCTATCTCTGATACTTTATAATGGGTGGAAAGAGTCACTCAATTATGAGGTTTTTTTAAGAAAAAAAACGCGTTAAAAAACTTTTTGATTTCCTGAGAATCAACTCCAACAAGTTAGTTTGCTCTACATAAAGAGACTATTATCTAAAAATGTTACTGCTTTTGCGAAAAACTTTTTAAAACAAGCACTACCTACCTAGTCCGTTAATATACATAAGTATATAGGTATATCCAAAAGTTTCTTGCGCTTGTCATGCAGCACTCTTGTATTAGAAATATAAACACTGTCTTAAACCATTACAAGACTAAGTTTCGGAAATGCTGGACAATTCACACAGCATCAATAATAATAATTATTATTTTTTTAATCTGTTTTTTAGGGTTCCTTTTGCAAACTAGTTATGTGCGATGGTACGGTAGGTATCCTTCGTGTGCGAGCCGACTCGCACATGGCCGGCGTTATTTGTATAGCTTGGTAAAAACAGCTGCTAGCGACGGCCAAACATTGCAATTTTCATCAATGCACATAGGTTCTGTATAATAATTATTGTCTATGGTGTTTTAATCATGATAAGATAATAACTATTTGATTTTAAGTCTTTGAGTGATTTCACATGGTTTGTGCGATCAAGTAGAGGTCAGGGAATATCTTCAATTAAATGCAATAATACCTACCTAGATAATATGATGTGCCCTCTCCATCGATCAAGGTATCCGTCGCGGATACCTGAACTCCGAGTCCATTTGACGAAAGTCTCGAGACGTGATCGTGACGTCTCCTTTTCCCTTAAATGTATGTATTTTGTTACAGCGCCTCTATCGTGCAGACAGGGGACTACATAAATCTCATAAAAATATGAGACGTCCGAATCTCGGTCTTGATACTATCGTCAAATAGACTTGGGGTTCTGATCGAAGGCCTTGTCGTATAAAAACATGAACAATTTAACATTCAACTTTAAATAAGAATCTACCATCGCATAATACCTAATTTACCCAGGTTTTCTCAAGCATAGCTACTAAGCATAACAACACTTTATCCATAAAGATACAAGAAGCATACCTTCTTGTTGAAGTATCAAGTTTTTAATCGTAAAAACTAGTCTTGTCTCTTGTCTCTCAGACCTACTATCTCTAAAACCACAGCCGCAATACCACATTTTATCACATCGTGCGTTTTAATTTGCCTCAAACATGGCAGCATCCTAAAATGGCAACATTGTCATGTCTAGTGGTAGGTACAGGTAATGCCAATGGCAAGGACAAAAGTGGCGTGGAGCGAGGAGGCAGAAGAATATCTACACTAATAATGTATTTGATGGAGGAAAGATTTGTTTGTTTGAATTGAATAGGCTTCGAAACTACTATGGATCGAATTATTAAATAATAAACGCGGTACTCGTACCTACGTAAAATTAATGGCAGTGCCATAATAAGGTAGGTAGCAGGAGGTACCCAGTACCCACCTACGTCACGTTGTCAACGTGCTTACATAACATGTCTAACAATTTCCAGAAAAGGTGGATAAGTCCGATTTATGCCAACCGTCTTCAAACGCTACGTGGTAATGTACAACAATATCCCAATAAGGCGGTGGTCTTCCATAACTCAGCTGCAGGTATTTTTACAGGTTTTGGAGCATTCTCCTATCTTATCACAAGAAATTACCATTTCAGTTAGGTATTTCAATTGTAGAACCGAGAACTAAAATAAACTTTTATGAATAAACTTTTAGGCCCAAAGCTTTTAATATCCAAATATGCGAAAACCTTTAGGATTGCTGATATTTTTGCTTTTTCCGAAATGTTTTCGATAAAGGAAAGGTCACCCGAACCTAAAGACAATTCCATCCATAGTCGAACCATTGTGTGGGCATACAAATCGCCATTAGGTACATTTCGAGGCACAGAATAACGGATAACTGTGGAACCCATTCTTCAGAAGCCCCTCAAGGTACGAGGGTCGAGGGTTGGCGTTTAATATCTGCCGACAACTCGACGTCAAATATTTGCAGTGTTGCCAACTTGACGACGTTTTGGGTTTGTTTCTGTAAGGATCTGAATGGATATGAATCTGAATTTCAGCTGTTGAAACAATAAAGCTATTGAAATTAAAATCATTCGTTTTCCTTCTACAGGGTTGGAGGATATCTGTAGGTATAGTTGACGTTCATAAAGGAGAAAAACAAGGAACAAAGATGAGGAACGTTTTCATAATGGCTAGGAAATAGAAGGAGATTTATAGACTACCTACTGCTAGCGGCTTCGCACGCTCTTTTCCGAAATAAAAATAGCCTATGTCCGTCCCAAGGGTACCAAAATTTTAATAAGTTCAGCCGTTTAGCTGTCAGAAGGTAACAGACGGACAGACAGAGTCACTTTCGAATTTATAACATTAGTATGAATGATGAACTACCTAATTCACAAATTTGAACTTATTTTAACGCAGTTAGTCTAATACTACGTAAGATTTTTAAATAAAGCAATCAATAACGTTGGCTGTAGGTACCTACAGACAGACGACGGATGAAACCGATATGAAAAAGAAAGGGCCAGATATGGCCAAACACGACTCAGGTGGCAACAATGCATATTTGGCTTGGGATTTCTGTGTCACTGACATGTGCCGAGGATTTCCTCGAAACAAATGTTTATTTTGCTAGTCAGCGTGTTTACCTACTAGGTACCTATACTACCGGCACAATTCAACACGTCTGTGTTTGCTTACATAATTTTAATGATTTCGACGAATTATTATTTTCAGTGTAGTAGGTTCCCACGATATGCCCTGCATATTGCAAATTTCGTCAGATTCTGCAAATTTTGTAATAGCATTTTGCAGATGTTAACTTTATTTTTTATCCGACCGAAGCAGGAAATTGTCGTGTCTTGTATTTATTATGTATCTATTTAAGAATTAAGATAATATCCTCAGCCTTCTAAATTTAGTGTAAACTCGCGTAAGTCCTTTTTACAATGCAATTTCATCTAACGAAGGAATGGCAGTAATGCCCCAGAAATGGCCACCTGCTTTAATTAAGCTCTGGAGCATATTTACGAGGATTCCGAAGTTTTCTCCGGGACATGACATCGCGTGGGAATATTGCGCGAGAGGTTTATGCCTCCGTTGGGTGCTGGAGACATTCCTCTCGCTATTGAAGTTCCAGAGCATCGCACTGGTAATTTGAAAAATAACCTCGTCGGTACCTGCAGTATTTTTGCTCACTTACTTATCTTTTACAAAGAAAGAAATACCTAAGTAGCTTAGTCGGGTACATACTTGATGAAATGATCTACGCGTAGGTACGCTTTATCATGATAACTTCAAAAACACGTCCGGGTACTTCCGCTAATGAAGATATCAGAATTGCGGTGTACCTACTTCCATATAAGTACCCATTATATCCTGTGAAACATCTCCTCTGCATACAAATGGTTTCATTTTGATAAAGGCTCCGATACAATACGTGCGTGCTAGGCCCTTCCGACCGGCTTCGCTATCGGGTATGGTTAAAACCTTGAACTTCCCCTTTGAACTTTTGAAATCCCTTATGACTATAGTATCTTACCTACCTACTGGTAACCGTAACTGGAAGGTAGCGCTGGCAGGTTTCATTATAAATTAAAACATCGAAGACCAAGGAGTTGAAATTATATTATTTTAAGGTGACGCAAAACATCAGAAGTGCAAACGACAGCCAGCGAGAAGTTTCACAACTTCTCTCCCAGCGGAAATGCAACGAAATGGGTACAAATTTGATGTCCCAGCAAAGCTCCGCGACGTAAACCGACACTCATAACAAATATAGAAGATATATGATGCTTTAACGTAATCTCATGTGGACAGCTTTAAATCTTTCACGCTCCCTTAACTAGTAAGAAAATAACGCTCTATCATCTGTATTTATAACGGACATAAAGCACCATTTTGGTTATTATAAACAAAACAAAGCATTCTGTTTGAAACAATTACACATAGGTACTAAAAGTTTATTATATTTTCATGATTTCATGGAATCCATCGTTTTTTCATTATATACTCTGAAGGCAACCGACCAAAAAATTGGTATTTGCTTATTTTGTAGAAACCCTAGTAACCTAAGTAGACGTAGCAGGATGATGATATACACGTGTGTATCTATCAAACATCCCATTGTGTTCTGTGTTCGAAACTGAACCCCCCCTTATAGTTTGGTCCTTCATTTTTGTTACACCCTTTATAGCAACTAAAGGTTAAATATACTTAGCACTTAAATCTCTCATAAAACCATGCAATGCAATGCAACTTGCTGAACCTTCAATTCATATACGTGACCTGTAGGCGTACCTATGAGAAAACAAAATGAAATGAGTGGGACCTGCTTAGTAGTAGGTGAGGCATGCCTACGAATACCTGTATTTTGAAATACTGCATGCAGTACAGTCATAGTCAAGTCACCAACTTATATGTAGGTAAGGTACGCTACTCAACGTGATAGAGCGCAAAGCATAACAATTTGCACAATGATACATTAAATTTCATGGAAAACGTCTAACCATAATACCAAGCTTTCTATGCAACCGACGATGCATTCCTTCTATTAAGTCAGAAACACCTGAGGTGCCGTATTTGGTACAGCCCTTAAGCGAACATATGACAGAGATGCAAGTCCTGCCCCATTCCTGCCCAAACATGGCTAAGCAACATTTTGAAAGACGGGTATAGAGGACTCAGGGACCGATACTCGTTTAAAAGCTGTAGGTAAGGCCTTACTGAAACGCAAAGGAAGAATATCTATAAAACCTTAAGAAGCTCCGTTTTGAAGCAGAGCCAAGGTAAAGGCATTTAAAATTGTAAAATGTCCGTAGTCGACGCTTAAGCACTCAACCTACCTATAATAGAGATACTACTTAACAAGCACCTGTGCAATTTCTGCAAGCTACATTATGGTGGTTTTAATCTGAAGTCCGCAATGTCCACAGTCAGTGGTTACTAAACTAACAGGTTTAGTAAATCGAGACGGTTATTCACAGACCGGTTACACTTACACCGGCGCCAAAACTTCTAGCCTACGCCTCTGCCAATGGGCACAAGCAACAATAACACCATAGGTTTATTTAATGGGCAAGGAGACAGGTATGAATATAACAAAGAGCACCATTCATAACGTCAAGATTTCCCTTGTGAACGACACCGTGGGCATAAGAGCGTATAAAAAAGGGGTTGGCGCCCTTAGCGACAAGCTGAGACCACAAAAACTGGTGAAGTGAAGACGCAATGCATCAAACATCTGATTTAACAAGTTCAGTAACAATTACATTAATCTTATTAAGTCGTCCTCAAACTTTGTTTTGTATAATTTCAGTTACTTTTTGTGGAAATTTGTAATTAACCTTCAGCACCTATTTGTTTACCTAGTCTATAAGTTAGCTGTTAATTTCCTGAATATTGTTAAAATAAAATAATAAATAAAATAGAAGACCCGGAGACCAAACATTTAAGCCATTTAATTAGATAGTTTTAGCAAGTTAGATATGCACTGTGGGGCCAGCAAGACCTAGGTACTTTTTTTTACCAATTACCTTGAACTCGTTTTAGTTTCCTCCATTTTTTGATCAAAATCTTGAATGAAGCCCTCGAGAAAGCCAAACATGTAAGCCAGAGATAAAAGACAAACCACTATAATCGCTCGAGCTACCTACTGCATCCATCGCCAAGATAAAAGATAAGCCGACCCTTCGTTTTATGCAAACAACCCAAGCGCACAAAAACTTGAATAAATTGTAAGATAGTTGGCACGAAAGTGTGAAAGTTCAACGAGCTACAAAGGCCATGATTTGCTTGTATAGCTAAAGTTAAGAATTTTCAAAGAAGTAGGTATTTCGAACTAAGTCCATAAAAATATTTTTCACTTCTCTTGCTCGAAAAGTGTATCATAATAGTGTAGCTTAGCAGGCCTAAAACTCGAGTTTAATCCCTCGGGCTAAAAAGTAATTTTTCTTTTTAATTTTTGTCTAAAATCATCAGCCAGTACAAAGCATTCGTTCTCTTACATAAAAACTCGACTTCTTGGTGCTCCGTCAACCTTTTTTTTGAAAATAGAACCGTCTTGGTGATGTTTTATGAAGGTTGATTCTTCCCTTCACGGTAGAATGCGAACTCTTTCGTTGCGGGTTAAATAGAGATTTAAAAAAAAAGATGGTATTGGCGCTAAATCTCTAGAATTTTCTTCATTCCAAATCACAAACTTTTACGTTTAACTTCCTGACTTTTACTTCCAAATTGTGAACGTGAAAAATGTCATCAAGTGATAGTGAAGATGCTAATATGCAAATGGAAGAAAAGGGCAAAGAAATAATTATGAATCTGTTGCCGACAAAATCACGTGGAATATATTTAAAGAGTTACGAAAATTTTATGAAATGGAGAGATGAGAAACGTGTGGATTCTTTTACAGAAGGGGTTTTTCTCACTTATTTTGATGAATTATCGAAAAAATTCAAATCGTCGACTCTTTGGAGCACATATTCAATGTTAAGAATGACCTTACAAACGAGACACGACGTCGATATTAAAAAATATGTAAATTTAACGGCTTTACTGAAGAAATTGTCCACTGGATACAAGGCAAAAAAATCTAAAGTCTTGACGACACAAGAAATCGAAACATTTTTAAATAACGCTCCAAATAAACAATACTTGGCAACAAAGGTAACCTACTACTTATGTACTCAACTCAAACTAAATAAATAGATACCTACCTACATACCTAAATTATGTACCTAGGTTATTACGATTAATAACACACTTATTTTTTTGTTCAACAGGTTGCTTTAATTTATGGAATCAGCGGTGCATGCAGAGGAATAGAGCTTGCTAATATAACGCTAGAAGACGTAGAAACGGATACAAACCTACAAGCTGTGAGTCTGCCGAACACGAAAACAAACAAAGAGCGTAAATTTGTCATCAGTGGAGAATACCTTAATATAGTTAAAGCCTATCAGGAGTTACGTCCGTCCCACTAATGTTTCAACGTTTGGATGAATATGTCAACTCAGCTGAAGCCGCACTCAGATCTTAATAATGCACGAAACTCAAGCATGAGTCGAGTCTCTCCAACTTTTACTCCACAACAATCAACTCAAAATATTACACACACATCCCAATCACAGAGAACCGAAATAAAATTGCCCGGGAAAAACATATCACTAAACATTCAAAATTGCTCTAACTGCACATTTAATTTTTAATAAAATTTCTGAAAATTGTCTAATTTTGAATTGTTTTATTTTCTCGCAATCGAAGTGAAAAGTAGAGTGTTTTACTCGGGCCAAAACCACCCATTATAACTCGGTCTTGTCATCCTCCCTCGCTACGCTCGGGAGTATAACAACCTCGTATATAATGGGATGGTTTAGTCCCTTGTAAAACAATCTACTATTATTTAGCATCTACAGCCATTTTGAATATAGGTAAACCTACGCTCATAAATATAAACAAAGCTACTCTAAAGACATTGTGGGAGGGTGCGACCTTAAAGCCATTGACTTCGTGCACTTGATCGTAAAATTACAAATACGCTGTGACTAGGGTATATAATATAACTTGGGTGGATATTTTATTGCCTTCTCTAAGTCTTCTTGTCTTGGTTGGATTCGTTATAGGTGTATGCCGCAGTCAGTCCTGTGATCAGTCGAACGAGACTATGCGCTCTGAAACTATTAGAAGAAACGTTCTTTTCTTTACCGTATAAGGTGCTATCCTTTGTGCTATCAATTATGTCCTCCCCTTAGATGAAATTCATCTAAGGTCCTCCACCCGCGATGCATAGAGATTGTACGAAAGAGATAAATATAGTCGGAACCAGGTTGGAACATAAGTTATACGTATCCGACTGCTACAACTTACTAAGATCTATATTTTACTACAGTGTTGCTGATGTTTGTTTAAAAATTACTATTTTAATTAGTCTAAGACACTACTTACAAAAAACTTGTAATCGTTTTAATGACCAATAAAACTATGTATCTACGTCTTACGTGTATCTTGTAGAGTAGTACTTTTAATTATAACATTAATCAGACTTAATATTTCTTATTCCAATAAATAATGTATGTTCCGATTGCATGTCGTTAGAAAGAAGAATGCTCACTCTCGCACAATAATTTCATTACCGGTCCATGTAATATTATTTAAATGCTTGCAGTGCCCAGTCAGCCGATTTCGCCTCACAATTTCCATTCATGATTCCAATCACGCGTAAAAGCAAAACCGTGTTTCGTGGATTAACGTTTTAGACGCAAACAGCCTCAGGGACTCGTGAAAAGTTTTAAAAGATTGAATATTCAGTTTAATTTGCTAATGCAACGAGAATGAATCGCAAACTTTGTTAAGAGTCCTCATTTAAGTGTTTTGAAGAGATCTGTTTATCCCTGAATACTGAAAACAAATTCAATTCATGCCTGCGTAGCTTGGGTCCGAATTTATTGGAATGTTACCCTTATCTCTCCTTAATTAATCTTGGATAAATTGATCCCATCTTTCACCAACAAATTGAACCGAATCGACCTATACAGCCTTGACAGACGATCTAATGCTCTCTGGAACTAGGTCAGAATGAGCATAAACTCATTCATAACAATTATAAAGATGTTATCAATCACGACAAGATGTAGGTACAGTACAGACCTACAAACAAATCATAAATCTAGCTGTCTCTAATACTGGTTGAAATTGTGTTTCATCATCCGGTCCAGGGTTTAAAAAAATTACAATAACAGAATAAAACAATTACAACTAGTATTTACACATATCTATTTTCTAAAAATCTTAGCCATCACCAGAAGGCAGAGTGCCACGATAAATAAAATGCCAAAAGTCCTGCTCTTGAAGTACCGTCAAGGAGCTGGTCTGATTAGGGCCTGGTTAGGCAGGGGGACAATGCACAATACACTATACACTCCCATGCCAGTGCAGATCCCATGTAGAATTAGAATTAGCTACGTTAATCGACAATGCAAATTTCGTTGACCGAAATCAGAAAACAGTCAGCATTCCGATCACCTGTGAACATTATATTTTTATTATATCGTGTATCCATCCAAGGTTGATTTTTCATCTCATCATGTTCATTATCTCATCTGGAAGGATATCCACAACTGAACATAGGTACGAACCTAGTCCTCTCCTAAAGATCGACAATATTTAACTCATTGTAACAAAAACATTAAATAAGGGAATTTTATGATAGCATAAGAAGCTTATTCAGCCGGAGAAATAGGACGATATAGCCACACACAAGCTGAAATGCTGTCACGTCCTATTTCTCCAGCAAACTTCATCTTCATTTTCCTACCCACACCAAACCTATACGTATCTCAGGATGGGTGCAATATTGTAAATTCTCCATCAGTCTCCGTCTATCGAACGCACAGTCGACATAGCTAAACCTATCCCCGCTAAAACCATAATAAAAGGTCAAAACTAGGTCAAAATTTAAAATTCGTGCTGCGATAGCATCTCCCCGAAGTACCAGGGTCACAGAACGGGTCGGCGGTGGACCGTGACGAGCCATTGTCATTCAATCGCCCATTGTGGACTTTTGTCCAGCCCCGCTGTATTCGAAATGGGGATGCCGCGGCGCGGCGGCATACAGACAAACGTAGGTACTCGATAGAACGAAACCGACTGGCATAAATGATTGATACCAGTTTTCAGTAACAGACCTTTATAAAGCACTTAACTTTTACTACTACTAAAAAATTCATAATCTTCGAAATAAAATCTCATAAATTAGAGATGTTCAGTAGCATTAGCGCCATCTATAAAATTGATTTCTTACCTGAGCAAACTGCAAGCATACGGTACGGAGACGAAACATGTTGCCGGGCTATAACATAGTACCTACCTACTCTCGAAGTGTTCATTGTGCAGAGCTATTTTGCTCTTCATGGCGAAAACCCTCATCAGATCTTTACCATTTTTTATGAGAACAAATTACAATTACCTACTAAAATAATAAAATAATAATCATCGAAATCAGATGTCTTAAAGCGGAGATGTTCGATTGCTCCCTTTTTACCCTTTTTTGCAGGAACTAAGCCTTTAGTCAAAAAACCCCGACGACTAAAAAAATCTATAAAATTGTAGAATCTGTACCTACTCCAAGTTTCGTCCAGATCGGTCGTAAAATAGGACCTGTAAATAATAATAATTAGAGATAACTGTTTACTAATTTTATCATAGTAGTACATAAAATGGGGTTTTAATGAATAGTGGCATAGGTATGGTATAACATGCAGTGGGTGAAACAAGCAAGATAATAGGCATAGATATATATATAATAGTTAACTAAAGTTGACCGATTCAGCCTGAGTGAGGTGACTTTAATCATCGTTCGTAGATGTCAATAGGCCAATGATGAAGGTTGACCGACGAAACGTCACATAAAGTAGATAGTTTGCAACAGTCTGCTTAAACTCAATAGTTTTACTTATCAATACTAGTAATAATTTTTATTATTTTATTTAATTATTAGTCAAATTTAAAACATCAAATACTGCACTTAACATTAACTACGCAGTATAAATTATTTAATTGTAATTTTATTGGTAATAAAGTTATGGCAAAGGAATTTACCCGTTTTCACCCACATCTAATTTTATAAGCACTGGATAAAAGCACGCACCTCATTACCAATAAGTACAACCTAATCTTTAGCCGTTTACCGAATCGCTGACCTCCGCATAAGCGTTTTGTCTATACGTGATGTGGAGCTATGCGTAAAGGAATCTAATAAAGAATAGCCGTTTACTTTTAGGGAGGACAACCTAAGCGTATGAGGTCGGAATCTTATCGAATATAAATTTATGTGATGGCTGAATCGGAATGATCAAGGATCCATGGTAATAGGAGAATTTTTGTGCTAACAGGAAAATCAGGAGCTGGAAAATATAATTGAATTTATCAATAGAATGTTGAATGTTATCAATATCATGTTCCGATAAGCTTTGACCTCTACAGGGTTCAGGTCAGGTGCTGGAGTTAATTAAATCTTTAGGTACCTATAAAAACGATCGATTTTGGAACTGGTTTTTATTATGTTTAATTTATTCATTTGTACCTTCAAGGCTGTCTAAAAGACTCATCATATGATGACGTTGGTTGAATAGCTATAGCTCAGTAAGTATATCTACCTAGGTACCTACATAGTTACATATCTTTTCTTTAGGTATTTATTTTCATATGCATGCAACTGAAAATAAGTTTGACATAGATAGCTCGGTTGGTTCATACCTTTGACCTACAGCATTACAAAAGCACACTACACACATATGAAAACTAAACTATATTTATTGCAGACCCAAACCACAGAATCTACAACGACTTTTGTAATAAAGCGTTATTAACTATGAAGATTTTAGGTGTTATAATTATTTGTTTTAGGTAGGTACTTAACATGTTAGTTTTTCCTACCCGCAATCGCACAAAATTCCCAATTCCTATTGAAACACATGTTTCAGACACTTAAAAAATTAAACTAAAATAGGCAAAGAATTTAAAAATACTCACCGTTAATATAAGCGCAACAGGATCCGCCTGGCATGCACTCAAAGCCGGTGCTTTCCACAAAGATGAAGACACGATCTTAATACAACTAAAAGCGGTCGAGAAAAGAAACACTGGAAAACACGCGCAATACAGACAGTGACTAATAAATACGCCAAGTAATTTTGGCTAAAACAGTTATATGGAACACAGATATGTTTACGTAAAGTTTATACGCAGAAGTTGTACAGACGCGGAGTCGAAACGGTCGGTCTCTAGCCGAGCCGGCGCGAGACTGTCTCGGTCGTCGGACTCTGCCGCTGCTCCGTCCTCGCAAGTCGCAGGAGCTTTCAGCGCAAGGAGATCCGCGCTGTCCCGCTCGCGCACCGCATCACCTGCCGCTACAAAAAACCCCTCGGCATTTCGCCGAAATTAGATCCAAACCAAACATTTTACACGACAGGTAACGGCTACTATAATGTACACATGAACGTCCTTCACACCAAAACCTTGCAGTTGGTTGTCCGTTCATAGAGCACCGACCCGTTTGTCTCAAGTCAGCCGTCTAAAGGCGGTTCGCACGCCGCGGGCTGTAATTTAGGTGATTATCTACCATTGAAGATCTCGTAAATTGCTGCGGTGAGAGGGAAACCATACTTAGTTGCCGAGGAAACATAACACGCTCTCGATAATGAGGCAGGTAAACAATGGAACGTTTTAGCGGTCTGCATGTAACCACCGATACAAACTGGATTCCATCCCGTGCCTCCGTTATTTCTGGTTGTAGGTATCTTCGAGAGTATCCTACGTCAATATTTGTCGTTACAAAATCAAGAAAGCTGCAGGGTGTGGTTGTTTGCTTTTGTATCCTTCATCAGCCATATATAGGTTGGTATTTAGGTTTACGATGCTTCCAAAGTAAATAACTTCTAAGTTTACGTTCTGAAGTGAACTATAGTTGAAACGCGTTGGATAAAGTCCTCCCTATTGTCTAAATTTAATTGAAACCATGCTCCGCTGAGGATTTAACGTCAGCAATTGGGGACACCCGTTACTCAATAAACATGAGCGAAATGAGGCGCGGTGGTATTTCATTTTGAGATCTTGCTTGATCTAGGCATTCAGTTCTCGCAAATGGTTTTGCTTTCAACAAGTCTGAAAAAATAATTTCTCTAACATTTTCTCATGGATTTCCATTAATCTAACTATCAGATTTTTACGAAATTTGGTTCAATATCCGACAAATTGATTAGGTTTCATTATTTTTAAGTAAAAAGTTTAGTTAAATGTTAGATATTGCCGAATCGATGAACATATCATCGATTCGGCAATAGTTCAATCGAATGAGTGAGTTATTGCTATATAGTTAGATGCAATTTGAAAAAGCACCTCGTAAAAAGCAATAACGAGGGCAACACTGACGTGAAATATTATCGAGCACCTACCAGCCGAATAAAATACCGGTTAAAAAAATCCCTCTTTTCCAGGGCACATAAACCAATTTGAGGACAGTTGCTCCGAACTGGACCGAACTGGTCAGTAATGAAAACCAGTCTTCTAGTCTAGTCTAGACCATCATGATACATAGTCGTCGGCATTTTCGTCGGTTACATAGCCACTTACCATTAGTTGAGATTGTGGTCAAACGTGGGTCTATTCCAACTAATAAAGGTACCTAGGTAGGTACTACTAAACAAATTGGAACCACGATGACCAAAAAATTACAAAGGCTCACAAAATTAAATGAGTGGTCTTTCTCTACACTAATATTATAAAGAGTAAAGATTTGTATTATTTTATGTAAAGAATAAACTCAAAATCTACTGGACCGATTTCAAAATTTCTTTTGCCGTACCGTTCGAAAGCTATAATACCTATCACTGAGTAACATAGGCTTTAGAATACCCGTGCGAAGCCTGAGCGGACCGCAAGTCAGGCATAAAGAAAGATCACTCTTGACAACAAAATTCATCGAAGGGAATTGATAAATTGGAACGAAACTTATAAAGTGTAGTTTTATCATATAAATCGTATTCGACATCAATTTATTTCGAAGCCGGGCTATGAATAAAGCCACAGTTTCCGCACTCGCTGTGAGTGAACTCGAAAAGCAAAAAGGCTTTGCCTTTACGCGAAGCTTACTGCAGTGCGTTTTAGGCATGAACTTTAAACTTCCTGCTTCCATAGTTTAGTTTTAGTTCAAGTTGATGGTTTCTTTATCATAAGCTGTTCTGTCTCCATAGCGCCTAAATACCTACTAATACTAACTTTCATTGCTCAGATTTTTCCGAATTATGACCATGGATCCTAATCATTGATCCTCCATGGTCAAAAATAATAAAAACTCATTTTGTGAAAAGAAAAATATGACTGACGCACGATGACGCGCGGATGACACTTGTAAGGAATCCTTTGAGGAATCTTGGAGCAAAACGCTTCCATTGTTTACCAATATTTTGTAAAATATTTATAAAATTTAGTTTTTAGGATACTTGAGACAAGTCTGCATAACTAACAACATAACTAACGAAGTACCTAAATAACACGCAACTACCAAGATGTCAGGTAAAGCTTCATTGTTATCAAGCAATCTTTTAGCTTGTTACGAGATCCATCCATGGACTAATATTAGATTCCACTAGAATTTCCATCTTACTAAACTGTATACCTGACTACCAACGAACGCGGGCTATGAGGTTGGCACCCTATGTAGGTATGTATTATGTTTGTTTTTATGTAGCCGATTTTATGTTCCCACGTAGCGCTGAAATTACGTCCGATTTCAACAAATGAGGTATCGATTGATTCACCTCAATGCCCTGGTGGTTTTATAGGCTAAGACGTCAGACCCAATTGGGGGTGTAAGCAAGGGTCTAAAAAATCAATGTTGCTCGTATATGGCGTCTTTGCAAAAGCCATAGTTTGTACTTTCCAAAACTGTTTCTCATAGTTTAATAAGGTTTACTATTATTTACAAACCATCAGTTTTTTTTGTTAAAAACTAAAACCAGACTACACAAAAGTCTTAAACCCTTTCTAGGATATAAGTAGGAACGAAGGCCTCCGACTACCAAAGCATCAAAAGAAAATGATCAGGACTAATGGGTGACCGCTCGACTTTAAGTAGGTACCTAACCGGGTTTTAGTTTTTAACTATATTTTTTGAATTTATGACAAAGCAATTTATACTTCTATACTGATGCTCATTTAAATATAGGTACTACATTTAATGGAAACTACGAATGCTTGATAAACAAACCAGCTTTATTAGCCAAGTATAATTTTAAGCATCATTTCACCTACCAAATCCGAACGTGCCATATTAGCTTGAATTAGCATTCTCTTTCAGTTTTAGTCATAATTTAATACCCCTGAAATAATTTTCGTTTTGTCGAATAGGTAAAATACTCGTAGGTAACTGAAATAAGCAAATGCTATTTGGATTACAGAAACTGCAGTGTTGCTGAACATCGGCGATATGATCGATCTAGCTATCGGTACTCCAGAGGTATGTACGAATATCATTGGTAAAGGTAGGTTTTTCTTAGGTACCTATGTGTGAAGAACCACACATAGGTACAGGAACCTACCTAAGAAAAAATCCAGCGGTCTTCTTTTCATATAGTATAACTTGTTACCTATTTTATTCAATTCAATTCAATAGCTTATTCAAAGCAGACATGGCAAATTACACAGGTGGTATTATAAATAAGTAGATCCTCATATCTCGCCACATTAGGTACTGGCATGTGAATATAATAAAATAATAAATAAATAAAACATTAGGTACCTACCTACATAAAATGTGCTAAATAGGTTCACAAACTTCAAAATTATTAAAATTATTAATTGTCATGTTTAAATCTGCTCGAATAACGTACCTAGAAGTAGACTTGAAATAGGGGGTTACTAAGTCTCTTGACCTTAATGAAGAGGTATGTCTACAAAGAAAATGGCCATCGTAGTAGGTACCTACTTACCTGCACGATGTCGCTAGACCGCTCGACTGCTGCGACAGTCACTACAATAGGTACCTATCACAAACTATATAGGGATGGTACCTATCTAATAAAATACACCCGGGCCCGTCTCGTCTCAGTGAATGCTTGAAATGAGCAGCTGAAACTCACAGCTTCCCGCCCTAGCTATAGTCAATCGATGGCACTGATCGATCGATAAAAGAAAGTGATTATGCGGCATTGATCGATATTTAGCACAAGGACAATAATAAGGTTCGATTACAAAATGCACACAAAGAGAGAAAATCAACACGATCAAAAAGTTGAAAACTTGCATAAAATCATCACCGCATTTTGAAACAAAATAGTAACATTCATACATTGCAAACTTGCATAAAATCTTATCTGGTTTATCAAGAAAATCAGCTACGCTTCATCCTCCTTTTCTACTAGCGCAGTACGTGGTTTTTCTTCTAGTTAAACGAAATAAAACCTAGAAAAACTTTGCGAAGTTCCAGTTTTTACAATAGCTTTTAATTAATGCACCAGCTTCCAGGCATCTAAATAACAAAGGCGTCTGCTACAATTAGAGCACATCAGACGATTCTAATTGCTAGTCTTACTCGTAGTTGCACTTAGTAGGTACTTTCACAACAAAAGATTAATTACAGTCTAAATATCTTACTTGTGACAAAGTAATATAGGTGCCTCTGCCTTTTGCACGTGGTAATCACAAAGAGACAAATACATACAATTAGGAAATTGTGTATTCCCTACCGACTTAAGTCTGGGTCTAAGTCGGTAGGTAGGTACTTTACATGCAATTCATTGTAAAGAAGAGTTTTGTTTCGATTCTTAGAGCGTAGACGGACTCGCATGAAAACACCCATTTTGCTAGCTCGAAAACAAGATCTGAAAAACCATGCATTATTTATGTATAGGTAACAGTTCTAAATTATTGGTGAGAATTCTCCGGCCGACCCGTGTCCGAAACAAAACTGCAAGTCGTAGATAAACCAAGAAACGAGCATTACATGACTGGGACCGCTTGCCACACAAAGAACCCGAGAAAAATACCTTCCCTCTGTTCTGTTCCGTCCGGCCCATTCTTTCCGGCAGGTGATTGTGCCACTTACCTACTCGTAAATAACATACGAAATAAGCAAAATGTAAGAAGGTTGGTGGTATAGCTGACATTGTGATATTTATTCTGACCTAAATTTTGGACAGGTAACTAGACCTGTTCAAAATTTGGGTTGTTAAAGTCAAATCTCTAACAATATGGAGCGGTTTGCAAGTTAGTTAAAGAAAGTACGTAGGTACCTTACCGACCGACCTCGTCTCTATCTTTGAATACAAAATTTCAAAGCCTAAGGCCAGACTCCACTAAAGCGGAGATGTGCGGAGATATCCGTAGCAGAGATGAGAAGAGACGTTTTTCAGCTAGGGTGTCTCCACCGAAGCTGTGTGGAGATGTGTACTACTGGCTAGACTGGAGCGGAGATATGTGCTCGCTAAATAGAAGATGTGTTCTGGCTAGACCGGCTGAGCTGCGTACGGCGAGCGTCGGATTTTTATTGAGATGAATGCACTACCGAGGAACGGCTGACATCTCCTTTCATCTCTTCTCATCCCCGCTGCGTGACGTCAGCTTGTGAGACACAGCTCATACCTCCGTTTCGATCTTTGTTTCTTCGCATGCAAATACGATACATCTCCACTCGGTGGTCTCCACTACAGCTGAGCTGAGATGCGGAGAAGAGATGTGTTTAAACGCATTCACTGCCAAGCCTTGGGGGTCGCGACCCTGGGGGTCAGCGACGATGTGGGTGCGCCACGGCCTCCCAGTGGTGGTGCACACGAAGATGTGCCTCCGGGGCCATGGCCTTGACTTTCTCACATTGAGGTATTTGCTCACTTAGGCCTAAAACATTTTCGGTCTACAAAGAGAGTGCAAAAGCTTCCAAATGCTTTATTAGGTGTTTTCAGAACATCAAAGTGCAAAATTTTTCAAATCAAATCTTTTATCGAAACATCGTACTTCATTTTTCAGGTAGGAGTTGTAGACTTCAACATGCTACAAACGGTGCTATATTGCCTGGCGCAGCAACAACATATTCTTGGGAAGAATGTGGAGCTGCGCGGCACCATGGCCAGCATACCGACCTCAAGGGAGAACACGCAGACCATAGACATTAAAGAGTTCTCTGTAGATCTTTCCGATGAGGTAAGAAACGGACCTCCCGCAATCGGTATCCTTAGGTCGCGCTCGATGGGTTGCGCTCACTTTGGGTCCGAATTTGTTCGCAGGTAAACGTACGAATACTGTTCGTAAGAATTGAGTGCACACACTGAATACATTTTTCTCCGTCATACATCGGCAGTGTCCCAGAGATATTGCTTCACGAAAGCAATATCTCTAAGCAGTCATCTTTGTTGCGATGAAAAATCTGTGTCTGATACAAATTATTACACGGGAGATGGCGACGATGTCGTCATCATCGTTATCGTAGAAACGAATACCTAGGTGCACAATTTTTTTTTAAATAGATGGATTTGGTGAATTTCATTATTTATGGAAGACTAGCAGCGCCCCGCGGTTTCACCCGCGTAGTTCCCGTTCCCGTAGGAATTTCGGGATAAAAAGTAGCCTATGTCCTATTCCAGACTATAATCTATCTCTGTGCCAAATTTCATCCAGATCCGTTTTGCCGTTCTGGCGTGATAAAGGAACAAACATCCATCCATCTATCTATCCATCCATCCATCCATCCATCCATCTAAACTTTCACGTTTATAATATTAGTGAGACTATCCATCCATCCATCCATCCATCCATCTAAACTTTCACGTTTATAATATTAGTGAGATTAGTGAGATTTCAGATTTCATTTTTAGGATCACTGATCCCTCAAACATTAATGTCCGTGAATCAAGTTAATTCATCATCATCCATTGTGTCATTTTATGTTCAACTGAACGTACCTGGTCTACTAATGCGTGGTAAAATCCCAACAAGTTCTGATTGTATTCGGACCTCATATGTAAACGCACATACCGTCGTACGTAGTAGTCGTACGTATACTAGGTTACGGAATACTAATCGCACGCAGTCTGAGCGCTCCCATCAAAGGGCTCCCATAATAGTCCTTGGAAGGTAGAAATCATTCGTGCATATGTAATCGTTTCCAAAGTGAGCGCTGCCTTAGAATCGGGTCGTGGCTGTGACATCAGAGACTTTTTGGCTGATACTGCGCCTCCTTAACATGTTATGGTTGTATGATTGTTCATTTTTATCTATTTTTTTAAGGTTCCGTACCTCAAAAACGATCAATATACCCATATAGGAGTAATTTGTAGTCCGTCTGTCAACCCTATTTTCTCAGGAACGCGTTGAGGGTTCGAGTTGAAATCGACATCAAATACTCAAGTTCGTAATCTGTTGCAGCCGTGATATAAATCGAACTTCTAAGTCAACGCAATCAAAAGTTGCAGCCGTCCAAATTTTCAATGGAAACAAAACCTAAGGTTTATGAGATCATCCCGTTGACCTAGAATCATAAAATTTAGCAAGAAGCAAGGTCTTATAGAAAAAGTAAAGAGAAAAATCCGAAAACCGTAAATTTATTTACAATAGAAATGTTTGAATCACGCCATGAACCAAAAACCTATAGGGTTACTTCCCGTTGACCTAGGCAAGAAGCAAGGTCTTATATCACAAGATAAGGGAAAAATCCCAAACCACTAAATTTCAACTTTTACGTACGTTTCTTGTTTTTCCTCCTCGCTAATTAACTTATCATAATGATCAAACCTCTTTTGATGATCATCTTACGAACTAACTGCTGTTATTCTCTTCTCTATCACTTGCCTAGACCAGATACTAACGCCATCTATCTAGGAGTAGCACCTGGATAATGTGCTCGATGAGTAGCACTTACAATAGTACAATAGTAAGCGCTACTCCTAGACAGATGGCTGATGGAGATATGATACTAGTTCACCTAAGTGCCGCCAGGTGGACATCGACCCGCAAATACTTTTCTAGGGAATGGGACCCATGGTATTAGAGGTACCACGATACCAGTCATAGTCATAGACTTGTTTACTTTTTCCTAAGTAGGTACTTAGAATATTCATAACAAAGTCCTAATCGAAATGAAAGATTCTCTAAATCAGTCTAAATTCCATAATGGTCTGCCATGTGTTTTGGCATGAAATAAGGATAACTATATTTTAAATTAAAGAAAAGCCAATTTGGCCAGACTTGAAGCAGAAACGCTTCGCTCTCTCAGTCAAAAATAACTACAAATAACAAAAAATAGCATTTTAGTTAAGAACAATTAACGCTAGCCTTATTTTCGATTAATTTCAAGTAATTGTTTTATTTTACAGATCCCAACAAAGAAAGAAGAAGTGGGTAAGTTAGCAAAGAATTGGTCCTATAATTACTTATTAGTATTTAGCGCGTTTCTTTAATTTTTCCAGACGTTTCATACGATATTGACGTTAAATAGTGCTAATAATTATGTGTTCAGATCGCGAACCTTTAAAAATATTTTTGGTCCTAAAATTATTAATTTGTTTGTAATATCAAAGTACCTAAATAATTCAAAAGTGAACAAGAAATGATCCCTTATAAATTATGTAACAAATCTGAACTAAAAGAAAAAAGTGTAGGTAAATACCTACTAGTTGCAATTTTTAGTTTTGTTGTTTTCGTGTTTGTTGAAATAAATGTGACGCGATATTAGTCAACAAATATTAAAATACCTACTCACTTTTGCAGAACCCCCACCATCAGCACCTGATACTATACTTGTTGGTAAGTTGACAAATTTCAATTAGGTACATTATATACTAATATAATTTTAAAATTATAATAATATTATAAAGAGGAAAGATTTGAATGAATGAATGAATACTTTATTGCACTTAAAAAAAACATAAATAATCCTCCTTGTTTGTTTGACGGGAATAGGCTCCGAAACTACTGGGCCGATTTGAAAATTTCACCATTAGAATCCTACATTATTCCTGGTGGTTATAGGCTATAGAATATTTTCAAAAAAGTTAGGGATCCGTATGAAAAGTTCGACGGAGTTGTAAATAAGCAGTTTGAGGTAGTAGGTATACAATACACTTTTAATCACTCACACTCGTAAAATCACAATCCAATTCGGATCGTCATCACAATTTGAAGTCGTAGTGATCATTTCTTACAATATTTTCTTAATTTTCAGTGGAAAGAGTCAGAAGGCCGGACTCGCGTAAGTTTTTAAAAATGTACCTACCTAATTCTTTATTTTCGCTTACCAAGAAAGGCCCTTGCATTAAACCGAGAGGAGTGGAAGGAGGAGAGGGAGGCCTTTACCCTGCAGTGGGGCGCTTCAGTCTGTTAATAATAATAATACTAGATAGGAAACGGCAGGACTATTACAATAGTACCTACCTATTATCATCAACGCTGATGCATCATAGCGTCCTGGCATGCCTATCATAGCATGGTGGTTGTACAGGGTGCCACGAGATATGTGTACTAAGCCGAAAGGGGGTGATTTTGGACCCTGAGAGGATGTTCTACCCACTATATTTTTTAATTTCGAACTTTTTTTTTTATTTACTTTGTATCTTCATATTCGTGTTCTTTTACGTGTATTCTTACATTGTAATTTTGAAATTTCAAAGGATTTATATAGTTTTTTGTAATAATTACATGGCAAAACACTGGTTTTCTGAAAAAAACAAGCAAAAACATTTGTGGAATATTTTATAATTTTAAATAATGCAAGAGTGCGTGTAAAAGATCTCGAATAGAAAGCAAATAAACTGTGGAAAAAAATCGATTATCAAAAAATCCTCTTAATCCTCTTAATCGCCCCCTTTCGGCTTAGTATACATGTTACGTGGCACCCTGTATATGCCTCCTTCAATCTTTGCCAGCTTCCTCTACGTCATGTATTATAAATTATTTATCAATCAAAACTAGAAATGCACTTTACAAACGCGCTATTACTTATTGTTTGTTAGGTACTACAAAATCTACAGTGCTTAAATCTAGGCAGCTCAAACGTTAATAATGAAAATATTATATTGAAACTCATTTAGTAATCTCTTCATGCACGTGATAAATAAGTAGGTAGGTACATAAGCACCACAACGAAGTCGAACGTTATATTGCAACGTATTGACCCTGCCTAACGTGGATTTGGAAGAAATGACTAAGGCAGGGTGGTTCACATAAAAAGATATTATTAAATTAAACACAATGAAGGTAGGTCGTGAGTCTATGGCCCGCCTAATTTTTACTTAACACTTTTCATATAACGGCACTTCCCTGTAGCGGTGGCTTCTAGAGATGTAAGGCCGTAGGTCCAGGTCCAGGGGAGCGCAAAGGGGGGAATCGTCCGCAGTCTTGCAGGTCGAGCTTGGATTGCATAGCCCGAGCCGCTGGGGTTAGACGACAACATGTTGGAGGGACGCGACCTCAAAGTCGACGAAGGACACGTTTTCGACGCCGGCTGAGCTCGACAACCAATCGCATTCGAATCGTATGATTCTTGTCTTTCTTATTGATTGATTGATTGTTGTAGCTTTGTGACCTTAATGGTCACGCGCGAGATGCCTCGGCTTACGAAAGTTCTAGAGGCAAAGGTGTTGTACAAGGAGCCTCAGAACTAGTATTATATATGTATATTGAAAATTTATTATTTGGTAATCATGAATTGTTACGTAACATTATTCGGAAAAACTTTGCATATAAAAAAAAATCCGATGCCCTATGGAAGCGCGTTTAAAGTTCAAGCAATTATTTGAATTCTTAAATTTGCAGCGATGGAGTAAAAGAGGTTAGGATTTCACCTCACCAGTTAAGGATAGGTTAGCTAGCAGTAAGAATTAAAGTTTCTTTAGGAGAGAATGTTACTTCTAGCCGATCGTGACTTTCCGAAAATGTATGAGCCGTCGCCAGAGCCACCACGAGCGTCACCGTCAGTGTCAAAAAAAACACCTAGATCAGATACTTCTAAAACAGAATCTCGTCCCACCGACCCGTCCTTCGTCACATATAGTAAGTTCAACCTTCTGGAAAAAGCTGTCGAAGAAATCAAAAGTCGTGGACCCCTGGAGAAAGCTGTTAACAAACTAGAGAAAGCTGTCGAAGAGATGAAGGCCCAACGACTCACCGACTCAAAATCCAAATCCAGCATAGAACCGCACGACACTGACACAACCGGCAAGTTCAATCAGCTAGAGCAAACTATTGACCAACTAGAGAAAGCTATCGACGACATGAAGGGCCATCGACCCACTGATGCACAATCCTATGTTACGCAGAACACATTCAAAGTGCTGGGAAATGCTGTCACTTTGCTTGAGCAAGCTGTCGATGACCTAAGGGCCGGGAGACTATCCGAGACACAATCTGGACCCCACGACAAACAACCCATAGTTACCCCCAGCAACATCAAAACGCTGGAGAAAGCTGTTGGTATGCTGGAAAAAGCTGTCGACGAGATCAAGGCCCAGCCACCCACCGAGATACAATCCTATCCCACCGACTCAAGAGCCTTTGTCACACTAAGCAAGTTTAATGTGCTGGAAAAAGCTGTGGACGAAATGAGGGCTAACCGGCCCACCGATCCCCAATCCCGACCCGCCGATCCCCAATCCCGACCCGCCGAGGCACAAAACCTTGTCACACTCAGCAAGTTCAACGTGCTGGAAAAAGCTGTCGACGAGATCAGAGCCCGGCAACCCTCTAGTGCAGAATCAACAACAATCCCTCGTGATAAGTTGGCCGTGTTACAAAAATCTATCGCAGTGTTGGAAAAAGCTATCTACGAGATCAAGGATTACCGACCCGATGAGGCACCTGACCTACAATCACTAACCGGCAAGTGTAACGTTCTAGAAAGGGCTGTCGATATGCTAGAGAAAGCCGTCGGGGAGATGAAGTCTGACCAACCCACCGATGAACCACAAAAATCCTTGGTCACACTCAGCAAGTTTAAATTGCTACAAAAAGCTGTTGATGTGCTGGAGAAAACTGTAGGGCAGGTCAAGGCCAAACCCGCCGAGACACAATCCCCACCCGTCGACGACAACAGGGGCCGAACGCTTTCCCTTGTCACACTCAGTAAGTTCAACTTGCTGAAGCAAACTGTCGAAGATATCAAGGGCAGAGTCTTTAGCAGCATTCCGAAAAACGAATCTTTATTAGAGGAAGTTAGGTTAGTTGTGTTGCACCTGCTTGTATTGTAGGTATTGCTTCCTGATTATCATAGACATCTACTGATGTCTAGCGTAGCGTAGTGTAGCGTAGGTACGTAGGGTTCTTAGAAGCGGATTGTTATCGGCTTCCCATAAGAAATGAAAAATCAGATAGCCTACCTACATTAGCTAGTCAACGTACTAACCTACATACTTATATGTACTATCTTTTAAACAGCTTGCGTACATAAATTTGCTGTTAAATGTACACACACGCACTAAAACAATATAAATCTGATTATATTATTACAGATCTCAAACAAATATAAAAGCAATTCAGGATATGTGGCAATCCCTCAATGTGCAATCGCGCTTAGAAGCCGCTGAAGCGGGATTAGGGAAACTCAGTTCCCTGGTCGAAGATCTCATCTCGGAGAGCCCTGACCTGCAGGACGCAAAAGAAAACCGTAAAAAAAAAATGTTCGTAGATTTATTGACGATGGATCGAATCATTGCAACGCAAAATAAATCTTCCTTGCTTTTGTTCCGAGACACGGCTTACATCGCCGACGGCAGTGAAAGCTAGTGATCCTGAAATCTTAATCTGAAATCAAATTACTGCACTCGGTTACAAAATAATATGCTATGATCCTGTCCGTTGGCAACTTATGGATTTAAACCTGGTTTTTCTTGTTCTGTGATTTAAACTATCGGCATTTAAACGCTGTATTCTCGTCATTACCTACGGCGTGGATACAGTGGTAAAATATTATATATAGACTTATTATAACTTAATTTGCAAACAGACAAGAGCCGGCACCGGCCGCGCCTCAGTCGTCCCGTGTGGTTGTACCCCCCGAGCCCACTCAGGCTCCACCCACGGCAGGCTCGCAGGCCACCTCCCCAACGAAGGCACCAGCACGGACACGGTCTCCCGGTCCACCACCTGGAGCCTCTAAAGAGGATATACAAGCGATAAAAACTCACCTTCAAGGCTTGCAAGCTGATGTTGACGCCCTTATGGGTAACTTCTTTGCGATTGTTGAGGATATGAAAGATGGTGAGTTGGAAACAAATTAATTATGCGTAACTATTCTCTCCTAGGCGATCATTATAAGCTTACAACTAATTGGTCTTTAATTGGTGAGTTATCTTAAGGTGCTCGTATCCATCGCGGCAAATCAAATCCTTTATCAGTGACTCTCGGTAGGTAGGATTTAAAACACAGCGTCAACGTCTTTTGGGGATCTTTTTTAAAAAACTTAATGTATATTTGTGTATGCTCCTTGTAGTCTCTATCTCATCTAGGTAGGTAAGTTACGTCTACGATCAATCGATTAAAAAACCAATAAAAATCCACGGTTAAAGAGCTTTAACATTCATATTGAAAAAAAAAATAAGGTTGGTTTTGTTGTATTTTTATTACAATAGTAAATTTAATTGAGTCATACAAAAGTCGGTGTTTTGGCTACTGACATCTATTTTTCTATTTACAACTTAAGTAGGTTAAAAATGTATTAATTCAGATTTTTTTTACAATTTTATTGATCGAATAAATGTTATTCGATTTAATAGCGACACCGACACATTTATAATTTATATTAAAACTCTGAAATCTCTCTAAAAATTATAGCTAAAACTCTGAATGAACGTCTAGGGAAATTGAACCATCATAAATAACTATAATAATGATAGAATATGTTTTTTATTTCATTTCTTTTGCTGTCTATGGTTTTAGGTGAATTTTAATATAAAATAGGTAGGTAGAGGTACTTCGGTGTTTTCTTTATCTCGCGGAGCGCCGATTTATGAAAATTATACCTACTTACAAAAACTAAAAGCCTACTTCAAATTCCTAAAATATATACTTACAGAAACAGTACTTACTTTATTTACAAAGAAAATTACAATCAAATAATAGAATTAAATTAAAACTAGTATAAATTTACAATTGAAACAATTGAGCTAGCCGCAGACTGTTGCAAACAATCTACAGGTAGCTCAACTGATCCATATCAAGAGTCATTCGTCAACTCACACCATCCAACTTGTCCCAACTTGTACGAGTTGACGAATCGTAAACATAACCACTTTTACTATGGGTGAATTTTAGTACAGTCAACCAAAAAATTGTTAGTAAAGTAATTGACGAAAGGCATAATTATTATAATATACACATTTATTTTGCCATGAAATAAAACTACACTTGCACGCAAAAACAATTCTCCATAAAATAATCACGACATTTAAACGACATTTAAACAATTATTTTAAAATATACCAGTCGGAAGCATGCCCAAGACTCTGGTTGCATTGCCCCGCGCGCTGTATGGCAATGCTGATGCGCTGCGCCAGATACTCACCAGCTCTCGGGTCACACGTCGCTTCGACCAGACGCTCAGATAATTTTTTCTGGCATTGATGAGGCGCGCAACACCTTGCACCCAACCGAAGACAAGTTGCGCACGGAAAGTTACGGGATCCAATAAAGTGTCAGTGTCATATGAAGGAAATGCTTGCAACCAATGTTCTGACTCGCATTTAGAAACGGCCAGGAGACGGGCACGATCTGCAGAGCTGGAGCACGTTTGTAACAAACAATTCCGTGTCAACTCACACAGAGGCCCGTCAAATTGCCGTTGGGACAAAAGAGATTTCGGGGGAGCAGCAACGGGGCAAGCAATAAGCCAAGCCGTTCGAGCTTCGTCTAAAAATAAAACTTTGAATGAAATTTCAGGGACCAAATGAGAAGGCTAAGATTTTTTTCTTTTTTTTTAAACTAAAGAACTAGTGCTGTAGACGGAAGACAAGAACGCTGGTAGGGCACTTGAAATTTTGCGAATACCTAAGCCTCCCAATTTTACAGGCAGGGAGGCCTGCGACCAAGCCTTGTCATCCAAATATGTATTCAAAACCGACGATAAAGTATTCTTTATTATGTTGTCTAAGCCTACCAAGAGCTCGCTGTGTTTCCACAGTTGACAACATCTCAAAGAATACGTAAATTTAGGTACAAACAGGCAAAACCAAATAATTGTAAAAGCCATATGGCTATTAATTTTGAGAAGTCTGTCCAAAGTTCTGTTGTGTTGAAATTTTGAATTTTCTCATCTACAAATGGCTGAAAAGACTCATCAAGAATTGGTGACCCAAAGAGTCGAAGTGAACATTTATCTACTATTGAAATGTTGGGGGCCAAACTATTGAATTTACTAATGATATTGTTTTTATCTACACAAGAGTCCGAAATAAACAGCTCGCATTTTTTTTTATGCTAAACCGATTTTTTGAAATTCATCTGTGATGGTTTTAAGATCATCAAAAACTTTAATCACCTCTCCACCCAGAGTTCCGTCATCCAAATACCAAACATTGAGCTTGGATTGGAGACGTTGAATTATTGGTTGGATAAATATGGCCAGACCAAGAGGGTCGCCCTGAAATTCTAGTCAAGTCTGCAATGCGTCAGCCAACTGAGGGCCCTCAGTTGGCTGACGCATTGCAGACCACATTTCATTTTCAGTAGTAGTTTCGTAGAACCTCCTCTTTTTCGCTAAAAATTACTAATTAGTTGGATCAGTATAATTTTTTTTTTGTTACAATATTACACATACATTATGCCTTATTGGTTTATAGAAAAAGAAGCTGTCCCCGGGGCAACGGAGTCAGACACGGGAGCTTCGGGAACTCCAGGTAAACTACTATCTACAACGGATCTTTATATTCTTAGGTTGACCGCACATTGGAAGAGGCCTTTACTACAACAGTAGCGGTGGGATCGCATTTCAACAGCTGATCGGCTGCTTGCTACACAGTAGTTTATGTACTATGTATTAGTTTGCGATTGTTTAGCTCGCACAGCTTGCAACGGAGCAGTCGTTTATGCTACTGCTTGGTAGCTTCCGCAACATAATGCTAAGTCAAAAAACAACGAATCAGTTGTTAGGCAGCAGTAGCTAATGTACAGTCAAAAACACATGTCAATAAAAAAAATGTGGAATCCAGTTAGATAAAACATCTTGCCTTTGTCTTGGACAGAGACGCAAGACAAAGCTCGTCGCCTCTCTGCACTAGCACAAGGCTTGGGCGATCGGGTGAATACCGTAGAGAAGCGTATGGCGGATTGCTGCGCCACGATCGGCAAGGTCGAAGGAGTCGTTCAAGATCAGGTAAGTAAGTCAAGCCTTATGCACATTGGGGTGCTGAAACAACGGGTCAAACGTAGGAAATGAAGCATCTGTTTTTTAACAAAATGCATTGATACAAAAAAAAAACGCACACACGTGAAGATGCTGTAAGATGCTAACACGATTGTTGCGTCGTCGTCGTCATCGCGTTTCTCCGGACAGCGCAGCGTGGCGAACAGACTAAATTGTTTGGTGTCATTGGGTTATGAATAAGCTTTATAAAACAGTAGTTCATAGCGTCTTTTTACTTTCAGCTGAACTCCTTCCAAGATCAACTAGAGTATCTGCTGAAACAAGTAGGCGGTATATCGACTGAACTGTCATCCGGCAAACTATCGCCAGATCTAGTCAAAGATCTTCAAGGTAATTTTTGATATAGCCTAGCCACCACTGATAAGCTCAGGCTCAGGATAAAAATATTTGAAATCACTAACAAACCTAAAGACTGAAAACTATAACGAAACTCAAACAATCCTAGACATGACCCGTGGTGTTGACGTGCAATTACCCATATCGATCGTTCGAAAAATCCATGTATTCCATGTTTTTGGCTACCTTCATACAAGATACGTGATACTGATAAGAGGCACAAGCCCCGGGGTGGCCTATGTCTAACAGTGGACTCGGAAAGGATGTAGATGATGATGACACAACTAGGTATACAAGAAAGGCAGTTCTTCTTCATACAAAAACCGAACTATAGGCCAAAGTTAACTCTGTATATAACACATAAGCAAAGCCATCCCAACGTCATCTTATTATTTCGATACAGGCTTGATGGCGCTGTTCCAAACCGTACAGGACATGCAAGTACAGCTGCAGAAAGTTCACGACACCGCCTTGCAGTTGGCTTCAGAGAAGGATGATCGACAGCAATATTTGAATGTGATTATATCCAGATTTACTATTATTTCCCACCAGCTTCTGCCCGAAGTATCGCATGTGATTTTTCAGCGTGAAAAGTAGCCCCTATCCGTCTCAAGAATTAAACCCTAAAAGCTTTGTGAGATCCGTTAAAGATACGTTGAGTGTGAATAGCTTACATACGGACAGACAGTTTCGCATTTATAATATTATTACCTAAGTACTTACTTAAAAAATGAAATAAGTCCCAAAAATTATCGGTTTCGGCGGGACTCGAACCCGCGCCCCACCCTACCAGAGATACCCAGAGTGCGGGTTAGCACTATAACAAAAAACCTTAAGTACTTACTTGTCTTATAGTACGAATGGAATATTTTTGCATTTGAAATAATATAATTCTTATTTTGACCATCTTTTTTCAGTCTCTATTAGAACAAATAGATTTGCTGAAGATCGTAAAGCTAGATCGCGAGGACATGGTTGAAGCGATGGCCGACAAGGCCGATCTTGGTATGCTGGCGAAGAAGGTATCTCATGACCGATTCGAGACGGCATGTGACGATCTGTCCAAGGGATTGGACCATGCCCTTGGCAAGCTGAACTTACAGGTTATTTTTGACTCCTGGTTTTAATATTTCTGGTCCCGAGGCAGCAATACCTTGACCCGTTGAACCTATGTAGGTTAGTACCTACATGAGGTTCAACGGGTCAAGGTATTGCTGCCTCGGGAACAGAACCTAGTGGACCGGACCTAGTGGTCCTACTACTAGGTGCATCATGCTTGAACTAACGCAACTCAGATTAAAGCGAAACATACTACTGACACTCCATGCTACTCAACGCAACGCGATGCCTGTTGAGTTGAATCAAATCGTATTCATTTTCTATGACCAGATCACAATATCAACCCCCGACGAAATATCAGGTGTTATCAATGTGGTTACAGTTCTGATCATAGAAAATTGATACGATTAGATATAACTCAACACACATCGCGTTGCATCGGGTCGCCTTATCTTATTGAAGGTGGTCATGCGTGTTACCTTCTTAAATTACAGGAGGCACTATGGCAGCAAGCCTTGGACGACATCCAGCGAGAGATCGAGACGAAGTTAGACAAGATGGAGCTGTCTCCAGTGAAGGAATTCTTCAACAAGAAGCTGCAACTGCTTCAAGAGAGCCTCAAACAAATGGCGTCGCTGCGCAAGGAGGCTGAGGCTGCTGGCACTAAGAGAAGACTTCTAAGGTAAGTGCGAACTGGTTGCTGTGAATTATGCATAGGTACATAATTTACAGCACGGTCGAAATTGCTGCCAACCTTATGAGATAGACAGCAATTTTTGCAAGAGATTTTGAGAATACATTTAGCACCCAAATTTTGGAAGTTAGCGGTATTTCCAAACGTTTTGTCGACTTTGATACCAAGGTTATTTACTACTTTGCCTTCGTTTTATCCCGATAAAAAGTAACTAAACGTTTAATTAACACTGTTATCCGAGGTCATGCAGTTTTAAGCTAGTTTGTTCAGTAGTTTTAGCGCCTTACAGTCAACATACTCAGACTACAAACGAAATAAATTATTCAGCGAACTCGTGAAAAGCATGAGCTCAGTGCATTTGTCATAGTTGGTATTTTCAGAGCATGACTCGCTTTAAGACGATTACAATATATGTGTTCTAATCCAAACACACTTACTGAGCAGACGACGAATTTATTTGTTCTGTTATTGGCAATAAATCGTGATAAATTCGTAGACGACCGAGGTCGGGAGAGAATCATATGTCTGTCTCATCGGTAGAAGATGGCTCTCAAATGGGACTCTTTACTGTTTGTTTATGTAGTTTGTACGGAATGTGACGAGATGTTTGATTGTGTTTTTTATTCGCATGCGTAAGCATATGGGTCGTGTGCCGCCGGAGCCGGCTTAGAATTTTCACCATCCCAACTCTTCCCACGAGTGTCGTAAGAAGTGACTAAGGGATATTCACCGGGGAGCGGGCAGCGGAACAGATCCACCACCGAACTGCTATCCCCAACCCGCATGGTCAGCGTGGGGGTTGTGGCATTACTAATCATGATAAGAGCCATTTAGGCGCATAGCAGGGGAGGTCTTTGTCCAGCAGTGGACTAACATAGGCTGTAGATGTAGGTAGCTAACTATTGCAAGTTTTGTGAACAATCAGATTTATTTTGTTTCAGGGATGTGAACTGTATATCGTGCGATGCGAAAGCTGTGATGCGCATGGACGTAGCTAACGCGCTTCCAATTACCAAGCCTCTGCCTGCCAACCTGTCCATGAAACCCTACCTCAGCTACGAACTTGGTAATTATGGACAAACTAGCTGGCCCGGCAACCTTCGTTCCTCCTTAGAATCAGAGATGGCGTAACATACGAAAAATGTATGAGAAACCGATTTTTGTCATATATTTTTTTCTCGTGAATTTTTCATATTTTTAATTAGTTATTCGGCTGTTCGGAACGGTGACAAATCCAACAAATCAAAGATCATTAAAATCGGTTTCGCAGTTCTTGAGTTATAGAATAGTAATTAACACGACTTTGTTTTTTAAGGTGGGTGCGAACCTCTAAGCCTCATACAAACGTACTTTCCGATTCATTTGGAAACTACGTCCTCTATTTTAATGAGATTTTTCATGCAATCGGACAAGATATAGCTAAGTTCACACCGTTTTAGTTTTCCAAAAAACAATATCATCATGTAATAAAATCGCTTGAAAATGGATAAAAATGAATTTTCGGTCTTATATAACGACGATTATGTATTTAGAAAAACTAAAGCGATACAGACATAGATATTGCTTATCCGATTATGTATAAAAATGTCAAAATTTCGTTGCAATTAAATTTCCTAAACTTAACCTCTAAGCTCCCGGTTAGAGGTTTACACCCAATTTATACAGGTTTTTTGAGCAATATGATGTGTGATTTTAGAACTTAGGTTCTAAAATCACACATGTTGCTCAAAAATATATACCTATTTATGTATAGACATAAACTAACAAGCTCGAAAATTTTGTCATCACTTATTTCAATGGTACAGGTGGATGGTGGATACAGGAAACTGCACAATTTTAGGCATATTTTCTCATTTTAGGTTATGTACCAACAAAACCGACACCATAGAGCCTGCACCTAACTGTGTAGGACGACTGTGTGTACGCTAATAAGCTTATAAATTGCCTACAGTATATTATAACATATGTGTGTGTGGCTCTATGTATTTCAAGATCTCAGAATAACTGGCAAAATGAACACGCATTTCATTCATTTTTTGCTGAAATTCGAAAGTTGCTTTCCTTATTAATGATGATGATTTAATGATTATATTTGTCGTAGACACTATAAGAAAATCCCAGCAAGCCCAAGGTCAGATGCCAGGAACTCGGAATATGCACGATTGGGAGAACATAGACAAACAAATGACGCCGGCGAAACCACTGAAAGTCAGGTAACCTAAATAAGCGGATTTGAAAATACTCAATAAGTTGGTACCTAATACTGGAAAATAAATTAAAGAGTTAAATTCAGCATTGTTTATCGTCCACATTCCACATTAAGGCCCGTATTATGAAAGCTTGCTCAGTCACAATTATAATCCGCTCAGTCCGCTGTGCACCTTTACACGACTGAAAACAAATGAAAATTCCTTTTTAACCCCCGATGCTAAAACAACTAAAACAGGTTTAAAACTAACGTAGGTATCGTGGCATCTTAGCTCCCAAAGGAGTGAACTGATTTTGATTTAGTTTATTTTACTTATTAGGAAGGTCATTATTTTAAAAGTTTTCTTTGGTGGAGCCATCCGAATGTTATGATTATTTATTTAAACTTATAAGTAGCATAGTCGGAGGTATACGAGTTTTTTAATGTCAGCTGGTTTATAGTTTTTTTGTATTCACTGAAGACTAAGGCCCGTATTATGAAAGCTTGCTTAGTCATCGATCGCTGCTTGAGTAACGCTTTTCTATGGCATAAACGTCACTCAAGCAGAGGTTGACGACTGAGCAAGCTTTCTTAATACGGGCGTTCAATGTCACGCAAACATTAGCACATTAAATTAAATTTAAATAAATTAAAATAATGCTGGACAATTCACACAGCATTATCTAGCCCCAAGCTAAGCAGAGCTTGTGTTATGGGTACTAGATAACTGATATACATAATATAATACAATACATAGATAGATATTTTTTATTATACATAGAAAACGACCAGAACACCCTGAACAAATGTCTGCAGATCGTACACACATTTGTCCCGAGGCGGGAATCGAACCCGCAACCTCCTGCGTCGCAGGCAGACCTTCGCCCACCGCGCCACATCGGTCGTCAGTAGAGGTAAGTTTATACGTGACTATTGATCAAATAAAGCTAAGAAAAAAATGGTCAACTCACCCAGCAATCTCCTTCCCTCCAGATCAGAAGCGGACAAACACCTCTGCAACCGATACTGCGGCGGCTCGCATACGATGACGACGCCATCGCAGCGCGTCGCGCGCCTCGGGCATTTCATCAAGCAATGGGGACCGGATGTGCTGCCGCTGTCTTCAGGGATGGCGGCCGGGGATGACGGCAGGGTATGTTGTTGATCTGGTGAACAGAAGTATCTATAAACTCCTGATACTGCGGCGGCTCGCATACGATGACGACGTCACGCAGCGCGTCGCGCGCCTCGGGTATTTCATCAAACAGTGAGGGCCGGATGTGCTTCCTCTGTCTTTAGAGATGGTGGCCGAGGATGACGGCAGAGTATTTTGCTTACCTGGTGAAAGAGGATGTATTTGAACTTGCTTTTGCGAGCGGCTTTTTCACGCCAATAGCTACATTCAGTCAGTGGTTTGGTGGCGTAACAAATAGATAACAATCAGCCATCAAAAAGCATATAAAGAAAATAAAAATTTAATTAAATAGTTGTATGTTTTTATGAATAAATAAATACTAGGTACATAACATATCTAGGCTATCTGGCTGTGTGAGTGAGTCACACAGCCAGAGTATAGTTACAGAAGAATCACTCCACAAAAACATACCTACCACCATAAATACCAAACATTAAATTAATTAGCATTTAATAATATTATGGAAGTATATTTACCTATTTGTTTTCGTTTCAGATGTATCGGGTCACTGGAGGCGACAAGGGGCCCGGTAAGTTTTTTTGCAGAGTTATCAGAATTGCAATTCAAAAAAGTTATTTCTGCTAATTGTCAACTTATAATGGTTTTACAAATTTTAGGCGGGCCTCCTCCGGAACCGGCCAACACCCCCAGGCCCCCTAAGAAGCCAGAAGCAACCAAGCAAGCGGACTCGAAGCCTACGTCTGACATACCTCCGGTAAGTATTAGCACAAGTATCTATTAGGTGTGCGTGTGCCGTTCCAACATCAATGCGTAACGCATTAACCTAACTTGCCTAACTTGCATTGTAACGCATTATGCGTTACAATGCAAGTTAGGCTTCAACCATACTGCGAGCCTAGCGGTTAGGAGAAACCGGGCGGCGACGGCGGCGACGGCGGCGACGCGACGTTTGCGTTCATAGTTAAGTGACACCTAATGAGCGGTGATATCAATCCTTTTGGGTCTTGTATTATAAAGTCTATAAGGTATGTAGATTCAGGTCAAAAACTCAACTTCAGCCCGATCCGTTTAGTAGTTTTGGCATGAAGAGGTTACAAAACATCCATCCAAACTTTTGCAGTAAGTATACAAATAAATATAATTTTCACTTCTCTTGCTCAAAAAGTGTGTCAATATAGCGTAGCTTAGCGGGCGGTTAAAAAGTATTTTTAGGGTTCCGTACCCAAAGGGTAAGAACGGGACCCTATTACTAAGACTTCGCTGTCCGTCTGTCACATGAACCGTGATAGTTAGACAGTTGAAATTTTCACAGATGATGTATTTCTGTTGCCGCTATAACAACAAATATACTAAAAAAACAGAATAAAATAAATATTCAAGGGGAGCCCCCTTGAATATTTATTTTATTCTGTTCCCTACAACAAACGTGATTTTTTTGCCGTTTTTATAGATAATGGTACGGAACCCTTCGTGTGCGAGTCGACTCGCACTTGGCCGGTTTTATTATTTTTAATTTTTGTTCGATATCATCAGCCAGAACAAGAAAATTCGTCCTCTTGCATAAAGACTCGACTTTTTGGTGCTCCATTTCACAAAGAACATGCATTTCATTTGAATTTATTTTTGAAAATGGAACTGAAAGCGCCTTTTTGGTCATTGTTGGATGTATTGTATGGTACGCACTCTACCATGGAGGAAGAACCCTCCATGGTAGAATGCGTAGGTACTCGTAGGTAGTAAGTAGGTAACTTTGCGTTGCGCGTAACGAAGACACAAAAAAGTTGGTACCAATTAGCGCGAATCTCTGGAATATGTGTTTACCTACTGCAAATTTAACTGAAAATGAACTTGGCTTATTTAATTAAAAATGCCATCAAGCGGAAATATATGCAAATGGGACAGAATGGCAAAGAAATAATCAATATGATTTTATTTATCTGATACGCATCACATGAAATATGGTATTTTAAGACTAACGACAAATTCGTGAAGTAGAGAAGTGAAATCGATGTGGAATATTACTGGTAGTAGATATAGGTAGTTTTGATTGTTCTATTTTTTCACACTCGAAGTGTAAAGTATTGTTCCAAACAATGTGGTGGAACTGTCTAGTAAAAATAACAAATCCTCGTCCATGGTTTGCCACACCTGCAATACGTCTAGACGCAACAACAGCCCACGCGCGACCGCCCGCGCCGCCGCTCGCGCTCCTTTGTTGCGCCCGCTACCTAGGTTTATAATTTTTTACAAATTTTTATAATTGGTCATTAGGTACAAATTGTTTTTAGATATTCAATTATATTAAATGTTTTTGTCTTTCAGGACTGTCGGTGCTTAGAAAATGTAGGTTAGTATTATAGGTTTATTTTGAAGATAACTAACGATTTGTGTATTTTTTTCTTATTTGTCCTCATATCTTATTTTTTTATCGTAACAGACCAAAAGGCAAAGAAGTGAAACGAGTGTTTAGGCTGAGTTTACTAACACACCGCTGACGCTCAGCAAGGGGCTCGATCAGCGCGTTTCTAACAGTGGGATACTGCAACGGCCACTGGTAGCTGCGTCTTAAATGCGAGTATTCTCAGCTCAGCTTTGGTGGAGTCTGGCCCGTGGACTATGGTGCCGCTGCTGCTCATCGCTGAGCAATCAGTTCTTGCTGCCCGATCAAACGCTACGCGTCGTGCGTGACGCATCAACAGTAAACTCAGTCTAGAAGCGACGACTTTGACATCGTCACAGTGGGTAGGTAGTACTTAATTATTAGCTCAGAGCGACCATTTTGTGTTTTTGATACGGAATAAATCATGTGTAGTCTAGAAGTTATGACATACTAACTCAGAGCAACTATAGGTGCATTCCGAATTACGATTATAGCGCTGATAGCGATCACAACGATATTTTGCTCTCATGAGTGTTCCGAATTACCGTGAACGCGACAACGAACATCCTGTTGGACGTCTATCAGTCATCAAGAAAGCCGAATGTCACTTTTGACAGAGGCACTCAGTGATTACGGTTTGTACTCAGAAGAACAATCTAATGGAACTGCCCTAAGCATGTACTTTTCCTGGATACCTAAGTAAACAAATCGGTTGACAAACATGGCGGATTAGGGATGTTCACTTGTTCGTCTAGTCGATAACATTATATCGATGGACGAGCTTGTCTTTTTAATCGACATCAAAAAAGGAAAGGTTCTATGTTCAACTGTATATTTTTTTGTATGTGCACCGATTTCTCCATCGATGAGGGCTACCGTTTTTGCTCACCAGTTGGCGCCACTGTAAAGTAAGGTCAGAAGAAACTTTACTAATAGGCGACGGGAAAATATATTTACATTTATATCATACTAGCGACCCGCCCCGGCTTCGCACGGAAACCTCTAAAATTGTCAGTGTTCCCCTACTATATTATGCATGTATTATACATATAAACCTTCCTCTTGAATCACTCTATTTAAAAAAACTGCATCAAAATCTGTTACGTAGTTTTAAAGATATGCATACATAGGGAAGGACAGACAGACAGACAGCGGGAAGCGACTTTGTTTTATACTATGTTATGAAGAGCGCATTTCTGAGGTGGCAATATTTATCTATATTTATTTATTTATTTATTGGTCACCTAGAAATAAATTATATGTTTCCAAAAATAGCAGTTAGTTAATTTTATAGCATGCTATAATTAAAACGTAAAACCTTAGCCCACATTTATAGTCAGAGCATTTCTTAAGGTTTTCTATGAAAACCATAGAAAAAAAAACATAGCTCCAGTTCTAAACTGAATTAACTTCTGGGAGTTCTATTCTATCATTTAAAATAGCTTTAAGTTTCAATTAGTAAAATAAAAAAGTGATGTCCGATTTTAGAGTAATTTTTCATACTGTGTCATGCATGGTACAAACAAACATAGTCTATGTTACTCGGGGATAGTGTAGGTTCTAACAATGAAAGAATTTTCAAAATTGTCCCAGTAGTTTCGGAGATTACTCCTTGTGAACAATCATATCGTTTCTCTTTATAATTATTAATTATAGAAAAAGATCTTAATAGCATAGGTAATATAATAAAAGCTAAAAAATTATTTGGTAGGTACCAATCATCACACTGCACCACTTGTCTCGCCACTCTAGAGCATTTGATCAGACAAAAAAAAACGTAAAGCATGGTAATCAGATCAATCTGTCAACAGTAAGGAGGTAAAATTTTAATTACTGCTTTGGACTCAAAAAACAAACAGGAAGAGCTAAAAAACAGTTTAATAAAAAGATAGATAAATTTCTTACCTTTGCAAATAGTGTTGGGATGGCATCATCTCTCAATCTAATTATATTAAGAGTTTTATTGAATGCACTCTCTTCAAAGTGCAATGAGCACACATGAATGTCTTGAGTTCCTGGTCGGATATTTTCTAAGCCAATATTTTCTAACCATTCCCTTCGCCGGTATTCGTTTCTTGGTAAACTAAAACAAAAAAAAAACGTAACTTAGTAAGGTCAACACGGGGAGGTGTGTAATATTTTTGTCAAAGTTTATTTTGAACCCAAAAATGGTTTTCTAATGGTTTTCTTAATAAAAAAGTCGTCTACACTTGCCCCCTTGTTACACTTACCCATACTGACCTTACCTAATTTATCGATAACGTTCGATGTTCGACGATGTTCGACACTAGCACCGGTTTTTATGTCTTCGATGTGAATGAAATATTGAGAATATTGCGGGTTTCTACAGCTCACAGTAAAGATGATTCAAAATAATAGGTTTTTATACACTTTATATCAAATACACTATACAATAGACATCAGTTTAACGAAATGTAAGCCACTTACCGGTGAAAGGTTAGATTCGGCCTGTTTTTGCTTTGGCATAGGCCACAGCCTGCTACAGAACACTTCATGGTACCTCTTCTATATGATTTTCAATTTTTATCACAGTTTTGCTCAATAAATAAGTCGAAAACACGGGGAAAACATAAAAATCTCACAATGACATCTCCTCACATGTAAACAAAACCGTTGAGTAAAATGGCGTCCGTGACAGCAAAAGTACATCGAAACCAAGAAGAAGGCGCTGATAAAAAGAGTGTGTATGCTTTTTCCTAACGTGAAACCACTGATGTGAGAAAGAGACTGGTAGTCCATTATTGCTTCCGTGTCAAATTGAACAATTACGGCAGTTCCATTAGATTGTTCTTCTGAGGGTTTGTAGCATGGTCGGTAATATCGCAAAAATTGCACATGTAATGACGTCACACAGAACTGCACAGGTTAAGGTGGAAGGGCACTACGCGTCAGCGGAACTGCACGGCCGCGACACTGCCCGTCAAATTAGAACAAATGACGAAAAAGGCCGCGCGGCTTATTTGTGATTTCCGTTATCGCGTAGTGCGTTTCCACCTTAATACTGAACGGTGATACGATTTTAGCGTAACTCGGAATGCACCGTATGTTGTGTTTTTGATACGAAATAAATCATATAGTTATTATAATAACAGCAATGTTTTATTTACATAGCTAACATAAAAACTAATCTTCTAACATATATAAAGCTTAAAGAAAACAAATTTATATTATTTACGATTTTAATGGTAAATGAATTACCTAAAAATAGCTTACAGTTATAGGTAAGCATAAGAAAGTTTCATCTTGTCTTTTAAAGTCCTGCTTATACTCTACAGAAACTTAAAGATAAAATACAATAGGTTTCTATTATAATAGGATGGTTTACGAATTAGCAGCACAACTATTAATATTAAGTTATATTTACAGCTAGTAATAAAAAGCACTGGATCATTTTTGCTTTTTCATCGATGAGAGGCCACATGATCAAGTTGTCAGAGGGGTAAGTCCTGTTGACTCTGTAGTCAAATTTGTTTGTACCTAACAAGGTGGTGGTAAGGTACTAACAAATTTGTTACAGGTCCTCGCAATTTTACGACTTTTTCAGTTAGGTACTTTTTACTTGTGGATCTGTGGATAGATGCAACATATGCTTGAAATACATTAATTTGAAAATTGTCGTAAAATTTACCATTTTTATCGACTTCTTTTCAATACTCGACTACTACACAACAATCAAGTCACAAAACATTAACACAGTTTCAAACGAATCAAATCACATTTCGATGACGTCAGAAAAATACATTCTACGAAAATACATTTCGTACTATTTCGAAAACGAAGATGTAAGTTGCTGATTGGTTTTCGTGCAAAATCGACTCTTACGTCACTCACTACAACCAATTAGAAACTTTCATTTCCGTTTTTTTCTTGCGACAGAATGGATACTAAATATGCGTTTAAAGTGAGTTTCTATGCAAGTTATTCACAATAAAATATAAGTAACTCAGATGAAATAATTGAAGCAAAAACTACCTTCTGAAAGATTTTTTGAATTGTATGCGATGTTCTAAATGCATAAAAGAGCATTATTATGTAACATAAAGAACTCTTCCACACTGGGTCCATACGTCTTTGTTCCAACTATACAAATACAACTTCACGCTTATCTTACCAAAAATTTATCACAACACTGAAGACAGGAACAAGTGTGGAAAGCCCTTTATCCGAATCGACTTTCATTTCACAAATATTTTGTCAAGAGATCTATTATATATTTGCACACGAAGCAGTTTTTTATTTACAAATCCAGATTAGGTATCTTAATTACGCGTTTCTACGTTGTAATCCAATTAAAATTATAAATATAAGTATTTATAGAACGAGCAGTGCTTATTCAGAACATTAATTAACTCACGGTACGATGACGTACGTATACAAATGCGCTTAAAATTACCCCAGTCTACCTCAACCACACAAACATATCACTCGAGATAAAAGAAAAATAAAATTTCGATTCACCAAAACAATACTAGTTTTCTGTAAGCGGTACTAGGTATATAGAATCAAGATTTGTGGGGATTTGCCAGGAATGGAAAATCAAAATTTTTTTTGTACAGTAATAAACTAAATTATTTATCCATCAGTAAAGTTTCAAATTGAAACCCTAAAAGTCTGCTAACCTTTTGACATAAGCCAGAGTGAGAAACAAAACTGCTTAGCTGTTTTAAGATGGGTAAGCCATTGATAAAATGTTACCTACAAAATATTCCAACGATGCAACCCCTTTTTAACCCTAGATCTGCCACAGTAGCTCCCAAAAGGATGAACCCATTTTGGTTATGTTTAGAGTTGACTTGTTCAAGAACCAGTCCGTGACAAACGATGCAGAGCAGTTCTAATAATAAAAAGTATCGTCGAGGGTTTTTAAAATTAGCTTGTACAACTAATTTAATGGAATCTTGATAATCGCCAAGGCATGAACGATGACACTTGTTTACTAGCAAGCTTCTTATTATAAACAACCTTAAAAGTCGACTTGCTGCTTGTTACCGTACAGTTTAATTTCTACGATTTAAGTTCTAACATACAAAAGAATATCTCACATATATGGCTCTGAACAAGCACTGCAAAATGTTCTATGTTCTGCTCAAAATAGAGTAACTAGGTACCGTGTAAAATAGGCGTTTCATTGCAATTCTGCGGTCATCTGCAGCAGTAAAGCAGTACACAATTGACGCATCATCTTGCTAAAGTGAGAAACTCGCTCGGGAAAATTTTAGTGTCTGATAGAAATAAAAAAAAAATCTTATCTCTGGCCAGCAATCTAATATGGGATGTGAGTTGTCTAGCGGTGTCTGCCGCGGCCGCCGCTGTAGTGGCCGTCTCGGCTGTTTCCGTCTCTGCTGTTCCCGTCTCGGCTGTTCCCGTCTCGGCTGTTACCGTCTCGGCTGTTTGAGTCTCGGCTGTAGCGGCGTTCCTTGCGGTCTCCGGAGCGCGAGCCGCGGGCTCGGTCCGGTCTGCGCTCGCGGTCGCGGGTATACTCCTTGTCCCGCGACGAGTCGAGACTCCTGGAAGATTTTGGACTAGGTTATGAATGACAACTTATTTTGTAAAGAATTTGTTAAAATTATTTTAAAATATTCAGTGTATTTATTTATACCCAAGAATGCGTTCAGTCGGGTTGCGGATGAGAATAATGTGTGGGTCAACGATGAATAGAATAGTACAAACCTGGAGTCTCCATTAGAGCCGCGGCTATCGTGCGACTTCCGGCGAGGCAGCGGTGCGGAGATGCGTGGCCGAGGCGAGCGCGAGTTCCGCACGCGCGGCGACGTCTCTCGCTCGCTGTTTAAGTTGAAGTCGTCGAATCTATCACCACAGTCATTCATACAATAAAATAACAACAAATATGACCACCACCACCAACAGAGATGCGTGCTATGAAAATCAAGGAATAACATTGTGATGAGTTTGCCAAAACTCCGTAGCTTAGCATAATTCAGGTGGATAGTGGTGGGCCATAAAGTGAATAAACTCATTCATAGTAGTTAGTCATCTATGCTCTTGCTCTCCCAACGTCAAATCCAACTACCAATTGGAAGGTCGTTGCCTTGCTATTTATTTATTTAGGGAACAAAATCCACAGCTCTTAAATCTAGATGAAAGGATCCAAAAAAGGATTTACATTTTCCAGAAATGCTATCATTGTTATACATAGTCCATGCTTTAATGAGATAAATTAAGCATGAACAGAGTTAAGTCCGGTCAGGCAGGCTTAGAAGATGTCATTCCTATTTTTTATCTACACGACTAATAATATGGATGGATTATTACTTGTTTCTGGGCGAGCCAGAAGCTGACCGCGAGGAGCTTTGGCTGTCAGAGCTGGAGCTAGACGATGAGCTCGATGACGATGACGAACTCCGAGATCGCGATCTAGATCTGTAAAAACAAAACCACTATCTGTTAACATGAAATTATCTAAATTCTAATACGAGCTGTTGCGGTCACATCATATCAACAGCTTTTACCAGTGCTGGGCATAAAGCTTGTCAAACACCTGAAAAGCACCCAGCACAAAAATTTGCATTCAAATATGGACTTGTAACTCATAATTGTAACATTTTGATTAATTTTATATTGAACGCATCAGATGTCAGACAGCTCGCAGACCACTCGTTTGAAACTTGTGGGAAGCCATTTTGTTACCTACTGTAAAATGTATCTAATGATCCATATTTGAATGCGCATTTTTGTACCGCTACCCGGTAGCGGTTTAGGATAAATCGGCTCAGCCCTTGGATGTCGTAAGAGCCGACGACTAAGGGAGCCTGCCAGAATGGCAGCAGTTTCTTCTGTATATTTTTAACACCTTTACAACGATCATCAAACAGCCTGAAAAGCATGATTATGGCAACAAAAAAAAACCTCCTTTGGGAGGCATGATTAGCAGTGCATGTGTTGTTGACAAATATTAATTCATAATAACATAATCTACCACTTTTCTTCGAGAATCTGTTCATAATTATACTGTTTCGAATAACTAGATTTCGTTTTGTAGTTGGCCTTGTATATTTAAAAATAGGAAATCACTTACTTCTTGCTGTTCTTAGAACTGTTTTTAGAACCAGGCGAGTCCGCTTTGCCGTTTTTGTCTTCTATATCTTCGTTTTTGGAGCTTTCACCTTCTTTGGATTTTGCACCTGATCAAAAATGTGACACATACATATATTATTAATGTTATCAAGCATATAAATAAAACATGTGGTATAACAGTAGGTATACAAATACATTCGGACTTTAAAATACGATTTTTTTTTAACGTCAAGCCTCATGAAGTCGCCATTTCTTTTGTAAATCAAAGCCTTATGAAGTCTCCATGTCTTTGTAAATCAAAGTCTTACGAAGTATCCTAGTATTTTGTAAAGCTTTTTAAGTAAATTGTCATGAAGTCTCCGTATATTTTGTAATGAAAAGCCTTATTGAAGGCTCTCTATACTTTGTAATTCTTTTATAGTGAATCCTGGTGAAGTAACCTTTTATTTAGTAAACCAACAATATATATATATACAAAAAAATGTAAAATCTCCATTTTTAGTAATACACGGAGCTCATACACTTACCAGCAGTTTTTGAGCTGCTTGCAGTCTTGGAGGCTTCATCTTCGCTGCCCCAGAGGTCGTACTTAGCGAGGTCCGCCTCGTCTCCAGACTCCTCCTCATCCTCCTCGCCGGCCTCGTCCTGCGAGCCCGCCGCCTTCTGGAACAATCCCGTCCTCCAATCACATCCGCGGAACACGGTCATGTCGAATTTGCTGCTTATTTTCGCAGGGCTTTTTATATGTACGTGAGTTCACATTTTCCAAAAATATAAAAATATCACTTCAGCCCTGTAAAATAAGAAGCCAAGTTGACATACGCAGTTAATTTGTACAAACCTTTTTCTTTCGCTTTCTCTTCCCATCAGCCTTTCTTTTAGAATACTTGCTGCTCGGTTTTAGAGGCACCTTCACTCTCTTCAACTTGGGAGGCTTTGGTAAAGCGAAGCTTTTAAAGTTTCCTATGACGGGAGCATTTTCGTCCGGCACTGTTTCTGAATTGTCGATCGGGCTTTTTAGGTTGATGTTCAATTTTCTGGTTACGTTTTGCAGTATGGGGCTGGGATCAAAGATATCGCTTAGAAATGGAGTCGCCGCGGGATTTCCTTCCATTTCTTCAAGTTGTCGTTCAATACTTCCTTCTCTGATAGATTCTTTTTCCCATTCGTCATTGGTCAAATTCATGGTATCTGTTGGCTTTACGACACTTACAGCATTCTGTTCTCCTTCTGAATTGTTTTGGGCACAGCTGACCGAGCTGTTGTGTTGACTTTGAGTTTGAGCCAGTTGCTGCAAGTTTTGTAGGGCTAACAAAAGCGTGTTTGTGTTTATCCCAGCTAACAGATTAGACAGGTCTGCTGAGACTGTCTGTAGCTCGGGGGCGGGCGGCTGCGTTTCGGATTCAGGCGCGGGAGAGGCTACTTGTTCTTCGGCTGAGGTTGAATCGTCCAAAATTACTATTTTCTCCGGAGAATCTTTAATTGAAGGTTCAGGAGGGTCTTGTTGGCATATTTCTGTGACTGGTTTTAAATGTAATTCCGGTATTATATTTGCCTTTAGGGTGTGATGATTTTTGTTTGTGGTAGGCTCAATGGTTATGGATTCTATGACGTGGATTCGTTTAGCGTCAATAATCTCTTTGGAATGGCTATCGTTCATTATTCCCGGATTAGAGCTTTCCGTATTGTGTTTTTCAGGTGAAATTTCTTCATTGGCCTCTTTTGACAAGCGTAACAACTCGTCCGATAAATCTCGTGGAATGGGTTCCGGTATTGGGAGGTTGACATATTTTTTATATCGTGTCGCGTTGGACTGTATAGGATAGAAAAATTCAGGTGATTCTTGTACTCTATCATTGTATTTCGGTAGTGACTGTTCGTTGTTGTTGATAGTTTGAATATCCTGCAGGAGTCCCATAAGCATTTCCTTCTTTTCATTAAAATCAGTTGACTTTTTAGGGGAAGATTCATACATGGCATTATTTTCATTAAAATTTTCGGTTTTGTTATTTTCTATAAGTGAAGAGTTATTGATTTCCAAAGCTGAATTTCCAGAGTCGCCATAAAGTGCGTCATCTTCGTCATCCCACTCTAACTGAGTGGAATGGACATGAGGTGTTTTCACGTTATCATACATTTTTTCATACTCTGAAGCTTTTTCATCAGGACTCTTGCCTCCCGAGCCATTATTATCGAATATATCCATGATGCTTCTATTTTTGTTCACAGAATATTCTTGTGCCACTGCAAATATGCGATCTGTGTTCTCCGACTGTTTTTCAGGCAAAGGAATTTGATCGACTTTGTTACTAATCTGGGGCATGTATTCAGTTGTTATCAGGTGCTGATCGGAGCAGGCAAATGATAAGAATTGATTGCCAGAAGAATTGTCTAAATCATCTTTAGAGAAATCAGCATTGCTGTAACTGTTCTCCTTGTAGTTGGGGAGGGGTGGTTGAACTTGTTCTAGTCCGGAAATAGAAGAACTTTTATATTTCACAGGGGATGATGGATCAAGACCAGGAATAGTGGGCACAGTTTGTTTTTGAGAGGGTAAAGTTTCCATAACTTTAGGGAAATTATTTTGTTTTATGACTGGCGTCGTTTTGTTCTGCATATTTGATTCCAGATATACAGAAGTTTTTGGCTGTTCTATAGGTATAAATGAGCTTATGGCTCTTTTAATTGGAGATGGATTTTGTGTACTATATGCAGGAATATAGCTGGTAATGTGGTTTTTTCTTGGTGATTTATCAATACCACCTAGTCCAGGAATGTTTAAACTTTTAGGGTTTCCTTCAAGTTGATCTGGTGCCTGATTGCCACGATTCATTGAACTTTGAAATGTATCTTGCTTATTTGCAAAAGGATATGAGATTATGGAACTATTTTGTAGACCGATCCCAGGTGCAATGTTACGTTTTGTACTTAATGTGGCTCCATTACCTTTTGCCCAGAAACCAGGGCGGTTCCGGCGTACATTATTTTTAAAATCCTGGTAATTATTTTTAGCAGCTCCAAGCCTCGTAGGAACATATTCAGTGGAACCACCGTCAACTTCAATTGTAGGATTCAAAGGGACTTTTGCATTCATGTTTCTCAAATTCTGTGTGTAGATGTTTCCCGTAATCAATGGGGATTTTTCCATTGGTTTGGCTGTAGAATATCCTTGGAATCCTTGTGTGGCTGTACCTGCTTGTGTATAAGTATTTGGCACAATGGTGGCAGGTTTTTCAGCAGCACTACATGGTACAGGGGACACTGATGCTGGTACGTTACGTCTTTTGAACTTTCGCCGAACTTTTTTAGTTTCAGTGATTTTTCGAGAAGGTAAACTGTCCTCCTCAGTTTGACTAGAAGCAGATTCTGAATCCGTGTCCTTATTAGAGTGTCGAGCAGATGTGACTGGTCTGCTACTACGATTGCTAGTTTTTGATTTTAAATCATGTTCAGAGTCTGAGTCTGAGGAATCAGAATTACGACTTTCAGAGGAGATGGAGTGCGCCCTAGTTTTAATTTCAGTTTGTGTTTTGTTGTGTATTCGAAGGGAATCCTCTGATTCGTTTGCATTTACATTAGTTTGTTGTGGGTATCTGTCTACCCTTTCCAGAACAACAGTTTCAACACTTTCACTTCTTTGCTGAACCTGTGGTATGACTTTATTTTGGGGCAAGAGTTGACTTTGGTCTTTTGTACTTTCCTTTTCACTGTCAGATGCAAGAGCAATTTCTTCAGGATTAGGAACCCTCATAGGTTTCAAACATTTATTGCAACCACCACTTATAGGTTTTGAGTGAGATTCATCCAAACATCCTGTTCGCAACAGTTGTTGTCTCCAAGCAAATACAGTCTTGAAATCAGGAGCGGGTTTGTCTACAAGAGATTCAAATCTATCTGAACTCATTTTACAGTTGTTGTAGGTGATAGCAAAAGCAGCAACTAAGACTTTTTCTCTGAGAGTGTAGTTCACTTTAAAATTACAGGAAGCAACACCCCCATTGAATTTGGCAACTTCATTTGTGGATGACACCATATTTTCCATGACAGGGGTAAAAGACATAAATACTGGAGAATCAGTGCTATCTTTTCTTGTCTTCTTGGGCCCTGTTTCATAGCCGGATGACCCTGCATGTTCTTTGTCACCAGCACTAATATTTCTTTTACGGTTTTGACGGTTTTGATAAAGGCTGTTAGCTCTGTTTGAATGCATATTTTTCATATTCTGTTTGTGGCAAGCAGATTGATAGAAAGGTTTATTTTCTCTGGCAGAAAAAGGCAACAAGTCATTTTGTCCACCACTGTTTGAATTGAATTTTTCTGTAATAGCTTTAATTTCTGTTGCAGGAGCTAGCATACTATTCCTCACTTTCATTTCCATCTGCGACTTTGGTAGCAGGTTTTTGAATTCTGCTCCTTCAGTGATGCCAACCTGAAGGCAGGAAAAATTATCTCCACTTTAGTAATGATGAGCTATACAGTATCAACTCTTCTTAGCTTCAAATTCCATTATTCCCTGAGGTTTTCATTGTGAAAGAAACATAAGTAGCGGGCTGATAATTTAAAAACCAATGTTAGGTGCAAGTAAAGTTAGTGTTGAAAATGAGTTAAAAATTGATAAGATAATAGGATGAAATAAAGAGGATTTGTGATAACAAGAAGGAGAATACTTTACCCTGTCTGTTCCCTCCATTCGTAGTGGCTTGCGTTTCTTCCTGCCGAACTCGTCATATTCATCGTCGGAGGAGCCCTCCCTGCGCCGGTACTCCACAACTCCACGCTCGTTGTATCCGCCGCCGTAGCCGGTACGCGCTTCCACCTACAATAATTAATTGTTTTTAACAAACAATACCAATTACTGCTGATGCAAGCAGTAGTAAAACAATGTTAATAATTTCGTACTTCACCAAATTTAGGGGCATTGCAAACATTGCATGTCGTTCGCCGGGCCCAGTTCACGTTCGCACATTTGTTGCACTGCCAATCGTCAGCATTGAACAAGCCACGGGATTTCTCGGCTGCCGATTTGCCGATTTCGGTGCCAAGTTTCTTCTTGGAACTATGATCAACTTCAGGTTTTTCTGCATTACATCGGTAACATGATGTTCGTCTCGCAAAATTTATATTTCCGCAGTTTTGCTCATTGCAAATCCAATCTCCGTCGTTCATTTTGTTGTGAATTACAATCGTTTACCGCGTTTGCCTTTCACATTCACATCAGCATAACATCTGTAAATTGTAATACAGGAACATAGAGATTACCAAGCATTACGCTCAAGATTCTGCGCAACGAAACGTAAATAAAAGCAGTAGAAAATAGCTAAATCCCACTTTGAAAGAAAACCAAGCTCACTTTTGCAAGAAAAGCGATCAAGCTTCTTGACAGCCATGATGAAAATTCATTAAAAAAAACATTATCCAACCAAAGACGATTTGACTTTTACGATCTATTCATTTGAGTACCTTTTATAAAAGTTAAACTTTGATGGTATATCATTACAGGTTTTACTACAATACAAATAAAGTGACGTTTTTTAAATATATATTTATGTGTAATACGTCGCACGTTGCATTTTTTAATTGTTTTATATCGTAAAAAATCAGAAACGAACATTGTTTTCTAAAATAAACCGGAACCATAAAGTAAAGCTAGAATGTAACGGAAACGGAAAACTGAGTGATGTTTAATCGATTTCTTTGCTCGAACTCGATTGTATTAATCGGACTACGGAGAACTACTCGCCCGCGAAGGTCCTTCTCTCGTCGCGAAGTTTTAAATTCGAGCCCTCGCGCGCAAAATTAGCTGTCAAAATTGTTTACCATGAGGTTATTTCGGGAAAAGGAAGGTCTGTACGTCCGATTCCGAATTCTTTAAATGATTTTATTGGATGTGTTGTGATTAATATTGTGATGTGAACTTCTACTGCTCAGTGGAATTGTTAAAGGAATTTAGCGGGTCTGATAGCCTGCTCAAGGCATCCATCTAGATCAGTGCTCAGTGCAAACTGTCAAAAAATACGCGAATTTATTGTGCAAGATTTCTGCATAATGTTAACACACAATGTATGAAGATGACAACATAACTTGTACTCCTAAACGCTGCGTGCTCACCGAGGTCACCAACTCGTCTAGTTATGTGTCGCCGAATGCTAACCTCAAGCTCCTCACGAACGTCGCACTTCAGTACCCCACACCGCCCCCAAGTGCGGTGCAACGCAAAGAAAAATCCCTTCAAATACTATGCGACAGGTAGTGTTATTGAAGCACTTGTGATCAAATCCCCCTGTAGAAATGCTTAGAAAATAATAATTTTGTCTTTATTTTTGCAGATTCCTCAACCTTTATCCCTTGCATGGGAATGGCACTGTGGAAATACAACTGGACACTACTGCAGCGAGCCTGGGAGTAGAGAAACGGCGAATGTATGATATAATCAACATACTAGAAGCTATGCAATGTGCAGTACATAAGAGGAAAAACACTTATCTCTGGCATGGAGGTTCCCGATTAAATGGTTTTCTCAAAATGTTGAAGAAACAAGGAGAAAACTTAAAACTCTCAGAAGTGCTTCGTGGCAGAGCTCCAAAACCACCAACACCAAAACACAAGACTTTAGGGGTGCTGGCACAGAGATTTCTTATGTTATTTTTGGTTGAACCTCATGTGAGTTTACCATTATCCTTGAATCAATTAATACTCAATTAACACAGTTCCACATTGATGGGTGGCTAATAGTAAGTGTAATTTTTTTACAGAATACTTTAATAAACCTGGAAATGGCAGTGAGAGTGCTCATTGACACTTCAAACAAGAGCAAGACTGTTCTTTCTCCCGAGCAACAAGAACGCCAGCACAAGTCAAAAGTAAGGCGGCTTTATGATATTGCCAATGTATTTATTTCAATTGGTCTCATTGAAAAGGTTTCTGGTAATTTGATATTGAAGAAGCCAGTATTTATGTATGTAGGGCCATATAAACCGAAAACCTCAGAAAAGGCAATGGCTGCCATCCCATCTCCTATCACACCGCTTGCTATCTTAGACAGCCAGTCGAGAGCTTCATCATGTCAAGTGTATGCGGGGAAGTCCAAAAGGAAGTTGGAGTTCACCACTCCTAGTAGTTCTCGGGAACTAAAGCTTGGAATCACAACCCCTCCCCACACCCCGTCTCACAAGTGGGATGACATCTTGCTTGTCGCAGACATGGAACTGACTAGAATTAACAATGGTGTTATGTTGTGATGTTATTTAAAAGCTTGAGTTATGAATGAATTCATATTTTATACAGATTTTACTATACTGTGTCTTCCAGGGGATGTCTGTTGTAATAATCTGACTGCATAAATTACAATGTTCCTATTTTAAATATTAATTTACATGGTTTTGCTTTGAGCAGATTTATTTTTGTCACAGACATGAATTTTTAGTGCAATTTATAGTTATCTAATTAAGATTAGATTTATTTTATTGTGTTTGAGGACACTATAAAGTTTAAAAAATCCCTTTTATTTACAAAGCATGTTTATAAATTAATTTAAGCAAATAAAAGACGATTGTATTTAGGTTGACTGTTAATGGCATAGAGTTAATATAGTACTACTATGTTAACTCTATGGTTAATGGTGTCAATTCCGATTTTGCCAAAAATAAACTAATTTGTCAGCACTACAAATGCTGCCATCCTTTGTTTTGAATTCATATCGATCGAAATGAAGACTGCAACATTTTTAATCCTGGAAAATTGATGTAATTTCGTGTTGGCGACGTCTGAAATGACCACATTGGGTGTAGAATCAATATATGAATAAATTATTCAGATTTCGAATTCTTGGAAAACTCAGTAGAACAACTTGAGGTTCAACACATTAATTAAATATTTTTGTGAAGTATTAAATTGACCCCTGGGAGTGAGTGACTGACTGACATAAAATTATATTTTCTTTTGACAAAAATACTTATGAATATGTACTTGTATTATGTTATCAATATTTTAACAAAATATGTTTATGAGTTATTAACATTATTACATAGTCAAGCTTGTTTGACTTTAGATGGTAGTTATGTATTTTATAATAAGTTGCTTTTATTTTCTATTTTTTTTAAGCTATAGATGGATTAAACAAACTGGATTTTGTTAAGATGATCAAATGTGTTTTATTATTAATGCAGTCAGCAGCATATTTATGTAGGTATTCTAATTGTCTCGAAATCAACTCAAAAATTGGTGTTTTACTGTATTTTGGGTAGAATTCTATTTACTCTGAATAACAGTTATGGGGGTATTCATTAATTATGTGAGGCGATTTTGGCAATTTTTCGACCCCCCCTCCCCTTGGTACGATATCGTGAGATTTGTGTCGACCCCCAACAATCTCACGTGAGATTTTACAAAACGCAAATTTTAATGTAAATAAGTTAATATGTGCTTGATTGCATTGGATTCAAGACTTTTAAGAACGTAGCCTATAATCATTAATCACAGAATCGAACAATATAATACTTAATGAAGATCAAGAGAAAAGAATCTCGCGCCAACACGAAACGAACAACTGCTAACATTCGCGGGAAAATAATTACGTGATATATGCCGAGCCCCCCCCCCCCCTCCCCACGTGAGATTTGGCTCTACCCCCTCCCCCTAAACGCCTCATGTAATGGACGCCCCTCTACCTACTAAATAATAGGACTAACCAACGACTTTATCATTCTTTATTTCATGAAGTAAAGTTTCTTAATATTTATTAAATTACAAACACAGGTCGATAATAAATAGATACAAATTTAAATAAAATATATTACAAATAAAATTATAATTACTATGCACAATTATTATAATTATGAGGAACAATAAACAAGAACTATACAAAACCAATTTTTAAATTGAATATAGAATATGATAGAAATCTAATTTGAATCTCAAAAATCTATAAAGTACTTACAAAATGAAATGAAAACTAAACATAAAATCCACCTTGATAATTCAAATTAAATAATAATTTTATTTACAAATATTTCCGCGGATTAGAAATACTAAGATGCATCACTTTTGTCTGTAAAAAACCATCACAATTTTGATTAGTTAACATCTTAATAAGCATTTGAAAAGTATTGATTTAAATTAAATAGCAACTCAGTTTGATAGCTTATTTGAGCTAATAAGCGGTGGTAGGTGAATACCGGCACGAAGGTGGCAGAAAGAGAGGCAGCTCCTGTCAAACTTGCTCGATCATCGGGAACTGTTCTGGGTCCTCCGGGGCAGGCAGGGCTTCAGCGTCGAAAAAGCTGGCGTGTAGCGCGACAACAGTTACCGTAGCGCCTGAAAGAAAGGTGAAAGTTGATATCATGTAAACTTTATATCTTTGCACTCACAGTTCACGTAGGCCTGTGAGAGTAGGGTATGCTGTGTCTACCTGTCAGATCTAATTTATATATGTAAATTTTAAGTTTTGGTGAACGTGCTGCACCAAAACTTAAAATTATGACAACTTAATAATAATAATGTTTAAAATAAAACAGGTAACTTCTATTTTTTTATATGTACGTGATATGTACATAGTAAATATCGATAGAGCGCTCAATGGAAGAAATAATGAATCAAAGGAGGTAGATAAATGTTATAAGAAACTACATAGCTTCTGCGCTTTTCAGGTAGCCTATGTCCGTCCCCATTATATACCGAATAATATCCATTCAGCTGATAGGTGGCGTGAAAAGATAAGACAGACAGAAATACTTTTGCTTTTTTAATACTAGCCCGCGACTTCGCACCCTTTTTTCGGGATAAAAGTAGCCTATGAGACATCCCTGGGATAGCGCCTACCTCCCGTACCAAATGTCATTACGATCCGTACAACCATCGTTAACGCGTGAAAAGGTAACAGACAGACAGGATGAAAGTGTCGATATTATGGTATGGATGCAAAAAAAATCATATCAATATGCTTACCTAAAACCCAGAACAGGACAGCTCCGACGCCAGCAAACCAACACAGTCCCATTGAAACGGCCGCCGCCACCGCGTACTGCTGCGTCTTCGACAGCTCCCAGCCACCAATCTAGCAGTCATTTGAAAAAGTTAAAGACGGAAATATTATTTAGAATGGTTTCCAAAGCCTTAGATAGAGTGGATAATAAACTTGAGTTGAGTTGACCAATTAATTGCACTTGTCGTTTGTGCGCTGAGCAGAGAGAGATAAAAACAAGGATTGAAGCTAACAGTGTGAAATCATGCAAAGATACGTTATTTAAGGGCAACTATTGTTGTATTGTAAGAGTAAAATGAAAAGAAAAAATAGGTAGATCAATGATAAACGTAGAGGTGTGTAGTTTTTATGAAAGCAACTTACTCTGGGCTGAAACACATTTATAAATTTCAAATCCAATACAGTAGGTAATTTATAGAATAAGAACACAATAAAGTTTTATTTAATTGTCATTTTCAGAGTTAAGTAGGTACTTGGTTCTCACCTTCCACGTATTTGGTCCAGAAGTTAGTTTTCTGTAGCCGAAGAAGCTAGCTACCATAGCAACAAGCAGCAAAGGTGAAGTAATCCTGAAAAGTTTTAGATTTATTGCTATTGCTGCTATATTCTTAGAGAATCATTTTGAACTTGTACTAGGAATTTATAGAAATTAAAGTGGTTACTTACAGGCAGTAGGCAAAAAGTCCAAAAAATACAATCAAGTAATTAGCCTGGAAATGCTCCACATTGCGGTAGAATCTCCTTGAAAGACGCGGCAATGATGCAGGAGCCTGGAAAATAGAAACAAAATAGCATTTATATGCCTATAGCCAACATGGTGATTAGAGTTGGCTAAAGTGCTGATTATGTAAGCCTAAAGAAATAAAGTTAATGAAATCTGAAATCAATGGCAAAACTCTCCTTGAAGAATTCTCATCAGCACACTTAATTCACTGATGAACCTGCCTCACCCCAGAGGCATGTTCATCAGTGAATTAAGTGTGCTGATGAGATTTCGTTAATAAATCCAGTCTGACTGAATTAGATCGAGCTGAGTCACCTTAAAATTGTCAGTGGCAACAAATTGAGTCCATGGCTTTCTCTGCGCAAGCACTCCCATCACCAGGGCGGGACCAGCACCGCTGCGCACATGCTGCAGCAACCTTTAAACAATATTATAATAAGGTACCACTAGGTTTAAAATATTGTAATAAGACAAGAGTGTACCTATTTATTGCAACAACTAAGCTTGAATTCTAGGCAATACTTTCATGATATAACACAGATGTGTGGTATGGTAAATGTATGATTTTTTGTTAGTGGGATGGGAAGGGATAGGTAACATTAATTAAATTATATAAAAGCAGGTGTGTAGGTACGCAAGTCGATGAAGGAAAGACATTAAACTATGTGGTGTAATGATGAACCCATGTTTACGATGAATACATTTGGTATTACCCCAGCAATGGAGTTTATGGTTCATAGATTTAATGGCTGCAATCAATGGGAAGAAACACCACGTAGCATAAAATTGTTAGTTGACTTACAATTCCACATCATTGACATACTTTTGTAATCCTTTCTTCTCTGTTGTAGCATTGATCTCTCCGGAGAGATCGATATTCACATTTTCGCTCATTTCTGGAGTATGTTGTGCTGCACTTTCAATGTTTTTATTTAATTTCTAAATACCTATGTTATTGAATCAACTCGACTCAGCAAAACAAACACAGAATTTCTTGTGTATCAGTGCTGCCGGTAGTCAAAGTGAAAAAGCTCCGACCGAACCGAACGCAAATTTGATCCGAAATGTGACAAAAAGATCCGTTTATCTGAAAAATCGCAAAAGCTGAAAATATGATGAGCAAGCACCTGTCACACTAATGTTAAAAGTATAAATGTATGTGTGTGTGTTCGTTAATCCTTCACACTCAAAAGACAGTAGGTACGGATTTGAATAAAATTTGGTATTTACCAGGATAGCTTTTATTATAGGGTTACTGGTAATTCACTGACACTGCATGAACTACAGGTTCTGCTCATCATCACGAACACGTTTGACGTTTGTGAAGATGCCAGGTCTATAATTCTTAATAAAATTACTCAAAACTCAAAGTGCTAGGTATTTCCTTTAGACCATACAGTACCTATTCTTGGACACGTCACAAAACTCCGATTACTAAGTAAAACTAGGAAATAAAGTTCACTTTGATTTTTTGTCTACTTCAATCTTTTTAGGGTAAAGTAAAGAAGCGAACAAGAAACCTTTACCTTTTTTTTTGTTAGAATTTTAGGTTATAGGTTGGAGCAATACTCGTCCTTCCAGCCTCTTTATCCTCTATTTAATCTTATATTTTAAGTAGGCCTTCTAACAAAGGATATTTAACAATTGGTTTGAATTTATTTATTGTAAATATTTGCGTAGGTAAAATTTTGTGCAAATTGTGAAAACACTACAAGGCAAAAGCAAAAGAAAAAAGATGAAAATTTTGCAAGCTTATGAGTGATACTGACAGCAAAAACACCCAGGGAGGGGCAGACCACCTTGGATCGAAGGTAACAAAACATCAGTGATAGTAGCTAGTGGAGCGAGCCACGACAAATTTTGACTTTTGTGGCAATAGGTAAATTAGTCAAAATGGCAAGAAAACCATGACAATAATTGATAACGGCCAGGAAAAAAAGTTAGACTTTCTAGTGGCAGAAACCCAAAAGGAAAAGTAATGACAATATCTCTTTCTAAATAATCAACGTCGCGGTAATGTGAAACGAAGGCTTATGGCATGAATGGATGCCAATTATATGCTTACCGACTAGGTAGCTAAACAATACAATGCATCATTTATAATAAAATATAAGAAATTATAAGACCTATATAAGAACTGAAAACCAGCGTTGATCTGCACCAGTGCGGTTCAACACATAGCTGAGTTTGACCCTTTTTGGCCATACGTACATACGTACATACGTGGGCTGCGTGGACGATCACAGATAGGAAAGGTACACTGTGCACGATGGGTAGACCTTTGGAATGTTGCAGGTAGGTACTAATCTATTTTTGTGTTTGTTTGTGGTAGATAGATATATCTATCTACGTACCTATGTAACATCTCAACTTTGTATTTACTTATCTTGTTTGTGTGTGTCTGTGCAGTTCTTGTGTCAAATAAATATATCTTTATCTTTATCTAAATTAATAACCTACCCAGAGTACTATAATAAAAAATAAAAACCTTAGAATATAGTATATAATTATAAATACTATTTCAGCTGTATGTCGATAGATCGGAAAGAGCAGTGAACGTTTCTGTGACGGAATTTTTGTACGTTCTTTAGACAGAAAGGTGTCAATGTGCTATTTCACTAATTCATTTAGCACTTTCTCACCCCGACTGGTCAGGTGAGAATGTGACACCATTTTTTGATTTTTCTACCAAAGTATGATTATTAATGGTGAGATAAAGATCATGTAAACAACCGATAATTTTTGGGACTTATTTCATTTCTTATCATGTAAACAAATACCTATATAAAGAGCATTATCTGTATTATTTTCCTAATAACTAACTTAATTTGGCTTTGCTAACACTGCATAGGTAACCTTGAAATGTGGCACATAGCCAAGCCACCCCATTCTACGGTACTGTATTTATACTTAATTATATTAGTTTCAGAGGTGCCTACACTTTCATAAATTTTCAGCTTGTTTTTTTTTAATATTTTACAAAACGGATCATTTTGTCGTAATTCGGACCAAATTTGCGTTCGGTTCGGATCTTTTGCATTTTGAATGCCGGCAATACTTTTCTATACTATAATAGTTTTGTTTGTTTGTATCACAGAACAGAAAGTTCTGTGGTTTGTATACCTACTCTTTCTTTGCTATCATAGGTAGTGCACCGTTCACTTCAGGTTTGTTTTGCTTTTATCTAATCTTTGGGTTGGGTATTGTATTGTAGTACTATCTTTTCGACGGTTCTGATTTTACGTGGTTTGACACGCAGCTGAGCACTGCAAGGTCAGTCAGCATTTACTAGAACAACTTCTACTTGCCCTCTCTCGTCCCTGTACTTGCCATAAAATTGTAATGATTATTATCTATTTATACCTATTCACTATACTTCATTTGACGAGCTCGTCTAATCAATTATCCTCTCCTAACAACACAGCCTCTGTTCCTGAAGATGCTGATATCTTGGAGAAAGTTCATGGTAGGTATTTGATATGTTTGATGTACCTAATCTCTGCCTATAATTATATAATTTATATAGAATTAGATTTCCTAGTTTTACTACTGATAAATTTTTCAGGGAACATTTTGTGTCGCAGCTGTGGAAATGGTCTTGCCTATTCATCTGATTTGATTTCAAAACACTCCTCCCAAGCACTTTATTCTTTTCAAGATTCTCTATTCAATACAGATGATGTGCTGGTGCAGGTGTTTGTAGGTGATTTTATATTTAACTATCCAGTTATTTTAACGAGTAATTCAAACTGTGCTGGTGTTGAAAAGGTAACAATTTGTATAACATTATTGAATTTGTGAAATTACCAAGCAAGGTACAGTTCTGCGACAGAATTTTCTTACTTCTTTTTTTTTTATTTTAGTGGGAAGAGGGCGACTCCTGGTTTCCTGGTTACCGTTGGAAGCCATGTGTCTGTCCAGACTGCGGTGAATACATTGGCTGGGTTTTTGAGTCTATAGATAATATTGACTTGATCGAAGAAACACCTACAACATTTTTTGGTCTCATATTATCAAGCCTGATTAGCGAGTCTTGTAATTATACTTATTTGGTGATCGGTCTGTGGTCCTTGTGATTGTGAAAGTCTTGTTTGATTGCATTAACAGGGATTTCATTGCTGTAACCACATGTGATCTGATTATGATTGCTGTGTTCAGTTGACTAATAACTGCATATTAACCTAGTTTTTATCAAATTTGTGTTATCTTGCTTTTGTGATGTATGACTAAATCTGTTTTCATAAAATTAGTTGGGTTGGTTCTGCCGAATGTGTATATAACCAATAATGCCTTAAATGCATTATTAGTTATTAACAAAATTCATTTCACATTTTATAAAAATACATTCCGCCATAACTTTAGGAATGTGTTGGTGACCTGATCAAGTACCTCATCATCATCAGCCTATATTAGTCACAGCTGGACCTAGGCCTCGCCTAATGAGCGCCATAGAGCCCTGTCTTCAGCTTGCCGCTTCCAGCATCTGCCAGCAGTCTTTTGCTAATCGTCATCCCAACTGGTCGGAGGGCGTCCTACACTACGTTTACCGAGTCGCGGTCTCCACTCAAGAACACGTTTAACCCAGAGGTTATCGGTTCTTCGCGAGATATGGCGGGCCCACCGCCAATTCAGCTTTCTAATCCATTGCGCTATGTCGACAACCTTGGTTCTCTGTACCAAGCCCTACTGTGACAATTTTCTTGACAATAATTTCCATCAGTTCTTCAAGTATATTGGTATTTTTCAGTTGTCAATTCGCTGACCACGTTTCCTGGTGAATCAAATTAAACATGGCGACAACTGATATGTCTGTTGAAGATAAGGAGTTTCTGGCAGAATGCGAAGAAGAATTCAAAGACCGGTATACAGAAAATGACAAAGAATTTATGAAGGTATTCAAATCAGAGCCTTTGGTTCCCCCAGTGATTGAAAATTGGTGGGTGTCACAGAATTATGGACGCTGGAACGACCGCCGCCACAACCGCCGCAACCATCCGTACGAGAGGAACAACAGAGAACAGAACAGAAGAGGAAACAATGACTATAATAATGACAACGACAGGGGCCAAGGCTATCGCAACCAAAGACCAAGATACTATTAACAAGTGCACTTATTATTAGGATAGGATAAGTAAAAATAAACATGTCTTTTCAAAAGAATATATTCTCAATTATTATGGCTTGATTTACATAACAACTTAGAATTACATAATAAATCACCAAAAAGTAATGCAGCTACAGCAATTGTAAGATCCAAACCATAACATAATAAATAAATATTATCAATTCTCACTGCTACTCAACAAATCTAATAGTTACAAATTTTAACAATACCTAATTTTGCCAATATTTAAAAACCTGGTATTCTTGATGTATACAAACAATAACATTAATGCCTCAGCTACAGACATGCAATAATGCTTCAAAATTTAGGGCCATTGAGTAGGTGCCTCTGATTTTTATTTTTGCATTCTACATCTTATTATGTAAGCATACATAACAGCATCACAAAAATATATATTTACTAATCTGATATAGGATTTTTTTAAATATATACAGCAGATAATCTAGGTCAGGTTCTACTCAGCCCCGACGCTAGTGGGAATATCAAAGCAGGTATTTTAGTTAGTGGTGCAACTGCACAGCTGTCTCTGACAAATGAAGGATACAGTTCAACCAGATATCTGAGTAACATGCTAACAATTACCTACTAAGCACAATGACAATAACATTCATCAAGCTCACTAAGATAACTATTTAAGATTCACTATTTTATTTATTTAGATTAATTTATTATAATATTGGCTACTGATATCTGTACTGAAGCATCACATCACAAAAATATTAATATCTATTGAAGAAAAATCATCTCTGCATTAATAATAACTAATGTTCTTTAAGGGTATGAATGAATGATCTGTTCAAATCAGCTCAGCTACATTTACTGTTTTTTCATATGTAGTATTCAAATGCAACCATGTTATTCAAATCACAGTGTATGTGTTAGATAATAATTATAATGCTTACTAACTTATTATTATGACTCAATACATTCAGACAATGACAACATAACATACAAAATCTACTTCACAAAACATAAATAATTACAATTTATACTGATAATGTCACCGGCCGCTAGGGGTTTATTCTGTCGAGTATAACTCTGCCCCCAAAGCGCGGCGGTCGAAGCGCTCGCCTCTGGGCCAGTACATCGGCGTCTAACACATTTTAATTACTTATAAACTTCTATATAACATTATACATAGTATTTTATCATTACAAACGTTTTTTTTTTCAATTTACTTAACAACAATGCACAATATAATAGTATGAATTGACAAGTCAGTATAGATAGAGGATCGCTGGGGCGCGCTCGCCTCGAGGCGGCGCCCCGTCCCTTACGAACGACAATTGACTAGGATAATGCACTCGGTAGCGGGCGCCCGTCCCGAACCATTGGTCAGTATTCAGTACGTGACGCGTGACTAGAGTCGCGCCTCGCACCAACTCCGCCTGAGTACAAAATCAGACTCATCGGTATTAAAGTCGAAAATTGACTTGTAAAAGTGTCAAATCTTCGTAGCAAATTTTCATAAGATAATCCTAAAGCTTGGTGAGAGTATTGCTTGGCGCGCGGGTACGGGTGTTCAGATGAATGTCCAGCACTCGCAGATCTTGACGACGAAGTCCTCGCGCGTGGAGAGTGGCTCGTTGCCGTACGTCGTGCAGCGCTGCGTGCGCCCCAGGTACAGGTCGCCATCCAACCAAATGCCGAACTTGCCGCTGCAAATTAAACATTGCATTACTAAAACAATCATCAGTTCTCATATCAGAGCCCTGAGTTAGATTTGAAGACAGTATAGAGATCAGTTTCGTACCCAAAGGGTGCCAACGGGACCCTGTTACTAAGCCTTCGCCGTCTGTCTGTCTGTCCGTCATATAGACCCGGACTATTAGCAAAGGCCCTTCGCCGTCTGTCTGTCTGTCCATCATATAGACCCGGACTATTAGCAAAGGCCCTTCGCCGTCTGTCTGTCTGTCTGTCTATCATATAGACCCGAACTATTAGCAAAGGCCCCCTGATCCCTGCATACGTAACAATTATGAACCATGCTCTATCAAAGGTGTCGAGCTCTTCGCGCCATCGCTTCTCGCTGTACCGCGACGCCTTACGCTGTTCATCGTCATCATCGTTACGGTAACGTAGGTGATTGATGGTAAGGATAATACTTACTCCCCAGCTCCAATTGATATGTTGTCATTGCTGCCTCGTATGAAATACATATTGTCGCCCGTCCATCCCCAATACTTGAATTTGGTTTTCACAGGTGCTGGTTCCTCTGCAAAATCAATAAAAACCACCTTTATTAAACTCGAATTTGATCACAAATTCATATGAAAAAATATGTTTTTTTTTATTTTGGAAAACATAAAAAAGACAAAGTTATGGGCAGCTCTGCCTTCTGTTTTAGTTATAAAAACTGTGTTACAGAAGGCAGCGTATATGCTGGATCAAAAGTGCCTATGTTATTGTAAACCTCTCTATCTATATCATTGCGTTTTGGAGAGATACAGTAATTGTGACATACCTATAAGCAGTAACAAACATCTAAACTGTCGCCTGTAAGTGTGAAGGTGTTATTAACACTTTTATGGCCCACGATGCTCAGCTACGTGCACCGGCAGGGCGTGTCCCTGCGGATCGCACCACCACCGCACCGAGACTGAGTAGTGAATGCGATATGAACGCCTGAGTCCTCTTACTATCAACGGCAGTGTGAAGCAGCATACGCACCGTGTTTGTCCTCTTTCTCGTCGTCGTGCGACTCGTCCTGAGGCTGCGAGGGCCGCCGCTCCTCGACGCGCTGGAACGCGAACAGAAGCGACTCGCCCGTACCGTAGAAGTGCTCGGAGGGATGCAGCCCGCACGATGTCAGCGCTCCGAATACCTGTAATAGGAATAACACATGAATATCGTAGGTCGTTGTTGAATTAGGTACCGTGGTTGATAAGGAATGAAGAGTTTGAAGGTAATCGTTGTTTCGGTGTAGTTGGTGTTAGTTAGGTGGAGAAATGCGCTACCTGATGCGTCCAAGAACAGGGTAAAGAAGCGTCGGGCGTCTAGCGGTGACAGGTGGTGATAGAGGAAGCCTACTCCAGCTGTTCAACGAAAGCTGAGGATAAGAAGTAGGTAGTACTTACGTTGTTATCAGTGTCCTGTATACAGAGCAGCACGGGGCTATCGACGCGCTGCATCTTGCGATAGAGCGAGGCGAGTGAGAAGCCGTGCTGGCTCGTGCTGAACGCGAGCTGCCACATGTAGCCCTGCGCGCGCGCCGGCAACACACTGCATAGCTTCTCTCTGGAACAATTACATGTTCTTAATAGATGTGACGGTCGCGGCGTTAGAATCTAAAGGAACCTACCAGAAGAAGCTTCCTTCTGTGCACTTTAACACCTCTACTGCGATCTACAATCTGCCTGCCAAGCGTGGTGTTTATGAGAAACACCCATTGTTTGGAGGAGGCACGTACACGCCTGCATTTAGCGGTTTTTCGCGACAACCACACATCCAACACATCGGTCCACCTTTCATATTCATAATCAGCTCACATGTGTCCAAATCTCCAAACGCACACGATAAATACGGGAAGCTAGGGACCGGGGGTTGTGACGATGGGAGACCTATGTCCTGCAGTGTAAGGGTCTGTTTAACTAAGGGCCTTATAGCGGATTAAAAGCGTCCTCAAATCGGAGCGGGCTCGCAACGAACAAGCCGCGCAGGCGCCGCGAATTCGCGCAACGATATCGCCGCGAATAGCAACGTGGACGCCATTTTGTACCTTCTTGTATAAAAGCCTTTCTGCAGGTAACACTGATAATCTCAAATGTGTATCTTCATGTCATAAGTCAGTTTGTATCAGATGCAACTACTCATAAAATGTAGGTCTTGACATTCGCAGGTAGGAACGAAATTGTTTTTGAATTGGATATTTTTTTTATTCGTTTGCAAAACAACACAAAGAAGTCGCTCTCTTCCATTCGATGAATTGATAATGGATCTTCCCAAATTCGTCGATGCTTCGTTTTCGTCTCCAGCGTCTTCGAAGTATCAGAACCAACAGCAGTGTCCTCCTCGTCGGAATCCATTTTGTAACTGAGTGTATTATACGTCGTCGTTAACTTGCTACAAACACGCGACGAAAACGTTGCGAATTTGCCACGCGTCCGCGACGTCTTCGCTGTGCAGCCGCAGCGTGTTCGCGATGCATTCGCTGCGCGCCCGCCCCGCCCCGCAGCCGCTCGCAAACCGGCTCTAAGACGATGATTATGTCATATGACTTATAAGGTATTCCGCTTCGATAGTAACCGGTTGTCACGTTAAAAATAGGCTTATTCACACAGTTTCAAGGACTAACCTAAATTTAGTAGAAGTGTTTTTAATTTTATATTTAAAATTACTATCAAAATTAATCAATTGCTTTGGTTAATAAAACCAGATTTTTAGAAATTGTTAGCAACAGACGATTTCGCTTTTCTTCGTACACCTCAATACCTGCTTCGGAGAAAAGTCTCTCGGACGAATAGTATTTTTTAACCAAATTTATGAGCTTTTGGTTACTGTTTTGAGGCCATACGTAAGAGTACTCTTCAAAAAAAATCTCTTTTGTATTTTTTTCCATTCCCGATTTGAAAAATGTTCAGCAGCGAGGTCTAAACGGTTCCAGAAATCTGTTCGCATGAAATGCACTGGATGTCCCGCCGAATGTAAGGTATTCGACTGAAAGCGTCGTCAATTATTCGGTATTCGGCCAAATTACTATGCGTTACATATCTAATATTATGTCTTCCAGGAAGTTTCAGATTCTAAACGGACCCTGCCTCCCACCAGGGAGCTGGTGATCGCGATTACAAGATGGTGTAAAGAAATTATGTGAGCGAGACCTATGCCTAGCATTGAGACACTTTACTATACGTCACACTGGTCACAGTAGAAAATAAGTGGTCAGCGGTCGTGTAAGCTACGCTTTTAATTTTCTTCTCACCTGTGCTCCATAGTGAATATCTCAGAGGTTCCGATGAGGTCTGGCGGCGAAAACTCCATGTCGACGGAGGCGCCTGAAGAGTACAGCGCTCGTCGCAACTCATCGCTCATCGACAGCACCTGGACAAACAATGCTGGTTAAACAAAACTCTTTCTTGTATACACATAGAGCTCATTATGTAACTTTACAACGTATAAAAGGATCTGAGCTCATTTAAATTAAACTGGAATATTACAAAATATTCAGAGGAATTAAAACCCTTTAAAGTTAAGTATAGAGCTCATTTGGAAATGGACACGGTAGTCTTCGATTTGATTGGCTTTTCAAAGTAATGATCAGCCAGAATAGGTGATCCGAGTGATTGATTATTTGGCTTTGGTAGTGAGGTAGTTGAACGTAGTGCATTCTGTTATTCGTTACGTTGGATATAGGGAAAAACCACGTAATTGATTCCATAAAAGTTAGGCATTTTGCTAATCCACTGTTATTTTTAAGAGACTTAGTAGGAAATCCAGACCAGAGGCCAATTTTTCTTATACATTGTACTTTTTGCTACAAGTTGTGAACCAGTGGAACAAAAAGGGTCAAGTGAGGTCGGCAGTTATCGTTTATTTATAAGCAATAATAGGATGTAAATGATAATTTTATTAAAATAGATTGAAAACTGATATATAAATAACAGCAAGTACCTCAAATAATGCGATTTGAATGTCTGTTTATATTCATTAAAGACATTCTAATAGGTAATTAATTTATCGACCAAATTAAATCGGTAAGAGTGGAAAAATATGAAATGCTAATGAAATACCAACCAGCTTGAACCTGTTTTTTATCAAAACGATTGAATTTAGAATTTATGTAAATATGCCTGGAAAAATACCATATTTTGGTATTTGCATTTTGAATTTAAATAAAAAAAATAAGGTTTTAAATTCTTCAGGCATCCGAAGACACAAGAATTAATTAAATTAAGAAGACACTAACCTGTCCATTTTAAGTCTAGACATTCAAACATGCTCAAAATGAGAAATGAAAAACTGTAATTATGTAAAATTTATGATTATGTTTGGGGCATAGTAAATAGGCGAAGGCGGACCAAAGTCAAGGAGAACTACAATCATTATTTCATTTTTGAGACTAATGAATTTTTTTGAATTAATGCAATTCGATAGATTTAGTTTAAAATGATTCATTATTTCGAAGTATACTTAGTATATCCCCTCCATATTTTAAGAATAAAATAGAAAATATTTTATTTGTGTTACAAAATTAAACATGACACATTGCTTTTTAACCAATATTAAATTAACTGTAACACAAAGGTCACCAGCTCAGCTTAATGCTGCTGTCGCACTTGTGCCATAGCAGTGCTGGTTTTCATCGGTGCCAGAAATAGGACGTTGATCGTACTTTATGATTATGACAGAACACACCCACCTCGATAAAGATAACGCCCATTTACAAATACCCACAGATAATGCGAAAATTATGGTTTTATGATGTAACCTACCTAATAATTACTCACAGATGCAGTGCAGATTTGAAAATCAGGTTTCCCTACTCAATGATACAAACGGCTTCAATGAATTTTTATACATACTTAATAGGGGTAGGAAAGAAGCAACCGATGCAGACTGGTGGAAGACAACATGCTATAACAACTAAAGGATAAAGTTGAACGTATTTTAGGTCTAGGGGAGATTTGAACAAGGCATCTAACACCGGGTACCAACCGGTGTTACGGGGCGTAGATTATGTAATGTACTACCATTCGCAGCGAGCATTAAACGTCAAAATCGAGCGAGCAAGCGCCTCTTTCCTTGTACTGACTGCAAGAACGCTCGCTGTGTAACACGTTACATTACGCCTCGTAACACTGCCAGTCAGTAACCAGCTTTCGGATCCGATAAATAGCCAAGTTACACTTATAGGCAAAGATGGTAATGAATCAGTGGTGCAGCGAGGTGAGCAGAGCATTCCCAATCTACAGTTCACATTCAACATCCAGTGACAGTGCCGATTGTGCACTCTAAACATCTAAGAAATTGCTAATTGCAATATTCACACAAGGTTTGACTACTCTATCGTGTTGTATAAAATAGCATAAATTGTGCAGTCATTATCAATGCCGGATAGACAGGAAATTAAGCTAGCTCTTAAATCTATAACTAATTTATTCCACTTACTTATACGTAAAATAAAATAAGATCATAGTTGAATAAATTATTACAAAAATAGTTTCATAAAAAGTGATCTATATCTTTAAGATATAGTGACTCCCACAGAACTATACCGAGATATGGGCCGACACCTAAAGGTATTTAAAACGGCGGGCAGAGGCCACACTTAAAATGTGCGTGGTACTTACTTAAATAAATAACATATAAAAAATAGTATTTTCAAGTAATAACACCTAGGGCTTTGAGTCGGTATGAAGTGCACAAGCAGACAATGCACTAGTGATTTTCATACATCAAGCAACACCATTGTAACTTTAATTACAAAGAACATTCAGGACAAAATAACAATTTACATGTTCTTTACAATTTTCATTATAGATAATGACCCTTATCTCGAGATAACAATCTGGGGGCACCGTATTAAACATAGTAAAGCATTAAATTTCTCATAATTAGATCTAAATTCAGCAGAAGTTGGTATTGAACATGTGGTTTTCAGAACATAACGAAATAAACCTCTATAAACAGCGTCGAATATCGTTGAACTTTGAGAAGTGTGTTAACAAAGGGCTTTTGCAGTTTTCCCCTTCAGAGGGATCTTCAAGGAGAAATTATGTTTCTATTTTGTTTGCCTATTTCATCGTACTGTTCGGCAAAAAATCATTCTTTCCCATAGGGGTGATTTTCAGCGGGAAAAGTGGAATTAACCATATAGCCAAACTCTCACCTCATTAATAGAATGAATGGTGCTCCTCCTGAGCGAATGCCTGACTCTAGCTTTGCTCTTGCTGCCTTTATCACCGGTCGTCACGCAGTGTATAGTGCCGCGCTGCTGAATCGTCACGTTGAAGAGAAGCATCTCGATTCGACGCACCTTTTCAATTATACCGCGCTCGACCCGATGGCGGATCGTACGGAACATATTGGGAGTTATATTTAACGCGTGGTGATTTGAAACTTATTTATTTATTATGTTAGGTTTGATTACTAAACTATGGTTATTTAAACAGTATAACTGCTGTTTTTCCTTGTTGGTGACTATTAGGCAAGTTACGGTTGAATCCCCAGAAGAACCATTACGGATGGTCTGTTTGCTTGCATGGTGTGATTTAAAATACACGAGCGAGGTAAGACCAAGCAAACCCGCGACGTCTAACGGACTGGTCCTGTTAAGCTTTCAACAAATAAGTAAACTCACGATAATCCCTCAATAACTCTTATCGTACCATTAAATTGTGACAGTAGACCAACAGCCGTCGGATTAGGCTCTGGATTAGGCAATATTAGGGCAATAAACTTTTAAGGACTGATAAGATATTACAGTATCACTACGTCACGGTTGACATAAGGTTAAAATAAGACCCATGGTGCAAATTTTGAACCATGTAATGATTAGGACGCTAATAATTTGACGCTTACACCCATTAAGTGATCTCACGACCTGAGTAGCAATTGTCAGGAATTATTACTAAGTAGCCTGTTAGTAAAAGTCATACGTTTCTTTCGTTATTAGGAACTTTAAAGTTAATAGTTAAGGTGGTGACTTATGTAGGTGCCTATGTTGTTCCAAATAATCGTATCAATAAAATCAACGGCAATATAAATGATAAGAGTTCAAAAAATGATATTTTAATAACATAATAAGCCTTGCTATAAAATGAACGATAAACAAACTAGCTTGTCTCCGGTTTTGCATGTTTTACTGGGTAAAAAGTAGTCTATGCACCTTTACTTAGTAAATAATAAGTAGCCTGACTTTACTTAAGCTACTTTTCTTTTACTCGCCTGCTTGGCTCCTTGCCAAATTTCGTTAAGATTCTTTAGCCGACTGCATATTTTACTGGGTAAAAAGTAGTCTATGCACCTTTACTTAGTAAATAATAAGTAGCCTGACTTTACATAGCTACTTTTCTTTTACTCGCCTGTTTGGCTCCTTAACAAATTTCGTTAAGATTCTTTAGCCGATTAAAGGTGCAGACGGGAAAAGGTAACTTTTGTTTTTATAGTGTTGATATCAAAACCGAATTCCGTATCACGTAGACATCATTAACCTCAATCCTTACAATATTATCAACCTTTTGTCATTCCTCATCCTTAACCCATAATAATAGCCCTAAGGTCTCACTCATTATATTTCAACTACTCCATTTCGTAGTTATTAAAATTGTATTGTTATTTTTATAATGCGGCCATCTTGAGAACAACTTCTTACAAATCTGGCCAGTACGAACCCAATGAAAACAGACACCTAGACCTTCACAGAGCGTAGGTCATTCGCCTCTCTCTCTATTTATAGTCCTAGGTTCCTGCTCAAAGCTTTCAGGATATATTCTTTCCGTTTATAATCGGAAATTGTATAATTAATCCTATTGTTCTTCGTTTAGATTCCAAAGGCGGACGGATGAATAGATGACATTTAGTTATATTATAACCATTTAACTAACGGCTTTTTAAAGACCTGTGCTTTTTGTAAATCTCTTACAAATTTACGACTTTAAGTGGTTGTGTAGGTATATAATTTAGCTTTATATTATCAATCATAACATAACATAAATCATAAGCCATTTTTACTGTCAAAAATGGCTTAACTAGCAAGACCTCCACCCGCTCGAATCCTTTGTTACAAAAAAGAATAATAATAAAAACAGTTATTTAGTGAATGCAATTAACTCGAAAGAATAGACGATATCGTAATTCTTAAAGAATTTTAATGGCACGTGGAGGCCCCCCAACTTCAATCAAAGATCACTTATCTACAGATTAACAAGAAGTTGCTGTGAATAATGCACATCAGCTGTATTGAATCAACTAACTCCTACACAATAACATCTTTACAGCGTTAAGATAATGAATGAAGACGCAGAAAACCTTATCTACAATTATTCAAACGTGACTTATTGGACAGTGAATAAATGAAATGAGAATTGTTTAATTTACACTTGAACATGGCATCGATATGCTGAGAAAAGTGTGTAATTTAGAGCGTTTTCTACGGCCGATTGCACACGTCTAATGTGTAACCGAATGTGAAGGCTGACCGAATATGTTAATAAGTAACTGTACCCCTTACCTCTTCCTCGCTATCGTAGGTAGACGGCTCCTCGGCCGCCGTAGGCCCGAGCCTCACCATTTCGATCCACTTAACTGTCTGCATTCTCTAACTCATTCACACAAAGGCTCTGTCCGAAAACCTCCACGTTTTTACACGTTCAGGCAATGCACCGCAAAAAACGCGGACTTCAACATCACAATCGCCAGCGCTTAATTTAGAAATCACCCACGCGATTACAAAGTTTCGTAACCAAACACTGAGCCGGTGGCAGGCAGCGCGTCTGCTTATAAACAAAAGTGGTTTGCGTAGGTACTGGATGGTTTTAATGAGCGTTATGTTAATTGGAAACACTGCGCGGTGTACGTGTGCAGTCGAGAGAGTTATTCAAGAGGTTTAAATCCGTTGGTGAACGTACGAGGCGAGCGCGATGAGACGTTGTCGCGCTGGAACTAGCGACGGTAAGCGACGGCAAGGTACGCTGCGGCTCCGACCCCACCATGACCGCCGTCGTCGCCGCCGCGTATAAAAAAAAACTCGATAAGTAATCCGGCTTCGTGAGCAATACAAGGCAGAAATTAATTGAACGCCAATTAACTAGAACAAATAAATACTGCTTTCAGCTGATGGACAGCTGCTTAGCACTTCTTGAGTCCAGTTATAGGGATGACTTTAATTGGATTCAAGTCTGATATTCTGCTCTACGAAGTTCCTAGTCTAACTAGTCAGGAATGTGGACCGATTTCAGAAGCAAGGCCGTCAACTTTGAGGGTAATGTCAGTGTCTCGTCGAACGAGTCCTTATCGGCAGTATTCTTTAGGTCGATACACTCGAAATGGTAAAGGATGAGTGAAGGCTAGGGTAGTGAAAATAAAACATGAGTGTACCGATAAGCTGCATCCAAATGAACGACTGGACGAGGTCCTTACCACTAACCAAGACGTCGTCGTCGGTCATATCTTTCAGTATGGTTGTTCCGGTCATTTATTTGTCGGCTTCACAGAACTGAAATAGGGTTATTTGAAACTAATTTTCTACTTAGGAAGTCGAATAATATGTAGGTGATAGATGGTAGAAATTATTTTCTTTTGTTGTTTTTGATTCAGCTATCCAAAATATAATATCTATTAAGTATTTCATAATCTGTAAAAGTCCAGATTGAAATGGACTTCGCATCGCACTTGCTAGCAGTACTGAGTCACTATAGGTATAGGTATTACATATAAGGCGCATAGGTATGCCGAAGGGTTCAATTTGAGCTATAAATTAATTCATTGATATTATCTAACTGTGTCCTTGGGACCAGACATTTATTTACAAATGACGACAAAGATTGTCGTGTCGATACCCTCCAATTTGTCTCGCTTTCATTTCCAGGTTAAACAAATTTGATTTAAATTTACCTGTCTCTGGCTCTCTTCAGATTTTAGACCTTTTTTATGTTGGTTCCGACACAAATACATAAAACATTTAACGTTCTTATTCCGAGCACTAATTGATGCAACACTTCATTGAATGTATGACCTGTACTGAACTGAAAGAGAGCTGTCTCAGCGTGTGTCGCACACAAAGCTCAAAATAAAGTGCCCTGAATACAGTTGGTGAAGTCGGGTGCACAATCTTCTATTTATGTGCAACAAAACACCTACATCTGAACAATTGAAGTGTGTTTCTCCAGTGTAATTGATCGCGATTAACACTCACGACATGGGCGATTATGTGATGGCACGAATACAATCAGCGATGTAATTTGTTCGTAATTCTAGAACCTACTTTCCTCGTCACCAATCTCGGCTGTGTGAGATCAGTTTGCGATTGTGGTTGCCCTCAATAGTGAAAGAGAATTATCGAAGGTATACATTCGCCGGCTTGCATACGAATTGAATTGCGGTAGGTTATTTTATCTTGATCAAGCCGTTTGATAGACGAGAGTTTTCAAAATAGGCTTACTTGGATGATGTGAGGCTCTAAGTCCTGACTGTACCGTAACAACCAACAAGCCGTAAAGTTTAATTGAGACATCTCATTGCTTCGCGACATGCAAATTAATTGAGTTCATAAAGTACGTTTGGATATGGCGACAAATCCATTAGTCGGTGAGCTCATTCGTCCGCTGAACTTATGGCCTGGTGTAATTCCATTTAGACGGATTAATATACCCAGAATTAATAATTCTTAATTCCTTTCTTTGTCTGGAGAATTCAATGGCAAATGTAAATATTTACAAATTCATGGCAGTGCATTTTATCCACGCAAAAATCCATTGTCATCTGTTTAAATTAAAAGCAAGTTTTTTTACCTTCATGTTACTTAGCAGACGTGGATTCTTAGTCTATCGTCAAAACTTGAAAAGCTACTTGCAACTCACAAAAAATTCCGTTCATTAATTTTGGTTACGAAATAATCTCACGTAGGCGCCTCTGTTTAAATGTTATTCAAATTAAGCACTGATGGCATTGGAAAATTCTATAGGAAACGACATGTTGTCTATTAAAAATTGTTGGTAAACAAAAAGGAATTAGGGTCAAGGTTAGGTTTTGGTTGTGCTCAACCCATGCTATTACTTTAGTAAGTAAATATTATACTTCATTGTGCTCAACGAGTGACGTATCAAACGTCAGAGAATTTTAAGTGAGCCGCCTATCTTACCCACGACTTTTTGAGACTATAGGAGCTATTGGGACACGGACGAATGGGACTGTCTTTGTTAAACTGGAAACGGAAGTACTCTAAAGTAACGGTTCCTATTTCAGTGTCTGAAGGCTTAAGGTATAAATGAAAAATCTCTCATTCTTAGTTAACTCATATGAAGTTGGGTTCAGGCAGCCTTCATAATTAGTTCTTCTACTTCTCTCTGTCTTCGTCTTGACTTGATAAGATTGACTTAAGTCAAGTTTCCGAAGAAGATGAAGACTGTTGGACTATGAGAAAAGTGTTATCACTATTCTCATAGTAGATAGACCAACACTATATTCTTCAACCGTGCCTCTTAGAAGCCACAACTTATAGCCACAACATAAAGGCCCTTTTCATTTCTCTGTTTTCTGCAATTATGGTTTAAACGAACAATTTCCTGGCTCATAATGGAGCTCGGTGTAGCGGCGCGGCGGCTACGAGACTGGGCAGTGAATGCGTTAAGCTTTCAGGCGTGCAACTTGTTCGCCTTTGCCGTATTAATATGCTTGAAAATCTTGAAATACACGACTTGTGTTCATTTTAGTAAACTGTAGCAGTGAATACCTATTTTAAATTAAGTAACCTCGGCGATTAACTGCCTAGCTAGAAATACCTATAAGTTAAAACTGGTACGGCAATTATGATATTCAGATCAATCTGGAAGCTAACTGAATATAAATTGATGAATGGTTTGTTTATACTCAAACATCATTTGTAGGTATTAGGATGTGAAGCAATAAAATAAATGTAAGATATTTCATTTTATATCGCAGAAGAGCTCAACACATCATAAACGTATTGAGTGATGCGCGCATTATAGCTTCATTGATCAAAATGAATGTTCTTGTGTGAAAGTTTATAGTAATACATGTCTGCATAAATAAGATATCAGATGCAGTAGGTACCTACCTACCTTACAATGGAATTTATAGCTTCAATAAATCTTGCCATCTCTGACTACTGAATAACAATGTAGTCGTTTAATCTTTTCAGATTGTTTGTAATGGAGAGAGAGATATCGCAATGAGTCATTCTCATACGTGACTATATTTTCTATACTTAGAACCTACATCCCATCTTTCTATTCGATATTTATGAACTGTCATACCAACAAGGCATTGTTTGTTGCACTGTTTTCTGCCAAATAATTAAAAACATTTATATATTATTATTGTGTCTAAGCAGAATATTTTGTAGAGATGACAAAGAAAAAGCATTAGCTTTTTGGGAAATACCAATATAACTCTTGACATGTTTTAATAATAAACTTCCTTTTACTATTATTATCACAAATTTTCAACGTTCATTAAAATCGCATTATCGCTTACGTAAGGTCTAATAATAGTAAAATTCCACTGCGGTACATTTTCCGTAGATTTTGACGAAAAAACCTCCGCTCTTAATTATTTTGTTTTGGAGAAAACACAAACTGGGTTATGGTCCAGTTTTGTAGTGGTTAGTTAGCATTTGATGCGAATGGGAACTTACAATTATGATCATCGTCATCCTGTATTGTTTACTATTTATTTATTATATTATATTTTGCATCTGTATGTTATAAATAATATAACTTACTTCATTCTGCATTTTTTTACTGCTTTTAATAGTTTTACTTTTCAACAGAAACATTATTATGAATCACGCACGAGTATTTTTTTGTAATTTTCAGTGGATTGTTTATAAACACAAAAAACCGGTAAACAATTTTTGACACTTGTCTTGCAGAATTATCAAATTCTGTCATAAAAATAGGTTGATGCGAACGTTTTCAAAAAGTTTTTACCTTATAGAGTACCAAATAGAAAAATATTAGAAGTGCGTTTTGATTTACCTCCAATATGGAAAAAAATGCTTGCAATTTGTATTGTACTGATAATTGTTATACTACTAATACCGACGTCTATTGAATGTAATGAACTATGCTATGTCGTGTCGCCTTCGCGATTGAAGCGAATACCTATACTCTGGCCAAAATTAATATACATTGTTTGTAAACATAGCCCCCCATACCTAACCTAAAAATCACTTGTTGTCGATTTTGAAACAGAATTTGCATTGCTTGCCAATTTGAGCTTCTTCCTACAATGCATAACGCTGACGCCAAAAAGAGAATTTAGTATTTTTTTGTTGCGAGTTATTTACAGACGGTATAATTGAGAATAGCTGGAGTATAGTAAGTAGTAAAGTTAAAGTTGCATAGTTGTAGCTATAAGCCTGGAATCAAACATAGGCTACTTTTTATCCCATAATAATAATAATAATAATAATAAAATCATTTATTGTTCTCTCGACAATGAGCTTAAATTTAAAATAACAAAAAAAAAAATAGTAGCTATAACTATAAAAGCAAAGCAACATTGCGCGAGACTGGTGCCTGCGTTAGGTTTGTAAAAAACCTGTGTTACAGGTCACCAGGCTCCCACTCCGCGGCATAAGTGCAATTATTGCATACTTAATTACAAATAACATAAGACAAAAACAAAAAGTACAGAAAAAAAAAGAAACAAAATTATAAGTTACACAGAATAACCTAGGGGAAAACTTTACTAAGTTTACATTTTAGTAGATTATTATGAAGGCAGTATTTCCTTGTGATGGGCCGTGTGTGTGTTGGTGTTAGAGTGTGTTTTGTGTGTGTATGTGTGTGTGTGTGCTCGAGGATGTGATGTGTGTTTTTGGTAAGGTCTTCTGAGGCCACCAGACTCGAAAGAGTCTGGGCAACAAGAGATCCCTACCCATGTATAAAAATTAGAAGATAACAAGTAGTCACAATTCTGATAACAATAACAACAAGATGGCAAAGAAATAAAATAAAATATATGAGTCATTTTCAAAAAAATTGTACGTAACACAAAAAACGTTACACAAAATAATTTATAAAGAATAGTTCACAATAATGTTTTTTAGACAGAATGTATCGAACTTTGCGTTTTTGGGCATTTTTTTATTTCTCTGGTTGGTTAACTTTGACTCCGATAGAATATTTTTTTTTATAGTTTTCTTTAGTTTTTGTAGCATATTCTTGTTTTTTTTTTTAGTTTCTCAGGAATCTTTTTTTAATTTTTCTCGGTTTTTTCGCTGCCGTTCTGCTGCTGTCATTGGTGTCTAAATAAATACAATATAATTAATGATAAGTAATATAAAAGTTATAAAACTACATAGGTAATTTACTTTCCTTACATTCAAAAAAAGCATGATTAGGCATTTGAAGTCAAGTGGATTTGGGTTCAAATCCGGTCGTGAACCAATGAACTTTTCTTATCACGGATAAGTTTATGTCTGCTCCAACAGTGACGGAAAATATCGTAAGGAACCCGGCATTCTCTAGGACCAAAAATTCGAATTGTATGTTTCACTAGCTAGCATAAGAAAATAATTTAAAATTAAAAGTACAATAGTATTCATCATAACTGTAAGTAAATTTAACAAACACTGTAGCGTTGTCGGTCTTCATGAAATTGATATTTTTTCCGTATGATGGATTTGATTTTTAGGCTTTTTACCTAAGTGTAAATATTAGTCGTAATTTGTTTTTATTCTTTGATTCTGATAAATACATACATATATTTTATTTTTGTCAATTTATTATTATTTGTACAATTATAAAAAAATTTGTTTAAAAAAAACTGTTATTCGAATAAGAATGTTAAATCTCAATCGGTTTATAATCAGCAAAGGTATCGCGTAATACTTTTAACAAATAGGCAAATCATAACCCCTCTTTTATTCTGAAGTTGGCTAAAATCACGACGGTTTCAGCAATATGTCCACAGCTTTACATTTATTTCTGTGTGTAACGTTACGAAATGTTACACAAAAACACGAAATGTTACACAAATTTCATGGCGACAACACGAGTTTTGATAAACCACAAAAAAGAAACTCTCTGTAACGGTTAAATTTCATTCGCATTCTCATAAGTATATGGAAATACATAAACACACAAAGTTTTTGAGTTATTTCAAGACACACTTACCAAATAAAATCGACGTTACACATAGGAAAATTTGAACGACAAACATCGACTGTCACATTCAAATCACTGACGAGAATGAAAAAAGTATGGCGGCATGGTTTTCTCGATAGCTTGGCAGCAAAATACAGTTTTGCCAGTGCTCATTAAATTAAGATTACGTTTAAATATAAATTATAAGTACGTCTTTTCGTCGTTACAAAAAGGCGTTACACAAAAAACAAAAAAAGGGGACATAGGTTTAAAATCAAATTTTCTGTGCTTAAACTAAACGTTTTAAAGCAATTTTCTTTTCTTTCTGTAGAACAGTTTATTAACTAATATCCCCTTTAATAAATCTAATAATATATCAACGTAATAAGCGTTAGTTGATGTTTTTGTTATCAAAAGCCCATGTGGGACACAACGGAATTGTATGGAAAAGGAAACGAAACCGAAAACTCATTATTTTTATTTATTTTAAAAAAATAGATTTAATTGAACGTGAAAGATTTAAAGGATTTAAATTAACGAGAAATACTCTAAATAATATTTAGAACATAACAAATCTGTGACATTGACAACCAGTTCATAATAATTTCTTGATTTACAGGCGGGACAAAACATTTTTGGAGTAAAGTACAATTTTTTTGCAAATGACTCATATATTTCTCTAGTCCCTAAAATTATTTATGAGCCAGGACATAACAGACTTTCCGTTTGATCGTAATAAAACGTAAATAAAACAGTTCCTATGGGATATAAATAACCTTTAATCGTTTCTATATAAACAACGCGCGCAAAGCCGCGGGCAGAAACGAGTATTTCATAATGTAAATCAATATGTGAATTGTTACTTAAATGTAATAATATATATAATTTGACTCACATTGTATACTTAATTTTTACTTAGTTTTTATGAATTTATTTATTAGACTTTATTTTTTATGATATGGCAATGTATTCGTTAATTATGCAAGTATTCTTGCAAATAAATGATATGATTTAAGTATTTATCCAAATAAACTGCAAATACATTCAATTAGTAAATAATCTGTCACCGTCAGATAGTGAGATCCGTAAATTATGAAAATCCTTATCACTTTATAATTTTACAGAAAATAATGAACACGTCTTTAGCACTTACAACTTAACGCATTCAAACAGATAAATTCATAATTTTCCTAAGCTGGATAAGCTTATGATAATAAACGAACAAATCTGCGAACCAATCACGGCCCTGTTTTACTATTTTACGAACTCTCTAGCGATCACTACATCCGTAAAATAAAAAACTGCCCTCTGATTGGTCGATGTGGCTGGTGCTCATATCTATGTTCAACGACAGTTTGGACACTATTAGCCACTGTTCCACTCATTCAACAACTTTCCGCCAATCAGCGGGCATCTTGCGTTTCGTCACTCACTAGTTCATTATTTTACGCATATGTTTCGTAAAATCATAAATTTACGTGTTTAGTTTAAAAATGTATTAATAGAGACTAGGATTTTTATAATTTTACGGCTTACGGTGACACTATATTATGTAGTGAAAAAATAATTGCGCTAGACTATGTCACAATGGAAAATTAGAGGTGAACTGAATGGCAGCTGAGCTGAGCCCTCCATTGTGAACCTCACTTAACTGCAGGGTCGCTTCACGTTCGTATAATAGCACCAGTTTTTACTGTCATTACTCAATGACATGCGGTCAAGGTGCTTACACCTATGACTATGACAAAAGCTGTTTACAGCATCCGAGTTGTTATTGTTACCAACTATAGGTGTTTAGATATGATATAGATGTAAACTATTAGATGTAAACTATTCGTAGGATCACGAATTATTGACTGTGTAACACGCTCCTTGTGATCACAGAATCATAACTATTGAAATTGGGTTATTACACGTGTATTTATTTATTTGAATTTGAATTTATTTATTGAGCAACTAACAGGATTATAATTAAGCAATTACTTATGTAATTAATTACTAGAGACTACTAAGTAATTACTAGAGTGAAGTCGTGTTTATGGTTTCGTACACGAATAAATCATTGATTTCTTCGCATGGGCTTCTTCCTGCACCTAAGGGGATCTCTTATAAATATCAATTTAATATTATTTTATTTTAATTTTATATTATGCATTAATTATCGCGTGTCATATCGTGGATTTCAAGAATTCTGTCTGTGAAATTAACATGATATTGTGATAGTATTGTACTGACAGTGTAATATACCCCAAAGCGCCCTTAGGGCGCATTCACACAGCATCCGTTTTACAAGATCCGTTTTCATTCGGCACTACATCCGCCATCGCCGAATAAAGACGGATACGATAAACGGAATGCTGTGTGAACGTACCCTTAGAGGTACCAGTGGTATACTGATTGATCTACAATTTCCTGCACCCGTTGGCTGTGCCAGTGTCATCAGTGAATCACACTCAAATCGATCATCATCCACCTACACGAAATTTGCAAACATTTAAAATTAAGGGCATTAAGTCAATTTAATTGTTTCTCCTGACAAACTCATCCGTAAAATCTACTAACATAATAAAACTAAGGCACATAGAGTAGCATAACATAATCTAGAGTGCATTACGTTTCTAGCTTACTTCATAGGGGATCGAATAGAACATCGAATAAGGGAATCTAGTCATTCGACACTACATGGTAACATTCACTTTCGTATGCAACTAGGGAGCAGTGCATTGTCATTTCACTAGGTTGTGCGTGCTCGCTCTACACAGAATGCAGGCTGATTGACACTTATTTTCAATCCCTTTAAGGTTCCTTTTTGAACACCCGTTTTAGGTTAATCAAATCTGTGGGTTTATCGGATGTTGCATGAAATATTAGTCTAAGTCCGATTTACGGTTTGATCTATGGATCAGCACTGACCAAGAAATACAATTTCAACTTCAACGATATAAAAAAAACATAGATCATTTAGAAATTCTAAACGATCTATGGATTATATAGTCGATGTATTTCTGGGCAATAAGCAATGTCGCATTGTCATCGTGTTGTTGATCAGTGCGGACTGACCTGAAGATTTTGTTTATATTTTGGTCAGAGAAACGTTCTCTGACCAAAATATATAAACAAAATCTTCTAGAATTTCTTGAAAATATTAAGCTAGTCAATATCTTTTCTTTGTGAAGTGGGCTAAGAAAATAAGTGTCAACCGTCTGTCAGCGAGCGTGGTACCTCCGGCTGCGGCTCCTCGCCTAAGGAATCCCCCAGCGCCTCCGCTTGGCTCTTCATTATCGAATATATTTTCACGTAGGGCGCCTTCAGCAGCTAGTAACCGCATATCCATTAGTGCTTGTCGCTTGTGTTTTGTGTGGGACGTGTTCTTCTCTTGATAGGTAGGTCATAACGTGGTTTTTATAAATAGAGTGCATTTCATTTTGAGTATCGCGGGTCTGTGACTTATGCTGTTTTCGTGTCGAAGAAACGATTGTTTAGTTCATTTGTGGCTATAACTAGTATTTTGTTTATGAATTAGAAAACGTATGAACAAGCTAAAAGTTATTTATTATTAGAATATTATATTTATATGATATTTTACTATTTTTATGAGAAGATCTATTACGATTACTAGTCTACAAGACTTCCATAGTATTTATCACTTTAATTCTTCTCAGCTATCATTCTTTTACCACGTGTATTCTGAATGTGGTATTATTTGCCAAGTTTATTTTTATCTATTTAACCAAGTTTATATTATATACATGTATTCTGAATATGGTATTATTTGCCAAGTTTATTGCTCAGTCAGCAATATTTACATATCAATTAAAAGATTTTGTGTAGTCAGCGTACACATTTCGTTTTGTAAACATAAAATTATCTGACCGATAATGTATATAAAGGTTATTCGATAGTGATAAATGATAATATAACAAAACACGCCCAAACGCCAATTTAGAGGACTGCAAAAAAACCCTCCAAGGCAGAGTTTGCACTTCAAATCATATAGAAGTCATATATGGAACATATAACCATTCTGTTTACAAACAAGTCTGTGACGTCACATTCTCACTTGTATGCAAATGTAACCCGCAGTGCTATACGTGAGAACATGTTCAATGTGTACTGTATGTGGGATCGATGCAAAGTCGATAAAACTGTGTATAAGAAATATTCGTGAAGAGAAACCATTCGGTTTGAGAAACGGGATACCAATGTCAAAACTTTACATTCAACAATTTTTGACTATTTAGTGCGACTTATTTCAGTTAAAATACTCCGTTTCACAAAAGGAAGGCGTGTAATAAAATCTGTTAGTAAAGAGTGTATCAACAATATAATAAATTCATCAAAAACATAGACTTAGACTCACCTCCCAGGATTCGCGCGTGATATCGGAAACATCGCCCGTGCTGCCGGTACGGTCGTCCTAAAACAAAGTAATCCCTCATCAAATATACCGGCGAGATAACAGAATACCGCCCTGACTCTTGAGCGAGTGACAGAGCGTAAAAACGACCGAAGAAAGTAAATAAGGTACGCTAAGCACCGACTCTAGTCAATCCGATACTTAACATTAATCGCGTCGAATCTTTACTATCTTAGAGTTGAGATTGTCCTTCGCAAATGTAGAATGTTTTCCAGAGTCGGGGCCTAGTTATCAATTAAAATTACAGCACGCTGTGTGCGCTAGTAAATAATGTCGGGGCTCTTATCTTGATGAGCGATGAGATAACCGGTAGCGTAAAGATTAGTGGCATTGGACCTGCTATGGAAAATGGAAAAAATACCCCTTTTATTGTAGGTTAAAAGATGACATCACAGTTTTAATAGCGAAATTCAACCTTCATAACCCTAGATTAAGAAATGGTTATCAGCTTTAGGGTTAGGAATCTGCATAAAGCCTAGAATTATTAGGAGAAAACATCAAGTTCTCAGCAAACTTTAAAATCTCATAGAATAAAGATCTAAGATCATTTCTGATGCCACCGAGAATTCTAGAATATTTTATCTAATAAAAACCACTCGTTTCCTTTTATAGTAAGAACTGTCTCGTTAGAGCGCCGCATATTTGCTCATTTCAAATTCTGATGAGTTTCCGTTATAAATATTAATGGTGGTCGCGATAGGTCAAGTCGAAGGACCATTGACTCGAGACATTCAAGAACCGGATTCATCTATTGTAGACATTTTAAGCAAATTAAGGCGGTTCCTCGACGCACACTAGCGCCGCTACCTATTTCATTATTACATTAAACAAAGGAATTTTCAAAAAACCATTGGGCAGTTTGTTATACCTGACATAAGCTTTTTAATGCCTCTGTAACAGTTTTGTTTTTTCTAGTTTAGGCATCTGCCTTCCTGCTTTGCTTTCTTCGCGTCTCTACGCGAAGTTGCTCTTGTTGGCCACCAATTTCTGTTTTCGCATCTTTGCCTATATACTATACAAAATAAAACTATAACAGATGTATTAAAAAAAAAGCTTATGATAGGTATCACAAACAGTACAATGTTTTTTTTCATCCTTTGTTTAACGTAATAATAAAATAAGTGGCAGCGCTAGTGTGCGTCCGGGTACTGCCTTAAGTTAACTTTTTAGTAGTTAAGTTTACCTCTACAGTTTATTGCTAAATATGTATATTAGTTAAATTTATCTCTTAGTTTTTCTGATATATCCAGCTTAGCATTAATGTAACTAAGCTGGATATACGTATACGTCCGCATACCTACGTGGCGTACGGACCGTACAATCACACCTATCGTACGCCACGTCGTTTTCTACATTTAGTCTCGTAGGATGCGTGGCGTGGGCTGTCTATTTCTACTTTGAACCTAGTTTGCTGACGCACATAATATAGGTTGCGTTCCCACTAGCGTTCAGCAGCCTTATAGTTGATCTTTGAAGCATATTTCTTTGTTCAAGTTCATTTATTCATTTGTGATACACAGGTATTACAGGGATGTTCACATATAAAAATAAGAGCACTGTGATCTGCCATTAGGCGTACAAATTTGTACATGTTCTGTTCTTGTGTTGACACGTACCGTACTTGTCCGGTACCCTGTGAGTCAGGAATTAGAAGAGATCTCAGTGTAGTTACCTTCAGTCCTGGCTTGGCCTCATCGTCGTCCCACTCAGTGTCGCTGTCGATGAGTTCGTATCCTTGTGCCGACACGTCGCCCAGAGGTCCGTACCTGTCCGGTACCCAATGAGTCAGGAATTTGAAAAGATCGTCCACACTGTAACAAATGAAAAAGTCAGTAATTAGGTTTCGGTGAAGATCTAACCTTTGCTTTGAAAACACGATGTTGTTTAGTGCAGAGCCCGTACTCGTAAAAGCGAAATCGAAGTTTCTGACTTGTTTTCGTGCAATCGCTAATCTTATGCAAGCGACGTAATAGACTTTGTTTTGCACGAAAACTAATTTTCGATTTTCATTTTCCGATAAAGATCGGATTTTCAGATATCGGATCTAATGACTTCAAAACGGAGAATGTTTTTAGGGGATGTATATTTTGTTTTTATGTCAACTGGACAACAAGGCTAAAACGCTTTAATTACGGGAATATAAATAAACAACCTAATAAAACTTAAATTACAATACAGACTATCATACGGGTTCGGTTTTTACAACGCTGACTTCATCACACATGTAAAGAATAATACGCGCGTTAGTAAATTGACACGATTGAGAGATCTCTTTGTAATCGTATACGCTGCGCTATGAAACGATAAAGGCAGGAAAATAACTAAATGAGACCCGACAATTGCGCAGTACTTGGGTGTCGGATATTGGAGTCTTTTGTTAAGGAATACATTGTGTTTGTTTAAAATTGCACAGTTGATTTTTTTAAGAAAAGTAGGAAATTATGCATATTATAAGGCGTATTTAAAAAAATCTATTAGCTGACTTTAAATTCATGATGAAATAATGAAGATGGATTTGGAATCAGTTTTAAATCGATCGAATCGAATCGTTTTTTAGTTTATTCAAAAGATTCTAAGGTTTTTATTTATTATACTCTGGGTAATTTCTAAGAAATTAATAAATCCCAAAAATTTACGATCCCGACGGGATTCGAACCCGCACCTTCCCCTTCCCCTTCGTTTCCCTTCTTCCCCTTTCGGGCCGACTAGATAAGATCACGTAGCTTAGTTGAAAAAAGAGCACCCCTGCGCTGAAGGGGAAGGTGCGGGTTCGAATCCCGTCGGGATCGTAAATTTTTGGGATTTATTAATTTCTTATTCAAAAGAATTAAATTACTGATTTAGCTACATATTTGGTATAGAAAGTGATCCTTACCGGTTCCTAGGCACTCCGAACCAGTACTCGGGCTTCATCCGCTTGCGTCCGTAGGACATGAGCGGGGTGGTGCGCGGCAGCGGGCGGCCCGCGGGCTTGCCCATGCGCAGGCGCAGGTATAGGGGAGGGTCGTCGCTTGGCCGCGCGGGGCGGGGGATCAGCTCTGTGGAGAAACGTTAAAATATATAATATGTTAATGACAAGCTAATTTTACAAAAAATCTAAAACAACCGACGCTTTTAATTTGCTCCTTGGGTACAGAGATGAATACTATCATAACATAACGGCTGCATCGTAGGTGCTTTGAATACCGTCTGAACAAGTCATTTTAACTCAGTTCAAATATAAATCGGTCCATCCGTGCGGGAGCAACAATGCACTTGTCTGATTGATATTGAAGTGAATGTGTACATAAGATGAACTAGGACGGCTTTCAGCTGGGTAGAGGAAATGTTGCGAAAAGCCGCCGGGGGACACTGAATGCGACAATACGAGGTATCTAAAGCACTCATTATGGAAGCCTTTCCAACTTAACTGGAGGACTTTGCCAGCAATTCACTGGTAAAATTTAATCATCATCATCAGCATTCTGGCCTAGGCCTGCCTCCTTTTGCTTTTGCCAACCTTCGCAATTGGACATGTAGTTTTTTTTATTTATAAAAGAAAATACGAAGATATAGTCGGAAATTATTCCGCGTGACGTCACGCCGGGCGAAACTTTTAAGCGACTTTGTGAAGTCACGAGCTCCAACTCCCAAACTTGGAAGCTCTCTATGTTTGTAATTTTTTGTTTGATTGACAAAAGATAAAATATGTGTCCAAAATCTTCTGATAATCTGACAGACTAATAAGTTTTTTTTTTTACAAAATTAGCCTATTAACTGCACAAAGAATTATTTTAACTTACTGTCGAAAGAAGCGAAGAGATCAGGCATATCATCAACGGACACCATGCTTCTGTAGTCGAGCCGCGGCTGCGCCTGCGTGGAGCCAGCGCTGGACGTGGACTTGGTGTGCGACCGCCCGAAACCGCCAAGGGAACTCCGCCTGATTGAGACTCAATGTTAGAGGTTGGACGTAACGATAGTTTATTACAAAACTTTGGCCAGTGGAGTGATTTGGAACTTGCATATTGTATTTAGACTGGGTTAATCAGAATCCTGACTTTGTTTTCTAGAGATGTTATCGAGATGATCAATTTTTGTAAAAGATTTGCGAAGTCCCATAACCGCACGGTAGAGAGAAAGAGAGGTAGAAAAAAAAGAGAGAGAGAGAGAGACCGAATCCCATATAAAAATAGAACGTTGCAATGAATGACGTCTCGTTATTATCGAGAAAACAAACTTTGAGCTCTGATGCGGGGAAATCTAGCGCATTTTTAGAGAATATACAGATTGATAAAATCGACTTATGAGTTAGCAGTTTTTTTTTGAGATTTTACAGCAAGGGAAGAAAATTAACTATGTTAGCAACTCCACGTACGCAAAGTTTTGATTATCTGTAAACGAAAATGTAATCTGGAAAGTACGATTGAACTGTAATCAACTTTTAACTCTCAATATTAGAAAAATAGAAATGAGACAGGGTAATAAATCTAATTACAAAAGATCTGAAAAGTACGAGTAAACTGTAATCAAGTCTTAACTCTCAATATTAGAAAAATGCAAATGAGAGGGAAATTAATCTAATTACAAAAGTTTAAGATAGTATAAGAGAATCACAAGGGTAAGCAGCAGTAAAAGAGAGGCATAGTTAGTTAATTCGGCTCCTGAAAACACATAGCATATAATTCTCTTTAGAAAAAGTCAGGCATTCTTAGATATACTTAAGCTAATCATGCTAAAAATATTATAAAGGACAAGGTGCCAATAGAAAACAATGCTTGTGTTTAATGATTAGATGGAGACACTTCCTAGATTATTAATTTATTGTTATAAAACTATATAGGTCTACCTTACAACTGGCAAAAAAAAACAAGATCGAAAGCAAAATGTAACTTTAAGAAATACTCAAATTGTGATAATATGGTTTTATTTTGCAAATTGTAAGACAACCAGAGATGACTGACAACCTAATGACAATGATTCGGCTTAGAGAGATCTAGGATCTTCTAAACGATCGCTAAATCTTCCTAACACATATACAACATGCCATTCAGTACAGTTTGTAAGCAATAGTGAACTTTGGAACCGTGGTTATAAAGTCGTTTCCAAATATCACTATTGGACGGACAATAAAGAACATTTATGCCGGTGGGTATGCCTAATTGTAACAGAGAACGGTGAATACAAACAAGAGGCTAAACGGTTCCACCACAGCGGCGAGCGACTGATTTGTAACAAGGATTACGCGTAGCTAATTGCCAATAAAATATAATTACATAGGGTTTCTTTATAATACAATCTACGAAATTTTCAAACAAGACCACAACAAAGCTCTTATTTTTGAAAGACTGTGTAGACGCCAAGACGTTACGGAGATAAAGTTTCGAACATTTTACAATAAAAACTATCATAGTTTGACGAATTAATTACGGATGTAAGCGGGTAACGAGGACTTCATAATAAGATTCGTAGTTAATCAGCTGACATCCGTTATTAAGTATCTAACATATTTATTTTCTATGAGAGTTCAGAAGCATGAGAATTCAGAGTGCTTTACACGCTGCTTTGTGCCATAATGGCAGATAAAAAAAGCAGTTATGGCTTCCTCATGAGTATAATTATTTTATGAATGTTGCGTGAGGTACAACAAATTATAAATTTATTCACAAGAATATTTTTTGTTATTACAACAAGTCGTAAGCCGCTGTGGCCCAAGTTCGTTCCAAGGCGAAACACATAACAATATTGGCACATTGAGCATCGTTCCGCGACATACCCCGAAGCGGAGGACCCGTCGTGAGCCGCCTCTTCAGAAGGCGTTTTACTCAGGAACAAACCGGTCCCGAACTCCACAAGGTTCATCGGCGAACTACGCACGTTAAACGTAAATAACGTATGCGTGAAACGACGTTAACGATACGTAAGCGCCAATGAACGGTGGGAATTCGTTACGGTTAGCATCCACGGTAGCAATGAACAACACGTTTGTTACATTATTAACAGTTTAGCATGTGTATATGTGTGATGTCTTATAAAAAAATTATATTGCAAAGAATAAAGCAAATAGAACTTTCTATTTATAACGTTGCTGTATTCTTTGTGTACATTTTTTGGCAGTACTGCGTATGTTGTTATCACTAACATGTTAAGGTTAATGTTATAATTTATAACGTAAGGAGGTGTCCATTAATTACTCAAGGCTTTAAGGGGGGGGAGGGGGGATCCAAATGTCACCCAATCTCACGCGGGGGAGGGGGTTGTCTCCGCAAATATCACGTAATTTCTTTCCTCGCATTTTAGCAGTTCCTTCTTAGGGTTGTGCGTTTCGTGTTGGTGCGAGATTTCATTTTTGTTTTCATTTGTAATAGAAAACGTGTTCGTTTACGATTTACGGCAAAGTTTTGTTTTGTTTTATTTAGTTTGTAAAACGTAGAAAGAATTAAAAACCAGTTTATGAACATAAAAACATGTACACGTTTTAAAAAGTTTCACGTGATATAAGGGTAGGTAGGTCAAGCAAAATCTCACGACATCTCGTGGGCAACCAGGGGGGGGGGGATTGTGTCTAAATATCACCAAAATGAATGGATGCCCTCGGGTAATTAATGGATGCCCCCTAATGTTATTCATATCACAATGTGGATGTTTGTGAACAGCGTAGTAAAGAATTGTTATTGTAGATAAGACACCCAGCTCGTGTAAGTCTTTGTGTTCGATTTGTTATAGTTTTATTTTGAGACGATAACGTCACGTTGTCTTTGTACTTAGGTTACAACGTGATCGCATTCATATAAACACTTTCTCCAACATTTTTCAGCTGTGGTGTAGGTACAGTACCTACAGTAGAAACTGGTTTGTCATTTATCTAAACATTCATTGACTAAAATCCAGCCAAGATCTTATTTTAAATGATTTTCATCAGATCTTCTAAGATAACATGACACCTTGCATTTAGAGACAATCAAATTAAAGATAGAACAGATTGACTCTAGATTTTCATTCAGTTGAATATAAGGTCGTGCAACAACATTGCTACATGCCTGGTTGTGGCCCATGCAAGTCCCTTAACTGGAATCACATTGGTAAATATTCGTAAAATGTCCAGTTTCATAGAACCCCCTCAATAAAAACCTAGGGTGTCATGTATCAAGGAAATCCCTCCACAAATATTTCACTGGATGCTACAACAGGTGCTTTACCATACGGTATATACTGGTAATAAGTAACGTAATAATAAGGTATGTACCTTATGGTAAATACTGACCTGCGCTACGTACGGGGCGTATATAACTTATTACACAACGAGCGGGTCGTGCAGTCAGTACAAGCAAAGAAGTCGCTTGCATCGAACAACGAGATGGATTTTAGCCCACGGCGTAACGCTATTATGCGCTATGCTGCGAATGTTACGTTACGCCCCGTAACACCAGTCAGTAACCGGTTTAACAAATCACCTGGAACGCTTACATACCTGTTAAATACTTTGGAGAAGACGCTTGTTGAGTTATGGCTATCCGCAGAAGTTGGCAAGGAGTCGCCTTGGGAGCCTTGGCCGGCGCCCTCGCCTGTTAGGCCTTCCACCCACGAGAGGGGGTAGGAGAGACGTTTAAGCATCTGTGGAATGAATGCAATTGTCATTCATGAAGAAAATAATTAATAATGGTGTTTATTCAGATGGCACTAAACTTTTTGACGGTACTCAAAACATTGCCGTCCCTTTCTTATCTATGAAAATAATTTAAAGTGCTGTCAAATATAGTTGAATTTTTGAGAATTATCGCTAACCCATATAAATATATGACAGTTGTGTATTATACAGGGTGTTTGTGTTATACACTTACGCCCTGTATACCTACTAAGTATTCTTTTATTTCTATACCAAAGCTTGTTTGTGTGTTGTGTCTAATAAATGATTTTCTCTCTTTCTTCTTCTTTCTTTTTATTTCTCAAAGATTTCCAGTATTTTTTGTTTCCTTGAAACATTCCAAACTACTGCAGCACTAAATAACATTAAATTTAATTGAGTTGTTTTGCTACTCCCCATATTATTGAATTCAGCAAGGTATGCAACGAACAAACAGCAACACCAGTTGAATAAATAAAACGATGACATAATCGTGTGTAATCAACTCGTTCAAGACTGGAAGATGTTTGTAGAACAATAGGTTTACTAATGAGTTTACATTCAAGTGCAGTGTTTGTTTCCTTATGCTTTGGTCACTTGATCGGGACGCAATGCGCTGCGGTATGCGGCACAATTTTGCATACCGCGTAAGTTTAAATAGGTCTTAATTTACATTCAGCAAGATTTTTTTAGTACGGCCACCAAAACCCCCAGTTGTGAGGAGTACTACGATTAGTCATATTAATAAAAAGTTCGTTAACTTATAAAAAACATTTTGGAGTCCCCCTTTTAAGCAAAAAGCATGTTTCAGCATGTTCCAGAATAAAACCACTGTCCTCTCACCTTATTTTTCTTGTCCGGCTTATTAGCATCATCCTTCGGCGTAGTCCCGTCGAGCGAGAAAGAGACAGCCGCAGCTGACTTGCGTGGCACCCTCTCGTTCTCTCCCAGCGGCGGAGCGGACAGCGGCGGCTCAGCGCGCGGGAACACCGGCGGGACCCAATCAGCTGAGAGCACAATGTCCGCGTCGCTGTAAACCTGGAGAGGGACCTAGGAATTATGTTGCTGTATTTAAGTTCAAACATTAAACGATTCACATACAAATTGAAGTAGGTAAGTACTAGATCGACAGCACCGAAATACAACCATTGCCATGTAGAGACAAAATCTAAGAAGAATAAATGCAGAGGAAAAGAAAAATGAAAATACAGACATAATAGACCCCTTGTAATGTAAATGCACCACGATCAGATAAGACAGTCAACATGAAGAAACAAACGGCTAGCTAAGAATCAAGTAAAACTGTCACCGACAGGAAAATCTTTTTTTTTTTTCAATTAAACCATCCCTAGGTAGAATTCTCTATTAAGAACAAAATTTTGACGAACACAATGGTATCCCAGATTCAAAAATAGAAGATCATGTAAGAATCTTATAAAAGCCTGTATTATAAAAGCATGCTCTGTCATCAATCTCAGTTTGAGTAACGATTTTTTATGGTAAAAGCGTTACTCAAGCATGGATCGATGACTGAGCGAACTTTCGCAATACGGTCTTTTATATCCGGAAAACAAAACAATTGACAATCACAAAGACTCCAAGTTCAAACGTGACAGCAACTGATGATCCTCCCTCTCACCTCATCATGAGACGAGGTGGTTGACATCATATCAGGTGTCTGCGATCGCAAGGCACGATGATGCAACTTGAGAAGATGCTTCAACAAATTCGTCTCGTGCCGAACGTAATGCCAATCGTCGTGGTCCGACTCAGCGGATTCGTAAATCGTTGCGATGTCGTGGTGATAGTTGTCGTTGTTCCAATCGTGGTCAGACTCTGCTGATTCGTATATTGTCTCTATATCGTGGTGGTAATCGTGGTCTGAAGCGAGGCTGCTGCGGTAAGACGATTGCGCGGAGAAACTCTGGAGAAAGTTATCCAATTTAATGATGAATTTAGGCTGTAATAGAGCCACGAGTTATTTACGAAATGCTATTACTAACCTGCTTGATTCAATTTTTAGATAAAATGTCGGTGTAGCGGAAGTGTAGAGTCAGCAAAGAGGACATCAAACCTGCTACTATGTTTCTTTGGGATTTGACGATTTATACAGAAATTATGTAACAAAGTTCTATCAATAAAATTCATAAAGCAAAACGGTCACGCCTTAGCTATATCACAGTGTTAGATTCCGTATCTTAAGCATACCAATTTGATGTGAGATAAGGAACTTCGTCATTCATGGATTATTTTCAAAATTTCTCCTCAGTTTCTTCGTCGGTGTCACACACTTAGTCTCACTAGGTGCGGTGCGCCATCGGCAGAAGCTGCTTCAATGACTCGCTACCTTACTATGTTACTACTTACTTTCTTAGCAGCGGCCGGCGTGACGTGCAGCATTGGTTCACGGATGTCAATGCCAGAGTCGTGGTAACTCAGCTTCACGAGATGATGTGCATCATCGACTGGTGCTTCGTCGTTGTCGGTCGGTTCGCCGCCTTCTGAGCTTTCTGCGCGAGAGACGCTTGGTGGTACGTCGAGGCTTTCGCCTTGGCATTGGTCAGCGCTTGATGATACCTGGTGAAGACCGTAAGGTTTTGATGTTTAGTCATGCATGCTTCATAGACTCCTTGATTCCTGATTTACTTTCATTTAATGGTCATGGATTAATATCGACTTGCAAAATAGTCGAACGATTTCGTTGGAGTGCCCGGAAGACCGTGGATGAGGGGTCTGAGATGGCGTGTTAAAGAGGAGGCCTTTGCCGAGATATCAACGGGCCGAGATATCAACGGGCCGAGATATCAACGGGCCGAGATAATGATTATGAGAGGTCTGGTCGTGGCCTATGATAAGTACCCATTCATATCTTATAGCTCCCTTTGGGCTTACATGAAAGTGTTTCTCACCTCGCTGCCTTGATCGATGGACATCCTATCTTTGCTCGGGATGGCCCAGTGTTGGTCCAGTAAAGACTTCCGCCTTTCTTCGGTGGTTTGTTGCTGTAATCAATGAAAACGATCGATAACAAGCAAATTTTAGAAAAACATCGATAACCCATGCTATTTACTTTGATTCTCAGGTAGAGTAACAATACTCTCACTACTCTGAATGATGATCTTTCAAAAAATCTAGTATGATAACGAGTGGGTCAAGCTGCCTCAGTATCGAGGTATGTGGATGGAACCTCGGAGAGCCGATACCCAGCAGTGGGATACCAGACTAATTGTAGCAACCTGCAGAGCAGTAGGCGTGACGAGCTCTCTCTCGAAGGCCTTAGGAAAGGCAGCGCCGCCGCGGTCCTCTGTGTCTCCAGATCCGGGCCGATCCTCACCCGGCGCGTGCTCGTCGCCTTCCGCGCCCGCCGCTTGCAGCTCTGGGAATGTTTCATCCTGGAATAAACGTTTTCATTTTATTATACTAATGTAGGAACAATAAATAGAAGAAGTGGAAGCCGATATCCGAGAACCTGCGACGCTGGCTGGCGAGGGTGAAAACCGAGATGTCTGGAGAAGTCTTGTGTAAGAATCCGAGATCTACCTACATAATGTATAGGTCTATGGGCTACAGGAGTGAATTGAGTAAACTGTCGTAACCAGCAGATTTTCCACCCGAAGTTAAGTGGTATAACCATCACCTATAACAGAGCAATAGACATTATGGACTATAACAGAGCAATAGGGTCTGTTATAGTCCATAATGTTAACTGTGTGTGCCTTGGCACACACTTTAGGTATGCGCTCAAGGAAGCACTGCTCCGCACCATCCGCCCCAAATGAGTAATGTCATGGTTACTTTGACACACTATACGACATACTGCCCCGCACTCCCTGCCCCAAATGAGTGAAGTAATTCGCGGAGTAAGAACCAAAACAACGGATCTCCCTTGTTGAAACAAAGGGAGATCCGTTGTTTTGGTTCTTACCTTATGAATTTGATGCTTACTTTGACTAGAAGAGAGTCTTTTCCTGGCGAAAGCTCTGCCTTATTCATGTAATAGATTTCAGCTGTTTCAGCCCTGCAACAAAACAAAAATCATAGTATTCGATGGAAATTACACCTTCCATCACTGTAATTCGCATCAGGATTGTATGAAAACATACTTGTGTGCGCTTTGGTCTGGTCCGTGAGTGCGCATGTGCGCGATGTCGTAGAAAATGGCCGCATTGACGACGTACTCCATGGGCGCAATCACACCGTACGACTCGGGCCCGTGTTCCATCACGAGCGTGTCTGACACGTTCGGGTCGAACATGACTGCGTTTGGTGTGACTAAGAGCACTCCGGACACTACTCCCTGGAAGAACGAAAGAAAACAATGCGTAAGAAAGGGAAAAAAATGTGCTTTCTATGATTCTGTTACGTACGCTATAATTGGTTACATAAAGGTCGTATTTTTTTTCAATATGTACACGATAGTTTGAATATTATAATTATCATCAGACTAGCCAGTCTACTGCTTGACGACCGCTGTGGCGCGGTGAGCGAAGGTCTGCCTGCGACGCAGGAGGTTGCGGGTTCGATTCCCGCCTCGAGACAAATGTGCGTACGATCTGCAGACATTTGTTCAGGGTGTTCTGGTCGTTTTCTATCTATAATAAGAAATATCTATCTATGTATTGTATTATATTATGTACATCAGTTATCTAGTACCCATAACACAAGCTCTGCTTAGCTTGGGGCTAGATAATGCTGTGTGAATTGTCCAGCATTATTATTATTTAAAAAAATTATACGTAGGCTTTCCACAATGACTGCACAGCGACCTGCCTTTAGCTTGATGTGCTTGTAATCTTTCGCAGAACGTCATCCCCCTGGCCGAAAGGCGTCCTACCCTACGTTTGCAGTCGTTGTCTCCACTCTCCCACACTCTATATAACTGGAGTACTAATAAAAATCGTCAAGGACAGAACAGTTTCCGAAAGCATTCAAAGCTTGTATGAAATGTTTTTTAACGATTTGTTTATCTATTTTATTTACGACTACGACTCGTAACACTTGATAAACCATCCTTCGTGGATGTAAAATGCCCATGATGACGATTTTGATCTATTTCAGATAGAAGCACCAAGAAAAGCCATAGAACCTACCTGTCCATCAGTAATATGTCGGACGTTGATCTTCAAAAACCGCTGAGGGCCGGTAGCGTTGCTGCTCGCAGGCGCCTCGGGCGACCCTGGTCGGAGGCTCTCCAAGATCTCTGGAACACCAGAAGAGGTAATGCAATTACTAACATTTCATGGAGGAGAATAGATAACAGGTAACGTATTGTTAATTCTTGGAGAATTAGTCGTACTGCCTGGTTGTTTTTTAGGGACTATAAATAAACGCTATTTAATATCAAACGGCAAGTAAATTAACGGGAACCAGTTTGTAAACAAAGAAAGACAAAATTAGACGCTTTTTGCTAGAGATAAAGGGTGGATGAGATCTGTAAAGCATCGGATCTGCAAATCTCACTCACCCTTCAAAAAAGGCCTACAGATAGCAGACGATGCCATTGGGCTGAGAAACAGAACTTTATCGGGATGATCAATATATTTCCGTGGGCTGAGATAATGTGGAAAATAAAACTTTTATTTCCGAATCAATTAAGAAAATTACAATCAAAGAATAGAACCAAATTATTCTTATTTGTAAGAAAACAACACACAATGCTGTAGTATTACAATTGGCACAGTTAAGTTAACTGCAGACTGTTTCAAACAATCTAGAAGTAGTTCAACTGATATTAATACCAGTCAGAAGCGTCCCCAAGAAGCTAGCTACACTGCCCCGCTGCATAGTACTTTCTTGACCCGTGACGAAATAAGTATGCAGGTAATATAGTAGTTACCAAACCGTACATTTTATAACCTTGCCCATTAAAACCGTATAGTTAAATTTAACTTCGAAATACCGAAGATTCTAGTTGACGACCGATGTGGTGCGGTGGGCGAAGGTCTGCCTGCGACGCAGGAGGTCGCGAGTTCGATTCCCGCCTCGGGACAAATGTGTGTACGATCTGCAGACATTTGTTCAGGGTGTTCTGGTCGTTTTCTATGTATAATAAAAAATATCTATCTATGAATTGATTGAAGGTTCGTGGTTAACCCGCTTACATCCGTAATGAATTCGTCAAACTACGATAGTTTTTATAGTAAAATATCTATGTATTGTATTATGTATATCAGTTATCTGGTACCTATATCACAAGATAGATAGATAGATAGATAGTTTATTCATGAACAATGTTTACAATTGTATTTGAATATTAAGAGTAGGTATCTTAAAATGACTTACGACTATAACATTAATGTGAATATAAAGATAATTAAAAACATTCTCTCAAAAAATCTAAAGAATACTATCAAAATTAGTTTAAAAAGTCAAAATTATATTATAATTGTCCTATATATATGTTAACATAATCAAAATTTAAAGTCATCTAATGAGTACAAGCACTTTTCCAACAAAAGCTTTTTCAATTTGGATTTAAAAATATCAGGACTGTCAATGCTTTTTAAGTCAATAGGCAAGGAATTAAATAATTTAACAGTTTGGTATCTAGAGCCATGTTTCACAACATTTAACCTAGGCTGAAACGATGTTTCGAGATTCTTCCTTCTTGTACTTATCCGTATTGCTTTTTGTTCAATCGATTCATATTTATAAGGATGCCTGACAACATCCATAAGAACTACTAATATATAAAGGCTCGGGATTGTCAAAATGTTAAGAGTCTTAAAATGATCTCTACAAGACTCCCACGGGGGAATCCGTGCTATAGTCCTAATAGCCCTTTTCTGCAGAACAAAATCCCTCTTTAAGTTATAGGCATAACTGTTCCCCCAAAACTTTATGCTATATCTCAGCTTAGACTCAACAAGAGCATAGTAAATACCTTTTAGCTGTTCAATAGTTAGTTCGTCTCTCAGACTTCTAAGGGCATAACAAGCAGAACTTATTGATTTTTCAAGAGCTTCTAATTCAACCTTCCAATTTAGGAGCTGATCAATGTGTATGCCAAGGAATTTTACACTGTTTGTCAACTCTATGATTTCTCCATTACTAGTAACATGTATTGATTCATTAATGTGAGCAGTTCGAATGCGCACACGCTCTGCTTAGCTTGGGGCTAGATAATGCTCTGTGAATCGTCCAGCATTATTATTATATTTTTATTACTTCTTCTGTTTTATAGCTAATTTTATGAGTTCTTTGTTTGCTTTTTGCTTATTTTAGTAGTAAAGTATCATCGTTGCCTTTACATTACACCCAGCAACAGTGATATGCCACTTCACATAGGCCACGGTATCTCTCAAGTACCTACAGTATTTATCGGTTCTAGAATATGTAAACTATTACAAGTAAATAGCAATAGCTATAATAGGTACCTACAGTGTGCGTTGTAAGGATTTTTATATTTGCTTTTCGCCGAAAGTAGGAACTTTTTCGACGAACTTAAAATCTGTGAGCTGAGTTGCTTGATAAAAAAACTCTCACTTGACACTGAAAGTGTAACAAAACCTACAGGGTGTTTGAGAAATCTTTTGGAAAAGAATAGGCGCGGAGCTCACTTGAAGAATGTCATTTAATTGACCGAGGTTGCGTAGATACATGATGCTGTTAATTAGAAGTCAACTATGTAAATTGAATCATCGTTTAACAAAACACCAGCTGCAAGGCTTAGTACTTATTCGAGAAAAAATGCAGCAAACAGACAGCCAGGCCCCAATCATATTGTAGTTAAAAAGGTACTACGTTTCGAAATCCTTAGGAATCAACTGAAATGGATGCAGTTCTACTCGATTGCTTGGTAAGCGAGACCAATTTGAGAGTAATTTAACTTCACCGTTACAATGTTTCAAGACGGATGTCATGACGCAAGATTTTAGCAAGACCTACGTTGGGTAATGTTTCTGAGTTTCTGGCTTTGACAGGTTCATTTAGAATAGAATATAATTAGTATATTTATTTCGAGGTTCCACCCACAGGTAGGTATTGCAAGATTGCACAACATTATTTGATTGATGGAAATTCGAAATATTTTGGGATAAATATGCACGACTATGAAGTTCCCTAATTTTTGACAGGTGAGCGAATGAAGTATGTCACAGACACAGATACTTTTGACAAATAGAGATGCGAATCTGTAGACTCGTAAATTATGGGGAATTACGAAAGTTCCGTTTATATCGAACCGACATAGTATGTAACGAAGATTATTCAATATAATTCATCCATGAAAATGTATTTAAAAGAAAATTTCTTACTTTTTATCATAGAAAAATGCATGTAATGCGGGCAGAAGCAAGTAGCTAATGAAACAACAAATATAATCTGATTTCAAAAATAAAGTCATTAAGACGCCTGAGTAATGTTTGTAAAATAATACAAAATGTTGAGCAACAACAACAAAATCGATAACAAAATCGAATCGATAAAGTATTAGGACATGACTATTCGATTGTCAGTCGAACTACCAAACATCAAATAAGAGAATGAATAACTGTAAGCCTAAGCAACCTACCAGTTGCTGCCTGTTTTTCTATCTCTGTAACTATGTATGTAGCGAATGTGGTGCATATCCGCAATTTGACTCATACAACAAACAAATATCTGACGTCAAATTCTAAGATGCAGTATTAATATAATCTAAGTGCTTGTGCTAAGATTACTTTATCTTCCATCACCGTCACAGAGAAGTACCTAAACACTTTGGAACGAGCTGAACGCAGAGACATTTTATTCAATTGGACAAAATTGCCTCTTTATTGAATTAGTCGGTATTTCGAAACGATAGGAGCGTCAATAATACTCTCGTCTGCCATCAAATGTTTCCTGTACTTTCGTGACAACGACATAAACATCCATTGTTAATCTTGCTACGTGTTATTTTCTCATTGGTTACCACCAAATTCATAAAATTCCATTTCCCACCTGTTGCTGCAACATTCGCCAACCGTAAACTACAGTTGACATAACAATGCAGTTAAGTAACTGACTAACTAGCTGTTCCTAACACTCGATAATGAGTTGCACTAACACATCTGATAAAAATAACAACTTTGCCCCAGTTTTATTTTCCAGTTTGATAGTGCATTTTAAATGCCAGTTAGAATGAAATATTACGGAAACTCTGAAGGACATTTTCGATCAAATGAGAGGATAAAGTTCGTTTAACAACTTACTACTATTACAATCAAATAATTGAAACAAATAACAACTAGTAGTTACAATTGAGCTTACTGCATACTGTTGCAGACAATCTACAGGTAGCTCAACTGCGTCTGGTCCAAGCGACGCGTGATCCGAGAGCCAGTGAGTATCTGGCACAGCTCATCAGCATTGCCATACATCGGGGCAATGCAGCCAGCGCGTCGTGGGAACGCTTCCGATAACTACTGGTCTTCCGACTTTATTGGTTGCATATTAAAGATAATAACAATCTCGCAAAAGCCTTCTCATGAACCTAACTGAGCAAATTACCTAAAATGTTTTATACTTTTAATGCTAATTGGCGCACACAATCCCAAATCTCATTTCCGTAAAACCACGTCAACGCCAACAAGTCACGCAATTTTGTGTATTCTTTCATGAAATCAGATGACATGACATCAATATTCAAATGTTGACTCGGATGATTTAGCCTCATAAAAAGTACTTTAGCGTCATAAACTGGTGCAAATAAGGTACCTCTTTCCTGAGCACATCCTGTCCCAGCCTCACTGGTAGCCTGCGTGGATTCCGACGTGTTGTCACCACTCTCTGATGGACCATCAGATTCCTTATCACCATCTGGAAACCGGTACAAAGCACACATTTCAGTGATACCCCTGATTTTACATATACACGTCAACTCTGAATGAACATTAGTTAAAAATTAAAAAGATCTAAGAGCTATCGCAATAGATATCGCTGAACGCACCGTGATACCATTTTTTCAGAAACTCAAAAGTGAACATTGTCGCGTTGAAACTACGCAAGAGTCATTATATCGCGGATTTTATCGGCAGCGATAAAGCGAATCCATATCAAGTGAGCCGAGCCGGCGGTTATGCGGCGGCGGACGGCCGGCGTCGGGAAACCTCGACTATGCAACGAGATTGATTCCTATACGGCGACGCAAGTCGCAATTAGAACAGGCAACCCTAGATCACTGCTGAATTAAAATAGAAACTGCGCGCGTTCTGTCCGCCCGCCCGCGCGGCCGCGTCTGTCTCGAAGCTGTAATTTTTGTTTGCCGTGCAAATAGGAGAAAAATGTCTTCCATGCCTACGTCAGGCCTGAATGAATAACACCACGGCCTTGTGTTATTGTTTTGCTTCAGTCCGGACAATATCGAATGATTACAGCGTATTTACCACCGGCGTGTAATTGATTCTCTGTAGATTTGGTTTATTTACATAAATTTGCTTGAATAGGTGTCTGCATTTATGCTTTGTTTTTATAGGTGTTTATACCATTTTTATTGAACGGATGACTTCACTTTTATGTCATTATTTAACATAAGAAGTACTTCCACGCAACTAAAAGTTTGTTTGCTTCTAGCATTCTAGTAAAAGCAAGTTTAAACGAATGAATTGTGTAGGTACAAAAGGTTAATCTGTAATCTCATTACACGAATCGAGCTTGTCAGTCGGACTCTCCAAAATATGCAGTTACTCAAACCGTGAAGGTCGCGTTGCTCAATCTAAGTATTTTCTCATTGAACCGAGCGACCTGCCATGTTTGAAATTGATACGAATAGGATCATTGCAGTTCAATGACTTCATAGCCAAATTCGGAGTTACTAGCCTTTGTAAATTTGACTTTCACTCTTCCGCAGATTAGTGTACAAAAATGGACATAACTAATATATGATAAACCCTGAAAGATAATCATTTAAGTAGACATCTAAATGTCGAGACATTTTGTGTAGGCATCTAATCAAAAATACTTCCCTGCGTCACTGTAATACCCAATTAATGCAATTGAAATGCAAATTTTATCGGCAAGGTTATGGGAATTTAAACATTATAATAACATGTAGACTCTTTGATGGTAGCCTAGCTTCTATTAATGTATCTTAGATTGCAGCCTATTTTTAATTAGTTTTTACCCTATGTAGTAAGAATTTTGGTGTAAAATGTTATAAATGTGTAAAACTTACATCGGGGTCCATCTTTTTCTAGCTAAATTTATAAGCCACTAGAACGGCAAACCCTTACGTAAAGCTACGGGGTAATATTTCACGGCTAAATCCAGATTACTCCAGATATATCCAGCCACAGACCGGAAACAAATCGATGCAGTGTATTTCGTATTCAATTAATTTTATACAAGTGGCATGAAAACAACTTATTTGATCACATCATCAAACTTTCGTGATGTTATGACAATTGATTTAAGTGTCTGAAGAACATTAAAGTGCTTTTACTTGAACGTTTGGTCGTCTCGTGATAGAAGTTTGATACTTAGTTGATTTATTCAATAGCGATATGGTATAATAAGGTTTTTCATACGAAATTTAACAAAATACTTCAATATCTAGTTCTCTACTCTACTAACTGCAAGAAAATAGAAGCGCCTACCGACACCGTTACAGCAAACGTGCCTGTCTATTTGATGGATGCTCGCCAAATAGCAAGGCGCGCGACCAATTGCTATGAGATTTATATCAGTTCCATCAGATTGATGTTAGTGATGTTAACGGAGAAATAAACAGTGACAGATTTATTGAACGTTTGCTAATTAACTGGATCCAACTCTTCAAGTGATTTTCAGAGAAGACTAAGAAAATGGCTTTAATTATTTTAGATTTCTTTTTTTTTATTCGGATCTTTTTTTCTTCTGACACCTCTGAAAGCACGCTTGTTTCCTACTCAAAGGACGATTTCCATAATTTCTGTAATTTACAAAGGTAATAAAGTTCAGTTAAATTAAAGTTGCCATATTAGCTTTTAGCAACTCTTTCAACAATAAAGTTATTATTATTATATTAAATTTACATTAATGACCTCACATAAGCTGTGTCCTTCCATTGATAAAATATTGTGATTTTCGTACAAAATCGTATAGGTAAAACTAAAGTTACTCAGCGACGTCGATCGTTAAAGCCGATAGGTAATTTTTTTTCGGTATTTCCCGAATGAGCTCTACTAACTCAGCTACTCACACAGGTAAATGACCGTCTTCATTTTCCTCTTACATTAAGTCACATCTTAAGCTGGGTAATTTTGGACAAAATAACATTAAACGCGTGGCCTTCATAATTAAACGATAGATAAATATAGATACAGATGATTGATTTATATGCGTTTACTGCACATGCATTCGAATTTCCCTGACGTATCTGCGTAGGACTTGAAGTGGGAAATATACATGAAGATTTCACTAAATGAAATGCAATGTCGACCGGCGAGTAGCCATCTGAATAGGAATAAAGAAAGAAGGAAATAAAGGTTCAATTCACAGCTCGGGGCATAATGTTTGTACGGGTTATTCCCTGAGGGCCTCGATCCCGCAGGGACCCGTCCCATACAGCCTCGATTTCAATATTTGACCCTCAAATAAGTTGCGGACTTGTTTTTCTGGAAAGATTTGTTTATATCTTATCAATCTAAACAACTGCACCCGCCCGTGATTGTAATCACGAAAATAAATCAGCAGTAAGTGATTTTGATAAGGTGGCTTATCTTTTGCATTGCAGTTTGCAGCAATCATTAACTGTCAGATACAGTAAAGGAGGCGGTTGGCGCCGCGACCGCGACCGGAGACCGACACCAAAGAATGAGACAGGAAACCGCGACTGGTATTTTGCTTTGTACGATCGGCGACCGCCTCGTTGTCTTCGGTCTCACATCTCTGTCTCGTGTCTCTGTCGCTGTGCGAACTGGCGCCCCTACAAAGCTAAATGACAATCACCGGTGGGGGTTTTCTGTCTCTGTCTTTGGTCTCGGTCTCCGGTCGTGGTCGCGGCGCAAATCGCCACCTTAAGGTGCGTTATACATATTTGATTTTGAAGGATATCGTAAGATCGTTGATATCATTCCAAGGGTATCCTATCATTTATAGGTAAAATATTTTGAATATACCTAAATATATCAATGTACTTTTCGTGCCAAGAATTTTAGGGGCTATTAAGTGCAGGAACCGAAAAGTTCGATTTCTGGGTTCAATTACGTTTGAGCATGATCGAATCCGCGGCTGCAGTAAAATGTAGATTGGAAACGGGCGGTCCCCGATCCCTGCTCGGAAATCGGAACTACCTGGAAAACCTCAATTCGTTCCTCGTAATGCAACTGCACGAAGTTTGGACGTAACCCAAATACTCAAATGTCAATTGGCCGCTAACGGCGCTATCCTCCCATTCCTGCCAGAAAGCGACACGCTTGTTTGTTGACTTATTTTACAGTGCACTCTCATGGGGCAATGATATAAAAGCATGAGGGAGAATGCTAATGCAAAACTAAGGAAACTGACGATCATCAAGATGGTACTAAACTGGTTTCCACTGTTTATGCATTTCTATTCAACTAAGTTTATGTTTATGAGCAATGAAATGTCTGTGGTAACATTAACGTATAGAAGAGGCCGCAATTAATACATAAGTAGCCTAGACACGACTGCCTCGTTGGTCTAGCGGTCAGTTTATTTAGCCGCTTATAATGAGGTCCGGGTTCAAATCCCGGGTCGCGCCAATAGTTGTTAGTGTGGTTTGTCTAGCGAGAAGAATTCACAATAGCAGCCCGGAGTCAGGAAGTTGGCGGTGTAACATCCCCGTGCCTCGGAAAGCACGTTAAGCCGTTGTCCCTGCTCCTGACCTCTCCCCTGTCGTATCCCTCTGCCTACCCATTAGATTATGAGAGACTTGTGCACTATAATTGAAATGTCCTGCGCACCTGGCTAGTCTCCATCGTAAATGGCCGCCGTGATTGAAATTCGGCAGAGGTTGATGATGTGATGTCACATCATAGCAAGATCGGTATTAAGTTATGTCCTATTATAGAGTTTCGCTAATATCTATCCTAGAATGAATAGGATACTGAATACCCATGCAAAATGTATGTTGAGTTAGATTTAATGCTTTATTTGAGACGGGGACATAACTATAGAGGGCAAAGGGTTACGGTAACGTTACGACTACACGTAGAACTTTACAGCATCACGTTTTCTATTGGAAAGGTGAACCTGACAAGACCTCTACTGCATGAATACCTATACTCAGTCCCAGAATGCCAGATATTTTATATCTGTGCAAGATTTTATAATATGGGAATATAACACCGGATAGCGTAGACAGGACACGACCCATATACAAAAAACAGATTCATTGATTGATAATCTTTTGTATGTTTCTCCGTTTTTCGGGCGCTATCATCTTTCCTTTGAGCTGAGCTAAACCCGCTGAGTACTGAAACATACTGGATTTGAAACTTGGTTTCAGTACTAAGATGCTAGCCCAGTAACATATTTTGACGTTTGAATCGCAACGAATGTGAAATGTTACGAAAACCATTCGGAATATGTCTGTCAGAAGCTGTCAAACAATGATTTTGTAAACTGTTTATAAAACTGTTGTTTTACAGCGATTTCGATTTGGTTTTGTGTAAACTTTATACAAATCTGTTGTTTTACATCGTTTCTGATGTTGTTTCAGATTCGTTCCAATTATTATACTCATTATACTCTATTATATTAGTTGTTGACACTTTCTTCAATTTTACCACCTAACTTTGTACAAGCGTCTTTCGTATAGTAAACACTACCTTCTGCTTCATTTTCCTGGATTAAAAGTACAACCCAGGATACAATCCGTCTCCTTGCCAATCATCAAGATCCTTACAGTCATTTTGTCATAACCTAAGATTACAGATGTTACTTTCGCATCTATTTCATGCTACTGAACTTTTCGGCCTTGCCTGATCGGCGTTGGAACCCCCCTTAATGGTAAGTATTTGTGGTATTATCGGAGAAAAACCTATGTTCGCCACAGGACATATTATATGGGCTGATAATCTGATTATTTACGTACGCGTAGCTGAGACTTACTTATCCGTTTGTCCGGCACCAGTATCGTCTGACCCGAAAATATGATCTTTGTTAAGAGTCGAAACCCCTTTTATGATAGTAACTATTTGTGGCATCATCGTCAGGGGGAGACCGAAGTTCACCAGATGTATTTGACCTTATAATAATGGTGATTACTTATAGCGGAGCTGTGATTGACCTCTCCGTTTGTCCGGCACGAGTATCGTCTGACCCGGGATGATGATCTATGCGGCGAATCGAAACCCCCCCTGGTTTTGATACGTATGATGGCAACTATTTGCGTCGTCATCTCATTCGTCCTCTGGGGCCTATGTTCACCAGAGAACGAATGAGCTGACATGACAATTGTTATTTACTACGGTGCTGACCATTCCGTTTGTCCGGCACAAGTATCGTCTGACCCGGGAAGATGAACTGTGTGGCGAGTCGTAACCCCTTTACGATAGTAACTTTTTGTCGCATCATCGTCAGAGGAGGGCTATGTTCAACAGAGAACGTACATTATATGAGCCGACATGACAATTAGGTGCTGAGACTAACCTTTCCGTTTGTCCGGCACGAGTATCGTTTGACCCGGGAAGATCATCTGTGTGGCGAGGCGGTTGAGCTTGGCGAGCTCAGACGGCGTAGTGTCGAACCGCGCCGCCAGCGAAGTCAGGGTGTCTCGATCGCGCACCTGTGCATAAAACATGAGGCTATTTTATAATAACTTAATAACATACTAGGTTTGAAACAGATCTTGCCTAGATTTCGTGATAATGGATTCCCACGCTGTCATGTAAACATTTCTGCCAGCAGGGCCAACCCTTTCTTTGGCAATATTCATCCGTTAGTAAGGGTAAATGATTTATGGGGCTCTGGATATTATCAGCAATTCCCAATAGCTCTATTTAGTCATATATTGAACTATTCATCTGCTTTGCTACTCTGCATGCTCTCAGTTTCTCTAAGCCTGCTCATGTACGTCATAGGTGCTGGTTGTATTAATATCCAATTCGCTCAATTGCAAAGTTGATTTATTGAATCGACGTATAAAAAGTTGGAAATATCCAAATCCTGCTACCAATTGCAAACAATGACAAGAATTTTCTATATTTTAGAAACACAGAAACAGAATTTCTATTATAATTACTGCAAGTTCATAAGTACAGCAATAGCATTGAATGTAACGTATTGACATTGGGACTAGTGGTCCGTGAAGCTCACAATATGTGCTCACAATCTACTCGTATCTTATTAACCGGAACAGCTATGCTTAGAAGTACTTAGAACCACATAAAGTCACGAAGACGACAGTACTTAAGTATACCACACAAAGGTATTAGATATAGCTATGTTATAGAGAATTCTGCTTAGTAGCCATAAAGTGGGATTTCGGATCGACCGCCTTCTCAACAATCCCCAGCACTTAGACCGCAATATCTCGACAACGGACCCGGCAACAGATTTGAAGGTTCTCGAAATCTCGAGATCTTTGTTGGAGCCCTTCTCGAAGCTTATCCTTACCGTGTACGTCATAGTTTTAATCGGAGGCGGGGGTGGTAATCTTTTCACTTGCTCGTCCTCGTCTGGAACAAGATGATACAAAATTAATTAATGCTCAAATTCAACAGCTTCTTGATTGACGAACGAGTTTTAGATGAAACATTTTCAAAAGATTCTTAATTTAATAAATATGATTGAATTTCCCTTATAGTTATTAAATAACAATTAAATTTATTTAAAGAATAAATGTGGTCAGGCCACGTAACTATTAAAGACGAATATTTCCTTATTTTGCACGGCATTATCAATGTATTTTGATTCTTGTATGCCCACATAACATGCTACACTCCTACCTACTCTAAAATAATAACTTTACCGACACTGAAATATTATTTAATATTCATATTCCATAATATATCCTCTAGTTTATATTATATTAAAACATGAACTTAAATAAACCTATAATATATCTTGTTTAGTTTGGCAACATTTTGCAAATTATTGCTACCAAAATGTATTTTGAGATCCGATAAAACTCATCAAAATACGCAGAAAGTTAATATGCACAAATATTGTGAAGTAAACTGGAAATTTGTATATGTACACAAACAAACATCTCGTTTCAGAGTAGCTGAAAAAGTCTAATCTGACAAACAACCGGATGAATCTCGAGGGGCTTTTATTTTCCTTGATGAAAGGCGCAGCGCGTAAATTCAGATACCAGATACCAAATACATATACGAAATAAGTAATCTACTCTTCTTAAATTCACAAATTTTTCATAATTTTAGCAAATATTTGAAAGAAAGATAGAAGAAAGATAATATATGTATTTGAACCCAGAACTGATATAGTAGATACTCAAATACATACAGAACTGATTGAGAAAAAAATCGGTGGCACCAACGGTTTGTTGCGAAAATTTTGAGATTTTTCTTTGTGACGTCAATATACGACGAACGCATAAATACGGATGACCTTGGCTACAGGATCCGTTTCATTTGGCACAGAAGCTAACAAACATCTCACGTGGCTAATTCCACTGAAATTTCCATAAGCACTGATTGAAAGCCTGCATGTCAGTCAATAATAGCGCTGTTTGATTGCACCAATGAACAATTTCCAATTTCGTAGTTTTCTGGAATAATAACATTATCATATCCAATGCTGATTGTCGAATATGAAATGTGACCCAGACTACCAGAGTTTAATTTTTACGCCTAAAATTTCGTAACGAAATTCAAGCATGAGCGTGAACCAATAATGTACAAGGTACAGCGACTCTACTTCAATATAAATGTCTCGTGGGAATACTCTGAATAATTGTCCAGTTGTACGTAGTTTATTGCAACGTGGGCGGGGTTATGCAATGACCTTGGCTTGTTTTTAGCATTGAAAGTAATCAAAAGTAGTTCAAAAACATTAAATATTTGATTTATATAATAATACTGTTTAACTTTGTGCACAAATTGTATTGTACGTGTTATTAGAAGGTGCATGGTGCTGGAAAAGTTTGGACTGGTACAATTAATGTTTTTAGACTTCTACTTAATTGAAATGACCCTATTTAGAGTAATCCATCATAAGGTCATTTTAATTGTGTAATTAATGACTCGCAGTCCCAGCCTCTAGGCATGTGACCATGATCATAGGAAGTCTAAGTTTTTCTTACCTCTGTGAACGGCGTCAAATCTGCCCTCCACCTTGGAGCGAAGAGCTTCCAAATCGAATGGAGCAGAAAACCCATGGTCTACCGAGCGGCTTTTCGACCTGTAACACACAATAACCGAATCAATACATATCATTACTTTATACACGTAATATAAAATTTATTTTGTATTCCTATCTAAAAGGATCAGAAAAAGGGCGCGCAGTTTTAATAAAATATCGGGATGCTGAAAAGATCACGTCTGTCAAAATCATTTGTATCACAATGCAAAGGTCAAGGGTGAGCATGAAAGACTACCTGAACACATAAAAACCCAAGCATTTTTTTTTTGGTAACCTTCTGAAAAGTGCTTCATAAATCACGGCGAAAAAGATCTGGAAGATATGCTCATAAATACCATTGAAAGGTTCAAGTCAAGATATTATCCTTCTGAAAACTTTGATCGTCTTGTGTAAGTCACAAGACTCACGATGTACAGTCAGCTGCTCAGATATGTATACACTCCTAAGTTTTCACTCTTATTTTACTGAGAACTTTTCAAATAAAAGTCGATGCACACATTTTACGTACAAAGTAGTCGTCGTACTTCTCAATATGCGGTATAATAAATTATCAAAATTACCATGAACTTACTATTCAGTAAAATTGAAAACGTGGCAGTGTATACATATTTTCGCAGCTGACTGTACATAAACGTTCCCGGTCAATGCACGTGTAATTGTCGACTCCTAAAAGCTAATGTCCCAAATAACTCTCTTAGCACTAGATAATAATATAAGCGAGGCTATCGAGGTCTGCCTTATTTTATATTAACTCTTGAAAGTACTAGATTTATACGGTTGTTGATTTTGTTTGAGTCATTTGGAACGCGTACGACACGTATATGCAAGACGCCTTTATTTGCGGGTTAAATAAATTCAGGTGATCTTAATGTTTCTCTGTGACAAATGATTGTACATTTATTTAATCCAGCTCTCGTATGTAAAGCCATATAAACAAACACGGTTTGTGGAACCCAGATGTTTTTATTCTTCAGTAGTTTTGCTTGGATTTCAAGACAATTTGGCATAAATTCAGGTGAAATATTAAGGTCAATTATTGCAATGCCAATTTAAGGCCAGGACTAATATTAATGAGCTGAAACGTTATGTTATGAGTCATTCCTATTCGCGCAGAGACATTAGCATAGCTAGTCGTATCTTGACTATCTACTGAATACCGATATCGATCTGTTGATTTTAACTGGGATTATAGGATTACGCAATTAGGTCACTGCTTATCTGCTTTTTACAGTTCAGTTACGCAATATGATAGAGCTTCATGCGGTAATAAATGAAAGGAATCAACAATGAAAATTTATCTTTTATTTGTCAAAACCGGCGTTGTGTTCAATAACTCAGCAGTTATTAACGCAAGTTAAAAAAGTATAGTTTATGTTTAGATGGTAAATTTTTGGGACGTTGTTATATCAATTCATAGAACTTTCACTTCTTATATGTATAACCACAGATATTATAATACTAGTATTATAACTATAAAAACAAAAAGTCTTAGAAATTAGTTTAGGTTTCAATATTATTATTATTATTAAAAATAAAGATAATTTGAGCAAACGGTATGAATGGTAAACGACCTTAAGGCTATCGACAGATACGACAGGCATAAAACCGGGAATCGTAATATGCTAAGAGTAAACCACATTCCAAAATTGATCTACTTCTTGATAACTTATTTTATTACGGCAATTATTCACAGGTCTGCATATAAATATATGAGTTAAGGACGGAGTGTTGCTCAGGGACATGTTTACACAACAACAATTAAACATATTCATGTAATTTGTTGACCACACTTTAGTATTTAACCGTATTTAAGTTAACATTCAGGTTGCCAGTTCCCAGAAAACAGAAAATAAATTTGATATATTTAATTTTCCAATATCAAAGTAAATTTTATTGAACTATGCTAGGTAAACACAGCAGAAACATCGATGACGAGACGATTAAATAAAGATGGTAATTTTATACAAGGCTTTTAAAAAAGTATGCAAAAAGATAAAGGTAGTAAAGGGCAGTCATAACAAATTCCTTGGTAAATGTTTGTTACCTTTTGTATGTAAGGTCGATGCTCTCGGCACTCCGCGACAGCTGCGTCGAAGCTCGCCTAGACCTGCATGCAACAGAGACCAAGGCTACAAACAAGCAAACACATGCATACAAAACAATGCACTAGACTAGACGGACAATTCTTAACCACCAAGAGATTTAACTCTTTCACAGTAAGTTTCGGCAAAGCCTGTTGATATGAATAAGAGCCTTATTCACTTTACGGACAATACCCCCGAGATAAGTGAGAACAGGTTATTTGAATGTTCAATTTAATAGCCAATAATAAACTTTATAAATCTGCCAACTACGCTACTACAGCTTGAAGAAAAGGCAAGACTGGCTCCAAATAAGAAATGGAAACTGGAATATTCGTGTTTCAAAGAATTGTCTGAATAATGTTCGTGAAATTCCACACAGATTAATCAATCAAACCGACAGAATCACGGCATTTACTTAAATATCAACTGTCCAAATACAGCAGACTGAATGCAATATGTGGAATTTCACACAAAGTGCATAAATCACAATAATATAGTGCTATAAATAAAATAAAAAACTGCAAATAAAAAACAACACTCAAATCACACTGATCGAATCATGCCATGATAGGTACTCGACAACCATGCAGAGGTGAATGATGATCGAGTAAAAACATAGTAAGTGCCTACCTAAATTGTGCAATAACTTGTTTGTTGAGATTTATCTGTATCGATATCGATCATTGACTAAATTGCGAAAGTGGCTTTTGATGATTAACTTGACCTCTTGAACTAAGATACATTTTAGAACAAACCTCGGGACTACAGAAGAGAACTTTTGTTCTACTCTTGCTATCAATTTATTGCGACTTGGTGTTCTTTTAAAATTAAACTAAGGAATAATAATATATAAAGCAAGTTAAGTCGTAACGGATCAGTATCATTAGTCACCGTATCATGTATCTATTGAATAGAATTTTAATATGCATGTCACGTTAAGGTTGAATAACTCTCCAAGAAGAATTGCCGTTTCATTCATTGTTATAGGCATTTTAATTGAAGATGATGTTAGTGAGACTCAACTATCGGCATTGCCTCATCTTTTGTTCTTATTGCTGAAACTAGGAAGTTTGTATACTCTTCTTCAAGTATAATGTATGAGCAAGGAAATAACTAAGTGTTTATGAGCAATAAATCATGTATATTAGACTCTCAGAGACACATTTCACGAATCCAAATTATACCAACGTCCTGTACGTGATTACGACTTTGTTTACTCGAAATAAAACAAGTGATTTTTCTCATCAAAATAATGCCAAAGAAATAGATCAGCGTTTGTGAAGATTAGGACGCGGTCATTTAATAAAGCAAACGAATCTTCTCAACATCATTCTTAATTAGGCGGATCAAGTTGATCCTCGGCCAGGAGGATTTTAATTATGTGAAGAGTGAGCTCCAATTTAGGGAAAACATCTAACTTGAGGCGTTTACAAACGCAACGCAAGCAAAAGCCTCGCCCGGAAGTTAGGAGGGTTGAATTCGTTCGACCATTCAAGGAAGGACCGTGATGTTGTACGTTTCAGTTCCAGTAAGCTGTGGAGATATGTTTTCAGTGAGTCTGGCTAAACTGGCCGAAATGGAACGAGGGAGGGCGCCGCCCTTGACACTGCGAGCGCCAAGCCACTCGCATATTTACGAGAAACTTACACGACGACCGACATTATTAGTCATCATAACAAAAGTTGCATGCGTTTAGGAAGTTAAATATTTAAAGGAGGGCATTATAGGTACCTAACCTACTCAAACAAAGAGTGATTTGGTACATGTTTATGTTTATACAAGTTGCTCCCCATGCCTACACTCATGTGTAAAATTTTGTCATGAAAGGTGCTTTCAGGAAGTTATCAGACTGATGAAATTTAATTTCTACGAATACATATCGTCGATGTGTTAACACTATGTAGAAGTCAACAAATACAAGATGAATAAACATGCAACCTACGATATTCCTCATGGTTAAGTATTCGGTACTCTTGTATAACGAATTTAAAACTACCAATTAATTTGCCTTGCTTTGCATATTACGGAAATGAAGTACATTACGTACTACATTACAAAGTAATAAAAAAACAAGAACCAAAAAATATAATCAATCAAATTATGAAGTAGCCTTTCATTTATCATTTAAATAATTTCATAGTCAAATAAACAATAGCGATTGTAGATTGTAGATCTATAAACTGTATGAATGTATCAAACCGGAACCACGCAGTCGGTGGTCAGGTAGGTACAGTTGACCCAGTTCTGTCTGGCAAGGTGTTTCTAATTCTAGAGACATATTAACCTTACGAAGCCTTATACGGATGAGGCTACACATCAATCTATCGATATATCTCATTATAATTAATTATATATGCAAATCACAGAATATAACACTGTGCACATCAATTCAGATGCAGCAATAGAACATAGAGAATTTAGCTTACGCCAATGTAATAAATGATATACCTAGTTTAATGCAAAATGAAATACATATAGCTCTCTAGAATTATCTTGAGTACCTACTCATGAAATATCGCAAGTAAGGAAGTAAACTATAAATATAAAGCTAAGTAGTTTGACAGGTCACTGCACTCGAGCAACACTTAGGAAATACCCTATATTACAATTGAATACGCGCCAGCAATCACGTAGAATGGAACTACGGAGAATAAATATCTTGATGACTTATCAATATATAACGTTGCGACACATTTTACAAATTGCCAATATTATAGATATAGACTGTTTTTATTTAAAAACTAAATAGAAAATTCTATTCCAGATGATAGTCGAATTCGATCGATTTTATTGGTGATATTAATCGTGTGATAGCACAGCAACATGTATAAGTGGTTTTTGTTTCGATCTTCCTCCTTGGATGGCCATTGACGTACAGTTTAACTGGTTTAAAAATATTTTAGACATTCGGGCGACAATTCAGCCGTGAATGGTGGGCGTGGCTCTTGCGCACGAGTTGCACAATCGTAAAAACTCGCTTGCCTACTTGCTCCAGTAGCAGATAGGTATAACGTAGATGTGTGGTAGATTTAAGGTATTACATACTTGTATTTTGGATATTATTGAGAAAACTATAGATAACATTTAAATCTGGCATATTGAAGGCTGATTAGATAAGTTTTTCGGTATTGATAATGGGATCTAACCTAAACATGTCTAGTCTAAACCTTTTGCTATCCATAATCCATTTGATATCTTTACATTTTTACTTATTGAAGTCACATTATCATGGCATGTGTTACACTACAGTTGATTAACGTCACTTTTTTTTGTGGTGTATAATTCACGGATATGGAAAGTTTGATGCGCGTTACATCTTCATGTCGTCGTACATATACGTAACGTACCTACAGCATTGCACAGCATCAAATGCTTGCAATTTGATCAACAAGCTAAGAAGCTAAGCTGAGTATGGTTTAATGTAATAGACTGACAAGTAAATTACTCCATATAATCATATTTCAAAACACAAACGGATAAGAGTTTATAAAAGAGATTGAAAAAATATGAACTTCACATATTTTTCGGGTTCCGTACCTCAAAAGGAAAAAAAGGAACCCTTGTAGGACCACTTTGTTGTCCATTTTTCCGTCTGTCAACCCTCTTTTCTCAGAAACGCGTGGAGGTATCGTGTTGAAATTCACATCCTATACTCAGGTTCGTAACTTCTTGGAGCCGCGATATAAATCAAACTTCTAAGTCAACGCAATCAAAAGTTACAGCCGTTTATGCCCAATTTTTCTGAATTTTCCAAGGGAATCACCTACATCCCGTTGAGCTAGAATCATGATATTTGGCAAGAAACAAGGTCTTATTTAGTTACGGAACCCTCGTTGCGCGAGTTCGACTCGCACTTGACGTTTAATTTTATATTTGTGTCAAGAATCACACAAGGTTTGACGCAAAATATTGCAGAAATGTTCCGACGTTAAAGTTTTTGAAATATCTTTAAGAGGTGTTGGTAGGCTGGTTGATGTTATTGGTACGGCGGTTGACCCTAATGACAGCATCGACCTTCTAAGCAAACTCGCGCTTCTCATAACCATTGAATGAAATGCCTACATTTATCAGACTGCGGCCTTGTTATGAAAATTTTGTTAAAGTGGCTTTTGTTCTGACAAATGTAAAAGCTTTTACATTTACGCTGGACAAGCATGCAGCATATTTTTTTGGCATTATGTCTAACCAAAGTGAAGGGATGTAGAAACGTTATTTTTAAATTATCGGGTTAACCCTCCGTCATGTTCCCCGGTCGGATAACAGCCACAACCTAAAAGTATCCGCAAAAGTTCGGAATATAAAAAGGTCAACATGTTTGTTAATGTCTGGGGTTTTGGACAAACCGGCTATATGGGAATCCCTTGACCATTGACGGAAACAAGACCTGAATCGAAAAATGTATTACGAGACAAGCATCTGATCTCAGTTATTTGAATAAAGTACAATTGAAACCATGAATCATTTTTTGTACTTTCAAGGACATCGCGTACTTCTTGAAATGTTAATCCTTAGTTTGATGTTATTTCAAAATTGAAATACAGCTAACACTGTGTTTAAATTTCAACGTTTGCATACAGAATCACTTCCTTGGCTTGACAAGTCGAGACTGTTTGTCATTATAGTCTGCCTGGTCCCGACATGTGCTATGCTTTTAACCATTAGCGTGTCATGTCATGAGTTAATGCACCAAGCTATTTGATTTTAGTATAATGCAGAACGATTTACATGATTTGCGACCACCGTACCATTAAAACTTGCATACTTCTATTGTGTATCTGATGCCAAGGCAATAGAAAATGTTTGTTATACCAAGTCTATAATTTCACATCTGGATGTCATAAATTGTTAGAACGACGTTTCGTACATAACGTAGATGCATCATACACACATCATCATCATCACATCAGTACGTAAATATTCAAACGCAATACACCTTAAGGCCCCGTAACACGAGTAAAATGCAAATTTCTCTGAAATCAAATAAAGATCCAAAAGTTCATAGCATCACAGATGCTTGATTGCTTGACATAAATAAAAAGTTGACGTGTACCATACCCGTACCATAAACGAATATCGCGAGGTGCGCACTCATCTATCAGACTCGTCCGTTAATTGCGGAGCTCACAATTAGCAGAGTGCCGTCCGCAAACGAGCGCAATTGGCGCAATGGGGAGGAAATGGTCATACATAAACAACCATAGATATCCCACGCATGACGCAACTAATATCAAATAGAGCAAGAGAATGTGACAAACAGGAATAGACCATTTTGAAATAAATGTTGAACAAGCTGATCGTCAACAACATGGGCAGTCCGTCCACGAGAGCTTTGTAAGAGGTCAACAGAAAAAATATACCGTAATATACCTTGCTATTTATGTTAATATATATTATAGCTCCGTCTGTTGTGGGCTTGAATTGTTTATACTGAAAAAAAACTCTCGCAAACAAAGCTATTGGCATAATATCCTTTCGGACGCCATGGTAACTGTGTTTTGTAACGTTCAGAGTTACTTCCTTCTCCACCTACACCATGCTATGAACTTATGCAGACAACACACTGATTAAACATAAGGATTTCCGTAGGGTGTGCTTTTCAATGAGTCACTTTACTGTAATAGTTATTGGCGAAGGAAATGCAAACCTCAGACGATGCCAATTCCGTTTTAACTTTTCCTATACATTTCAATATTGTATTGAATTAACAACTATTTAGCGTAAATAACAAATAGGTGTATAGAATTAACTTGTACAATATGTTATGAATTTACATTCAATTAAGTATGATAAACGTTAATATTATTTAATGAACATGCATGCATAGCACATATCCCAGAGATATATAAATAAAGATAAGACTCACAAGGTCGCTGGCAACGGTGAATCATAGAGGACCTATGCCGTTGGTTGTGTCATTTACGTCTAAAAAGGCAAAAGTTGGTATACCAGGTAGCTTGTTTGCTACATAATGCCATACTTGATCCGTGCGCTTTTATAAATTACGGCTCCAGGCATGTGATGGTCGCTGAGGGAATAAATGGCTTGACCACTGAAATAAACACGACTGAACGACGCGTAGGGGGCCTTAGGGGCCGTTCATTAATCACGTGAGGCTCGAAAGGGAGGAGAATCGAAAAAAAATCATGAGGGTTTCGCGCGAGTTCTAAAGCGGACACGTTTTAATCACAATGTTTAATTTTCCCGAATGAAATTAAATAATTTAAGTATTTATAGACCATTTCTGTTTTTTTTTTAACTTTTTATATCTTCAAAAAAAATACATGGGATTTTGGGTTTTTAAAGTTCTTTACCGAAAGGGTAAAAACGGGACCCTATTACTAAGACTTCGCTGTCCGTCTGTCACCAGGCTGCATCTCATGAACCGTTGAAATTTTCACAGATAATGTATTTCTGTTGCCGCTATAACAACAAATACTAAAAAACTGAATAAAATAAATATTTTAGGGGGCTCCCATACAACAAACGTGATTTTTTTGCCGTTTTTATAGATGATGGTACGGAACCCTTCGTGTGCGAGTCTGACTCGCACGTGGCCGGTTTCTTTTTTCTAAACCTTACTAAAAAGTTAAAACATCACGTAATTACTAACAACCCCTTACCTAGCAGTACATTTGTGGCTGTCCTTGTGCAAGACGACATTATCACCGCACTGCGCCTTCAGATCTGGGTTGATCTTTTTCCGCTGTTCATTCGGAAGCAAATCGCAACAAGATATATTGGACATGTCATGAATCATGAATGATAGAATCTAATAGTGTTTTATAATCCAATTAATGAGGTAAACGTGCGATCGATCTAAGTTAACAAAGGACGCTTGTAAAATATAGTTGCAATCGCCATCTGAAGTTGAACCGTTCCGGAAGAACGAAGACAAGCGCAGCAAATTTTACTCTTCATATTATAGTGGTATATCGTACAGTTAAATTTGATGCATTTTGCAAAAACGAAACCCGACTTATTACAAAAACCAAATGCCAGAAACCATAAAACTATTTATAAGGTTAGACCAAATTAATATAATTCCTTTGATAAAAACTTTTATGGTACCACCTCAGGATCATTTTCTACAATACAAGTTATACACAATAGAATTTATCAACAAAATCGAATAGCCTAGCCAATATGCTAAGTTAAGATATCTAGTACATACCTACATACATAAATAAACCGAAAGGTTATCTCTTCGTTTTGTTTTTCGTCGATTAAAAAGAAGAAATTAAAAATGAATATTGTAACAGAATTTGAAGAATTCTGTTGAAAAGTAACGATTTGTTTTTGAAGTCTCTCCTACGCAATATCCTGTCTATTATCTAGACTTATTGTTTCAAACTTATTATGGCCAGGTAGAAATATGTTTGTAATTTTACTGCATTGTTTACATTAACTACCAAACGGAAACAATAGTCGATTACGTTCTAGTCTATTGGTGCAGTGCCTATACTATCAAGTACTTGCAGAAGATTATTGAACATGCGATGTTATCATCTAACTAAATTGAATGTGAGTCATTCGATTCCCATCAGAAAAGATCTCATTAATAAAACTCATCTACATCGCAAATGCATTAAAAAAAACATCCATATAACGCACCTTGTAAAATACACACTACAACAAAGAATTATGTTGTGTGACCGCGCATTCATTTGATTTGCGTTAAGTTAACTTTGTATGCATTGATACACGAGTATCGCAAATAGTGCAATTTTCCATTCAACGTCAACTGACAAACAATATCTAGTAGTCGCTAGTTGAATGCAATGTAAAGATAAAGCACACTTGAACTTACCCATTTAAATGCTAATTAATGATAACGTTATTGGTTCTCGAACAGTAAATAAAGATCTCAACGAGACTGTTTACTTATAATTATGATTGCTGAATTATAAGAAGTAAAAACAATCTCGTAAACTTAGTATTAATAGTTTTGTTTGAAATAAAATAATGGTGATCAAGATCCCATCAGACCTTTGGAAGGTCTAGATAAGTATGTAGTAGATAAGGAAGGATAAGTATGTATAAAATTTTAAGAAAAACAGATTCTCTTCAGAATCAATAAGTAAAATTGCCAATGCCAAGTCTGTATTTGAAGAAAGTATTAAATGTAGACATCTATTTTGAAATTTTTGCGTGCGAGGCAGATGCGCTAGACGCAACAACAAATATGTCGAGACACTGTCGAGACAAATAAGAGACGCTCACGTGATATCTTCAAGAACAGTCTTATAGATGTTATGTATGATGTACAAGTAGTAATGAAATAAGTGACTAGGAGACCCCTGGCTAGACGCCAACTGTAGTGGAGTGGCATAATTAATACGTCACTTTGTTTTGCTAATTTAAAAATAAGATTTACTAGTTTGAAAATAATATGTTGTCATCTAGCTATGAGCGATGATAACATTCACGCTGAGTTTATAAACTTTCTCTGATGTTTATTAGCAGACTCTAAAATGTCTTAAAAGAATAAAATAGGAGAAATCATAATATAAAACCTATCTTTCACGTAACATTTATTTCAATGACTTTCCAATCCATCTGGTTTATCAAATTATCCGGATGAAGCAGATACCCGGTATTATCTCTGAATTAAGGATTGATGAAAACCATTCCAACGCGTGAAAACGTTCTGTGTTTTGTCGTTTTAACCAATGTTAATGATATTTTTGACGGTTATTCAGTATTAATAATCGTTATTACCACCATGATAGAACAAGGGATTTGCAAATAAGACGGGTAATCATGTAAATGGAGATGCGGACCTGTGCACAAAGGGATTTGTAAGGTGTCAGGAGAAAGGTGAACGTACGATTGCGGAAACAAAACAGCGGAGGCCATGCGATGTAGACATGATGAAAGAGACCTGCCCTATGACGTTGCAAACACTTGCAACTGGACACTTGCCGTTTCAAACACACAAAGTTTATTTAACGTAGAGAAGCGGTCCCCAGTGGACTGTGAGAGACTTTGTAACACCCACATCTATAAGCATACAATTTGTCTGCTTGTAAATGTAGGTGTTAGCGGAACGAACATATTTGCTAGTAAGAAATATTACCGCGGCGAAGTGACCATGATATTCATTCATTTAAAATTTATGTTTGCTCGCCGAATTGTCAAATGAATAACGATAGAGATTTATGTGCGTAATGCTAGCTGTATGTAGGTATGTATTTTAGTCTACGTGTGAGAAATCAGCGGTCGTAGAATCCATTCGGGTCACATCAGGAAAATTTAATCTTATGACTTAGAATTTAGGGCTACTTAAAGGCTTCCGATCCGAATATGATTCAGAATAATTATTAGGTCATAAAGGAAACCAGTCCAAGAAACCGTGATATGCATATTGTTATCGACTTACTTATGCCCTTTGGTATATAGGTACTGATAATTGATATCGCTCACATTCACATTATTATAATTAAAGATTTGGATAATTTGATTCCGACTTTGGTTCAAGTATCGTAATGAAGTGTTTAAGGCCAACCATTTGCATAAATATAAAAAAGTAACAAGTTATGCAATACAATTTGCGTATAACATATATTTATCTGACATTGAATTGAACATAGTAATATAAATCGTAAACACAACGTAATAATAGTGTATGAAGATATAAAAATATATTTCTCCCATAAAAAACATTCAGTCATAAACTCATAAATAAACCAAAATATCAGTGATATATTTACACATTGGAAAAGCTAACAGTAACCGCGCCACGCACGTAAATCTAAGTAGATAGCGTTATAATGATTGATCAAGATCACAAATGTAATTAATGTGTCACGTTCCTCACACTTAACATATCGCTACTGAACCTAAGTGGAATTTTACAGTACACAACGAAAATTTATAATATCATGAGCTTCGTTTGTTTTGTTAAGCGTATTAAAATCCCCCAGTATTTATGAGAACCTTGGTGGAGTGCTAGTTAGTATACGTTCTATTGAAATTATTTTAAAGACCGATAAAACCTAAAACATGTCTACTTAATTTTTCAAAGCAAGTACCTACACAATGTCATAAGTTGTTTGACACAGCGAAATATTTAAATAGGATGTAAACATTATTAATCCGACAGTTATAAAATTATGTATGTAGTTCTCAAAGGTCATGTCAATCTATCAACGTGAAAAATAAAGAAATTGTTTTACTACGGCCCAACACGGTACATTAACCCTGGCGACAGATGTGGTCGGTATACGTAATACCTTAATGCACCACAAACAAACAATCAGATTTACGCTGATCATTGGGTCAAGGAAATCGGGTACCATGGAGCCATTTAGGTGAGCAAAACGATATCACGCATTTCCATTCTAATACCGCCAATGTGGAATGTGGATATTGAGACACAAAATGCAGTTAACTAGCTTGGATTACTGAAACTGATTCAATTAAATGATACCACAGCATGATTGACTAAACCAAAATCACGAATCGAAGTTCGGCTCGATGATATTGTAGAATATAAAGCTTTTTTACCTGTTCTTCAGCATGTTGTCTGGGACGAATACATTCCACCATGATGGTCGTTTCTGACGAACGTATGTTGGAGTGTCACTCTCCTCATCGGTATCATTGCCACCGGATTTCCGCCTCTTTTTACGTTCAAGTTGCAATTTAGCAGCCCATGAACGCCTTCGACCTTTATCATTAGCACTGAAACCGTCCGGTAGAACCGGTACGGCTAGAGACGCGCGTCTAGGTGCTTCGGGTGGTGGGCCATCGAAATCGCCCAGTTTCCTGTATCTTTCGGCGAAAGCGGCATCGGAGGCTCTACGGCCATTGGACGTGGACACTCGAGGTAAGGCCGGTGCATCGGTGAAGACTAAAGTGAAGTCGGAGACCGGCTCGGGGTCGGCGTCGTCATCGTCAGAGTCTAAGGGCACGAAGGGTTCCTCGCTGAAGCGGCGAGGGCTCTCGTCGATGGATTCCTGCAGGCTGGTGAGCTGCAGGCTGGGACGGTGCGTGCGCAGTGGACGCGGCGCGCGCCCTGGCCCGCCCCGGCCCTGCAGCCGCGCCAGTGCCAGCGGCACCGGTGACTCTGTCAGTGTCGGCTCACTTCCACTCATTGTAACAAACTTAATAGTTTTATTAACACTTCACGTCCTCACTTAATAATTTACGGCTCAGACATATTCGTTGAGAGTCGCATAATTCGAGTTCACAAAAAGTTCGTTTTTATTTTGGAATTTTTTGCTGCTTAACCTGTACATGAAAATTTATACCTTTGTGTTTTCGGACCACCAGTGAAATGCGTTATTTGTGAGACAAAACCCTGATATTTCTAGTCGTATTTAATTTAGACGGCATTACGTATATCAGTTATCTAGTACCCATACACAAGCTCTGCTTAGCTTGGGGCTAGATGATGCTGTGTGAATTGTACAGCATTATTTATTTATTATTATAATTTTACCCAGAAACTAGGTTCAATGGAAATATTTTCATTAGTTTTAAATGAAACTTCCAACGACTTCGTGAAATTAAAAAGCTTCAAGAACAAAAATAATTATGATATGTTTGGGAAAATGCAGAGAATTTTCATTTACAGATATAGTTCTTTGTCACGAGTAATATGCTTAGAAAAATAAGTTTAATTTATTTTATTTACTACTTGGAATGATCGATGCATAGATGTTCCACAAAAAAACACAAGTAGGGAATGATTAGGTTAAATCTTTAAAGGTACCGGTATAATCGGTGATTGAAGCAAAAAATAACACACAGGTTGTACAGAAATAGCTGTAAGAAACTACTGCAACAAGTGTCTAAGGCCAGACACTGGCCATATAAGCAGGTGATTGCAGCTTTCGTAACTGCATAGCAGTCCGTCAGCGCACGCGAGCTACGCACAGAACACTCCGACAAGAGAAAGTTGTCACCGACTGGCTATTTACCAATACACGCTATTTAACACTAGATAATATAAATTTATACACCGCACTTCTTTCTCATTAACCTATAGGTTATGATTAGAAACCGCACGCGCAACTAAACTTGGAATCTTCCCAAGAGAGATAAAGTTCATCAGGATATAAACCGCTTTATAGTGTCATTTCGCATAAAACTGTTTAAATTATTGCAGAGAAAATAAACTGGACCAGTTCATCTCGATGGCACTAGTATAATATCTTGACCAGGTTTTAGATAATGTCCCTTACCTTGAGTCTAGCAATGTAGTCAGTTTTGAACTGCCAGAAAAACATGAAGACTAACATGCATGAAGTATCAAGGTTAACAGAGACGCCTAATTAAACACATTACTGAGACAGCAAGGAAGATCAAACATCACGAACATTCTAAAATATCAACTTGTTATCAGACTTTGCAAACATTAAAGGGGCTTAGATAGAACAAAGAAATATCAAATATATAAACCAGTAACAAAAACAAGAGCTTTCGCAATTTTATCTAGGTTAAATAACTAGCAATAACGAAACATACATTGCGGAGGACGCAAAGTACGAGTGCGATACAGTAAAAAAATCTGTTGTTATTATATTACACACTACCAGTGCAAGCAATTAGTTTGAGGTCTACTACGTGGATATAACTAAGGTAACCTACTTATAATGAGCAACGTGAGAAATGACCGCCCAATGTCACTGAGAAGATTAACCTCCTAAGTCCTAAGACAGGGCTCGACATTCGACCTTTACAAGATAGAAAATTAGATAAATAAATACATAAGTATTAACTTTACAGTTGACTCTAATGAGAGAATCTTGATGTTGAAGACTGTAAGTGTACCTACTTGTATAGATATAAAATGCATTTACCTAAAGGTATACATATATTAGCTAACACAAACATCACCACAGAACAAACGTTTAGTTTAACACCATTTTATTGACGGATACAAATAAATTGTTGTTTACAACAGTCCAGGGAGATAAAATGAGAAACGAGGAAACAAGTTATAAACTGCAACCATTTCCACTTCTTGTAATTAAACATGATCGTTTGATCTTTCATGACTCTCAAATTTTATGTGTGCGAAAAAATCAACATTGTTTTTCCAGTGACTTTTAAAAAATACATAAAAATCTATATCGTCTAAAGGTAATAAAATACCTTAAGGCGAGTAATCTAAATAAGTAAATGTAAAACTGTTAAGAGTTGCCAATACAAGCAAGGTCCTTGAAAACTTTGTAACAATAACTCATAATGGAAAAGTTTACTATTAGTACAATACAAACTAGGCGGTTTATGGTAATAACCTGAGGGGTGATAAAGCACGCACGAGACCTCGTAAATTCGCCTCCAGCTCATTCGTAGCTCGTGACTATTCTAGAAGATAACGTTCCTACCACGAACCTTCAGTAAAAGACAGTATTCAACCCAAGTAATTACGTTAACTCAAAACACCAACCTTGGCATTTAAGTATAACTGTTTATAACTTTCACACTTTGGGGACAGTTAACATGATGCCGATTTATTTCATATCCGGAAAATATCGATACAATAAAAAAAACTTTTATTATCAATACCTGTTAAATCAGCAATTTAAAATAGCGTTCACTCAGGCGGTTATTTCTGCGATGATTTTAATAAAAATATGTAAGTTTAATTCAACGTGAATCCAAATGGCACACGATCACCGAGACAAAAACACAAAGACTCAGAGGTCAGTGTCCGGGCTGTTATGCCGAGTGACAAATATAATTCCGAATAAAGTATGCAAAAGAAAATATTCTGAGAGAATGATACAAAATTTAAAAATCCTGTACTCGCCTATTAAATTTATGTGTATAGAAAACAAAGCTTAATTATGTCCATGACCACAATTTTTCAATTTACATCCGAATTAACGTATTCATTTATCACACAAATCCGACGCGACACTAAGGTCGGTCTGGATCGCCCGAGTTAGAAACAACTTAGGTGCAAATATGTACTTCACGATCGCCAAGTGACAATCAATTTGTCGTGAATAGATGCTTTACATATTCATGAAAAATATATATTTTTCAGTTTGATCTTTGGCACAGTTAATACAGATCATAAAGTTAACACTTAAATTGTGCATATAAGGCCAGACAAAGGTGATGGTAGGTAGTAGGCAAGAGTGGACGACGTATGACGTATAGCATGTTCAGGACATTTTTGTCCTGATGTCTAAGATATCAGTCGGAGATACAATAACATGACAACGAACAATGATAATTGAATGGGCTAAGTAAAACAACCGGCGCATATTTAATGAGCATACCTAGCAAACAACTACGCATGGAATACAGATTAATTGTATCCAACAAAAAGACGTAAACAAAGGACATCAAGCTATGTTAACAAAGGATCCAATAAAGATGATAATACAATGTTCATAGTGCTGGAAGAAACATGAATGCCCATAGAGCTAGTTCGCTGAGCTGGGTAAAAATTCACCATAACCAATGTTTATACAGAATATAGAGTGTTAACAAGTGAGTATGACCATAATTGATACATAATAATATGTAGTGCCATAAGATGATTCACTTTCGACATCAAAATTAAAATAAGGAATACTTGTTACGCTCAAACCACCAGAATCTGATCAAAGATCTTACGAGTATCTAATTCTAATTCGAAGTGGGGGAACTGGGATCTGCACTGACATCTCGCATGGGAGTGTATTGTGCATTGTCTTACGAGTATCATTAGACAACAAGAAAACACCTACAGAAACCATTGCAATAATTGCGTCAAATTCAAGAACCTCACAGGATATCCTAATATTTTCAATACAAAGGGATAATAAAAAAAAGTTGATGAAATCATTAAGAGCAAGAAGCCAGGATATTATTTAGAATACCTGATTAGCTCTCAATTTTCTACTTCATGATCTAAGAAGAGTTTTAGGTTTTTGCTAAATGTCTAGCTAGCGCGAGGGCAAGATCCTTCAAGACAAATAATAAATAAAATAAATAATGCTGGACAATTCACACAACATTATCTAGCCCCAAGCTAAGCAAAGCTTGTGTTAGATGTTTGTTAAACGTTTATTTTATTTGAGTTATTACTAAATATGATATGAGAGCAATTACTCCTCATTGAAAATAATTGTACCTAACTGTGAGTTTCCAAGACATGCAATTCTCTAATTGACGTAACGGAGTAGTAATAACAAAAGGTTATACACTATATTACAAAAAAATTGCACCTATGTATGTCACGTTTGAATCGAGTTAAATATAAAAAACTACCTATATTTTTGTCTGAACCCCTTAATGGATACATTATTTACGAATATTTTTGGACATTTGTGTCATTTAAAATTGTATTGCATTACTGAAATATATTTTCCACGAAGCCGGTTGACTGAAAACAAAATAATTTACGCTGTTAACGGAGTAAATCAACTTTAAGTATATTGTACGCGCAAATTATGTGTTGTCATTAAAAAGGAAATTTACAAGCTCAAATACAAATTGTGGGCGGCTTTTGGGAATATTCCCAAATCTGAAGAGACTGTAAATAATCAATTATTCATAATAATAGCCGGGACGACCTAAATATTGAATTAATATTGAAGACCGGAAAGTAAATCATAACAAAATTTGGTTCCTATAGGTACATATATAGCTAGCTAAAATAGCAAATTGAAATTGCTATCAGCATTTTATAGTAAAATTGCTATCATTAAATTAGATGAGAGACTTTTCAAAATGTGTTTATTAATAATACAGTAATGAGGCCGACACAACACTTCCACTGTCCTCGAGGTGATTGTAAAAAATTATTCAATAGACGAAAATAGCACAAAATTAAATACAACAGGTGCCTTGCCTTTTAAATGGACTTAGCTTTTTACACAGATTTATTGTTTGATGACAATAGATCTCTTTTGGATATAAAAGCTAAACCTTGAAGTAAGACTTTTTTCTGTTTTTGATTAGACCAGATTATACCAGATATACCAAAACCAAAGCTTAACCACATACATTCTAAGAAAGAAAGAAAAAACAATTCCAATTAAGTTTTTTTTATAAAAAAAAAGTAAAATTATCGAGCATTTTTCATTTTTACCCGACTACCGACAGGGGAGGGTTATGAGGTTAGCACCCTATGTTTGTATGTTTGTATGTTTGTATATTTGTATGTTTGTATGTTTGTATGTATGTGGCCGATTTCTTTGTTCCCACGTAGCGCTGAAACTACTGGTTCGATTTCAACAAATTATGTATCGATTGATTCGTCTCAATACCCCGATGGTTATAGGCTATAGGATTTAGGGCTCCGACCCCGAATAAGCCTTCTAAACGCGTATTAAAGTTTAGGTAGCCGCAGGCTGCTTACAATACCTACGACCTATTTTCATTTTCAACTCTATGCCTATCAAATATGACCGATACGTCATTCTATTTTGTCAATGTAAATGTTTCAAACTTTTATAACTTTCACGTAGTCGGGTTACCCGACTACCGACAGGGGAGGGTTATGAGGTTAGCACCCTATGTTTGTATGTTTGTATACTTGTATGTTTGTATGTTTGTATGTTTGTATGTATGTGGCCGATTTTTTTGTTCCCACGTAGCGCTGAAACTACTGGTTCGATTTCAACAAATTATGTATCGATTGATTCGTCTCAATACCCCGATGGTTATAGGCTATAGGATTTAGGGCTCCGACCCCGAATAAGCCTTCTAAACGCGTATTAAAGTTTAGGTAGCCGCAGGCTGCTTACAATACCTACGACCTATTTTCATTTTCAACTCTATGCCTATCAAATATGACCGATACGTCATTCTATTTTGTCAATGTAAATGTTTCAAACTTTTATAACTTTCACGTAGTCGGGTTGTAGTTTTTAACTTTATGTAAAATACGAGTAAGCTAGTCACAATATTTGTAAATATTTGTAACGTACATTCCATGTGCTCAGCACATTTAGTGTAGGTTAGGTATATTGGTGTCATGTGTATGACTGTGTAAAACTACGACACATAAACATATAAAAAATCGTACGAATTCCGCATTGAACACACACACAATTCTCTGCTAGAATATGTGGGTCGTATCTGATTTCAAAGCGCATAGACTTGCACAACATACTTCGCACTGCCAATCAGACAAAACGGTCAGGTTTTTAATGTTCTTGGATTAGCTTATTTCATTACATTATCCGCCAGACCTTAATCGCGGATAAGATAAGCTGTATCGCGCTGATTCAATCACGTTAGGTTTTATCAGATTGTTTCCAATAACAGATTCATGGCCAAAAAACCGGATAAATTTTTCAGACAAACCGAACATATTTTATAAGGTAAAAAGTATGAATGGCAAGCCCTCGACGACATCGAAAGTAATATTAACAGTGATAATCGTATGGCGTATATCAAATATGTCTTTCAGCTTCAAAAGAAACATAACTAACGTAAAAGAAAGTGTCTCGGTGACGATGACGACGTTGCGTTAGAGAAATGTGGGGTCAGGGCACAGAATAAATGCTACGACGTGGTCATGGGCACACTCGTTTTCACTTGTCAGTTTGATGCGGTTACAAGTTGGGCTGAGCAGCGCCGCACTTGGTACAACCGACAATAGTTGACTGGATAGTTGTAGCTAGTTGTTGCCCAACAAGCAGGCTACATGCACCGAACAAGGAACAGCACCAAGTTTCCGAACTAACCGGCGCCGTTATAGTTTTGATCAAGTTTCTGATAACTTTGCAGTTAGTATCGCAACACTGTTTCAAAGAAGCTGTGTTTTAGTTCGACGAAGACCGCACTTTATTTTCTTAATGCAGCAAAGCTTTTGCTTGATTAAAACTTTCTTATTTATTTTCAAGCTACCGTCGATTGTTTATTATTGTGAACAAGAATTGCAATGTTATGTTTTTTGCTTCAATTTGAGAGATATTAAAATCTCCCACTCAGCATAATAGACCGATAACAACGAAAGTACCTATTATGTGAAATGCAAGCATAGCGGTCAGCGGTATATGTCTCACGAATATCGAGTAAAACGGTGGTCGATAACACAAATCACAGGGTTCTTACAGGTTGTGTGCAAGCACCGACCTCCTTTCCCTCCTGTACTGGCGCAACGAACAAACAAAATAACTAGACGAAGATTATGGCGTACGAAATTGTAGAACTTGCGCGTGCGACTTTCACTGCGGGATAATTGCGCGTGCGTTTCCGTGGCGTGCGATGCGCGCGGCGCTTAGAATGATACTGTTGCGCGCTCGGCCGGCGGCGTTGGAGGGGTCTCTCGGCCTCCCAAACCTTCCGTCATCTGATAACTAAAACCTACCCCTTCTACCGACTAGCACTGCGCGTCTTATCGCAGCCTAGATATTATAAAAATGCTCTCAGCCGTTGTTCCACTTTACTATCACAAATGTCGTCTTTTAATATTTTGACGGAATGAAAACATATCAGTCAACTCTGATGATGATGTAGATTAATTTTCGAGAGGCACGCACGAGATCTTTTGTTTGTAAATTATATAAGACTCGACACGTTACAGATAAAAATACCCATATATTAGTTCTCATAATATAATAGTGACAATGATTAACGTATTTCTTATTTAATATCGTTACTGTATTCAAAATATCTACTTATAATTTTCTAAATTGTTATAGGCACTTTTGTCAAGAGCCCACATTACACATGCATTGTTAGAATATAACATGAAATGTCAGTCATATCTTTAGATCCATAATGCCTTGCGTGCTACTGAAGGAGGCCAACTCAATAATGCAATAACTGCCTTCATCTACCTACTGGAATTATTGATTTTCCCAGTGATCGTCCTTACGCTAGTAGCGTTTGGTATAAAAACCGGCCACGTGCGAGTCAGACTCGCGCACGAAGGTATCCTTACCATTATCTATAAAAACTGCAAAAAAATCAGGTTTGTTGTATGGGAGCCCCCTTAAATAATTATTTTATTCTGTTTTTTAGTATTTGTTGCTATAGCGGCAAAGGAAATACATCATCTGTGAAATTTTCAACTGTCTAACTATCACGGTTCATGAGATACAGCCTGGTGGACGGACAGACGGAAAGGGAAGTCTTAGTAATAGGGTCCCGTTTTTACCCTTTGGGTACGGAACCCTAAAAATTCATATTAGACTTATTCGAAGCTTAACAATAAATTGTCATACAAAAAGCCGTTTAGTCTAAGTTAAAAGTAATCAAATTAAATAAACAGTAAAGCAGATGTTGTTATTGACACCGGAGTAAAAATATAATGTGTGTGAAAACATCTGTTAAAAATTTGCCTCTGTACCAGATTCTCCATCCGATGGCCCTAAACCTAACTGGTCGAGATAGGAACTCCTCGACTTTGGCTTCTGAATTCACGTGCAGTGCATTAAACACATGCAATGAGGTTTTTAGTTTCCTACAACTTTCATAAAGTAGAGTCAAGAATCAAGATTGTTTTGTTTTTGTTATGCAGATTATTTTATTATGTTAATAGGACAGCATATCAGTGACTCGATGTTTACTGGTAAGAAAAGACGTACCTACTTAAAGAATACACTTACCTACAGAACGCCACACATAACTATAACAGAGAGTTACCATTGTTACGAATCTAGAACGTATAAAATAGTAGATTGTTTAACTAGAAACCAAAAATTCAAGATTCAGATTTTTACCGCAACAGATTTATATTTAGGTATTATGTTTATATACCCTTCTGTTAAATTTGCATACTTTTATCTTAATTTTCGCTTGATGACATTCTCAATTAATTTAAATAAGCCACGTTCACCTTAATTCAGTTTGTAGTAAACAAAAAGAGATTTCCCGTTAATATCTACCAACTTTTTTTATGCCTTTTATCCAACAATTAACAGGAAGGCGCTTTCGTTTGCATTTTTAAAAATAAATTTAAATAATATGTTATTTGTTTATGGAACACCAAAAAGTCCAGTCTTTATGTACCTACTAGATAGCGGATTGTTTCAGACAAAAATTAAAAAGAAAAAATAATTTTCAGCCCTAGAGTTTTAACTTGAATTTTAGACCCGCTTAGCTACGCTATGATGACACACTTTTTGTGCAAATTAAGTGAAAAAACATAAGTACAGCAAACGACCAAAGTAGAAACAAATTATGTAAACAATAAGTAATCTCATCACCATTAGAATGAATTTAAATAAATGGGCATGGTTCATTTATTTGTCTTCTTTTATTAAACCAAAGATAGGTACGTGTATTCATGTAGAAGCACATTGCAGCAAAACTTTTAACGACAGTGGTATATACATATATATATAGTAGAGTGATATGTATTGATAGTACCATGACCTGAAACAAATTCAATATTCATCTCATCTCAACAAACAAAGAATAAAATTAAGAAGTAACATAATCATTTATCATCGTCAAAGATATGTTCATCCAGTACATCATTTAGGCCATGAATATTTCTTTTTTAATTGGCTCAATGCGTTGCACAATGTGCCCTTTCGCACGCTTTTGACATATTACTGTGATGCAAGAGAATCAAGTCCTCCAACTTGTGTGACCAGCTTGTGAATTGAGGGTTTAAAAATAATCTATACATCGATCCATTCATTACGGTCCTTTATCTTGTCCATGTTCATTTATAGCCGTTTATTGTGGGGCTTCTGATCATTTAGCCAATGGACCGTAACGCGCCTGGCTGGACCACCGGACGGGCTTGTCTATAGAGAGTACGCGTGCGATTTAACATACAACCTTGAAACCCAATAAAGAGTATACCATTTTGTATGCCTCGACTGAAATACGAGTAGAAGTTACATTTCATACGTTTTACCGTCAATATAAATTGCGTTTAATTAATTTAATGACTGCACTCGCATGTTCAATAACAAGATATGATTAATGCGCAAAACGGAACGACTATAATATAGTACTCGTAAATCATTTAAGATGACATCAAGCAAAGTGAAATCAAGAAACTAAACAGGAGGCAGGAACTTAAGGTGGGTCCGCGCACACCTAGCTTAGCCCCCATAAAAATGTACTTTCCGATTCATTTGCAAACTACATTCCCGATTTCAATGAAAATTTGGATACATAATCTAACGAAATAGCTAAAACTAAAACGATGCAACGTTTTAGTTTTTCAAAAAACATGATCTAATTAGAGCGAAAATTCATTTCAATTCATTTTGAAGCGATTTTATTAATTTCGCTCTCATTTAATGATAATTATGTTTTTTGAAAACAAAAACGGTACGAACATTACGAACGTTATTTCTTATCCGATTATGTATCTATGCAAAATTTTATTGAAATCGGGGATGTAGTTTCCAAATGAATCGGAAAGTACGTTTGTATGAGGGCTTAGAGGTTCGCACCCACCTCAGGGGGTCATGTCTATGTCCGCAACTTCTGCAGCAGTCACAGATAGTTAGACACTTGCCACACTCATCGAATCTAATTTGAAATTTGGAAGTTGCAACATAGCGGTTAGTATCTCTCGTGGATATATTATCCATAGACAAGCGTATTATAATTGCTTTGAGAGTGTACCTACTGAAAATGTTTTGATGACTAACAATGAAGACTATGATTGTGAAAGTGTACCTACAACGGTATTTTGATTAACAAAAGTCATGACTAATGAGGCCGCCGCGCGCGACACAATGCCTTCAGAAGATTGCTGTATTCAATTCATCTTAACAACAAATACTCGTGATAATTTCACGCACCAATTTTCAAATTATATTTGTCGCCTCTGCATAATGTTTTCTGCTACCTATTTATAATACGAGTCCGTCCACCCTGCAAATACCGTAAACAAAAATGTTGTTTTATAAGCTCCGTTAGTTTTTATTTAGTCACTGTATTTTTGCTACGAATAACAATTATCTTATTCTTATTAAGTATAATTTTCGTATTTATCGCGCTTGGACAATAGGAATACAAAGAATTTGCAAAAAAATAAATATGACCGCCAAGATTAACACTTAAGTAACCATGTGGGGTTCCACACGGTCATGGATATACCTAAGGCGATCAATCAGATTAAATCCAATCGAGGTTTGTCAACGATTAATTTAAGAAGATTATTAATGGTGTGCAAAGTTCATTGAATGAAACGGTCGGTTACGGTCAAAAAGTTCTTTATCGATTTAGCAATGACGCATGCAGTCGAACAAATTATAAATAGAAATTACTATTGTGATTGGGTTCGAATAATAATTTTATAATATCTCAAATTTCTAGAATTACTACGTTTCTAGTCAGCGGAAAAATACCACTTTTCTCAAAACAAACGTAAGTTCACCAATTAAGAGTGAAATTTGTCGACTGTCCTCATCGAAACTTATGATATTTTTGGCTAAGTTTCAAAATGCTTAATCGTCAGCGTGAGCCAGAATGAGCATTTGAGTTCAAATCTAGGATTAACTTAACGTGGCCAAGTCAGTTTGTAAACATAAATTTACACACGTAATAGTACCGACGACGTGATTCCGTGAGTGTTCAGTATTTTCTTCTGAATCTCAGCGAACACTGAATTTAAAGAAGACAGTTAGTTATTTACCTATTTCGCTACTGCGCATTTCAAGATAATGCTCACTGTTGACTGACTTAATCATATCTCGGCTTTCATTAGAGAAATGTAAAGGGTGTGCAAACATAACTGAACAAACCAACTAAAGTAGGAAGGACGATCTTGTGTTTGTTTACCAAACAGACTCCAACTGCGATACATATGTGCCAGCAACATTTTGTTTACTATTTTGCTAGTAAACTAAACTTTACGGCGCAAACACTGCTAGCAGTTAACCACAGCTGCTATATCAAATTAAAGTTGTTTCAAAATACATCATATCGGATTATTTTTACCACAAATCTATAATTAATTTGCAGATACTAGATATAGATATTCAGTTCTCTAGTGTCGAATTTTTAAAAGGTGGCACAGTGATTAACATCCTTACCCAAGTACCTACTCTTTATATGTTAAGAATCTGAATATTCTACGTAAATAAAAATACACCTTAGAAAGACTTCACGTACACCACTGAAGAGGATCCATATACATATAATATATTTTCACTGGTACCAAAAATATTTTTACAGCTACAGTTAAAATTCAATTACCTCTCAGAATGATTTATGTGAATTTTCCGACGGTTTTATTATTTTTTTATATATTTGTTTGTACATCCAGTATACGAAGACGAGCTTGATGACATGAATATTAATGACGATGCGGTAGTGGCGCACAAAGAGGAAACCGACAAAGTTACGTACGAGCTGAATGTGCCCCACGCACCTATACCTTCTATAGAATATAGAACCTCTATCTGAATAATGGTTAGTAAACTGTGTTTTGGTTTGAAAGTAAACAAAACAAAAGGAGTATAGACGATCAAAATAAAATCTAAGCAACCGAATACCGTCTACGCGTTGAAAATTTGAGAAAAAATATAATAAATATTTTAGCTAAATAGCTAAAAGTTTTAAATAAAATATGTCTGGCATCTGTGTAAGATGAATAACAGATGCAAGAAAGCATTGACCGGAGTTCTGCAATAAAGGAACAGATCAATCTACAGGACGTAGCACAGGCGAAGACATCATCACAACATTGGATGAGACAACCCTTTTCTCGTCTGTACCAATACATCATTAGAACGTTGCCCTCTTAAACTGAGACAACGAACCAAGGGTCGATATCCTACGGAAAACTGTAGCGGTAAACACAATACGTGATAAACATCGGGGGCGGAAGGAAAATTGAGGAGAAAACTAGGTTTTCTCAGAACAGAACAGATACATTTATCAGAATTAAGATAACCAGCTGAACACTCGACAATCCGACGATAATGATGGTGAGGTAATATTACAGAATTTGTACAACATTCTAAAAAAAAATTGAACGCGATATGATGTTGTCGATATTGTGAGTTGTAGGGATAATATAGATTTGAGTCATACATGGGACATACTTCTGAAAATAGTTTATGCTTGTTATTGTTTTCAGGTTTGGCATTGTTTTCTTGGGAGTTTATACGTACAACTAAGTACTACACTGTTTTTGGCAAATTTACGTCATTTTAAAAATATAGTGAAGGCAGTTAGTCAACCACGAACAATAGCAACTCAGCTTACACAAACGTTATCTTGACAAGTTTGCTCATTTCGCAGTGTGATGGAACAAATATTGCTTCCCAGAATCTTGTTAGCGTATCTTCGAAAACAAAGCTGCTTATCATTTTACGTGATAGGGTAAAAATAAAATGTATAAATCTTAATATATTAATTCAAGGTGGTCACCCTGTAAGCACGGGGCGGTTGTCTAGGGTAGAATAGACAAAAATTACGTCACTTTGTCATCGAATACGTAGATAGTGCGAAATGTATTCCTTCAACTTCAAAAATGTACGAAATGTATACGATGTCATTAGGTATTGGCCCTTCTACCCGAGAGAACAATCCCCGTGCTTTGCCTACTGGCACTCAGACAACCATTAACGCATTCACTGCCCAGCCGTGGCGGTACGACATGCAAGGGCGCGCCGCCGCCCGCCGCCGCCATACGGAGATTACATTTTTAATTACAAATGTATACACAAAGGGACATTATCAAGTTAAGGATAAAATGAAGTTAATCTCGTGCAGAATACACAGTTGTTTTACATTAGATCATGCAACGTTAATATTTACCATGATTTGTTGTACGTTGTTTTTTTCTTTTTTTAAATAGTCAGGGTAGAAAAATTATTGAGTTAGTGAGCAGCATGAACACAAAGAACTGCGCATTGAACTATTACAATAGAGGAAAACAGAATGTTCTTAGAGAATACGCGTTGGTAAACTTTGCCAACACATTCCCTTAAGAAATTTTATAATATTCTTAAAATGTTTAGGATATTATTAAATTTCTTAGAAATTACCCTGAGTGTGAGGGGCTTACTATAATAACAAAAACCTTATAATCTCTCAAATAAAGCATCAAATCAAAAAAAGCATTAGGCCGCCGATGAGAAATATCTACGTATGAGTGAGTTAGCACAGACTTCATCGATTTTACAAATCTCCAAAATGGAAATGATAGTAGGCATTAATGACGTAACATAGAAGAAAATGAATGACGTAATAGGTATAGAAGAAAATGGCTTACTTCGATTTGTAACCGAAAATCCACATGTCACTACACTCAATCACATAACTTACAAGTAACAACAACAAATGGACTCACAAAAATATCACACTCAAGCGAACAATACATATACTGTCAGTTTTCCAAAATGAAACAATTATATCATAACCAATATAAGTGATAAGGCGAACTGATTGATATGATAATATATATGATATCAAGTAAAAGTGCTTGAGTAGTAAAATAATAGATAGTAAGTTTTTCTTCTAGAATATTTATCAAGCAACGAAAACGTTACTGCAAAAAACACAACAACAGAAGAAAACAATACGGTTAAAAATAAGAAAACAAAATAATTATCACTAAAACCCAAACAAAGCGAACCGAAGGAGGAAACACGATTCCATTAACATCAACAGTCTATCCTGTAGCTTATCCAGAATTGCCCTCTAAATATCAAGAGAATCCAGCAGTATTAAGATAAGCAAACGATGTGATGGATTGCAGTGGCAGTCCCGCCAGGTCTGTGCATCGTCATCTCGAGAGGTGTGCAGCTGGCGCCGCCGCCAATCATTCAATTACACTGCACTCCTCGTAGCATCCTATAAACGTACTCCAATTGTACATCACTCGAGCACCGTTCAAATTGTGCAAATGAACGTATGCGCATAAACGATCGTTTCCGTATCAGGCTATCATCCTGTCACGCAGCTGTTTTAGAGACCTCTAACTTCATCCAATGGCCTTAGACATTGTGAGCAAAACATTACTGTGCAACTGCAGATAATCTGATAATCAACAGCATTGCTGTAAAAAGTAGAGTTACAATAAAACCAGCAGCTTATAGTTGTATTTTGATCCATATTCAACGAAAGTCACCACAAGTTGCAAAGGTTCCTTGCACGTGCGTGGCACATCCCTGAATAAAATTACCTATAGCTATATAAAATGAGCTCATTTTTCGTACTTGACTTTCACTTTTTTTTAGTTACTTAATAAAACCTTTTTCATATCGGAAACATGGTTAACATTTTAATCGTAGTAGATGAACTGCATCCAAGTGTTCAATGTGTTCATATCCATAAGTAGATTACACAGAATCTCCAGATAATGGTCAACAAAAGAATCATGCACTGGCGCTGGTCAAACAAAAAGACATATTTAAAACTTACCGCCACTTATTTTACCACACATCAGACTTTGTACGTATGTCGTACACCCCTTTTTCGTGCGGAATAGATCTATAGAATGTTATGCTCTAGTATTATGTTACGTCCAATCATAAAGCAACTAAGACAGAATTAGTAAGTAAATACTGAAGAAATTTATGGATCTTTCCACATATTATATTGCTAATTGCTATATTTATGTAAATCTATCTGTTTAAATTGCGTAGTACTTAGTTCTATGGCAACATTGGCAACCTACAAAGTAAATTGGCGAGTTTGGTTAGCGCAGGTACAGGATTACATCCCATTTTCTTATCCTGTTATGTTTACAATGAACTAAGATATGATCAGAAGAGACTAGATAAATGATTTACAGTTCTGAGAAAATTTGGCCGAGTTAGAGAAGAATGACTCAATCAAAATATGGAAATTTTCAGAATTCAGAACATTGATCGACATGTCAACATTATATCAGAGAAACGCGAAAGATATCAAACCTACTTATTTCGCGAAATCGGCATATGGTGATCTTTCACAGCATCTCAAATGATGATATAACACGCGTCCTCCCATAAACCTATGTATGGACATTGACATGTTAATACGAAAAGGGAAAATGTTTATGGAATGGATGTGCCTAGAAAACGTTAGGTTGTGAAATTGATTTGCACGCGCTAACCGACGGACAATGGGCAATGGTTTTGTGAGACGAGGACCGCGTGACGGCTCCGATACGGTTATTGTGGGGCGACCTCGTGCAGCTAGTCACGATGCCTTCAAACTGGAAAACTTCATAACTATGTCTTTACATTTCGCTCAAACTATTGCCAATCCGCGGCATAATACAAATCTCGGAATAATCGAATGTGAAAGATGTAATCGCTGACAATAAAGAATACGTGACCTCGATGCGCATGACAATCACAATTTATAGGCTTTTTAGATGCGAGAAGACACGTCTCACGGTAGTATAAACCAAACGTAAATATAACCTTTCCTTGCTCGTTATTCTAAATTGGTAAAATTTATTTAAAGCTTGCGTGTTCATTCACAAATCGATACTCTAACGTTTAAGGTGCATCTCTAAAAGGCCACCCCACAAATAGCTACACGCTAGGCATATAAAAGACCCAAGAATCAGCTAACCGCGAACACACCCTGCCTTCAGAGGGGTAGAATAGATAGTACAAACGGAAACAATGACTGTGTGATCCACCATCCACCACCCACCCCATTCTTCTACCCTCGAAGTTGTCGCCTAAACGTTTAATATCGGCCAAGGACGCCGCGCGACATGCATAACGGAACAGTGCTGGTTGCCCCGGCTGCAACAAAACCGACGGGTATAAGAGACGCGAATAAATTAACCCGTGTACATAACTGGGTCGCCGTGCTATGCCCAGCTCCCTATTATACAGACGGTAATAAAACACCTCTGTTACCACCTAGTGTTATCATACAGTCCACCTGAGTTATGGAGCATTGTTACCAACCAGAAGACATAATCGTAAGTTGAAAAACATTGTCAACGAACGAAAAGGTAAAAATTTTGAATAGAACCACAGTGGCGCTTCGCGCTGTAGCAAAGAGAGAATTGATGCTAACATTGCTAAACATAATATTATTCAGCGCTCGAGAATGTTTAACTTGGTCTCGTTTAAACAGAAGTTACTCGATCATAATTTTTAGATTAGATACGTCGCTTGGATAAGAGCAATAAGCTTAAATAAGAAAAAGTTTTATGCAAACATAAGGAGCATCTTTATAGTCTCTCCCACTCCCCGCTGTATTATAAGTTGGAGGGAGCAAGCGATTTAATTAAATTTCGTTCTAAAGGAGTACGGCAAACAAGCGAGATTTAGTTTGGAAGGCCAGCGGAGGCTGCTGAGTGGAGATAAGGACCCAGTAGGCGGAGGTTGAGGTAATGTACATAGCCGAGATAGAGAACGTTGCACAACGCAAATATTTGCGGCGTGTCCGTCAACCAACGAGCCGTTGACGAACATACGTGTTCAATGGCATGTATACTATGATAGGAATTGCTTCTAATAGCGCATTAGGTTAATGCACATACCAAATGACATGTGACCATAAACTCTGTATATAACAAACAGCAAGGATAATAAGGAAAAATGTTATGTCAAAAAGCAGTTAATTCCATTTCAGTTACATTCAAACAAATTGCACAACCCAGCTGGTAACAAATTGGATTCCCCGTGACGAGGCGCTCCCGTGCAGAACTCTCCCTACCTCTTCAAATTGAATGCCGCTCGCCGACTGAAAACTAATTTTAAAACATTTTTCCTCGTCGCACAAACTACCTGCTTCTAGGATTTGTACCCAGCCTTGCAGAATTGAAAAAGTAGAGTGCCAATCAAGTAAAAGTTGGCCTGCGGATCGGCAGGAATATTATGATAAAAGGTAAGGTTCGAGTTCAGTCAATCGTTATGGAGGCGAATTAATATTCGTGTCAGTCAGTCGTACATCTCTGAGACATAAACTGAGTCCCGAGTCCATTTGACGATAGCATCGAGACGTGATCGTGACGTCTCATTTATCATAATCGGGCCCAGATAAAATATAGTCTTCAGTCACAAGCAAATTTTTCCTCTACGTTTGAGAAGGATACTGAAAATAGTAGAACGACGCGAACACACCAAGAATACACACGCAATAATATTTATCAACACGTTATGTTATGTAAAATTAATTCAGCTAGCAAACGAGTGCCAAGAGAAATTAAATTTAATAGTCTATTATGATAGTTATCTGCGTAGTAAAACTGATCAGATTTATAGAATAAATAAAGAAAAATGCCATAAAGCCATGCTATATCTACGCAAGCTTCAAACAAAACCACGTTGCAAATTCGAATCTCGTTCCGCTATTCTGAAAACGGAATTTCAAAGAGGTCAAACATCGAAACCGTATTCCGTAGCACGAGAGCATTCGAGTTGAAATGTACTCGATAGAGTTGATCTATCAAAAGATTTATCGTGAATGCGGTTCCAATGCTTGCTCTTCAAGAATTGTAAGGAGTAACTCACTGCCAGTGAAACGGTCCGGTTATGCCTTCTCTGAGTCTGTCTTTGAGCGAGCGCTGGCGCGAAGGCCCCGGGCCTGGGGGCAACATGCCCGCCCCTGCCGGAACGGCGGGCGGTGGGGCGCGCGCCGGCGACGACATACCGACACCGGAGGCCTACCAGCGGCGCACCCACAACATCACACTGCACCTTCGATCCACTACTAACGCGGGCTGCAACACAACAGAGACCAAAGCGACATAAATAAGCGAAGCGTGTGCAAAACAAATCAATGAAATCAATAATATGAAAATAAAAGTCACAAAAAGCATTGCTTCATTGCTAGTGCAGGGATTTCTACCGGCTTATAGCGTAATGAGAATGAAAGGTTTCGTGAGAAGTGTAGTTTAGAGCGTTACAAAGTACGGAACAGGAACAAAAACCAGCGCCTACATTTAACGATGCAGCAATAAACTATGATGGTAAACAAATTTATATCAGGCACTTCTAACGGAAGGATTGTAGATTTAGGTAGAGCATCATTATGAGTTGGTCATCTGTTGTATCCCAGGTAATGATGGTTATTAGAATAATTGTATATCACCCCTTTTCTTTTTCATATACTGGAGATCTGATTTGTGACGTCAGCGTAGATAATTGTATAAACAACAAAATAAAATCGTGCCGTATAGATTAACACTTTCATAGCCCACGACGACGTTTACATGGTTCAGGCAGACCTTCAGCTGCCGCCGCGCCGCCCCGCCGCGTGCCGCCACCGGCCCTACAAGGTTCTCGCTGCATGTCTGAGCAATGAATGTGTTAAAACAATCTATTTTTCTGCCTGCTTCTATCTGATAAATATGATAATAAAGTGCACGAAACTTAATTATAAAAATTCATTAGAAGGTTTTTGTTTTAATACCAATCACAATAAGTACCTTCCAAGTAAGTAGTTATGTACCGTAATATGTTTATTCAAACAAGATAATAATTAAAAGGTAGATAAGTGGTAATTAACTATCCACTATAATCATCAATGAAGCAGTTTCCTGTTTATAATTAATTACAACATAGACGAACTTTTCAATTTTATGTCCCGCAAACGCCTGACTATTGCGTATCAAATGTACGAATCTTAAATATAACAACCACAGTCTTTAAATGCTCAATGCACGCTTTAATTAAAACAATAAAAATGCCACATTTAAGGGTACAGATACAGACGTCAGGTGTAAAAAGCGCATATACACGAGCCTTATCTACTTGAGGAGCCAGTTTTCCGGTAGCGTGAGCGTGAATAATTTAAGCTTTAAATGCGACATTTTACCTCAAAAGCCTCTTTTTACTCAACAAGTCATGTAACGCTACGTGTTACCCTTTTATGTTTTTTTTGTCTAACGTTTAAATCAGATCTAAGAATGCTACTTTGCATAAAAACAACATCGTCTCGTCTTTCGATTCAAGCTGAGCACGCTTGTAACAGTGACCTTCCCAAAAAAAATTGCAAATCGATGAAAACGAAAGAGATTTTTAACCTTGACCTAATTTGCACGCTACGAGTTTACGATCTTAATAAGTAATGGCAAAACAAACCTCTCGGAGACGAGCGATAACATACAAACAAAACGAAGTAAATATAATATTTATAAGGTCAAGTTTGCTGTAAGTGTAACAGAGATTGGAGTACCCAAGTACAGTTTCAGTGCGAATACACCAAAGCGCGCTGGGCTCTCTAGCAAGAGGCGAAAGCGGTATCGTATCGATCGGCCCTAGCCACCGCGCCCCTCGGTCCCCGCAACCCCCTCACCGTCCCAGCTCACCTTACGTAAGTCCAGCTGATCGCACCCACCCGGTAACCTTGGCAACGAGCCTGCCAGGCACGCACTCCTGGATGGCTTCCGTCAATATATCATAGAGCTTCCTGAATCACGGATTTATCAAGAGGCGTGTAATTCGACCCAAGAGTGCTGTTGTCTCGCTACAGCACTCAGCAGTACTTTACCTATGTTTACTGTCAATCAATCCGAATAGACTTTTATTAATTATATTCATATGAGAGTTCATGCTTGAACCATTCATTCATACTCACTTAAGTTTTTACATAAACATGAAAAAAGAGTTATAAGCCGCATAGAAAAAAATGGAAGAAATAATACCGTTGAACTCGACCCAACTCGATTTCGTTGACCTTATTCCCCGCGGGACGGCTCCGGTAGCACCTGTCTTCTAGTCGTCGACATAGACATGTTCACTTGTTCATTTCCTAGAGCTAACTGATTCTTCCTGTGACTGAATGAAATACACTTATTGGAATGTTTTCAAACAAAGTTAGAACTTGGTTTGAAATTTATTAAACTTGTATGTTGCAGATGCTTCTACTCAAATTAATACAACGATTGCCAACAACGCATATCACTTGAATGCTCTTGAACGGTTTAATGAGTTAAAAGTTATAAGCTTAACGCCATTATGGCAATATTGGCAACGACTCTGCCTTAGAAGGATTTAAAGCAGAATTAAAATAAAATTTTCAACAATTCCTACAGTTCGATCCGACTACGAAAGATTTTCAATTACCGAATACATTTACTATGCACTGGATTCTCATTGCCGTACCGTCCGAAACAGTAAATAATCATTCAATTCTACCACGGCAACGACGACGTTGAGGCTCGTCGAGGAATGTTCCTAAGTATAGAAACCCCTCGTTGAAGTCGGCCAATGTTGATATCCAGCTCTCAGAGCGATGTAAGCGTAAAAATAAAAAATAAAACCGGCCAAGTGCGAGTCAGAATTATTATAGAAAATAATTTTTTTTTTCTTTTTAGTATTTTTTGCTATAGTGGCAGCGGCAACAGAAATGCATCATCTGTGAAAATTTCAACTGTCTAATTATCACGGTTCATGAGATACAGCCTGGTGACAGACGGACGGACAGCAGTCTTAGTAATAGGTTCCCGTTTTACCCTTTGGGTACGGAACCCTAATTACTATTACATTTACTATGCACTGAACTCTTATTAACGGACTGTCCGCAACAGTAAATAATCATCCCACTCTACCACGGCAACGACGCGACGTTGAGGCTCGTCGAGGAATGTTCCTAAGCATAGATATCCAAAAAAAAACAAGAAAAACCAACAACTGACAAATTGAAACCCCCTTGTTGAAGTCAGCAAAAGTTGATGATGTCCGTATCACTGGGGACTGAGTTCCGGAGATGACGGAAGCGAGAGCATCAGAACAAAAACTCCGAAAAAATGCAGATAATTTGTGATCAACAACTCAACAACAGCAGTAGAACAATTCTTTATAGTGTGGTTTTTGAACTCGCGCCGATATTTCTAATTATATTTATTAATTAGTTGTACTTAACAAACAAAAAGTAATAAATTAGGTATTTTTCAATTTTATTAAAACTTGTGTCATTATTAGAACAAGAATTTAGGGCTAAAAATGAAAATTTAAGGACAAAATAGACCACCAGCATGTTCTACCGCAGAGCTGATTATGGCATAACGCTGATTTTCTGTGGTAAGGTAACTAAGAGTAAAAATTACACACGCATAATTTTAAGATTTCTAATTTTCATCCATTGTTTGTCAACAATATTACTTTTTGTTGTCAACTTAACCAAAGGAACCTTTCATATCACGATAAGGAGAATCTAGTTTGCTAAGTATTTTTCAATTTTAGTAAAACCTGTGTCATTATTAGAACAAGAATTTAGGGCTAAAAATGAAAATTTTAGGACAAAATCGACCACCAGCATGTTCTATAGCAGAGCTGATTATGGCATAACGCTGATTTTCGTGGTAAGGTAACTAAGAGTAAAAATTACACACGCATGACTTCTAACTTTCCTCCATTGTTTGCGAGCAATATTACTTTTACTTGTCAACTTAACCAAAGGAACCTTTCATCTCACGATAAGGAGAATCTCGTTTGCTGAACAATTTAAAGCGAATTCAAATGAACTTGTAAGATTTCTAAGTAAAGTTCGGGACAAGATAGCGGACACTTCAACCGCGTAGTCAGTTAAATATTTGGCTGGTGCCGCTCGATACAAACGACCTTGCAATCGTACCGCGCCTGCTCGTTGCCGAGTGGCGCCCAACGTGGTACACCGATCAGCTGTTATTGTCAACAATTATTTAGAAAGACGTTTTCATTGCCAATGAAATTTGTTAAAATATACCTTGTGTCTAACTGACATTTAAACACGACAAACATACAATTATATTTTTTAAAGCCATTTTTAAACGTTAAAACGTTGTCTTTGAAGCCATTCAAAATATGTATGGCAGATTTTTATACGACTCAATAAAACGAATCTGTCCGTACTGTTCTAATTGCTAAACAGATTTACAACATTTAATTTTTCTAATTTAGTTTAAAACATTCTACACTAGCGAACATCTGGCATTCTTATTGCCTAAAATGGATAAGTGAGTGATATGACACACAATTCTAGATATCCTCAAACAGAGCCTAGAAAATAATTATGGATTTTGATAGTGATTAAATAAAATTGCAGATTTTGATGGATAATTTAATGGACATGAATGATAGAGTGCAGACAAGCGTCTAATGTGGTCCATGCGTTTGCAACGAACCGAAGAAGTAGATCAGATATCATGTATGGAGATGCGCCAACGGGTGGAATCACGGCATAGAGCACACGCGGGGAACCTCGCTGGCCTGGAGCGTGCAACTGATCGTACCGAGGAGCGGAGGGGGGTGGGGCGAAGAGGTGAGGGGAGTGGGCGGTGCGCTCGCTGGCGCCCAACACGGGCTCGGCTCACCCTTGTAGCGCCTCCTCCATATAATCACAAACGGTTGCTCTACACCGACCTACACCTATCCTATAAACGATATATCGGAAAATCGACACAAAAGTCTTGAAATACTGTTGCGGATAAAGTATTTTCAGGGTCTCATTTGTTAATAAATAAGTCTATGTTGCACATCATCATCGGCCACCATCTATGTAGTGCATTTCGTTTTAGAACTAACTTGATTTCCGAGCAGTTTTGCACGTTGCAGGGAATTCAATGTTTGAAAATTCGAAACCAAACAAATGCGACAGAAGAATAGCCTGACAGTTTCCGGGAAATCACGAGAATTCGAGGTAGTCTGTGAAAGCATCGGGGTCAGGTTAGATTAGACCTTGGGGCGAGGTGCCTGGTGGGAACGGAGGTGTCACTGCCATATTGTAGATTCTAGGAATCGCGTGATTGCAACAAACTAGCAATGAGTGAAACTTGAAGTCTATAGTTTTCAAATAACTACGGAAAATTTTCTTTGAATTTTCGATAAGCTTGTGTTTTTTTTTATGAAAGTAAATAAATACCACTTGTATTTACATTTGCCATGATAAATAATATCTGCAATGGTAAACGATACAGGTTAGAATAAGAATTTCTCAGAATGAGTTCAATTAAAGCCATTAAGGTGATTATCAGGAGGCCTTCGTCTAGCGGTGGACCATTATCCTATAGGATGTTGAGGTTGAGGAGAATCATTTCTGACCATAGTTTCAATACTAAGCATGGTGGTTTTTGAGCTTTAGCTACAACCGATGTGATATTTACACATTAAACTAGGTCGCATTCAGCATAATAGATGTGGGAAACTGTGCAGGTGGTAAATTGAACTTCCACGTATACATAAATGTAGGTAGAGTTACCTGTACTAACGGTTATAATATATTCCACAGAAAGCACTAGAACGCAAAAAGTTAAGTTAATTTTGTTGCGTGTGGGATAGAAAATAGGTAAATATTTCAGATAGACGGTGAAGCGATGAGTAGTCCTGTAGCACCTATTCTTGCCAATATATGGATGGAACATTTTGAATCCAGGATAGACCTAGCAGCTTTTGGTATAAAATTGTGGTAGAGATAATATGTTGAAGACGTGTTTTGTATAAAAAGTAAAAAGGAAGTAAATCAGCTGATAGAGTATCTGAACTCCATACACCCTAAGTTTAGGTTTACACACGAAATAAAGGAGAACAGATCGTTGGCTTTCCTTGATTTAAAAGTGACGGTAAAATCTGGGACCTAAGCACACACTGTGTACAGAAAACCGACACACACCTTCACACCACCATCCGTCACATCTGAAGTCAGTAGTATCTTCTCTTGTAAACAGAGCTCATGGCCTCTGTGACCCTGAACACCTACACAGTGAGTTGGAATATGTTCAGGAAGTTCTGAAACGGAATGCCTACGAGACTAGTGTCAGATGGCAACCCAATCAGAGGCACAAAGTATAACGTTGAAGTGACAAGATAGCCGGATAGTATGCAGATGGACATCCCTAGTTTCGAAAACCAAGTGAGGAGCTACAAATTAAGCAGAGGCGGTAGCTCCAGTACACCAGTCATCCCGTGACCACGACAGTGTGTAAACCTGTCGAAACGTCGGGAAAAATAGGTAAATAAACGCGATAAATACCTGTTAAATAGTATTAGAAAATAGGTAGATAAATGAGAAACTTCAATCGCTGTAATTTCGCATAGAAACACAACATGAAATATTTTATTCTCAAAGGCGGCCATGACCTATTTATTTCACAAGCAGCATTCGACGTAGAAAATTGGATATAACCCAGTATACCAGTTTAGGCAATTTCATTTACCACAATGTCTCAGTGTCATGTATTATTATATGAGTTAGAATACGCTTGGGATACATTGTTTTGGCGTAAACGTAATTCATAATTTAGCGTGTTTTAAAATCTATAAACCGACTTCAAATTGTTTTGTTTCTGTTACAATTTTGGTGACATCTTCGCCAATTTTGAATAGACTTGGATGATTCTTTCGTTGTTGTTAAAGGTTGATTTTGAGGTGGTCCCAAGAAGTTAGATTCTCGACGAACTTATTGGTGCGCCATAAAACGTACGTAAAACATCATCACATGCAAATTTTCACAATCACTGGTTAATAGTTTCCGTGGCAACGGGCGTGAAGAAGAGGTCTTACAAATTTGCCGAATGGCGGATCGCTTAAAACGAAGGATGACCGATCCTGGACTGCTGATTGTGTTAGGGTTTTTTACACACTTTTTTATGACTATATTTTACATACTAGGATTCAGGATTCATTCATATTAGGATCGATATATTCATAAATTCAAAATATTCACTTCTAAGTTACCTAACTTTTCTATGTTTCAAGTAGATCACAGTGATCACTAACTCTACCACCAGCGAGAATGGAAAAGAAAAGAAAATCTCCACATAATAGATAACTGATACCTTTAAAGACAGAACACGAAGGTTCGCCTGCGACGCAGGAAGTTGCGGGTTCGATTCCGACCTCGGGACAAATGTTTGTACAATCTGGAGATCTATCTATGTAATGTATTTTATTAGGTAAGTAAGTATCTATAGTATAAGTTATCTAGAACGTATCCATAAAACAAGCTCTGCTTAGCTTGGGACAGCTCATGGGCAGCTAGATGATGCTGTGTGAATTGTCCAGCATTATTACTTTAGTGGATCATTGTCATACTCGTTATTAGATACAATCTCTCCATAAAAAAGTATAAAATTTAAATATTAAACTGTCAATTTAAATAAAGATATAGAGGCAGTTATTTACTGAAACAACATTGTAACAATATCACTCACAATGTTGTAAGATAAATAACACCAGACCAGAGTGATTGTCTGTAATGTCTGTTCAAATAGTAGATAATAATGATCAGCTTGGCTTACAATGGCCATGATTGATTGATGCATCATCATCGTGATCATCAGCCTATGTTAGTCCACTGCTGGACTAACATAACATACCATATCTTATGCCTATGCGGTATACATAGTCAGTTATTTATTGGGGCCACATTTAATAGAGATAAGCTCTTAGCGATAAGGCCGCCCTTATTTTTTATTCAGAGACCAATACTTAAGATTTTTTTAATAATAAAATAAAATAGGCGACTGTGCTAGTGTGCGCCGTGGTACCGACTTAATATGCAGCTAGCGTCTTGGGCATGCTTCCGACTGGTATTGATATGGATCAGTTGAGCTACTTGTAGATTGTTTGCAACAGTCTGCAGTTAGCTCAATTGTTTCAATTGTAAATACTAGTTTTAATAAAATTGTAATTTTTTTGTTAATAAAGATTGGACCTGGAGTGGAGAATCTTCCTCCAATCAGCGCGCAATAATTTCGTCATTTTAAGTTTTTTTTTTCTTTGTAAGATTATCCCCATTATCAGTTTGACTGAAAGCAGGCTCCATGATTGGAGAGATTGGCTGAAGGGTTTATGAGGTGGAGACATGGAACGTACAGAAATGATCACGTCATTTCAGCGGGATATTGAACCATCTCTTTGTTGGGTGCTTCAGTTGGATGACAAATAGCTTCCTACAGGTGCAGAAAGTATAGTGCTGACGCAGAAAGCTTAATAATTTACCTATATTTTAATAATTATTTACTTTAATAATTAAATGAAAAAAAAACTTGGATATTCGAACACGGTACGAGTTTACGGCTACGGATATCTGTAGAGTTCATCACCTGCAATTTTGTAAAAATAAGTTCAATTTCATTGATATGGAGATGTTAAGCTTGATTGTTCGATTAGGTATATTATTAAGTAGAAGTTCCTAATTTTATGTATATTTGATTCTGGACCATGTTTTCTAAGCATAATTGATTTTTTAGTTTTTTCCTGAGTCTATGATTCGATTTTGATTTATTTGTGAAACCATGTGGATTTTAATTAAGTACTTCTCTATCTTTTATACAAACATTAAGAACCAATTAAGTAAATTAAAAGATCTATAGACAACAAAAAAACCATAGTTATAATAATTCATTCAAACAAAATTATTACTAAGTCAATAAATCAATGTCAATTTAATTCTTTAAACAAACAAATTAAAACCTTATTTTAAATGAGGTGGTCCGAGTTCCTCTCACTTGCTTTGGCCCAAAGTAATGGAAATCAGATTTTATGTGGATTTCATTCCATTTTCGTCCCATTTTTAGATTTCAAGCAGAAAAGTAGCCATAATAGTGTCATCCACACACTTCTTGTGCAAGTAATGTTGATTAAACAATGGTATGGTCAGTTAAAGGATCATTTACAGTGTAAGTGCCTTTTCATACGCCCCAGTTGCTAGCCGGTGCCGGGTAGGTAGGTACACGGTGGCGAAGTGTATATGCAAACCACATACATGTGAAAGCTATCGTACATTTTTAACTTTTACATTGTTCAAGTTGAAAATATATAGCTTACAAAATAATGTTATTTGTATGAGGGCCTCCTTTAATTATTTATTCAGTATTATTATTTGTAAATAGAAATGCTAACTGAAAATTTCAAGGTTTTTTTGTTATAGTGCTTACCCGCACTCTGGGTATATTTAAGAGATGAGAAATAGGGTGGGGCGCGGTTCTGAGTCCCACCGAAATCGAATATATTTGGGAATTTATTTCATTTCTTTGAAAATTTCAACTCACAACCTATAATGGCTCATGAGATACAGCCAGCTGACTGCTGGACAGACATCAGAGGCTTAGTAGTAGGGGCCCGTTTGCACCCTTTGGGTATGGAACCTTAAAATGAATGCCAAATAAATATTTGAAATTGCCAATATTTAACAACCCTATGACTCCCAATATTCAATAAAACATCAGGGCAATTTGATAAAATAGCCTTCACTTACCCAAAAAGTTGTTCAACACAAAAAGAGGCTGCTTTAATCAAAGTTTATTGTCAGTCCTACTTTTAAGTACACTCTGGCTAAACTTAGCCAACTACTGAGATAAATTTATGTCTTTGCAAGGTTCTACACTGTGATTTATAGCAACAATAATATAAATAAACAATGCAATCCAGCTTTAACCAACTGACTACCATGAATCTGTCAATAACAGAATGATAGCTGATAAGTGATAACTTATTGTGGAGATAGATAACCTTCCATATAAACTTTGATAAGACAAATCTGTTTTATAAACAAGATCAGTCTAAATTTATAACATTTTATCTTACCGGCTTGACATTCAAAGGGATGTAAGCTCTTTGCTAGCTTGAATTGAACAACCTATTTAAGCTAAAAAGCCGATAGTATAATATACTATGTAATCAATAGTAGGCAGTTTGTTTAATGATCTCTAGTCCTACATACTCAAATCCAAAAATTTACACACTGAATAAGAATTTAGATAATTAGTAGGTATTTATGATTGATAGTGCAAATAATTGAGTAAGGTAGGAATAATGTTGTGGAACTATAGGTAGGTTTTAAGGATAATTTGAATAACTCATAACAAAGTAATACGTACCTATGCCACATGCCGGTTCTTTGTTGACGGTCCGAAACAAGTTTTGAGAAGTAGGTACAACGCATAAACATACCTACCTACATCTAATAAAGATTGTGTGCGAGTTATGTACAACAGTAGGTACTTACCTCCAATACGGTATAATACAAGACGAACGAAATAGCATGCTTTACTCACATTTTGGTTTATTTCGCCAGGGCTATGACTTGTTGTTATGATGCAAGTGCTTCTAGATATCACAAATAACGACCGACGGCAGCATCAAACAATGCTGCAATTTACCTACGCACTTCAATGTCGGTATCGTATATTTGCAGTAAATTAGGGTAAAGTGGTAAATTTTTGAAACCGATCGATCAAGATATTTAGAGTCATCACTTTTACACTTTTTATTTAGCAAACAGAAGTCTTCAAATCAATATTATTACTGATAACAAGAAAGTACACAACGTCCGTCAAAGTTACACACAAATGCTTTTTTTATCAGATTCGATATGGTTACAGCGTTGTCTCACACTAGGTAGTATTATTTTTGTAGTTTCATAGTATTTCTTTACTGTGTGTTTTTCACTAAACACGAAACATTTGAAAAAGAAAAGGCGTTTCTACTTTTCTTCGCTCGCTCGCTTCTCGCGCATCTGTCATTTTTCTGACTGAACTGAACTGAACTTCAATCAGACGGATTCCAATCAAAGTTGAAACCAAAACAACGAATCAAAATACGACTTGTAACGCCATCTACTGAAAAACTCCATTAGTGCACCATCCATTTAGGTGTTGCCACCGTATTGAGGGAATCGCTCACTCAATCGAGCTTTAATATTTAGAATCGAATAAAAGGCTATTTTTACGTCAAGCGAATCGTGAACTTAGAATCTTTAGATCCAGTGTGTTTCGTATTGGGAGCGTCATATTTTTTTGGGATATTGACCTATTTTCATGGCCTTCTTTTCTACAGTAGATACAGTACAATAATAGACAGGCTCAAAGTCCTATCCTAAGTATCACGGGTGCTGCGATAGTTATATTTTTTAAGTTTATTTTGAAAATCAAAAAAAATCTCGTATTACATCTTTTTGTTTGTAGTTGTAATGCCACAAAATAACTTGTGAATCATTTTAATAACTTATTCAGTTGTTACATGTTGTTACAAGGATCTTTATGTAAATGTATAGTAGGTAGGTATCAACCAAACATGTACCTACCGCGTTGCGTTGGGGCGCTACTATGTGCGCTCTTTTTCTTTCGAGAGTTTGTTTTTGATGTAGGCCTCCTTCAAACTTTTTCATTTCCTTCAGGCACTTAATGTCCAGTTGCTGCCCGATATCTTTTTGATCGAGCATTTGCAGCCGCCCCACCGGTCTTAGTTTCCCCCATGGTCTCCATTCCAATAGTTTCTTCAGAATCAAAAATATGTTTATTGTTAACTGTTGTACAAAAAAGATTTTATGTATAAAGTTTATAGTTTCAACAGCTTATCTTTAATAGACATACAATAGGTACAGTTTAAAATAACAAATAAATTTTAGTATTCAGTTTTTTTAAACGTTTTTAAACATTATGAAATAAAAGCGCAATTTTGTTACATCATACGACTGTGTAGGCAATTCAAAAGTATCAACTGTCATCAGCAACATCAGCGCATTTGTTGAGGTCTCACTTCCAACTGCCTTCATGGCCACAGAGTGTCCACTGCGTCTAGTTTTCTTGTTAAGTTACGCGCGCAAATTGCGCGCAATGCATTTTAGGGCACTTAGGTATCGATTGAGTATTTATTTTTGGGGTTCATTAGCCCTATAGAATCTTATTAAGAACATTTTAAAAATGTATGTAATACTCTATTATTTATCAGGTGGTCTTGTTTGCTAGGGTCATTACATTAGTGAGCAGACACTTTTTATGTTTTGTTCTTCTGAATGAATTTAAATCATAAACGTTGCTCACATTGGCCATGATTGAACCTGTAAAACACAAGATCTATTGTTATGTCTCCTCTACACGTTGACCAAGCCAACATGATTGTGTAAAATTATAATAGATACTAAAATATACCTAGTAAAATTGGGTCACTGCGTAATTTCACCAACATTAAGAAAGTCATGTTTATCTACAATTTCCTCCAAATAAGGAAACAATTAGGAAACATTTGAAAAATATCTTCAATAATACACTTTTAATGCAGTCAGGTACGTGCTCGAGAAGGTATTTGGTTGATAAATTTGATAATGAATACCAATTGAACAAACGCCACATTATTTATTAAAGCTGTGCCATGTAGGTTACCACCTACCTATTCATGAAGTGGCATGTTAATCTATATATAGGTATATAGAATGATGGAACAATAAAAATTGCGCAACCTATTTGAGTATAAAAGCAATGCTCCAGCATTGTTATGATTTAAATCAAATACGTACAAGCAAACGCTCGAAGAATGGCGTCAAAAGTAATTTTGTGGGTCGCAGTCATTTTGATTATAAGCGTAAGTTTTACACCCCTAATGTACATTTAATACAGTTGATTTCGTGACCGAAAACGCTTCTGGTAAAGTCATGGTTGTGCCTGTAGGTAGGTACCTACCTACACGTTTACACCATCTAAGCATCATCGTTGTCTCGGTGTTTCTCTTCTTCTCTTTCTGCAGTCATGGTGCAGCACCATTTAGAATACTCTGTCGGTCGTTACTTTAAGAGTTCCATACTCAATAGGGAACTCTTAAAGTTTGGTCATGTCAATTAACTTGCCTGATAAGTAGGTATCATATAATATAATTATACATATGGCAAAAAAAACCTTAATCGTTTACATCACCGGGTCTTTGCTTAACACAATAAGCGAACGCAGCATGCATGCAATACAATGATGTCATAAATGTTAAGTTGGGTATTTTCTGTCTGTTCTAGGTCTGCGCTATTTCCTGTCAACCATGTGGGTATGGTCCTCAACAACCAATAGTAATCGGCCGGAACCGCAGCAATGATAAGGACTGGTTGTATCCTCTGCTTCTCCTGTTTTTCTTGGGTTCTGATGGTTGCGGTTTTTAGGGGTACCTACCATGCACCATTATCTACTAATATTGAAATACTAAAAGGTAACAATATTGTAAGTTTCAATGAATCAAACGGATTTCGGAGAATGATTGTGACCTGATGGCAAGTTAATGCTACTAACTTGTGTTGCATAGCATAGCCTATCTCCAAGATAGCTAGGTGGGAATGGTCACCAGTAATGGGCTAATACGGAGCCGCGCTGCAACAATAATCCGGGCTCATTGATGCTTCTTATTGGGCAGCGATGATGATGTGGTAGCGGTTTTTATGGGAACTCATAAATTGTTGGTTCACAAATAAATTAGACAAAGAAGAGCAATAATTGTCATTTTTATGATTCCTCTTGGAAAAAATATATTAACTTAGGTAAGGATGGTTCGTTTTGCAAGTGGCGATGGACAATTTTTTTTTCAGAACTTTAAAATTATTGTGTTTACAAGGAATTCATCTAAGGTAAGGGTAGGTACCTACCTAAGTCATTATACGCCCATTTTCAACCATTTTGTATACCTATGCTTTATCAAATTAAAATCAATTCCCTAAAACAAAGTGAGTCATCAACCTGCATCGAAGGCCGATTGCTAAAATACTGACGAAATAAAATTATTAATATAAAAAATATTCTCCCCACTTTTTTAGTTGTCTGGAAGAGAAGTCGATTCTGGAAAATCGATTTCGATTTCACAATCGATCATATTAAATAAAACAGGCAAACCTGGCAATAATCCGATCGCTCTTGACTTTTTGAAGTTCTTGTCTGTCTGTCAAATTTTGTCCATGTATGTCTGACTGAGGGCGAATGGGCGAATGTTACGATTTGACTGAGTGAAATGGATTTTAAAATGTATTTGTGAAAGTACCTATCCCGAAACAAATATTGCAGAAACATGGTTCCCATATCAGCTCGTTATTTGTGAAAAATGAAAATGAATTGTAGTTGTCTTGGAAGTACGAAAACCTAATCTTATCACAGTGATTTGATTACATTTTATCAAAATTGTTTTACTCAGTACTGCATTAATTTCACAAACTCCTCTGATATGATTCTGTGAAGACTACGAAATGACCGAAATAAACTGCAGCTGTAATGGAGATGATGTTGTTGAGACTTTCCCTCTCCATGAGTGTGTGTTTACTGGAGACGTGCGCAAACTGTCATCCCTTCTGAGGCTGAATGATGTGACGCGGAAAGATCCGCACGGCAACACAGCGCTGCACCTGGCGGTGATGATGGGCCGCAAGGAGTGCGTGCAGCTGCTGCTGGCGCACGGCGCGCCCGTTAAAGTGAAGAACCTGGCGGGCTGGTCGCCCCTCGCCGAGGCCATCAGCTACGGGGACCGCCAGACCATATGCTCCCTCGTGCGGAAACTCAAACAACAAGCTCGTGAACAGATGGAATGCCGAAGACCTGACCTCATTAGGGCACTCTCCCAAATACAAGATTTCTACATGGAACTTAAATGGGATTTCCACTCGTGGGTTCCATTAGTTTCGAGAATACTACCATCCGATGTGTGCAAAATTTATAAAGCCGGCTCTAGCATCAGGTTAGACACCACCCTAGTAGATTTCAGTGACATGAAATGGGAGAGAGGAGATATTTCTTTCATATTCCAAGGAGAAAAGCCACCAAGTGAATCACTCACTGTCCTAGATAATAAAGCTAAAGTCTACCAGAGAGTGCGATATGAAGAGACAGAACATGAAATCGAAGATGAGGTGGACATTCTCATGTCTAGTGATATATTGGCGGCCCAGATGTCAACTAAGGGAATCTCTTTCACCAGAGCCCAGTCTGGGTGGATATTTCGTGAAGACCGCAAAGAAATTGTTGCTGGGTTATACAAAAGTGACATTTACACCATAACTGGTTTAGTTTTGGAGTCCAGAAAGAGGCGAGAACACCTATCCACAGATGATCTACAAAAGAACAAAGCTATAATTGAAAGTTTGACTAAAGGTAATGCTCACAGCTTGGAAGCTAATGGAGAACCCGTGCGACGCGCATCTTTGAACCCCCCCCCTGAGAGCAGCGTCAACTGGTCCACATACATATCAGCTCCTCCTGGTCAGTATCCTGGTTTGGGCAGGGACCTTGTTTACAAAGAGTCATCCAGAAATTTCCGAGCAACTCTGGCAATGAGTGATGACTTTCCTCTGAGTGTGGATATGCTGCTAAATGTTTTGGAAATAATTGCTCCATTTAAACATTTTGCAAAGTTACGCCAGTTTGTTGCTATGAAACTCCCTAAAGGATTTCCTGTAAAAGTGGACATACCAATTTTGCCCACAGTAACTGCAAAAATAACCTTTCAAAAGTTTGATTTCCGTAGTGATATTGAAAATAAGTTGTTTTTAATTCCTGAAGACTTTGTAGAGGACCCTTTACGGTTCCCTGATTTATGACGATTTGATATTCTAACACTGTTTGAAATGAGTGAAAGGCCGGTTTGGCAGTGTGAAGTGAAACATAAAAGATTGAAGAGGTTTGGCAAGTATAGGGGAGCAACTTGCGCCCAGCTCTCTATAGAGTTCCCTATGTTATTTGGTTTGGGCAGCTCCTACTCCAGTCACTGTGTCCTTTTTGTAGAGTAGCTAAATTAGATGATGTACAGTGTATGGCAACTATTGTGTAACAGTGTTAGAATGGTAATGGAGAAAAGTGTAGAATACAGAAAATGCCTGTTGTATACAAGTGCATCATAAAATTCTGTTCACACTTCCTTATAGTATTATACCTCCTACTGTATTTTATCAATGTATTATAAATTTGAACACTGACTATCTGTGAGAGAGTTGAGATTGAGTTACAATAGTTATAGATTTCTGACCTTTTGTACCTAAAGCTATTTTTGGTCTGTTTTATGTTAATTTTATTATGATTCATCATTGTGAATACAAAATTACCAATTGTCATTCAGAGTTTGTATAGGTACTGTCACCAACTAAAAATAAAATTGCTCACCTTATGAAAATGAATGTATTTAAAGTATAGTTTAAAATATTTTATTTATTTTAAAGTAAGTTTTAGAATAATTTTACTATATCAATGGTACAGTTTGTAAAACTCTTTATTCCATGAATGAAAAGACTTGAATTAACAATAAATCTACAAAGTAATGTAAATTCTCATAAAACTCATTTCATGCAAAATGTTTTTATGTTCCTATCATTAACTGCAATAAGATTTGTTTTTTTTATTTGACTTAGCTGGCCTAGAAGCCTCCCAAAATTTTCAGGAATATAATTCATATCAGCAGTTAATTAATTAGTTAGCAACATTTTAGGTCAATTTTTCACATTGCATTCATAATTAGTAATTTAGACAATTTAGCCTCATCATGTTACAATATTAATTCAAGTCCTTGTGCCTTCAGCGAGTAGTTGTAGATCTGATTCTAGAAATCAATTGATAATAAAAAAACACCAAGAAAATGTGTTATATAAATTACTGAATGTAATGACGAGTATACAGGGCGAGATGCAAAATAGACGGTACAGCTTTATTTCTAAATACTATCAGTTGATACTTAGATTCGACGTCGAAACACGTAGGTAGTGCCAGATTTTCGCTACCTGTATACTAAATTCATAAATGGAATATTTTGTATTCTATCACCAAAAACGTAAAACACCTATAAATGTTTTTCTCACTTTAGGATAAATTATAATAGGTTTTGTGGAACTGTAAAGTAGTTGAACAGCTTTGTAGTTAGGCCCTGCAGCTTAGTGATGTGACACACCAGAAAAACAGGACAATAACATGCAAACCTACATCATGATTTACAATGATTTTAGGTAAAAGATTTTCTTGCCACTTTGTAAAATAAACATATTAGTAGAGAATGTATGAGCTGTACACACTTAAATATTAAATGTTTTAAGTAATAAAAATCTAAAGTACACCTTACGGCATTTTAAGTCTAACCCCCATTTAGTGAACTCCTTTTATATCTTCCGGATTCTCACAATTTAACAATAAAACAAGTATCAATAACAAAGTAAAAGTTTATTGAAAATAAATAGGTATTTTAAAGTTTACTAATAAAGAAAACTGAAGCTACTTTAGGTTTTCTAAATCATAGTCACGCTGATCGTTTGGTGTGTAGGTTTTATTATGATGACACTGAATGCTCAGCGTATAACAGCGCCGAATAACGTCGACGCTTATGCAGCATAGTTAGACCTCCGCCGCCAGTGTGAGAATAAGGTACCTACCTATAGTGCGTCAGTTTCAGCGTGACAGCTTCATCTACTTTCCAAAATTGGTGTACATAATTAAGTACCTACTGGTACGTAAAATAAACATTCAAATAAACGAAGGGGTTCAACGTAAAGACCCCTGGCTCGTCTTCAACATCGCCTCTGCCATTGCCGGCGCTGTTTCGATTCCGAGAGTCACCACACGAAGGGAAACCGTGGACCGACGAGCTGGAAAAAATACACACGAGTTTAATCGAAATAGGTAATTGGTGTCGAATCTGTTGGTTGGTCCAGAATTCGTATAAGTAATTTTTCGATACAAATGAAAAGGACATCCAAGACTTTGTGCTGTCGAATTTATTTTACCTACAAGTACAAAAATAATCAATGCTATGAAACTACCCAAGTAAAATTCTTTGATATTTTTAAACTTACGCAATCAGAACACACAGTTATTAGTACTATACATATAACGGGTCATCCCGTGACCACGACAGTAAACCTGATGAAAAGTCGGGAAAAATAGGTAAATAAACGCGATAAATACCCGTTAAATAGTAGATACTAATAATTAAAATTCTTTGGCACAAATAAGCGCTGGCCTAAACATGGTCCGGTCTGGCAAGTTGTATACATGCATCTCCACAGGTGGAGTTGTATGTTTGTATCACTGGAAGACATCACCAATAGTAAAACTCTCAATTTAGGCAGTTATTTCTTTCATCTGTTGAAGTAAGTCAAGAGTCTAGTCATATGTTAAGTAGTACCTACCTTTAGTCTTGTCTTAATATACCTACGTGAGGCAGCCAACATCATGATCATTATCATCATCACCCTTAATAGTCCACAGCTGGACATAGGCCTCCCGGTTCCCCCAACAAGCGACATTGCGCTCTCTCTTCAGCTCCGCCGCTACCTCCCCGTGTAAATTGCTTTTATTGCTATTTCGCCGAAAACTATCTTCCCACGTTGGTCGAGGACTCGAGATACTTACCCATTTCAGGGATATCGTTGATCAACTGAAACAAAGAACAATCAATTAATTGTAACTTAGTGCAAGTATATATACCTAAGCGTCTAATCTATCACCCTTTATACAGTTATTTGATATGAGTAGGTAAGTGTGCAATCATCCGAGACAGCTATAATCTCAAGTGTCGTTTGTGATTAGTCTGTTGTAGAGTAAAACCTAAAACTACGATATACTCGTAATTGTGTCCGCCTAGATAAGATAAAATACCAATCAACGGGCAGATAAGACAAAAAATACCTTTTAGGACAATGCGACCTAGGTATTCCTGACGTAGTACTTTGTCGCTAACAATAATTATTTACACAGTTGTTACTTATGCAATATCTACACTAATATTATAAAGAGGAAAGATAATTATTATGTATTTTTGTATGTAACGAATAAACTTAAAAACTGGACCGATTTCAAAGTTTCTTTCACCATTAGAAAGCTTACTTTTCAGAGAATGACATAGGCTATTTACATAGGCTATATTTTATCTCGGAATTCCCGAGGGAAAGGGAACTACGCGCGAGTGAAACCGCGAGGCGCTGCTAGCATGGTATATGCTGTGACTTCAAAAACACTGATTACTTTTATTTGTATTCTCTATCAATATAGAAATATATCTGCGTTTAAATTTTTGTATTTTTTTATGATTTTATAGTGAAATTAAATATTTTATAAAGTAGATATTTTATGACTCAATTGCAAAATTTCTAAACGTGACGTCACCGTTCAACGTATTGTCTGTCATGACATGAAACTTTTAGCGGCATATCTTATTTGGAAGAAAGAAAAAATAAATTAGACAAAGAACAAACACGACGGTTTTTATCATTTCATTTGTTTCTAATTTTATTTTGATTATAGGAACAAAAGCACTGTGTTGACAAACTGAACGGTGACGCCACAGACAACGAGCAACGTTTTTATCACCCGAAACCGAGTGGTTTAATATTTTGTTTTTGCCTTAATAATAAAAGAAAATGTGTTATTTATTTCGGTAATGAAATAACATAATTAGATAAATAATAATATAAAAAATATACACAATATTGTCGTTATGGTCATCAAATGGTATCGCTCCAGTTTTGTAAACCAGGCTTAATAGTGGTTTTACAAGCGCATTAGCTATCTTTCTAGGTCTGTAGTCTCGCTCAGTTTGCATGGTGTAGAAAGAGATGCCCTCTATTTCAACGTAGAAAGAAAGCTGTGAGCCATTTAACGCTCTGACGGAGAAGTACAAGCTGAAATGAACTTTATTTCGTAACACTTAGAATCTTTATTGTATTTTTCCAGGCCCATAAAGAAAGGCCAGAAAAACTAATGTTAATAAGCCATAACTGAAGGCCTATTTTGCATAAGTTCACCGGTGTCAAACTAAATATGTAAGACAGGGTCCATGCATATTCCTTTAAATTAATCACTCCACCATAACAATGGTATGTCTCAGAATGACACATTTTGGCATATTACCTTTGAGAAAAGAAACTACAAATGGACGCATGTCAAAATTGACAAAGTTAAAACCATTCTATCAATCTCGCCATGCAAATAGCACCACATGCACTATCTAGAGTTTTTCAACTATGGACGATTCTACGACGATACCATTGTCATTGTAAAGCGATTGGTTTGCCGAATTTGGCCCCAGGTAGTTAGATACTCACAGCAGGTTCCCGAATCTTAGGACCCAGAGTCTTTCTGAAAGCGGAAAGTCGCTTGGTGTAGCCACTTGCAACGCTGACGCCGCTCCGAGTCGACTCAGCGGAGCTCGAAAACACCGTTTCTGAAAACATTCAATTTTCAAATACATGTAACGAAAGTAATTATACCTAAGCGCTATTGTCCCTTTCCATCTGACTGCAGTCTTTCGCAGATCCCACCTTGCCGGAGGGCGTCCTATACTACGTTTACCGAGTCGCGGTCTCCACACTCAAGAACACGTTTACCCCAGTGGTTGTCGGTTCTTCTCGAGCTATGGCCTGCCCACTACCACTTCAGTTTGCTAATTCTTTGAGCTATGTCGATAACCTTGGTTTTGTTCGGTTCGGATGTATTCGTTAAGAATCCTATTCTTCAAAGGTAGGAGGTAGGTAGAGGCGGTATGTTCTTACCAGCATCCGTATCTGTTGTAACGCCTTTGAGAGCAGCGGCGCCATCAGAAACTATCCTAAAAGATCATTGACACGTAAGTTATTGCACAACCTAATTGTTTTTATATGCTTTGTTTGGTATTGGTATAACTGCCGCCTTACTTACTAAGCCTATTAAATTATTAATTTCATCACCATTTATGTTATGTTCACCGCCCACTCCTGAAGCTGCGGCGTTGATACTTAGGTCGCCGCAGTTCCTACTAAAGATTCTTGGTTTCGTGTTGGCGCGTAATTCAATTTTGGAAAAGAAAATCGTTAACCATTTGCGGCGAATTACTTTTCCGTTAGATTTACATATTCCTTAAGAACGCAGAAAAATTACTACGACAAATAAATATGAATCTTAGTATTTTATTGTTACATTTTTACCTGACTAGCAACAGAGGAGGGTAATGCGGTTGGCACCGCAAACCACAGACAAATTTGAATCTCAGGCCAACACGAAACGCAAAATCTTTCTTTCATAAATTTTACAATAAATAACGTATTTTGGAAAATCTCACGTGAGATTAAGGGAGGGGGGGGGGGGGGGCAAAATATATAAATTTTGCCCCCCCCCATCTCACCAAGGGGGAAGATGGGGGGGGGAAATCTCTTGCAGAAAAGATTTACCACCGACCTGCGATCTCCAACCCGCATGCCCAGCGTGAGGATTATGAGCATTCCCCCATGAGATAAAAGCCAATAAGGCGATTATCAGCGAGAGGCCATCGTCCAGCAGTGGACCATTATAGGCTGTTGAGGTGAGGTGAGGATCATACTTGTTGACAAAAGTCTTCAGCCTGCGCTGGTTCTTGGGCACTAGTGCTTGTATGTCCGTGGAGCCGATGAGCGCAGCTAGGTGATGAGAGGCGGGTGGACTCACGCACAGGTTCGCCAGCGCGTGAATGGCGTTGTTCACTGATTCGTCGAAGTCGCGGACCCATACCGCCATCTGTGACAAAAATGTGAATTAAAATATCACCGGACTACCTAAAGAGAGTTTATAAATCCTTTATGGGGCTTGGTGTTGGTTATTAGACTTAGGTAAATTATATAGTAGAGTAATTAAACGCTTTTTAAAACCACTACCTATTCTTACACACTGCTGAGTTGCAGCAGTGACCCAGGATCGTCAAAGTTTGGAGGAACGTAAGATTATGGGGGAGGGGGGGGTTCGACCCAAATCTCACATCTTATCAAGGGGAGAGGGGGGTGGGGCATCGAAAAATTGCCAAAATCGCCTCACGTAATTAATGGATACCCTCTACAATGAAAATTATATTATTGCTTGTTAACCTAGCTTGCAATTAACGTATAAATCGACGCTACAAGTTAGCGAGAGACAGCTCTCAGAACCAAGAAGTATAACGTATAACGAAACTACTAGCCCGATTTCGAAAATTCTTTCCCAACCGTATAGGTAGCTAACATTATAACTTAGTGACATATGCTACGTTTTGTCCAGACACAAAGTGACCGAAGGCGCGGGCAGAGGCTTGTGAGTAAATAAGTAAGTATTGTTTGCTAACTAGCCTGGAATATACGCCAATCGTCGACCCCCTCGATAAGCTTCTGCGCGCGTTTCGCGTTGAACTTCACAATGTCGCGAGCGTTCTGGAGGCAGTTCTCCTGTTTATTCAGTCGCTCGCGAGAGCCCTCTAGCTCGTTTTGAGTTTCTGATCTGAAAGTACGGAGAGACAATCAAATTATGATGATATGATATTTATTTATGTTTCCGAGCCGAAATCAGCTTGATTTCGGCTGCGGCAACTGTTGGACTGAACAGGTGTATTTACTCTTACTACAGGACTCGGTAATTATGGTTTCTGTTTTATACCCTTTGGTTCGCTTTTTGACATAACTAACAATTTTTCAGTGCGAATAAAAGCGGGATACGAAGCAGAAAGCCTCAGACTGTGCAATGGTTAACTACAATATTAAGTTCCGATGTGAAATGTAATCAATAAATAAAATATGAAATTCTATTATGAAATACTTTGTATTTTCGCTCCATCGCGTCATTTATGTTTGCTATGAAAATGACGCGATAATGGCGCGATCCTATTGGTCGGCTGGAAATATAGCAAATCTCTGATGGAGAGGAACCTTTAGCGGCTTAGAGTGAGTATGCAAAGCAAACACAAAGTGCATGTACGTACAGTCAGCAACGAAAGTCGCTTAACCTTTTATGTATTTTTTAAACACAAACAACTCCCCGGTAGAATTTTTTAAAATTATATGCTAAAACTTAAAGTGCAGCCATGCATCATAATTATATGGGGACCAAAATAGTTATTTTCGCATTTGATTCGGTTTAAGAAAGCTAAGAAAAGAACACCTGTTAATAGACTTTCGTTGCTGACGTACATGTACGAAATACAAAGGAGGTTATAGTACTAACTCCCTAGCCGTAAGCTGTTTCGACTGATCACTGAGGAAAACCAAACGGGAGCCGACATTGGCGACGCTTTTCTCCAACGACAGTATTTTCATGTGAATGCCTTTTAATGTATCGCGCGTTTTGTAGTACTTGTCCATTAGGGAGTTCAACTCTTCTATTTCTGGGGCTGGAATGTTAGTGGTAGTTAGTAATACATATTCAGCCCACGTTAGTCCACAGCTGGCAGCAATCCATCGAAGTTCATCCTACTTTGCCACCGGGCGTCAAGCATAATGTTTATTGCCTTTCGTCATACTCAATGTGAAATATTTGAAAACCGTAACAAAAAAAACGCCTAGCTCGTGAATTTTAATCGTCGAGTGTCGGATATAACTGTTAGCAATACATATTGAAGGAAATATCTGAAATCGACAAGGAATGTAAATTGCGTATAAAAATTCACGGCCACAGTGAATCTAAGGTTAAGTATGGGCGGTTTGTTTACAAAAATTTCAAATCTAATTTGCCTGGAGTGTATTAGTCGCATTCACAACCCGTTTCCCCAAGCGTTTGTCGATTGTTCAGGAGATATGACCGGCCCTCTGCTACTTCTGCTTCCAAATTTTTTAAGCTACATAATATATCGAAAAATTTGTTTCTCTGCTGTAGGTATAGTTTCGTTGGGTATCTTATCCTTCAGTGTACAATAGTAGTTCTCAATAAAATTGTGCATAGACTTGGAAGTTTGGACGCATTCATTCACAAAGAAAAAGTTTTAAAGATTCCTTTGGGTCTTACCCTACAATACACATGTATATCTCCATGGCTACGCCATGATCAGAATTTGTGATTAATTTATTATTATAAACATGAGATTAACCTAAATAATAAACTCCAGATTTTTTCACGTCTAATTCTAATTCCTTTATTTATTATTTATTTATTCGTCTCTAATTACATAAAATTCGATCTGGGATCTGCACTGACATCTCGCATGGGAGTGTATTTTGCATTCTCCCCCTGCCTAACCAGCCCCCCTAGCACGGCGATTGTTGTCTAGGGTAGAATAGACAAAAATGACATTGCATCGCCATACGTTGCGTACATTATTGAAGTTGATGGAATGCATTTCAAATAAGTTACGCATTGGATGACGAAGTGACGTAATTTTTCTCTATTCTACCCTAGACAACAATCCCCGCGCTAGGAGGGCAGGCCCTAACCAGACCAGCTCCTTGAAAAATTTATTCACGTCTTTAGAATACCAACGTTTGGCAAATTCAGTGACAAAGCCAACAAAATAGGTAATCAAACAAAATACTAGAAATAACATTACCTACTATCGAGTAAAGTCACGTGCGCGCCCTACTTTACCTGTATTAACGATTGCACAGGTGAATGCTATCGCACTGTATGCAACTAAACGTGCGATTAGACGTACCTATTTCATGGGCGATGCATCGTGTGCATTTCGTAACGGAGGTGAATAAATGGCTGCACTCGTAACCTTTGCCAACATTTATTATTACTTACCTAGTTAACACATGATGAACTAATTCAAGGTCATATTGACCTAGATACCTAATGAATGGAGTTATTTATTTTAGAAAATTATGCGACGTTATTTATGTCGCAGCGTTTTTGACCGGCCATTAAAAAAAATAAAAAAATAACTATAATTGGTACCTAGGGTAGTTTTTAATGGCCATTTTTGGCCGTATGCGAGCGCTAGGAGTTAGGGCGCGTTACAGCCAATCGTGCGAATAAGATAGCAATATGATTTCGCATTCATAGGAGTGGGACAGAGCATACCTTTTAGGAAAGGCGAACGCGCAAAAATCTAATTTATTATTGTTTTTAACAAGAAAACTACACAGATAATTAAGAAAATGGCTTAGAGGAACCAAATAATTAGTAACCTACGAATCAAACCATACGTCATTTCAATAAAACGCAGAGTTCCTGAGATCTCGACCAAATAATGTGCGAAACATGCGTCCGCGGCTTCATCCGCTATTTATAGAAACCTTACAATTTCGGTCCCATGAGAACTGATTTAATGGACAAAAAATACCCTAGCTATGTGTTATTTATTCCGTGTACACGTGTATGCAAAATTTCACCCCGTGCCGTTCAGTAGTTTTGGCGTAAAGAAGTAACTAACGTACATTCATCCATCCAAACTTTCGCATTTATAATATACTAGCAGCGCTCGTTCCCGCGAGAATTCCGGGATAAAAAGTAGCCTAAGTGCTATTCCAAACTATAATCTATCTCTGTGCCAAATTTCATCCAAATCCGTTCGCCGTTCTGGCGTGATTGAGTAACAAACATCCATCCATCCAAACTTTCACATTTATAATATTAGTGGGACTAACCGCCCCGGCAAACTTCTTTCCGCCTTAGAATCAAAGATGGCGGTACTTTCTAAAAACGTATAGAAAACCATTTAATTTTTCTTCATATTTTTTTCCCCTAGTCATTCTGCTATTCGGGACGAAGACAACTCCAAAAAAACCAAGATCATTAACATGTTGTCCAGCCGTTCTTGGGTTATAAATGGTGTGACTAACACAACTTTGTTTTATATATACCTACAGAATTATATATAATACAGAATTACAAAAGATGTAACATTAGTGCACTAACTATCGTCCTGTAAGGGTGTGATGTGACGCAGGAAGTGCGCATGGGCCGCCTGCACTACTCTGATCGTGGCTTCTAGCGCTGAGATGTCGCGCTCGCGTCTCCCTATGTCAGCGTCCAGGGAGGCACCGCGAGCTCTCAGCTCTGCACGTTCTGCTGCGAACTGAAACAAAGTGTAAGGTTTGTTGCAAATTACTCTAGAATAAAAAAAAAGTGCCGGACAACCCACACAGCAACATCTAGCCCCAAGTTAAGCAGAGCTTTTGTTATAGCTACTAGATGATTGACAAACTTAATACAATACATAACATATATAGATATTTTGTATTATACATAGAAGATACCCAGAACTACCGCAACAAATATTAGCAGATCGTACAAACAGTTCTCCCAATGTGGGAATCGAACCCGCAAACTCCTGCGTCGAGGGTGGACCTTCGCTCGTTGCGCCACATTAAATTAAGAGAGCTGGGCCTTTGAGATGGGATGTAAAGGCAGAATGTAGCGGCCAATATCACAGACGGCTTTTCATAGAGGTTAAGGCCTACATTATTTTATCTTTAACTAGTATAAGGAAATCGTATCATCGGTTCAGACAACATAAAATAACGTTGTTTTATGGAGTTTCTATTAGGGTATATCGGAGTATGATCGGACGCGGGGGAAGAGCGTATGACACTAATTGTAGCCGAATTAAGCCATATTTTCGAATCATAACAACATTTTATGCCGACGCCATTAGATGGAGTCGTAGAAAATGGTGGCAGCATTAGAAAATAATGGCTTAATTCGGCTACAATTAGTGTCATACGGTCTTCCCCCGCGTCCGATTATACCCCGATATACTATAATGAATAGAACCTTTCCATCATGCCATAGCTTAGGTACGAAGTTTCAGGTCTCGGCTGTGGTAGGTATTGAGGAACGTAGATACTTACCTTTACTTTGAAGAAGGCAGCAGTCAACTGCTGCCCTGACTCATTCTGCCCGAGTGAACTCATGAATATTTCGTATCTGAAATCACAACAACAATATTACTCTGCGTAATATACGAAACTAAAGACATATTTAAGGAAAACGACGGCGCCCTCCACAGTTTTTTTAGAGACCTAGCTAGTAAAAAATAAAAAGTAAATAGAGTTATTGGCAAATTATCAACTTGTATGTATTAAAAAGCGTCGCTAAGTCAAAAAGCAGCAAGCGTTTTTTTATCAGAGGTCCTTTTAAAAAAACTTTTGCATGCTGTCTGTTAAGGCTTGCGGGACACTGAAATTCTGTTGTTCATTATCACTCACAGAACAAAACAAGTATCTTAACAGTACCTCAATTTTTCGGAAAATGTAGTGTCTATTTTTATAAATTTTAATTATATCTTGTCTCTATCCTGTAGCAGTTGAAAAAGGACCGACCAACAGCACCTGTAAAGTCGAATCACCTGCAAAGTCAATCATGATGATGATGATTAATCTTTGCAGGAATTCGACCACATTCATCATCTGTCTGCTGGAAATAGGCCAGATGAGCGTCACATTAAACTTATGTATAATTTAGTACGTATCCACCTCTTTTTCAGCTGTTCAATCCTATTCTCTCGCTCGCGGATCTCGCAGCGCAACTTGCCGCAGTCTTCCAAGAGGGACCTCTTCTGCACGTTGAACATGTCGCGACGGACCTCGATCTCTACAATACGCTCGTTCATTGCCTGGTTAACGAACAGTTAAAAATAAATTAGTATTTTATAGGAGAGAATTATCATAAATACATTTAGAAGGGGAGCAACATGCCAACTTTGTTTGGGGGAGGGGAATTTCCCCAAATTGTTGCAGAGGGATATCTGATTTCTACCAGGCCGACCCAACTGGTCCACTTGCCTGGTGGTCTTTCGACCGACAGTTGATGTCGGATAGTCGTATATAAATCAGTTGTAACTGAATCAAACGCATGCGCGATCTAGGATTTGTTGGATTTTTGCACTCCGAGACTTTTATCTTAATTGTTTGGAATTTGTCTTTACGACATCTAACGGATATTCGTTGAAGCGCTTAGGTAGGTAGCTTTAGTTTTTCGATGTAACTTCATTAAGCACCTCTATTGACGTTATTTATGTAGTTCAGCCAATATTTCTTTAGATGTCGCTTGGGTTTTTTAAAACTCCCCCTTAACTGGTTAAATATTTCTCGCTTCATCAGAATATATCGTATGGCTACTGAACATGCCTCCCCAAAAAGAAGAGTTTTTGCAGAATCACCACGCTTGGCATACGAAAAAAGCCGCTGAACATCTCAACCGCGTTCTCCAATTCGCCTGCATAACGCACGTCTATTTAATGTTACAGTTAATAAGAATCCGTCGCTTTGTCTCCATTACGAAGTTCCTGGAGAAAGAAAGTGGAAACCTCGTTACCGATGACCAGTAAATCTGAAGAGCACGGCAAGACTACTTCACAAAACTTCCAACCCACCCCCTGAAGAAACTTTTGAAGGGATGGTGGAGCCAAATGAAGAGAAAGCAGAACCACCTAGTTTCGAAGAAATCAAGGTTAGAATATCGAGGCTTAAGAATAACATAGCGTCAGGTGCAGGTGACATCCCAGCTGAATTATGGAAACACGGCGATGAAACGGTTCACCACACTCTATATCAACTGGTTTTAAAGGTCTGGGAGGAAGAATACAAACCTAAGGAGTGGAACCTTAGAAAAATATGCACAACCCACAAGAAGGGAAGCCGGAAAAAACATACACATACAACTTACACACTATACAATCCAGTCGTCAACCCCTAAGTCCTGCTCCCCCTTTTTGAAGAAGAACGTAAGGCGGCGTTCTAACTGATACGGAGTTGAGCGAAATCGACCAACCAGATTAGTTTGAAATACATACACTTTTTTTTTTTTCATTTATTTATGTTTCACATTAAGTACTAAAATTAACTTAAAGCTAACCTAAACCGTAATTCGGTTTGTCCGTAAGCCTCTTAGTCTCTATGATATATCTAATGAAATGTACTAGTATGGCAGGCCACACCCTGCAAGTGCAAGCGGGGTAGGTACAATGATCGGCTGCCCGGCACGGGCGAGCTCAAGCAATGATTATTACCTACGCTGCTCGTTCGTCAGTGAGCGTAGCGAACTGATAACACAGCATACAGGGTGCTTTCTAAAATGAAGTTCTATTCGTTATTATGTCAATTTTAATTTTGGTGTTGGTTTTCATTTCGGATGTACTTCTCTCGTTGGTTTCTGATTGATCCTCCTAGCTGGGGTCTGGTTAAGAATGGAAAACTAGGAATCAAACATCGCAACAGTTCTCTTCTCCCACTACAAAATGAGGACACAAAAGTAGACATACACTTTATGAGTACTCAAATAAGATTTAAATTACCGCATCAAGTTGCAACTGCTGTTTCTGCAGTGTAAAGGCAGTGTCTTCTAACCCGGCCACAGCACGGGCCGCGTGTGCGACTCGGAGTCGCATTAAGGCCTCTTCTACTCGCATCTTCTTCCAAATCTCGCGAGATGCTATCAGGTCTTTGTCGCCGCCTTCTACGTTCAGCATGGCTGATTTTAGACGACTTTCCTGTAAGGCGATAAGGTTTGTAATTAAACTATTTAAATCTGAAACATACAGTAACAAATTATGTCACCCAAACGCGCGATGGGTCGGCAAAATTGCTGGATGCGTAAATTCGAGAAAATGGCATAAGATAAGGGAAGTCTACACCCAAGAGTGGGCTGTGGTGTGATGATTATGAGTTCTTACGTTCGGAGTTTTAAGTATCCCATACAGAATCTTTGAAATGCTTTTGTAAATTACGCCATCGACGATGAATCTGCATGAATGCGCTCTTTCACACGCGTATTTATTGTGAAACATTTTAATGTTATTGTTAAGTGTTCATTCATGCATCGTATAGTACTTTTGACGTTTGCAAACGTGCCGCGCGGAGTGACAATCGAGAGTTAAGCAAGCCGTATGTCTTGTGAAAACCTAGGTATTATAGTATTACCTACCAGATTCTTCAGATCAACACTCTTCGTTTCAATCTCCCTCGTGTATCGTCTCATGTCGTCGCTCAGGCGCGCGGAGTCACGCTCCAGGAGAGCTAAGCGAGCCGCGTGTCTCGCGCACACTTCTTTTAACCTGAGGAATAAAGGAAAACATTATAAACAACAATATACGCGCACCTTTGACGCAGCATCGTCTAACAGTCCCGAGAATAAGGCGTGCAACTGGACTAAGCTATACCGGCGGCTGCTGGAGAAAACCCTTAACCAAGTGGACGACTGACGAAAACAAGATCGTCCTCTCGCAAAATGGGTTGACGATATCATCAGGGTCGCAGGGCCATATGGATGCGAGAAGCACAGTCATGCGCTTCCCCCATCCATCGTTGTCTTACCAGTCAATGTAAGACAGACAAAAGCGAAAGGATGTCTACTCTCAGTAGGGGTAGAATCCAGGATAGAGTGATGCTGATGCTGAAGCTAGTAAAAAATTGCTGTTCTGAATGTGTAACCTGTTTTCTTTCTCCACTAATTCTTCCGAGCATTCTCGTTCAGACCTCGATCCCTCCATGTGGGAGACCTGAGCGCCGTACGTCTCCACTTGGTACATCTGTTCAAACACAAACACGTAGCAATATACGAACAAATTACTATACAGAAAACATATTTATTCAGGTTAAAAATAGTTTTCAAGCAGAATGGATGGCTGTCTGTCAAAATTTTTTAAAAACCTTGGGGCCTACTCGCAAAAGTAAAATCAAAGTATCTGATTCGTTTTCGTGCAAAAATAACTCTTATGTAGCTTGCATAAGATTAACTTTTGCACGAAAACGAATCAGAAACTTCGATTTCGTTTTTACAAGTACGGGCCCTTATTTCCAAAAACTTCACACGCCCCACTACTGTCCAGAAACAAGTAATAAGCAAGCATTAACGTTACTTAGTTTAGAACGACTTCACTGATGCCCCATCAAAAGCGTTATAGGCTACGTTAGAGCCGTAAGAGGTCCCAAAGATTTTCGACGAAACCGACTAGAATTTCGTAGCTTAGTTGGTTAGAGCACACCCGTACTGAGGGTGGGGCGCAAGTTCGAGTCCCGTCGAAATCGATTTTTTTTGCGAACTTATTAAATTTCTTATGATTTATCATGTTTTGTCCAGGCACAGCGTGAACGAAGACCCAGTCCAAAGCTAAATAAATAAAAATAAATCTTACAATAGCGTAATACGATTCCTTTTGGTTTTGCAAGTCGCGTTCGATACACTTCTGCTTGCTGTCCAACTTGCTCATTACTGCTCTCGATGCTGAAAATAAACAGTCAAAAATTCTTACACAGGTGAGTTGAGATGATACAGATATTTTATAGATATATTATAGATATTTTCTTAAAAGCTAGCGCTCCCTTTTTTTTAAATAATCGAAGTTTCTGATCGGATTGTTTTTGCGTATACGCTAATCTTATGCAAGCTACATAGGCGATTGTTTGCACGAAAACGAACCAGAAACTTAAATTTTTTAAGGGTATCACTGCACACAAAACCTATAGGGTACTTCCCGTTGACCCAGAATCATGAAAATTGGCAAGAAGTAAAATCTTGTAGCACAAGAAAAGGGAAATATCCGAAAACAGTTGTTGTTAATTCACAAAAAAAAATTTGATTCTCGCTATATGGACCATAAACCAATATGGGTAATTTCTGTTGACCTAGAATCATGATATTTGACAAGAAACAAGGTCTTTTAATTGTACAATTTTACGGAAACTTCGTTGCGCGAGTCCGACTCGCACTTGGCGTTTTAATCTTTTCCGAGTAGGTCCCCTGGATTTGTGACGCAAGAGTGGATAATTGTATGAAAAGAGATTGCGCCAGCTTTAAAAATGTATGTAACCTATTTATTTAGAAGACGACTTAATTTTAATTAACTTCTAGTCTAGAACCTTCGACGAATTAACATTTTGATAACAGACTTTCAAGTACATAGCGAGATAAATAGCATCCATTAGAATAATCTGCATTTCCCATCGATCATCCGAGACACGTTCGATCAAGCCGTCTTCAAAAAAATCAAAATCGGTTCAGCCTTTCAGAAGCTACGATAGGCGTTAAACTTTTATCACTCCTCTGTTTTCGCCAAGGCGAGGGGTTCACTGGTTTGATAAAAGAGTTGTCATTGTTTGCGCCGCGCACTTTAATTCAAAATATAACTTTATTTTCTACTATCATCGGTGTAAGCTGACCTTTATGGAAAAGATCATAGAAAAATATTCGATAGATAACATAAAGATTGAAATTGAAAATTATTTCTTTCTCATAAACTACAAATATAAATCAATCCAAACATTGAAAATTAAAAATATGCACTAAAACTATAGAATAAAAAACGGAATAATAAAACAGAGTGGAAAAGATACGTAATTCCAATCAGTAGTGTTTTTGTCTATTCTTATGTCAGTCAGCTCGACACGACCGTTATATTATAAGATAACACACACCTTTGATTTGCATATTGAATATCTTCTCATCGTTCTGAATGGCGAGTAGATTCTGTTGCTCTACGAAAGAGCAGTGCATAGCCCTTTGCTGGTTAGCGGTGATTTGCGAAGCGTAACGTTCCTCTTCCTGCGAATATAGTATAAACAATCATAACTTTCATTCCGACAAAACAGAGCTTAGAACTTATGAGATGACACTATAAATACCATAATAAAAACTTCACAAAATCATCAAAAAGGTAAAGCGTGGTTTTCACGGACCCAGTAGCTGCCGGACAGTGAAGGACAGTTGCTGGGTCCGTGAAAACAAAGTTGAGTCAGCTAGTGGTGGTCATTTATTGTCGGACAGCTACTTCAACATTTGTTGATTCTACTGTCCACTGACCTTCCCCCACTCCCACAAGGCTGTCCTTGTCATTAAAGTGAGGGGCTTCATTACGGAGTGGGGTATCAAATGAAAGGATTTGTACATATCAAAATAGTTTTTGAAATTTGGGTAAGTTTCATAATTTTTTGATATGTTGGATAAAGTCGAAAATTTTACCACTCCTAACTTTGCAGAGCGTTCCATCTGAAAAGTATCAACTATTTTTCGGTTTTAATACAAAAGTCAAAAGTCAACAACTTTATTTCTTTAGGCTTACAAAAAAGCACTTAGACAAGTCAAATTTTATGCATAAACAGTTTTATAAATAGTTATTATCAAACAAGAAACAAAATGTTATTGATTTTGTTCGCTTCAATTTTTTGTCCACTAGTGGAAGAAGTGAAAAATAAACCACTAGTAAGTTTGTATAATCCTTAAAATGTAATACAATATTATTTGCCTATCTAAGTCTAAATATAATATGATTTAGATACAGGTCAATATTTATATAAAACTAAGCATAAGATAGTTCTCCCATAATACTATTGTCGGTGCGGAACTGGCGACATCTGGCCAAGTATTAATATCATTGATATAATCATCTATGGAGTAAAAGGCCGTACTGTTTAAATTTACGAATATAGCTAAGTATAATATAATTATATAGCTAAATCTCTAACCGGTATATAAAGTACATATTTGTATAATTGACAAATATTCGAAACCCTCGGCGCACGAGTTACACTCGCACTTGACGGATCTTGTTTTATTTATTATCTCAGGCGATTTTAATGATTCTTTTGGTTTTATGCATGTTTTTTATACATGTGCCATAAAACTTTTATTACATTACTTATTGTCCGGCTAAACTTTAACTTAAAAAAAACAGCGTAAGTAATAAACAAAATCATTATTAAATACTTACGTTTAGCATATCTTCCAGTTCTTTAGCCCTTTTCTCTGACGACTTCGTCTTGTCTAAAGAATCTTTGACCTTCTCCTTTAGGGCTCTTAGCTGTAAAAATGGTTTTAAGTTACGGGGACAGTATAAATGTATATATAATGCTGGACAAATTATTGCCGTTGTCCAACTGAACTCAGTCTCCAACCAAACTCCAACTCAAGGTCTTGGTCCAACTGGTAAATGTCATTGAGTATGTCAGTGAGCTCAAAGTAACTCGCAGTGACTTTAGTTATTCCGTGATCATGGCGCATAAAACTGTGCCGAAATATTGGAAAGTTGAAACTCAAATTATGGCATAATAACCGTCATTCTTCTTGTCCTCTGGCGAACCACGTGACAAAGTTGCGCGGAGCGCAATTCTAAGGACAAAATGGTGACCTTTTACACAGTCGCGTCAAGTTTTGGTTACAAACAGAGAGCGAGATAGAGCTATACGAATCTTTACCTATCTCTTTCGCCTGCTGCGTTGTCGGCGGCATAAGAATTATATCCAAGAGTATAACCGCGCAAACTTCCTCTCGCTGCCCATCACAGGACAAGATATTTGCCGGCAACTATAAATATCCTGACCATGTTAGTTTTAAAAGTTTTATGGTGTACCTTCTCACTAAGGGTTATCAGACACTTATCCTTCTTTCGCTGATCATCCATGATCTGTCGATTCTCGATATGCAGCTTTTCTAGAGCAGTCTTAACGTTGGACACTTCCCGCTGGAGACTTTGTGCCTGTAACATAATAAATTTGCATTAGTTAACTCAACAGGTACAAATATGCAGGTCTCGACAAATTCAAATAAATAAACATAATGACTGTACCATGTCAATATATTTATGGAAACTTGTTATACGCTCTTCAATCGGTTCAAATATCAATCGGTTCCCTAAAATAGCGATATATATAATTTAGATACTAGAAATAAACATAAACGCGCTGTGCCCACCACTAGGCTTCACAACGGTGGTGGTGGTGGGTGGGCACAGCGCGTTTATGTTTATTTCTCTGATATTTTATAGTAGGCCTTTTTGCAAAGGATATGTTTTTAACAATTTGTTTGAATTTATTTATTTACAATTTTTGCAACTCACTAGGAGTTTTGTTGTAGAAGCGTATACAAATTATATTCTAACTTTATCGATCTCGTGTCTGGATATATATTTTTTATTATTATAAAAAATCTAGGTACGTAACATTTCTCCCTCAATAAATATTGCTCACAATTCATATCTGAAACTCGATGCCCAACGAGTTTTAGTTATTTGTATCGTGGTTTGATAAAAATCTGGATTAACATAAAGGCTACTGCTACTAATTAACCTTTTAAAACAACTGCGAAGCCGCAGATAGCTCAACTGTTTGAATTATAAATATATAACAATTTGTATTTATTTGTAATTTTCTTTGTCAATATCTAATATCTTTATCGAATAAAATCTACCTCGCTGTCCAAAGTAATATTCTCTGCACTAAGCGTTTGGTAATACATCCGCAACTGGCTCAGTTGGTTGTTGAGCGCCATGTTGGCCCGTTTAGCCTCCTCGTTGTTTCCTTTCTGCTGGTCACAGAACGTTTGCTGCTCGCGACATAGATCCGCCAATCTGTTAGATTCTGCTTCCAATACTGCGTAGTCCTGTGAGGAATTGTTACTTTATTAAAAACCTACTGGATATCAACGGCATTCGAACCTATCACCTCGGCCTACTTAGAAATTGAAAATAAAACATTCTGATTTGTTTTCGTGCAAAACTAACTCTTATGTCATTTGCACGAAAACCTCAGATTTTGTTTTTATGCCCAGATTTATCGACGTGTACCTGCATAAACTGGTCAGCAAAAGGTTAGAAAATGCTTTATGCACGCAGTATTCGCCACCCAGAACGACAGCAGTAAATTTCGATAGGTTTTGAGCGCCACGCAGTGCAATAAATGAAATACCGCGGACCGCACGAAAGTTACCGCTACCGGGTAGCGAATACTGCATAGATCTAAACAGGTATTAGGGTTTACCTAAAGCAATCACGTCAGTCGTCCAAGCGGAAACGATGTACGTTATCTCAGTACACCCTAATGTCGTAGATATAAGCCTTAATTTGGCTAAGGTATTTTTCTTTTCTACTCAGGGTAATTTCTAAGAAATTAATAGGTAGCGGTGAATGTTAGCGGCCTCCCGTACTAAGGCAGGTAGGTAATGTTATAATGGGCAGGCTAGGTAATGTTATAATGTTATATAATTACTATAATTAGTACCTAGATATGTTATTTCTATATATATATAATGTAAAACTATGGACTTGCTTGACTGAAATAAAAGATTATTATTATTATTAAGGGAAAGTTCCAGATTCAAGCCCCGTCGAATTTGATATTTTGCTGTTTCAGCTACCACGTCCCTATTAATGTTATAAGACGAAGTAAGTCAAAATGTCCTACCTCTCTGATATGTCTGATATCAGTGTCCCGTAGCCGTAGGTTTTCCACTGCCCCTGTCCACAAGTTCATCATTTGTTTCCGCTGGTCCATGCCATCTTTTACCTGAAATCGCATTTAAAGACATGGACATTTTCACCGTCACAGCGTGTGTTAAACATGCTGTGACATGCAATTATACATAATACACACCCTTTCAGTCACAAAGTCGCCACGAACCCGCCCCCCACCCGCTTCGCGGGGGTTGGGTGGGCTTCGTTAGGAGTATGTTAATGTATGTTGATTGGAGTGTTAACACATGACTCTGAGTGCAATTAATTGTACAATCCTGCTGCTCGTTTCATTTATTTTGCCGATCATTCAGCTATTTATTTTCTGACCAAAAATAATTTAATTGCCGGATAAGTATCGCTGGTAGTTTTTATGCAACCATAACATATAATGCTGCCGAAATAGTTTTTTAGCTGATTTTTCCGGCTGATCAAATATTTAAAATACATACCAATAAATTTACTCCTAAAAAACATACAGCCAAATATAGAACTTGAAGTCGGTAAAAATACACAGAAGGGCCCTTCCCTGGCCTTCCTATGGTAGGTTCGACATCCACGGTTGAATTGAAGTGGTCGATTCTGAAGCCGCGACCGCCACGGTTTCATGTTCTGCTTCTTCCATGTTTCATTGATTAAAGTTCTGCTCTCCCTCGTAATTACCTGCTCCGAGATTCTTTGGCAGGCCCTCTCTTCCGCATTTAAGTTTGATACGATTTGGTTGAGGCGCTCTTGCATTCGGTCGTGTTCCACTTTCAACTTTATCCTTTTCATTTCCATTGCCTGGAACATTTAAATTTACTTATTTTTTCTAAGAACTCTACAGACAAACCCTTCTTTAGTCTTAAAAATCTTTAAAAATATGGAGCTCTATAGAAAGCTTAGCAATCCTAGGGTAGAATTTCAGTCACTTATCTTACTAGCCTAGAGATGCCACATGGCAACATTAATCACGATAAATACATAATTGGCTAAAGAATAACTTTTTACCCGAAATGGCTAGGATTATGTAAAATAATATATGTGAACCTTGGCTTTAGACAAGTCCTGTTTAGTGTATTGCTCGATAGCTGAGATGTCGCAAGCGCTCCGCTCCAGTGCCGCGCGCCATTCCTGCACCGCGCCGCGCTCGCCGCAGACCTCCGTCTTCAAGGTATCCGCCTTCTTCAGTAGACGGGCAGTCGAAGCTGATGCATTGTTTAGGGATTATTTAGATACAACTCTCATACATCATAAATGTACTACTAGTGATAGTGCGACTTTAGAGATTTATGATGTTGAGAGGGGACAAAAATGACATATTAGTCATGTCATTTCTGCCTCCGCTCAACATCATCAGCCGACTAGAGTGGCATAGATTATATATTAAAGGCTACGAGGATTAAAGGCAACGGCATACCCATAGATAATAAGTTACTGGGAAGAAGTTTCTTAGTGATAGGGCTATCAATTGAAGTGATGAAATTAAGTAGACTTACAGGATTGTGTCAGTGAATTAACAAAGGTTACTGTCCATAGAAGGTTCTATTGACAGTAACCTTTATTAAATGTGTTTTAAATGTAATAAATGTTAAGGTAATGTTATTTTGTTTATTTACTTTAATATGGTATTCATAACATCATCATCATAACATACCAACCCATTAGATTTTCAAAGACAGAATAATAAAGGTCCACATACCTCATACACCTTGACAACCTCAGTGGCGCGGCGGGCGAAAGTCCGCCTGCGACGCAGAAGGTTGCGCGTTCGATTCTCGCCTCAGGGCAAATGTTTGCTTGAATCTGCAGATATTTGTTTCAGGTGTTCCGGTCGTTATCTATGTATAATAAAAAACATCTATCTATGTAAGTAATGTACTGTATTGTGTATATCAGTTATCTAGCACTCATCATAACACAAGCTCTGCTTAACTTGGGGCTAGTTAATGTTGTGTGAATTGTCCAGCACTATTTATTTCATTTTAATGAATAATTTATTTTATTTAATTCCACCACTATTTTGATGCGAGTACACAAGTCATTACCCTGAATCCTGTCAATCCTCTTGGAAACCTCTTTGTTCTCTTTGTTGTTATCTATAATAGTTCGTTCAAGGGTGACTGCTTCATTCAAAAACAGCTGCTTGAGCTTCACCTCTTGTTCCATCTGGGCTTTGTGAGCGAAGAGCAGGCGCTGTTAACACAAACAGATGTAAAAGATAGGTAAGTACAATGCAATTATTTTGCTAGTGATATAGAAATCGAATGCGAAAGTTTGGATGTTCGTTTCTTGTTTACACCAAAACTATTTAACAGATCAGACTAAAATTTGGTCTCCTAGACCTGGATTACCATTATAGACTATTTTTTATCTCAGAAAAATGTGAAGCTGCAGGCAGAAGCTAGCTAAACATATAAATATAAAGCTTACAGTGTTCTCTTGATACTCTGTAGTAACTTGATCCTGGTATTTGTTGAGATCATTTCGTTTTTGGTTTTGGTGGACGAGAGCCTCCTTGAGACTCTGGATCTCATTTTGTCTGCAAAATAAAATAAGATTAAATTGTGTTTCCACCAGGATCAGCTGGTCAACACAGCTTCTGGCTGGACATCTGGTAGTCTAGCCAGAGGTGCTAGAAAGGTGAATAATTAGTACATAAAATTTTATTATCCAACGTGAACACTTCACTTTTGCGATCAAAAGTAGCATTTTCGTGTTCATATAACCTATCCTGGTACCAGATTTCTTCCAAATCCGTTCAGCCAGGAACGAGTAACAAACATAGGCATACACCACACACACATACATATACATACAATCATTTGCCTTATAATAATAGTGTGATGACAAACCTCTTTATGAGCAACGTCTCCAATTCCTGGTTTAGGGTATCAGCTAGGGGAATTCTGGTGCCCTGATTCCATCCCAATTCGTCAAGTAGCTGAGCCATGTAGCTTGGAGGTTTTTCTGTTTCACTTTCAGACATGGTTATAGATTCTCAATAAAACAGTAAAACAGAGAATGACCTTCACAAATATGAAGAAAAATGCATCATTGAATTATAAAGACCTTACTCATATTTGATCAATAAAACTGTAACACAAAACGAGAACCGCCAATAATTTGAATGAATTCTCAACTCAACCCAAAACAAAACAAATGAATGTTTGAGTTTGACAATGACATTTCATGTAGATTGACTTATCAAAATTCGTTGAAAAATAATGATGTTTGTACAAAATCACAAAACTGGACTTGGTATTTAACAGGTTCACTGTCCATTGCAGTAAACCAACGTCGCCGTCGCGCGTCGTCGTCAACCTGCAACTTTTTCCTTTGTAAAGATTAAAATAATGTGTGCATTGAAGAAAGTTCACTTTACCATCTGCTAGGTAGGTCTAGATACACATTACTTACAAATATATAATACTTAGGCAATTTTGTTATAAACAAGAGTGCTTACAATTAATTAATAAAGTGTAAGCTAAGTGTAAGTGTAAGCTGATCATAAGAACATATTTATCTACGTTAATCGTAGTACCTACTTCAGTATTTGACAAATCCTAAATCTTGAAAGGCGGCCAAGCAACATGCGAACACACATCTAAAAATAACTCAATGTGAGCTACATTCGTGCTTTGCTTTGAAACCATCTAATACATCTTTCTTAAGTAGCAGTGAGTTTTTGAATCAAAATTGAGTAACTTAACAATGAGTGGCGATGCAGCATCTTTACCATGTCCGATATGCTCACATACGAGTGTTTTTGATTCACCTGAATCGCTACGCGATAGGCTAATTCATGTTTCAACTAATAAAATATCGTGTCCAGTGTGCCAAGAAGAAATTTGTGGATTAGATAAATTGACGATTCATTTATTTAGTCATGTTAAGCCTTTAGCGCTTAAAAGTGCAGAAATAGATAAAGGTTGCGAAGTTAAACAAAAATTGAAAATTGAAACCGAAGGAACTCAATTGAAGAAATCTAGGCCTTCTGCTAAAAATAAACAAGCCTGTTCGATAGCAAGTGCACCTGTGAAATACGTCAAGATATACCCAAAGCTTCCGGTTATATCTCTGAATTCTTTACCTTTATTGGACCTGCCCCAAAGCCCACAAGTAGACCATATCATAAAAACCGGTGAACCACTAATTGTGAAAACAGAACCCCAAATTATACCACCGAATACCACATGTAATATGTGTGGGTTGCAGTTTGTCGACAAAAACATTTTGAAAATGCACAGATGTTTGATTCATAACATTGATGATACTGCAAGTGAAAGTTTTACTCGATATGATTGCCATTTGTGCCCCAAAAATTTCAAAATGCGTGGATCCTTGATGGTTCATTTGCGAGTAGCGCACTACGGATTTTCATCTGAAAATAGCAAGAACGATAATGACTCACAAGACATAACAGATAGCACGAGCTCAGATAAACAGAAAAAGTCGCAGAGTTTTGATAGAACTGATAGCAAGCAATGGCAGTGTGATGTTTGTAAAAAATACTTTACTACGAAGTACTTCTTGAAGAAACATAAACGTCTCCATACAGGTTAAACTAATACATTGGTGTTAATTTTGAGGTAATTTGTACTAACAGATTAATATTGAAAATAATTTGTCTTTTATCATCTATACAGTTTACGGCTTTACGGTTACGAATTTCACTATTCTTGACATAAAATAATAATCATTTAAAACTGCATTTAATTGCTTTCAAGCTTTTTATAGCATATAGAGCAAACACATACATGAAAATTAAGTAAGGTACCTGCCTGCCTAGGGACGTAATTGACCTTTGAAAAGACGTACCTTTCTATAGTTTCACTAACCGGAACTAGGTACCAACTTATTATTTCATATCTTTAACTGATTGTTTTTTCAGGAGAAACCCCTTATGCGTGTACGCAATGCAATAAGACTTTTACATTTCAACAGTCCTATCACAAGCATTTGCTCTACCATAACGATGAAAAACCACACTCCTGTAGCTACTGTGGCAGAGCTTTCAAAGAACTATCTACGCTACATAATCATCAAAGGATACATACTGGAGAAAAGCCATTTGCCTGTGAAACATGCGGTAAATAAAGATTTCCAATCCAATATTTCAAATTAATACCTTTTCAAATATTTTTTTAGTAGTCGGCCGACCTCGTGGCGGCGAAACCCCACCTGCGACGATGGAGATTGCGGGGTCGATTTCCGCCTCAGAATAAATGTTTGTACGACCTGCAAATATTTGTGCCGGATATTCTGGGTTTTTTCTATGTATCTAGAGTTAAAATATTAATGTTATTATGTCATACGGTTGTGTAGGCAAACTAAAACATATCAACTATCATCTTCATCGACATCAGCGCATTTGTTCAGCAGGTACCACGCAGTCAGCTGACGTCAGCTGACTGAGCCCGCCCTAACACAGTGTACGCCATAGCGTACGCCATAGCGTCCACTGTGTTACAGCGTTTTCGTCAACGTACGCGCGCAACTTGAAAATGCAAATTTGAAATGCATTTTTAGGATACTTATTGAATAAAAGATTCAATAAAAAAAATGAGATTGAATAAAAAAATGAATTTTTTAGTGATTCATTATTACCAAATAATCTAATTGAGACACATATCAATAGGTGTAATACCTTATTACGCCTAACCTTCCTTATACATAGGTACAAGGTGACACATATCGATGTATACTCGATTAGGAGTCGGTGATTCTTCGATAATCTTATGATTTGTTTATAAAAAAGTTATTTAGGTTATTTTATACAATACAGACTAAAGAAACATACAAATCATAAATCATAAAATCATAGCCTACTTATTTATTTAGCAAAATCCACAGCCGTATAATAATTCTAGTAATCTTTCAAACTTTCTATTATTTGAACAGAACTGTACCTACATATGTAGGTATGTTGTAATTTTTGTTTTTATTTTCATATTTTATTTTTATTTTGTAGGTAAATGCTTTCGACAAAGAGTTTCTTACTTAGTCCATCGACGTATACACACAGGAGTGATGCCTTACAAGTGCACGGCGTGTGAGAAGAGCTTTAGATATAAGGTTGGTTGAGTGATTAATCATTAATTGATTTTTCTTAAACATGCGCGGAAATATTGTTACTAATGAATAAAGAACACGCGAAGTATCATATTTACGTAGACTGAAAAACCAAAATCACTCCGCGTTCTTTGAATTTAGAACGAAGAGCGAGCCGACAATTCACTTCCCGGGGCGCGTCTTTGAATTTGGAACGAAGAACGCGCCAGTAATGTTGTATGAAACGGTGTGCTGTTTGAATTTAGAACTCTTTCATCTATCGTACACATTGCGTTCTCGTGGCTGTATAGCCACAGATGCGTATACATTTTGGCACAACCTAAAATAAAAAATTGGGGGTAAAGCGCAGTTCGTTGATAATTTGTGAATAAAATTAAATTTATTACGTAAAAGGCCCTTTTTTATTTTCTTGCATTTTTTTAAGAAAAGCACTATATATGCCTCGGCCGAAATGGCAATTGCCTGTCTCGTATCATTGAAGCCCTCGCCTGCGGCTCGGCCTTCAAACTCATACTCGACCTGCAATTGCCAATTCGCTGCCTTTGCAATAATGTATTATTAATAATACTCCTCATAAGTCCCTCAATATTCCAGGTGTCCCAGCGAACCCATAAATGTCAGGCTCACCCACCAGGAACTGTCGTTCGTCAAACTGGTGAACTTGTGGAGAAGCTAAAGAAGAAGCACACGGATCAAAATTGTGATGAAATTAAAAAAAAACATCATGAAACTCACTTTCCAGAAATATCTGAGGCAAATGCTGAGTTAGCTAGAACAGGAGCACAACTGTCATTGGAAGATATGGAAACGGAGAGCTTTAGAATACTGGGTGATAGTTTCAATAATGAAACTGAATCTCTTGCAACTTCGTGCTTTTCTCCGGATGTAAATGGATATAACCACAAACCTGATCAAATATTTGAGACCAATATAGAAGAACTTATTTCTACAAATGACGTAGATGATAAAAATTTACCATCACCGTCAGATATTTTAAGAAATTTATGTTTGTCAAGAGAGGAAGATTTTGGAGTAGATCAAGCTACGGAAATTAGTCACTATTTATGAAATAATTGCTTATTAACCTAAATTATAAAATTATTGATTGAATTTACTTGAGAGATTTGGTAGTAGTTACATCAGGCTACGGAACTCAGTCACTATTTTTATGAAACAAATAAAGTTCATTATTGAACGAGGCTTTTTCCGAACAAGATTTAACACTATTTACCTCAAGGGAATAGGCTAATTTTTTTTTGTTGCCGCATTGAAATAAGGTGCAAAAATTAAAGAGTACCTACTCAAAAGTATATGTTTTATTTTCCTATCTCTATCATATTAATAGGTCTCTGCAGATAAATAAATTTTGTGAAAGGCTACCTACCCTAGACCCCACATGTTATACCGTAGATACACTAGGTACCTACACGACCTACCGTTCTCTACCTACATAATAGGTGGTAAGGTGGGGTAGGTAAGCTACCTTCCTAGTAAAAGTCGCAGGACGAATCGGGTTCTGTTCCCTCCTTCGTAAAAAGTACATAGGAATGGTTAGGTACTTACCTACCTACCTATCCAGCAGTGCGATTACGCTAAAATCTCCCATTCTCATTGAATGGGGCATCCGAGGACACGGGCAAAAACGATTTCGGTTGCGGTTGATTGTCGGTACTAAAAATACATACAAATTTCTGGCGGGATAGAACCGATCGACGACGACTATCTTGATGATTATCTTGACGTTGATGTTAATAATTCCGTGTTGGTTATATTAAAACCTAAGTCAAATTTGATTGTCAGCTTACTCAAACTTGATCCTTTTTTTCTCGATTACAGCAATTCTAATTCAGAGTTACAAACAGTAAATTAAATACATTGCAGTAATGAAACGTAGTCGAGCAAAACAAAGTCAAGTGTGAGTAATCTATGTACGAGATTTAACGTTAATGTAGCATAGTAATAATAAAAGAAATATAATAAATAAACATTACCTACCTATATGCTATTTGACAACATTGAAAATATACTACAAGGCTAATTGCTATAAATTGTGGTCATCCTATCAAATTAAAGCGTAAAAAACCTTTTTCACATGATTTTAAACAAAAATATGAATATTTTTTGCAGATTACATGCATAAAAATACAATAATTTTTGAATTTCTATCTGTGACTGAAACGCTACACTGGTGATGTCACATGCAAGTAAACATAATCAATCAGAGAGAAAATAATTGAACATTATGGTCCTCCTACGGTATTAGTTGGCACTTTTTGGTTTTTGGGTAATAAATTCGATCTTAAAGCTATTTCTAGTAAAAAAAATCTAATAATTTTTGAGAAATCTTATAACTAGTGGCATAATTATTTGTTTTAAATCTCAAAATGGAGTCAAATTTTGTGAGAGCCGATACTATGGGCGCGTTCACGAGGTTCTTGAATTTCGCGCGTATCTTTTAAGATTCCGAGTCATTTCGATTAACCCGACTCGTTCCGTACCTTTGGACAAGTTAAAATTTACACCAAACAACCGCACCCTGAGCCTCTGAACGAAGCCCTGTCCAATCCAAGTGCGATCATCGAATGCAGAAGGCATCGAGTTCTGTCAGATTTTTGAACGAAAATATTTCGCATCTTGGTAGAATGCGGATTACGATCCAAGTGGGTTCCATCTTGTCTTCTAAAAAAAAATCTGCATGAGCAACCAGCTGTTTTTGTTCTTTGTGAAAAGGCATAAAAATTGCTGGATTTCAGAATGGATCAAAATTAATTTGTGTTTTCGTTAATCGTGACAATTTGTGAACTGTGTATTTTACTTTAGCTTTAAAATTCATGTTGGACAAAAACTAATCGATTGGAATTTTGTCAAACATCGTTTCATGGACTGTTGGTGATTTCGTTCTGCGTCATTCAATGTGTTTGCGAATACTTGTGAATATTCTGGTTTGGGACTAAAAATCTGTGTTGAAAATTACTACATTGGTGAGTACCTACGTAATTATAACACCTTAACCAAACGAGGATCTGTCTTCTATTAAAGGAACATGGAGGTAAATTATTATTTCTTTACCAGAAGGTCATGATGTAATGGCTTCTATGTTTCCTTGTACAGCAATTAATAATTCAAGGTGATTAACAAAAATGTCCTGCTAGTAGCATGGTTCATAAAGATTAATATGATCTTTCTCAAAATAGTTAATTTAGGTAGGGATGGAATTTAGTGGATCTAAAATGTAATAATGGTTTCCATAAACAATGCAAATAAAAAGTACACATTTAGCTTCAATACTACCTATAAAAGTATTAAGTGTTGAGGAGTTGTTGGTTTGTTGAACAAAGATTATTTATAACTCCAGCATGAAAGATTTTTTATTTATAATTCACGTATGATTGGTTGATAGCACAAAAACTATACACTCGCTACATATTGTCTTGCAGTCTTAACATCAGTGGCACATTTTCCTTAGAAGGTTGATATAGGTTCTGAAAACCTTTGTTGACTCAGTTGAGCAAGTACTTACCATACCCATCGAATGTACTGATCCTTGAAATCACATTCTCAGTGGTACAGTCATTGACTAAAACTGATAAGCGTTGTAATTTTTTAAATCTAAATATGGTTGTGAGGAGCACCCTCACAAACATCTTGAATTGGGCCGGAGTATAAAATGCTTTTCAAAGGAAAAAAAAACAGGGTTATTGTTAAAACTATGGATCAATGCCCCTAATGAACTTTTCTTTAAAATTGTTGAAGTCTGCTCATATTTTTATGAATAGAAAACTATTCAAGGTATAGGTAGGTAGGTAGGTTATTTCTAGAATCTAATTATGTGGTAAGCTTAGTTGCCACCATGGCAAACATCAATTTGCTTGCTAAACATGTTGTTTATGGCATAACAGAGACACAGCAGAGGAGTCTGAGTGCTGGTGTTAGGGAGTATAGTTACAAATGTCTCCTCTGAACAAAAGTTTTTACAATCTGCAGATAACGGTTCCCTGCATTCTAAGTGTTTTCTAAAAAATATCTACCTTAGATAAGTAGTATAATGTATTAGTTTATCAGTCATTAGTACCCATATCACAAGCTTTGATTAGCTTGGGGCTTGATGATGCTGTGTGAATAGTCCAGCATTATTTATTATTATTAGTTGAAAATTTCAAAACCAAGTACCTCTTAGCCAGCTAGCTCTCCTAAAGTATAGGTGTTAAGACATGCTTGATTGATGCAATTTTGTATACTAGAGAATGTGTTCCAAGCATAGAGAAATTAGTCCCTTATCAGACACCCCACCTTCCCCCAAAAATGAAGCACCTAAACGAGTCACATTGCTTGCAGATGACATTTTTGCCTTCTGGCTGTGTTCTGGTGCTGAACGCTCGTTTGAGGTCAGTATGCAAAGTACTGTAAAAAATCTTACAAATCCGCAAAATTTTCGCGGCTCGCTACGCTCTGTATTAAATTATCAGACTGGGTATGGTCCAGTGCTTGACCCACATTTATGCTCCGCTTGCCAGTGACAAACGCTCGTTTTGCCGAAGTCCCCCCTAAAACGAAATTTTGGCTAAAACGATATTTACGGCCGGGACCCTTATATTTCTACGGTTTGAAGGCTTAGGTTTAGCAGCTGTTTGTTACTTCTCCCGTGTCGTGTCGGTCTGCCCATCGGATTATGAGAGTGCACCTGTGTTTGCGCGCACAGTTGTGCACCATCTATAAGTACTAGTATTATAAATTCGAAAGTAACTCTGTCGGTCTGTTACATTTTCACGCCTAAACCCCTGAACGGATCATAATGAATTTTGCAGGGAGGTAGACGGGATTCCGGAGACGGACATAGGCTACTTGAAAAGCGCGAGCGAAGCCGCGGGATGCAACTAGTATTATAATATGTCCTGCGCACCTGGCTAGTCTTCTGAGACTGGCCACGGTGGCGGCCAGTCACAACGGCCGGCTAGGTCATCATTAGTCATCAGCTGTTTTCTTTGTTGTTAGTAGGTACTTTATCATCGCGGTGGTGAATTTGACTTGATCATGTAGTTTTTATAAAAAAAAAAACTTCGCACCAGGGATGAGAGAAATCCCGTCCCTTATTCGCACGATTCAAATCTGAATCAATCTCGCAATGTAGATCGACCACCTCGACCCCCAAAAAATACATTGAAATATTGTTTCCATTGAAAATAAAACCGGCCAAGTGCGAGTCGGACTAGCGCACGAAGAGTTCCGTACCATTATCTATAAAAACTGAAAAAATATCACGTTTGTTGTATGGGAGACCCCTTAGGTAATTAGTTTATTCTGTTTTTTATTTGTTGTTATAGCGGCAACAGAAATACATCATCTGTGAAAATTTCAACGTCTATCTATCACGGTTCATGAGATGAGGTCACAGACGGACAAACGGACAGCGAAGTCTTAGTAATAGGCTTCCGGTTTTACCCTTTGGGTACGGTACCCTAAAAACCACGAACTACCATTTTGGTAACATCACAATAATTCTAATAATGGTGACAAACTTTGGGAAAAAGATTGCTAAAACACGGGTTTATAGAAAATGCTTTATGATGAAGTGGTTTGTATGAAAAACCGCAAAAAAAATATAATTTTGCGGCATCGTAAATCGAACCACCTTTCATTTGTTAAAAAATCTAAAATCTAAAAAAAATCTGAAAAAAAAAACAGTTTTTTTTTATTTTAGATTTTACAAGATATAGTAGGGTTGTAAAGAATATGCCCTCAAAAACATTGTAAAAAAAACACAACTTGTAAAAAAAAACACGTCTCGCAACTCAGTTCTTCTACCGTAAAAAGCTGTGAGATCCATGTTATACCAAGTCTAGACTTGGCCATGATGATCGGTCAGACAGTCAGTCAGTGAGTGACAAAATTAAGAATTTTGACTAGCTATAATTCTTAGACTGCTGGTTCAAATTGAATTTGAAATAATACCGTGTTTATACAATGCCTGCTTGGTTACTGAAAATTCAGGCTTCTGGTCCACAACGAAGTTGCGGGTCGAAAATAGCCTGAACTGCTTCGAGTAAAGGATGGTACGGCCGTGCCGCTTTTTTGCTCGACTTGGCGGGGGCACTGCCGCGCCGTGCCCCCAGATTCGTGAATATTCGAAAAAAATTCAATACACGCATTAGTATTCGCAAGAATGCGAATGTTATGCGAATAAAACAATCTGTATTAGTAACCTCTATCTACACTAAACTGAATTATGCCCAGTTTTATATGAAAGGAGTTAGAAAACAAACCTTTTTCAATTTTCATACTTACTACGTCATCTCACTTCTCACTAATATTATAAACGTGAAAGTTTAGATGGATGGATGGATAGATAGATGGATGGATGTTTGTTCCTTTATCACGCCAGAACGGCAAAACGGATCTGGATGAAATTTGGCACAGAGATAGTCTGGATTAAGACATAGGCTACTTTTTATCCCGAAATTCCTACGGGAACGGGAACTACGCGGGTGAAACCGCGAGGCGCTGCTAGTAAAATATAATTTCAAGTTAAAAAGTTTTTTAAAATAGCATTCAAAATCTTTGGATGAGTTTTGCATAAGTAGTTTACGAAAACATTTAAAAGATTTCGTTTACTTCCATACATTTAGCATCTTGTAAGTGCTTGCATGTTACAGAATACAGATATCGGACGTCCCTGTGTGATTTTATATTTTGTGAATTTAATTAATTTCCTTTATTAATAAAGTGCTATATGTATAAAGTTCCATGAGTGGCGGGAGACACAAGATTTTCCAGTTTTAGTATTCAGTGTTTTACAATTACTCATCCAATGCGGCAGATGGGTTTGGCGTACATTTTCTGCGATTCCATGCTAAAACTAACTTCGATTTATTGTAATTTTCTGATAAAACCCATAGCTAAAATTCGAAGGTGACCCAACAGAACTCGTACAGCATTAGGTACCTTTTCTACGCCCTTATAAAAATGACGCACAAAAACCAGTTTTGGTTTGGACTGGACGCCTGCTAAAGTGCAAAGCCTATATTACGAAAACCTTAAATCAAGGTTCTCTTTTTCTCTGTTGCGTACACAACAACGACGGTTTACACTATTTAAATCTCTAGAATTTCCTTGTTCATGAATACAAAAATGTACCTTTAACAACTACTAATAACTTGTTTTCTTTCTTGTCTCAAGCATTATTTGGTTTCATTTCAACCGACATATTTTATGATCACTTGATTCAAAAAATATTTCAAGGAAGTAGTAGTTGTAAGTGTGGGGATCTGTTTCCTTTGTTTGTATGTTCATGTAGTGGCTGGCAGGAGCGTAGCGGGCTATACCTACGTATATTAAATTGGCAGGGGTACAAGGTGGCAGCCGGGCCTGTATCGATCCGGCAGTGGCGGGGCGGGGGTGGCATGGCGGCGCGTCCAAAACGAGCCCCGCTTCAGCCCTCGCCATCTCTCTTAACAATCCTTTTTTGACATGCAGTTGTGCAGATTGAATTGGCTAATGATTCGCAATCGTAACAGAATCATAAATCTTATATATTTTTAAAATGTTATGTAGATTTTTAAAGAAGGTCATATATTAATAATATGAAACAGTTAAATTTCGTTAATATGCGGTTTATGATTTCGAGAAGGAGACCAAGAGCTCCAGCTGGGTTGGGCAGCGTTTGGGAAACTACGTCGAGTCTTCTCGTCATCCATACCGCAATGCTTGAAAACAAAAGTTTTCAATCAGTGCGTCCTACCCGTCATGACCTACGGTTGGACACTCACGGTAGGGACAAGCCCTACCGTGAGTGTCCACGTCTTAGCTCCGATCAGTTTAAAGTCGCCCAGCGAGCTATGGAGAGAGCTATGCTCGGAGTTTCTTTGAAGGATATAATTCGCAACGAATACATCCGACAGAGAACTAAGGTTATCGACATAGCTCAAAGGATTAGCAAGCTGAAGTGGCAGTGGGCTGGCCATATCTCGAGAAGAACCGACAACTGCTGGGGTAAACATGTTCTTGAATTGAGACCGCGACTCTGCAAACGTAGTGTAGGACGCCCTCCGACCAGGTGGGATGACGATTTGCGAAAGACTGCTGGCAGGTGCTGGATGCGGCAAGCTGAAGACAGGGCGCTATGGCGCTCAAGGGAGGCCTATCTCCAGCTGTGGTCTAATATAGGCGGTGGTGATGATGATGAAAAAGTTATTGGATATAATTGGACTGTATAAAAAAACTACTTCACATTCTTTAAAGCTTACACTGTTTTTTTGTTTTGTTTGTGAGTCATACAAATACTAATAAAATTTTGCAAGCTTACTTATCTCACGGTCTTTTACAGTATCAAACATTACTAGAAAGAAATTCTAGAGTAATACGAGTAGTAATATGTTTGTTTACTATAAATCTTTTCACAGAGTTAAAACATTAATACGGAATCAAGATAATCTCGTTTTCTTCGTTAACCTTCACTCGTTGTAGTCATGTAGTGTAGTAAAATGCAAGCATTGTTTTACAATTTCTTATCGTGTTACGTTTCCTTGTGAGTGATGTTGTGTGACGTATTTAAAGTACAGTCTTTGGCAACTACTAGAATGTTTAAAAAAAATCCCATATAGGTACTTATATACATAGGCGAGACTTCGTTTATTTAAAGAAAGGGCCTAACAAAACCAATATTTACAAACCTCTGTGCTTTTTTAAATGTTATTATTATTTTGTAATAATCTTTTATTTAAGTACTCATAAATAAATATAAAAAATAGCTAATAAAAATTATATAATCCAAAAAAATATATGGCTAAAGTTGAAAATTGTGTAAAAAATCAATGTTCTGTTTATCGCTACTAACTATGTACCGTAAAACGGGGTCAATAGGGATGCAGGGGTCAATAGGGATAAAATCGATGAACAAAATTGAAGCGGAAACACTATCAGAAATCTACCGATAATCGTCTGATTTTTTATGAGTTTTATAGTAGAATATTGAATTTTTATACTGGTAAAACTTTTTTGACGTGAAGATGGTCACAAGTCAGAAAAAAATACATCTGAAGTTCGCCGTTCAGCAGGACGTGATTTTGTCCCTCAAAAACTTTGAAAAACAAGCAGGAAAAAGTGATTTCTATTAAATGAATCGTGCTGAGTAACAAAAGTTAGTGTGTTCTCCATCCAAATCAAGTATGTTACTACAATTTTCTTGTTTAATTTTAGTTTAAATCGAAAATTTATGAGTGCCGGTAAATTTTGCAAAAAAAGAGGGTAATAGAGACGCCTACAGGATATTATCGGGATGTCTGTGGGGTGAATAGGGACGAGAGTCCTACAAACTAAGGACGTGGTTGTATGAAAAGGGACACTAAAGCATGGATAGGGACAGGGGTGTCACTCACCAATATCGCTAGTATTTGTCTATAATAATATTATTATTCGTTATTACCTAATGATGGGTGGTTTGGTTAGGCTTATTTATTTAGGTACTTAGAGACTTTTGCTTTTTGCAGGCACAATGCCACGAAAATATAAGCCCAGCCAAAAGAAGAATTATAAAAAATATAAAAAATAAATAAATAATATAAATAAAACAAAAAAAATTATTTTTTTCTCTTTTTTTCTAATTATGACATTGGGGTCCAGTATATAGGATAGTAGGTTTGAGTAGGTATTTTGATTCTCCAATATTTACTTTCTGCACTTACTAATCTTTTGACTCGGCTAAAGTCGAAATAGGTAGGTAGTTGCTTTTTTTGTTTTATTATAAGTTTAATGAATCTGATTCAAAAGTCGTTCGTAAGTCGCTAAGGAAGCAATGTATTTTACATTATTATTATATATAATAATAATAATATTAATAAAAATAATAATTATAATAAAAATAATAATATTTTACTTATTTTTTCATTCTTAGTTCTGAATAATATTATTTGGGGGTTTGTGACAACCCTGACCATATTTCTCTATTGTTCTCAATGCCGTCCCTATTAACCCCTATACGTGTATGAATAGGGATAGCATATATTTTAAGTATTTACATAAAAGAAGCTCACTATCAATGAGTTTCGCATACAATTTCATAATATACAAGTTAAGACTAAACTTTTAATGTAGTAAACTAATAGTTGTTGATACAAAATTCATTAGAAAAGGGCACTCAAAGTTGAAAACCATCCCCATTCACCCCATTTTACGGTACTACATTCGGACTGATATAAGTAGTGCCACCTGTTCAGTTCTATTCACGAAAACAGAAATAATCATGGCCGCATTCTACTGAAACGTACAAATCGTCGTCTTCCTGTGTGGTGTAACATCTGTAAACTAGACGTGATCCCTGTGGCTTTATTAAGAACCAAAAGATCAATCCACATACTCTTTTAAATATCTATTCGTTGTTTAATAATATTAAAAAACAAACATTGGAAACTTTTCAAGTCCTACGAAGATAGGAACAAAACGCGCAGAATGAGATACAATATTGACCTAGTTGCGCATATTGCGTAAATGACCGTAGACTTGAACTCATTCTTTCGACCAATGATACAACACAAATATAAGTCGAATGTGGCTTATCGACAAATGGACATAGCAATAATTTGTTTATTAATTTCCCTTACTTTAATCATGTTGGTAAGCTATAATAGGTACAGAAGCATAAATGTTCTGCTAGCTGTCAGTCGTCTTTGTTGTTTATATTGCTTTTGAGTGTTAAAATGTTTAGATTACAACTCTTCAGCTAGAGCCTGCATCGTGCTTGTCGTGAACGAACATAGATGTTACGCAACAGACATGGCCGCTGCCGTCACGAAACCTTTTCTTCACGTCGGTGGTGGCCGTTGGTTGCAACACCAATCACCATAGCTTTCTCTCCTCGATTCGACAAAATTAAGTTATATCTCAACTTTGACCTTAAGTTCAGTTAATGTTGAGTCAGAGAGCTGACAACTGCTTTTTCTTGCAAATGTATTTCATCTTATTAGGTCACACACGCACGTGTGAGCGTTCCAGCTGTGTCGGTCTCTATCTAGAAATAAATATGAAGCTATCTTTATCTACAATAGTATTATAAAAAGGAAAGATTTGTATTTCGATTACCGATTTCAAAAACTCTTTTGCCGTTAGGAAGCTAGTGAGTTATAATGATCACACACATTATGCAAAAGCACATTGTACACCTAAGGTTAAGCCAAAATATTAATAAAATATTGGTCATATCAGCGAAACGGGTAACTGTTTCGTACACAACTGCAGAAATCGATTTCACTGGCGCAGTTTATTTCAGTCGTGTGCGTGAGTTGTTTGCATACACCTACGTTCTCTGCTCTGATGTAGGTCCGGTGAAAAATGATTTAAACCCTCTGTACCTATATATAAAACGTTTCGTTGTTTAAACTTATTTTTACTATATTAATAGTTCCAATATGTTTCATGACATGTATTGGCTGGTGTAATGTACGATGATGATGTTGCTTTGTCGGTTACACATTTTACGAAACGACTGCCGCTGTGCGCAGTGTCCCAGACGGTTCTAAAATAGTTTTAGTCGTGTTTTATGAGCAGTGCACTATGGTCATAACATGCCTTGGTTGAGATTGGTAACCTAGTATCAAACCATTGAGCTTTTTGCTATAATTATAGAGCTCTTATCTAAATAATAGGTATTGGCCAATGCACGCACATTTATTACCGGCTAGCGAGATGGTGTCAATATTTACCTACCTACCCTATGCATTCGTCGTTGGGTCTTTGTAATCGTCTTACTTTATACATATATGAGTGGCTTTATTGAGGGGTCTGGGAAAGGTCATTGAACCAGTAGGGCTCCAGAGTAGTCGCGTGATTTAAGGGGGTGCCACGCTGCCGCCGCCGCCGCCACCGCACCGCCGCACTGGGACGGTCGATGACTCCTCTTAGGGTGCACTGCACCCCACTAGACATACTGTTTGATATATTTATATTGCATTGCAGCGGATACTAAACAACTCACGAAGGCTTAAGTTTTAACAGGTTATTATAATTATTTTGTGTTAATGGTCAATACGACATTCATGCATCTTTATTTGAAAAGCAATCTATGAACATGTATTTACTTACATTACTTAAGTACATGTGTTTTTTGAAACTTACTTTGAACTAGGTACTACAAAAAGTACTATGTTTGCCTGTATACTTTTTTATTATAAGAGTTTGTTCGTTGATTTCTCCGTCAATGAAGGATCGATTTTGATGATTCTTTCGTTACTGTATTCCTAGATAGAGAATGATTTCGAGATATTTCCATATAAAACAAAAATATTTTTAAATTTTATAGGACCATCTTCAATCGTATCATATCGAATCACTTGCTAATATTTTTTTATTTCATACTAGCTGTTCCCCGCGGTTTCACCCGCGTTAAATTCGAATTTCACATTTCTAAATCTCACATAGGAATTTGATTTTACCAGGACAAAAAGCCTATGTTACTCTCCATCCTTTCACATAAATCTATGCCAAAAACAAAGTCGATTGGTTAGTTAGGGCGTGAAGGAAGGACAAATAAACAAACACACTCGCATTTATAATATTAGTTAGGAAGGATAATTTTCATTAAGTTCTTATGTAATAAGAAAACTATATCCAAGGGATATATTCGTCCGAAAAAACTCAAAAAACAGTGTAAATATTAAGAAAATTTTGAAGATGGTTTTTAGTTTTTCAAAACTAGGTATCAAAATGTTTCCTATCGTTTACGTAGCATTACAGTACCTACATCACTTGTTTATGACTAACTAGCCGTCCGCCCCGGCTTCGCACGGGTAAATTCTATAGCCTATGTTCATCAGGGATAATGTAGGATTCTAATGGTGAAAGAATTTTACAAATCGGTCCAGTAGTTTCGGAGCCTATTCAATTCAAACAAACAAATCTTTCCTCTTTATAATATTAGTATAGACATGACATTATGTAGGTGCTTAAGCGGACCTGTAGGCAAGTATACTCATTAAGATAAAAAAAAAGTAACTTAAAGGGGGCATTATAGCCTTTTAAAGTTATAATTCTTACCTGCAACCTTCACATCCTAATCTTTAACTATTGAATAGCTGATGCCTGAGACATTATATTGTTATAAACATTTTGCTTGCTGACAATGACAGGACAACAAAGCTCATTCACTTTTTCTGACCTTAGTTTAATTGCACTTGGACATAAAATATTAAAATGTATTTATCAACAACAATCTAACGTTCATGTTGTAAGCAGTATTTTTAACATCGTAGCAGATCTAGACCAAAAGGTTATTAATAATAATAATACTTTTATTTCAGACCACAAAGAAAGTGTACAAAAATAAACTTAATTAGGGCCCATATAATACATACCTTATAGACTAACATAGATAAAAATATTTAAAATTAACAGAGTCATCGACGCAATTATTGTGCATATTGTGGTATAAAAAATGTAATAATAGAATTATTATCATCATCATTCGTTTGAGGGTTCCGTCGATAGGGACCGCTAGGTATTGGGACCGCGGTCCCATTCGCCGGATTGATTACATTTTATTATTTTTCTTCCGGCGCGGCGAAGGGACCACTCTCCAAATGATCGAAAAAATCTATTGTTCAAAGAAGCAAATAAAGTACAGTCAAAGGAAAAAGTAGATATAGCAAGTAATGTTAAAGAATAAAACTGTTTGATTGAAGACATTATTTATTTTAAAAAATCAAATTAATAATTGCGCCCACTGTTAGGTAGGCTGTTATGCCTTCTATACATTATAAAATATGTAGGATCATTAATATTAGTAATTTTTAACGGGTATTTATCGCGTTAGTTTAAAAATATTTATATAAGGATCACGAATAGAATTTGCTTTTTGACGACACTGACGTCGCCGACGACGGCTGAGGATCTGACAAAATTAATTATCTGAACGAACCAATTTTATTTTGGTAGTATTCTTATGATAAGGTGTTAGCGAGTGGAGCTGGTTTTGCACGTGGTCAATGCAGTGCAGTACCTACATTCGGGTTGACGACCCACGGCCTTGGGGCGCAGCCCCTTGGCTGAATCTGGACAAAACACACTAAACTGTACCTTAATAGCAAAGTATCAGAGCATAATTTCAAAATGCCGGTTTGGCATTGCTCAAAAAACGTGTTAAAATGTGATTTAGCAAGGCAATCTTTCTGAATCCCGTTGCTTGGATATTGGGTATATTCGAGTCTCGAGTTGAACAGAAGTCTGCAGAAGTGTTGTTTTTTTGTATTATGTTTATTACATATCTATTCTTAGACTGTTGGCTGTAATGTTGCTGATAAGATTATCACTACGACGAAAGTGCGGAACAAACCACACGTTATGCTCGGTTCTAGAATCCTTTATTAGATACTTTTTGTCTATACTATAATAATAAAAATATTATAAAGAGGAAATATTTGTTTATTTGTTTGACGGGAATAGGCTCCGAAACTACTGGACCGATTTAAAAATTCTTTCACCATTAGAATTCTACGTTATCCCTGATGTATGATCCGTATGATAACTTCGATAATGTAACCCAAGGTGTGAAAAAAATACCATAAGAAATCCTTATATCGCGTACGCTGCGGAAACGATTGACAATAGAGCAAAGTGATGTACTACAGTTTCATAGAGGACATCAATATCTATAAAAAAATCTGCGATACTGTCTAACTATTAAAGTTAGGTAGGTTAGGTTGGTGAAGGCACAATAACTACTTATAATGAGGAAATTTGTTTGATTGTTTGAAATGAATTGAATAGGCTCCGAAACTACTGGACCGATTTGAAAAATTCTTTCACCATTAGTATCCTAGATAATAAAACAAAAAAAAGTAATCATCATCATCAGCCTATATTAGTCCACTGCTGGACATAGGCCTCCCTTAATGAGCGCCATAGCGTCCTGTCTTCAGCTTGCCGTATCAAGCATCTGCCTGCAGTCTTTCGCAACTCGTCATCCCACCTGGTCGGAGGGCGTCCTACACTACGTTTGCCGAGTCGCGGTCTCCACTCAAGAACAGTTTTACTCCAGCGGTTGTCGGTTCTTCTCGAGATATGGCCAGCGCCATATATATACATACATATATTTATACAATATTTTTTTATTCGGCCCCGACACAAAAGGGTTGTTATAAGTTTGACGGGTGGATCTATGTGTCTGTGTGAATCTATCTGTGGGTTGTTGCGGCATCGTAGCTTCCAAATGTTGATTGTTTTTTTGTCAAAAACAGACTTGATCGAGTGTATAAGCAAGGAAAGTCTGCCAAGGCTGTTAAAATTTTTTTTTTTTTGTTAAATACCTCTATCTACCCGTTCGAAGCCGGGGCGGGCTGCTAGTAAACAGTAAAAGGTTTACTATAATAATAATAAGGGTTACAAAATTAAAGAAATATTGGACGAAAATAATTTTGTATCATCGGAGCAAATTGAAATTCGAAATAAATAGTGTTATTGACAGATTCCATTCTTCTTCATTACCTATTTTCTCGAATTGACACCTTTTTCGCTGCGCATAACATAATGGTATTTTTTTACTAACAAGATAAAGTTAAAAACTACAACCCGACTACGTGAAAGTTATAAAAGTTTGAAACATTTACATTGACAAAATAGAATGACGTATCGGTCATATTTGATAGGCATAGAGTTGAAAATGAAAATAGGTCGTAGGTATTGTAATTTTTCTCTATGGGGCCTGCAGCCTGCGGCTACCTAAAGTTTAATACGCGTTTTGAAGGCTTATTCGGGGTCGGAGCCCTAAATCCTATAGCCTATAACCATCGGGGTATTGAGACGAATCAATCGATACATAATTTGTTGAAATCGGACCAGTAGTTTCAGCGCTACGTGGGAACAAAGAAATCGGCCACATACATACAAACATACAAATATACAAACATACAAACATACAAACATGCAAACATACAAACATAGGGTGCTAACCTCATAACCCTCCCCTGTTGGTAGTCGGGTAATAAAAATATAAAATAATTATTATTTAACGAAGTATAGACCAAAAGAAGCAGTAGTTAACAATCAAACTAAACGAGATGTGATATCATAAAATTCACAGATCAAAACAATAATAAATAACAACCTACCTAGTCAATATCGCAAGAAATGTTTTGAGAACATTTTGTGGTCACATAAGTTTAGGAAGTTTGGGTATTTTGCGGGTAGGTTCGTGATATCGCCTCGTACGATCTCCTTCATAATACCGGAGAATATAATAATAATAATACTACATCATAAAATAATACAGTAAAAACTCTTCAAGACAAGAGTGAATAGGTATCTTCTAATCTAGACCTTCGTGATGCATCGACAGCCACTTCGTCACTTCCATCAGGTGAGATTGCGGTCAAACGAAGGTCTATACATTTGACTATAAAAAATAAAACCGGCCAAGTGCGAGTCGAACTCGCGCACGAAGGGTTCCGTACTATTATCTATAAAAACGGCAAAAAATCACGTTTGCTGTATGGGAGCCCCTTAAATATTTATTTTATTACGTCTTTTAGTATTTGTTGTTACAGCGGCAACAAAAATACATCATCCCGTTTTTACCATTTGGGTACGGAACCCTAAAAACTGAATTCAATGATTATAATAGGGTTCCTACCTGACCGCTGCACCTGGTGAACGTTTCAAGTTTTATTTTTCGTTCTATAGCGAGTCTGAGATGCGATTGAATCGTACGTAGGTAAGACTGGTTATTTTGAACAGGTTGGACTGTTACTTAGCAAACCTTACTGTGCGCTATTTTTCGCTATTGTGCGCGGTTCTTCATTTCTATTACTAATACACATAATTATCTAAGCGGAGTACGAAGAAGAAGTACCAGTACCACCTTTATATGTGATACCTATCACTGTTGGATATATCCTAAACGATTATATATTGGTAAATGGCTGAAAGCTCGTGCGACTGTCTATTGTTTTTTCATACAGTTAACTACGTTGACGTCACAAATCTGTCGATTCTGGAGGCTTACTCTAGGTCTTTCCATCCGCAATTGCTTCGCAAAACTCAACGTGTAGCTACCCTCATCTACTTACGAAAGGGTCTTGTTCAGACGATTATTTCTCTGACTTTTCAGTAAATTTTAAGAACTAGCGACATTTCAGTATCAATTATATAGTGTCTCAATAAAAGTGGACTATTAAAATGTTGTGTAATTTTTATTTGGTACATGCAATTCTGAAATTTACTCGTATAATTCCCAAAGTAAGAAAACGCACGGCGGCGTTAAAACGCACGAAACTGGTGGCCCGTCGATATCAGAATTTCGCGAGATGATTAAGTATTTTAGATTGTTTCATGGGCCGCGTGGCAGATGACGCCGTGCTCTCCTGCTGAAACCACATGTCGTTTAAATCCATGCCTATCAGTTGAGGCCGCAAGAATTCCGTTATTTGCGAGTAGTAGTACTGTAGTAACTTTCTCCAATTTCGCAATAAGTTTTCACGTTGATAACACGTTCCTCATTTGTGTAACGCTCCATTTTTATTAATCGGAAATTGGAATAATCATAGATGACAACTGTCAAATTTCAGAGTTGCCACATACATCAAAATATTAAATCGGCCAAGTGCGAGTCGGACACGAAGAGTTTCGTACCAGTAACGCAATAAAAACGGCGAAGATAATGATATTTTTGCTGTTTTTATAGATCTTAATTTTAATCATTCACTTTTTAGTTTGTTTATACAGAGTTTTGAGAGAACCTAACCACGGAATAATAATTTTCCATAGAAACTTTACCACCCTATTGTAACCCCTCTCAGACGTTAATATTTCAAAATAAAATTGCACTGCTTAATTAGTCGCGCAATGTTGGAAAATCTTCACAAGAAACTTTTTTCCAAAAATTTGCAAAACTTTCTGTTGGCTGCTCTGAAGATACATTTTCGTAGAAAATTATTTTAAGGGCAGTGTGATTTTGAAGATCTGTCACTTCGAGCTGATTGTTTGCTGGATATGTAAGCAGGTCAGTAAAACTGTTTGCAAATGGATACATAAAATAAAATATAAAATATCTTGAATCTTGAATCATAAACAGCTGAATATTTTTGACGATACGAAGGCCCGCAGGCCTAGGTTTGGCCAGCCTTGTGATAGAGTATGCAAAATTGAATAACGACGGACCGCGCTCGCGGGACGTCACTACCACCTATGACCCCACCCTCTGCAACAAAATCAATAAAACACTCGAAATCTACTCCCTCTCGCATTACAAAAAATACCAAGTCTCGCAACTCTTTTTTTCTACCGTATAAAGTTGTAAGATCCATGTAATACCAAGCCTTGACTTGACCATCGCATGAAAACACAATGTATCTCACAAGTAATACATTTATACATTATTATGTTATATGTCCGTCTATCAAACCTCTTTTCTCAGAAATGCGTGGAGGTTTCGACTTGAAATTCAAATCATATACACAGGTTCGTAACCTCTTCGAGCCTCGATATAAATCAAACTTCTAAGTCAGCAATCAAAAGTTACAGCCATTTACGTCCAATTTTATTGAATTTTCCAAGGGAATCTCCTGCACACAAAACCTATGGGGTACAACCTGTAGAGTACATATATTCTGTGAAAATTTGAGTACCTTTTGCGGTTCATGAGATAGAGCCCGCTGACAGACTGGCGGACGAACGGACAGACAGACAGACCAGTAGCGGAGGCTTAGTCTATAGCCCGGCCATACGCTCCACAGATTTGTAAGTATAGTACTAAAATACGCTCCGTCTAATTGGCGCAGATAGCAATAGACTGATCATAGTACAGACATAGACAGTGGCACACGTGCAAGTAAGCTCGTGCAAACTGGACTGCGCAGTACTGAACTGTCAGTACGGAGATTTTCTATTATGTTTTTTTCTCCATTTTCGGTGTCACAATGTCGCCGCCAGTGCAGATTTTTTATTAGGATTTTTCTTTTATTGATTTCTGTTAAGAAAAGCAACATACAAACAAGCAACGCGTCGATAACCCTTTACCGGACTGAAGCGTGGCTTGAATGACGGCCAGACGCTCAAATCAAGTAAACACGTGCATACTAAATTTGCGCAGTTGAATCTTCTGCATGTCGACGACGACGACGGTACAAGCCTCGCTTCCGAGCTAGCGCGAGCTACCGTCTTGCCGTCCGTCCACACGCTCCGTCTTACCTGTGTAAACTAGTTTGTGCTGTGCAAGCATGCTAGCAAATAAGATGGAGCATGAGGCCGGGTTGATAGGGTCCCGCTTTCACCCTTCGGGTAGGGAATACCTTGTAATAAAACATTCGATAAAAAAATATTTGGCACAATAATTTGGTAGGATTGGGTAGGATTTGTAGTTTTATGGCAACATTATTCTGTGACAGCTAGCCAGCTGTGTGCTTGTGTGCATTCGTTCGAAAAATATCTCGGAAAGCGTAGCTCTGTCCTTGATTGTCATCCATTTTATTAAAATTTTCTCAAACGTGGAACTCGCGAACCCAGATATTCGTGCTACTAATATACTTTGAACGAATCCTGAATAATCGGTTAGATATTTCGCGTGAACTAGCGATTGGTGGCGATAACTATGAAATGTTTATGTAACGCAGTATTGTTCGATCGCTAACCGAGTTCATCTTTGTTCCAGATATCATCGCAGTGTGTCATTGTCGTGTGCGTATCGCGAGTGAGGAGTACAGTGCGGGTGCTGGTTAGTGTGATGTGTGAATAGTGAGGTGAGGTGGTGTATGCGGAGACAGTGTCGCGGCGCTCGCCCTGGCATGGTGCCGGGAAGGTAGCGCGCGCGGGCGGCCTGCGCAGGCCCCACACCAGCAGCCGCGTGTGTCCCCAGACCCGTCTATGGCCGAGCAACACATCCCACCGTCGTCACACTCTGCACTTACGAGAGAGTCCAGCGGGTAAAATCATAACACCACTTGGTTTACATTGTTTATGTAACTTTCAGCCACCATGCCTCTCTTATTAGGGCCCTATGTAGCTCATAACAGAGCAAAGTCCCAATTCAAACAACACACAGATTTTGAGCAGTAACATCATTCGTGGAAGAGCCTGTTTTGTTAATATTAAAGTGAGACCTCGCTCCAAATCCAGGTGCAGAACATAATGCAAAGGATAATATGTTCTACAGAATGGAATATCAATACTGTACTTGGAGTTTTGTGGTGTGCATAATATTCATGGTACACCACTCGAGATATAAAATCAAGTGGAATTTTCTCCAAATACAGGTCTCGAAATGATTAGGTTTAATGTTATACAGAATTATGAACTGGTTTTGATCACTTACTTTTCATGCTGTAGCACAATTGAACATACCAAAACAATTTGATTAAATAGGGACATGTTTGGTTTTAACTTGTAGCATTGCCATTTTGTCCCATGTTTTTGTGTCCACACAAGATAAGTACTGATCTGGAAGGTACTAAAACTAATGAGCTACTCTGATAAATACTCTTATCAACTCCATATGGGACACTGTTTATCAACTGGGTGTGTCCCAAATTCTGTAGCGTAGGTAGGTAAAATGTAGATATCACATAATCTGGAGTATAAAAAGGATAGAAAGCATTCTTTAGTTGAACTTACTTAACTTACATTATTTGGTATAACTTTATGTGCAAGTTTGCATTGACGGAAACAAACTGTGAATGCCTTTGTTTTTCATTAATTATTCAATGAGGAGTCATGTGTCTGTTGTATCTATATACAAGGTGTTGCATTCTTTCAGGATCAAAATGTAGGGGGTTTTTCAATCTGCATCAAATAGACCCTGTGTATGTTCTGATCTTTATCAGTTTAGAAGTCACAGTAGATATTGTTTCCGATTTTAACCATTTCAGAACTTGCTTGATTACATTGAAACAACTATCACTATGGTTTTTTGTTATAGTGCTTACCCGCACTTTGGGTATCTCTAAGAAATGAAAGAAGTTCCCAAAAAAATTCGGTTTCGGCGGGACTCGAACTTTGACTCGAGGGGGCGCGGGTTCGAGTCCCGCCGAAACCGAAAATTTTTGGGAACTTCTTTCATTTCTTAGAACTATCACTATACCAAATATTCAACTCAAAGCTTTGAGTAGATTCTGCAGTAAATGTGCAGATAAGGAAAATTCGTTTTTTAAATCCGGGCATAAAATTCTCACAATTTAAAATTTTGTCAAATACATATTTATTATCATCAGCACCCCCTATGGGTGCTGATGATAATAAATATGTATTACACACGTTACTACATTCACTGAACATGCCTCCCTCAAACGAAAGTGGGATTTGCCATGACCACCACACTTGGCAGAAGGATTGGGAGTTTAAAAATACACAGAAAGAATTTGCTGACTTTACTCCGGTAGTCCACAGGTTCAGTCGGAGGACCAATTCTTGCGCCGCACCTGCCACGGCGCGACTTAACTTTTTTACTATGGAAGCTTGTGCCTTTAGTTAACATGTTTCATTTGAAGATGATCAGAAACTGTGAATAAATCAGCTCTAATTTTATTCCCCCAGAAAATTGCAGAGAAAATAAATCTGTGTCCATTTATTGCAGTTTAAAGACCCCAACTACCTTACTTGAGAGAATGAAATTTAAGAATGCAACACCTTGTATCAGTCAATATTTTAATAATGTATGAAGCTCATTAAAATTCTATTAGGATATGGGCATACTTAATTACCCATACTAATTTGTTGTCAAATAAGCTATATTTAAAGGTATAGAATAAATAGTATCCAAAACTGTGTTTGTAGGTTAATAGTAAACTCTAAATTCAATGGAGTCCGTCCACTCGATTCCCCTTCCAAAAACCAAACAAGTATGTGAGGTCCTTAGTAAAATGTTTTAGTTTATTAGAAGCAAATCGGAAGTCTCTATTTCCATACCAGGTGGTTAGAGTGGCCAGCAATTGGCTTCATGCAATCAATTTAGATCAATTTGTGTACAATTTGTAGCTACTGCATGGAGTGACAAGACCAGATAGGGTGTACACAGGAATACTTTAGTGATTTGCTTGTTTGGAAGCATTTGTAATACATGCATGTAAAAAAAATGTACTGTACACTAGTCACAGTGTATCTTGGCCAGTGTCAAAATAAACACATACCTCCCTTATTCATAATGATCTGCTAACCCAAAACAGCTGCTAAGTGTTATCACTCTGGCTTACGTCAATAGAAGAAGACAGAGTGAAATTGAAATCTGCAAAAGAATGCATCATACATAACCCAATGACGCGCGGCAAGCCGCGCCAGTCAACGGAAATGCCGCGCGCACGGTCCGCCAGTAGAGAGGAGGGGGATAATCTATTCTAACTAAATGAAATGAGAAAGATGACGAAACCTAATTTAGACATGTATGTGGTTAATTCGACGTCCACTGTGAAATGAAGCGAATTTAAGTTTTGCAGACAACATTTTTGTTTTGTCCAGGTCTTCTCCTAGCAGGGTGGTGGGCGGTCGGTCGTTGCGTCAAGCGAGCCACAGCCAAAGAAGCAGACGTAACGTAACTTCGCCCGCTCCGCGGTCCACTGGCCGGCACGCCGGCAGCCGTCTGTCTGATCCTGAGCCTCTAACGCTGCGCAGAAGCTCGCGTCTCATCAACTCTCTACCCCGCTCCGACTACTCCATCTCCGAGCGCTGGTCCTACGGCGCCGACGTATACGAGACACGCTGTGACACCAGCCATCTCAAGGGCGGAGACGCCCACAAGTCTTTCGGACACAACAAACGAGGCCGAACTTCCTCGCATGATAGAAAGAAGCGCAAGGTCGGCACAAATAATAGCAAAGAGGGCGTAGCCTACTGCACACGCTCACGGACTGCTCTTAAACCCACTGAGAGTGTCGGTGAAGATACTCCGTCGATTAAACCGCAAACATTTACTGAGGCACAAGCAGATCAGAACAACACAGCTACTTCTAATCAGCAGAATCACTCTGAAGGCGGTCTATTGCCGTTAGACGAGAGAGACTACGCGTATTCACCGTACAGCTCGTCCACTGTCGCAGACTTATTGGACTCTGATTATTCTGTGTACAGCCCCACTGCTAGGAGGCGGAAGGGAAAGAAGAGGAAAAGGTCGGTTCACCGTTCTCTGTCTTTGAAAAAGAGCAGTTACTCATTGAACGCAGAAGACGCTAAAAAGAAGAGCAAGAATATTGATACCCCCAATAAAGAATCTCTGGACGCGAGAGACTTAAAAACTAACAGGAATTTCCAACAAGAGACTGAAAGAGAGGTTACCGAGGTTGCTCTAGCGACTTGCAGTTATTCTCTGCGGAACCGACACCGTGAACTTGGCCCGCCTACATCCACTGTAACTAGCGAAAAAATCGACTACAACACAGGTAACACTATTTCGTTATTCATTAAAAAAAGACGAGCAGGTTTTTGCATTAACAAGGACAGTAGTCTTCAGATATGGAATTTAACCTTCTCTCCATAGAATATTATTAGGTACCTATTCCTAAAACGCCACTTCGCCATGCACTTTGCTTCCTCAATATCCAATCGTAGATGAACTCGTAATTTTCTGCCGGTCTAGTAAACATTTTCAGTTTGGTTTGTAAATTAAACTCTATTTTGAGTGCGCTTAGCTGATTGGTATTGTATCTGACATGTGTCATAAGCAGAATTAGTTCCGTACAAAGACTGTTCTGGACTATTTGAAGATGTAGAGCACAATAGGTTAAGCTTTGTCACACGGCTTATCTCGAATGGTATCACGCGTATCAAACGCACTCATTTATAACTCTTGCAAAGATATGTATAACGTTTTCGTTTGTTGGTTACAGTAAACCCGTCGACTAGCGACGATAACCATTCAGCTGACCGCAAGAACGCTTCGGACAGACTTGCGAGCGTCACACCGACGTTTAACTGGGAAATCGAGGGTAATTATCATAATAATTATGCAATTACCACTATAAACTCATTATTTAATCATGTTCCTTACCTAATCGAATGCGGGAAACTGTTTCACTTTAATTAATTTATTTGTTCACAGAAGCCAGCACATCAAACTCGAATAGTGCTGCGAGCAAACTATTGATCGTACCTCGCGATCTACCATATCTACGTCAGACTAACGCAAGGAGGGTATGTTGTGGAAATACTACTGTTTATATGACTTATGCAACGTTCGTCAGCTAGCTTAGATTTAACTGATGGTAAGAAAAAAGTTGGTACATTTTGCGCTTTCATGCTTTAGTTTTCACTTCAAGTAGTGGTCCTAATATTTGCAGAGCGACATAAACATTATTTTGATAGCGAGATAACGGATAGACAATGATAAATTCGCGAAATGCGGTCAGTAGTTTATCATTCGCGGTGTATTAATTGCGTGGTCGCAAACTTGATAAAAATAATCGCATTGTTTTGGTGGAGTCATCGTTTTCCGCGCAGTGTGAAAATTGTCGCGTCACCGGCCGCTTTGTAGTTGCTAAACGTTGGAGCTGTGTTCATGCTAATGCATATTTGTGTTGTGTGCGAGTATGCATTGTGCGGTGTACTATTTGTGATTGTCGCGTTTTGTGCGCAGAGTATCGCAGCTGCGACGGGTGCGACCCTGGGTGCTTGCTTGACGAGGGGAGCGGGCTCTTCTCAACGCCAGAGGCAGGATACCACTTCCAAAAGACAGGTAGGGCCTTTTAAGTTTCTCTTTGTTTATGTCCACCACAGATGTTTGACCAAACCAGCTAGAGTCTGTTTGACAAGACATGTTCTTTGTTATGTGTACAGTTTTCTCTTTGTTTTAGTTTACTAATTCAGCTAGATTCTTTGTCTCAGACGTGTAGGGGCCTATTAGTTTTACCCTTGTTTATGACCACGAAACCACTTGATTCTGGTTCATGTTTACTCATGTTCTTTACCCTATTGTCGTAATTCTCAAAACCAGCTCGAGTCTATTTCAATTTTACCCTAAAATTCAAAATAGACATCATTTATAGTCCAGTCAATGAGCGCTCAAAAGAGGGGGGTCCTTCTTTGTGTCACACTCCTAGGGTTCACAGGAGTGGGGACTTTTAGTATGTTTGCCTCCACAAAGTTCCGAGGCAAACTTTTTGCTTTCGACATTTCCATCCTTCGTTGACTGGACGATTAGGTTTTTGGCTAATCATCATTTCGCTTGACTTTGTGAAGCCCCACCGAGAACAGAACTTCCGATGACGGAATACATTTTTGCTCTGTTGTAGTGCTTCTCTGCTTACGGTACAGTTGACTACAAGCACGTTGTTTACTCAATGGTACGTTTAACCAGCAGGTGTCTAACGAGGGCGCCGGCGGCAGCGCGGCGGGCGGGCGGCGGGCGAGAGCTCGCGACATGCCGCAGCCGCAGCCAGCGTCCACGCGTAAAGAAAAACGAGGTGGGTACATGACTATTGCTTTTCCATCAGAGGTGTGCGAGGATGCGTATGGATGTGTTTGTTAACAACCAATAGAATCACTAAATTTACCTAGCGCTGAGCGAGGTCTCAGCGCAGGTCTAGTGGAAACGGTTCAGCGGGGCGAGGTTTTTTGCATACAATATGAGGTAAGTGGAGGATAAATCTTTTAAACCGGGTACTGACCGGTGTTACGGGGCGTAATGTACCATTCACAGCGAACATGAAACGTTACGCGCCGTGTGCTAAAATCCGTCTCGTTGCCTGTTGCGATTTCCCTGTACTGACTGCACGATCACTCGTTGGGTGACGTTACATTACGCCTCGCAACACCGGTCAGTACCCGGCTTTATGTAGTCGACGCTACAACATTGACATTCATGTGACATGGAGAGTGGAAAGGCTTAGCTGTGAGTGAAGCCGAGCTGCTGCAGATTATGATGTTTAGACGTGATTTCGAGTTTTCAACTACAGTTATGTACGCACTCATTAATAAATCTGCCTGCTGGTGCTAATGACCTGCCATTTGAAGATTTTTGCTAGCAATTCATAGTGAGTCGTAGAAGCAGTAAAACTTAAGGTGGGGTAGGTCACGCGAGAAAAATAAGTCTAGTTATTACTATTTTCTGGGTTCTACAAGTAATTTAGATACCAGATAAGAAGTTTTGCTCATATTGATAACCATTCGCTATAAACTCACGCTAAAACAACTACCAATCAATTGTTATATTGAAGTCTTCTGACATTAAGAAATTTATTATTAAAATCAACATTATGTCTGTAGTTATTTGATTATGTTCACAGACATGTATCGAGATAGACGCAAAGAGTCGATTTGTATGGAAACCGAGCGTGTAATATTTTGCGTAGGTACTGTGACGTCACGAGGTTAATTTTTTGATGTACAACTTATGCCACGTAAAACGATACAAAAGCATCGATTAGGACGCGCGGCTAACCGAGTATAGGCAATCGTTCGTCTTCTTCGTGAACCGGAAGTAAGTACCTACATAATTATTAACTTTATACGACCACAAACTAGATACCTTAATTAGCAAACATAAATGGGATTTCAATAAACGCGAAACATCTTACCTGCTATTTCTTCACGCGTGACCTCCCCTGTAAAAGTATTTTTATATAGCACTACCGATAGCGATAATATGTACATGGATAATTAATGTTTACCCGATACATAGAAATACCCGTGAATATGATGAAACGTCGTTTTAGTGCAACAACGGCTGGACCAATTTTAATGGTTTTTTATTTGTTGAATTTTTCTCCGTACCGTAGAAGAAAATCTTTTTTCATACATTTTTCGTATGTTATACGCCATTTATGATTCCAAGGCGGAACGAAATTTGCCGGGCCAGCTAGTTTATTATAAAATAAGAGATTTATCTGTGGGATTTATATATTTTTGCGTTCAAGCTCACGAAGCAACCTGTGGAATGCTTCGTTTCCATTGTTCCTCATAATGCTAATAGCTTCCGTTTGTTTTTGTCCGTATATTGTTATTGATGTGTCATTTTCCTTATAAATGACCATGACTAGGTATGACAGAAAATAGTAACCAATTCCAAATGATATAATTGGGTCCTAGTGATAACTCCCGTAAGGCGCACATTTTTACAGAAAAAATGCTCATTTAAAGTTCAGCTTCGGCGTGATTTGAACCCATTTATCATCATTATCATTATTATCCCATCATGAAGCACTGGCGTACTAGAAATAAAATCATATCCATACGGATTACAATTCCTTCGGAAATTTAACTTTTTACAATCATTTTTCAACTTCAACAACAATTCGTGATAAAGTCACCGCGAGGGGAGTTCATTGTACCGTTTTAAAACATCTATGCTTAGGCACCGTGAACTTGCAGATTTTACAATTTTTGTTGACATCCGGTAAGTTGGTTACTATAATGCTTCTTCATTTTCCTTCTGTCGCTCGACAAGCAAGCATTACTTTAGCTTTTAAATACAAAGACACAAAAATGGTTGGCAATAATCATCCACGGTTGTTGTTAAGGTGAATCTGTTTGCTTAAAATGAAATTATTTACAGGCAAAAGCAGTCTGGGTTCCTGTGCCAGCACTGGAGGTGCGTCCAGCCGGTCACACCCCCAGACCTTAACCACGGTAATTTCAAATGTCTTCTAAATCACCATAGGCTGCGTATTTTACGCATAATCCCGTTTGGTTCAGTATTATGCTTTATAGTGGGTTAACAGTGTCAGTATTTTTCCTATCGCCAATTATTCAGGGTGTTCGGCAGACCGTGTGCCATGATGTTAACTGGGGGTTGGTAGAACCAAGCGCAATAGATTGGCGGCTTTTTTAATCGTGAAAAGCCTTTTGGCTATTATAAGATTTATTAAAGGTTTTTTAGTTTTTTTTCCAAATTTGAACTATTTACTGCTATTATTTTTTGTGTAAAAAAAGGGTTTTGTATTTTTTTTATTGCCTCTGGCATGCTAGCCTAGACTAGATTTACATGCGATCTAGGTAAAAACTAAAACACACTTCAACAACGCATAATCTCACATGTGCAGCGAAGAATGTTTAAATTAGAATTCGAAAACGAACGAGAGATTAGTTAAATGATGCTTTCAAAACCAAAAATTGTTTCGACCTTCTGTGCTTTGCTACGATAATACCAATGTTGTTAAATATTATCCACCAATATTCCTTGGGTTTTGTAACCCCTTTGTATACCATTAATATCCAGGTTTTTGAATCGGAGTATGTGTCATCTCACTTAAGAAAAAACAACTCAGAATATCAAAAAAGTTATGGCTGTTGAGGGTTAAAAAGGTCGTCACACTAATTTCAGTTATGGTTCTATCTAGCCCCAATTACCCTATAGCACAAGTTCTACCGAATACAACATGTTACATCAAGATTAGGTGACTAAAATTTGACATTTATGCAATAAACGCTTATTTTGTTGTGTTTATGTGGCACACATGTGGCATACCGTTGGAATGGCCTATGGTTGGATAGTAAAGAAGATTTCAGTGAATTGGAAGATCTGAGTAACACTTTTTTAAATAGACTCCAACGTTGAACTCCCCTGTTGTAAATTTTCACCTTTCAACACTTTGCATGCCAATAGTTGCTGTCAACAGATGTATTCACAAAATTTTACGTCAAATCAACCGACTAAATTGCTAATTGTCCGAATGTACTTCTAAGCTTAAATTAAAGTCGTAGTTAATGAACTTTTAATGTATTTACATATTAAGTTTTAATTGTACCATATTTTGCCATATTTTAAGGTCTACTATTATTTTTACCAATAAATGAACCATGAACTATGCGTTTGCTTGCAGGGTGCTGTCGCATCCACATCCTCAACTCCGCCAGCGTCCGCATCAACCGCTTCGATGCCGGACAACGCGGCCAGCGAGGCCAAGCCTAAAACCAAAGGTAAATATTACAGCAAAATTATCATCATCATCATTTAAGCCTATTGACGACCATTGCTGGACATAGGTCTACTATTTTACTGGCCAGCTCAACCAGTTTGGTGCCAGTGGTTCTTCAGTCTTTTGGCCACTCCGACCAATATCATCTTTTGCTATCTACGAATAAATTAACAGGTGATCAAGGGGTCTACTCGTGTAATCGCGCTATCTTATGCAAGTATCATAAGATTTGGTTTTGCCTGAAAACATATCTGAAATTTCGGTTTTCGTTTTCAGAGTAGACCCCCCTGTCTCGAGGACAATATCGAATGAATGCGAGCTTATGGTTTGCAATCCATTCATCCGTTCTACTCCACCCTTTTCTGTTTGTAGCTATGTTCTACTTATTCTGACTTACCCACAACCAAGCTTGCCTGCCCACTCACTTATCTAGCTTATTTCTTTCTTGTATCTAGTCTGTGGGTGAGTGGGTAGGTAAGGCCTAGTAACTTTTGTATATTTTTTTCCTCCTTTCTGTTCTGTGTTGTATCTCTGTTGTGTCAATAAATGCATCTCTATCTCTATCTATCTCTATGTTAAGTAAATCAGTCATCTAGTACCATAACACAAGCTCTGCGTAGTTAGGGGCTAGAATATGCTGTGTGAATTGTCCAACTTTATTTATATAATAGCATGAATAAAGGACGGAAGCATTTGAAATGTGGTGGTGAAGGAGGATGGACAGGATTAGCTGGACGGAGATGGTTACTGTTAATGAGCAGGTTCTGAAAAGAGTTGGAAGAGAAAATGTTTTTTATCATTCTCCCTCTTCTGTTTTAAATGGTTTTCCCATTTAAAACATAAGAGGGAGAATCATTGGACATCTTATACGACATGAGAGCTTCATAAGTAACAGCATAGAAAAGGTATAGGAAAAGTAGAAGGAAAACGAGGAAAGGGAAGACCAAGAACTAACTATATGAATCAGATCAAGGAGAATGTCGTTGTCATGTTGTATAAATAAGTAAAAGAGATCGCATTGGAATGAGAAAAGTGAAGAAATTGCATCATTGCTCATCGACTAAGAGCTAGGGCTCCTTAAATTATAAATTTTCATATTAGTCTCAATTTTACGATATCAACTAATAAAAACACAGCAAAATATGCCAAAGATTGAGTAAGTTGCTTCTTATGTACATAGTTTCAATAGTTATCAGTTTATGGACACACGTGGCTTTGTGATCAGCGAGCAGGTAGGTACTGCGCGCTAGCACAGCTCGAAATCTCGATTTATCTGCATTACCGATAAATACGTCATTGAGTGATACTGATAACGTACCGAAGAAATTTCACAATAAATAACAACATGAAACGAAAGATAATCTAGTGAATATTTACTTAGCAGTTTTCTAACGTGCTTAGTACTTTCTGTTCAACAGGATCTGTCAGTTCAATGCTCACACATACTGGCAGGGACGAGTGAAATTTCACTCGTCCCTGCATACTGGCATAAGTTTATACAATATGGCGACGAATTGATGATGTCGGGTCGGACGCCATATTGAAATCCATTTAACATTTCAATATGGCGTCTATAAATTCGATCATAATGAACACACATCTTTCTGAAGACAAATCTAACGACATAACATAGTAAAAAAAATTCACTTCTCTTGCTCAAAAAGTGTGTCAATATAGCGTAGCTTAGCGGGCGTAAAATTCGTTTTTAAGGTCGAGGGTTATAAAGTAATTACTCTTTTTACTTTTTGACACAACAAGTTGCTGGATAACATAACATAACATAACATCTAACATAATCAACGCGAAATCTCTGGAATTTTTGTTTACTACAAATTTAACTGAAGATGAACTTGAGTTATTTAATTAAAAATGATCAGCAATCGAAAATTAATTTGTATAATATGCAAATGGGACAGAATGGCAAAGAAATAATCAATATGATTGTAACTGTTGTGGTCGACTCGAAATCACGTGAAATATGGTAGGTATCTAAAGACTAACAACAAATTCGTGAAGTAGAGAAGTAAAATTGGCGTGGAATATTTGCTGAAGGTAAGTTTTAATTGTTCTATTCTCACAGTTCTCACACTCGAAGTTGAAAAGTACCGTTTTTCATGCGGGACAAAACCACCCATTATAACTCGGTCTTGTCATCCTACCTCGCTTCTTTCGTAAAATATACTATTATTGGGTAATGAATATAGGCATATGGTACAATTGAGGGCTGACTACCCCAAAAGTATAATCCTGTGTAACGGAGGAGGTTCATATACTTATTTATATTGTTTCTTGTTGTAGCATCATCATCCGCAGAAGAATGCGCGAGCGGCGGCGCTGCAGCGTCCGGCGCAAGCGCAGCCAGCAGCCTCGTAAACGCGGCTGAAGAATCTTCCTCAGAAGAGGGCGAAGTTGGCCGTTTACAAGCCTTGCTCGAAGCTCGCGGCTTGCCACCACATCTACTGGGCGCCCTCGGTCCACGTATGCAGCATTTACTGCACCGGACTGTCACTGCTAACTCAGGTGGGTAGTCTATAATTGTTTGTATCATTGTATCTTCAAAGAAATGTTTTACAACTTTAGTAAATTCTTTTGAAATCTATCTTTAAACACGCAGAACACGGATAACGAGTAATACACGTAAACGTAATAGTTTGCTTTCTATGGAATTGTGTCAAGCTTGACCTGTTCATGGTCCTTCAATCTAGTTCTAGTTACTTTTCGAACATAAAGAGAAAGAAACGATTTTCTAACTCGCTTCCCCTCACCAAAATACATAAACGTTATGCACAGTGCTTAGAACGTTTACGTAGGAACTCAATTTTTTTTGCGAATGTGAACGTAATTCCGCCTCTGTGTGCATCTTGTGCCAATTTTTTTATGACAATCGATTTTGTTGAAGTTGTAATCGTTTTTTTTTTATCAGCCTATTTCGTCCCACTGCTGGGCGTTTTTATTATTATTGCTAAAATGTTTGTATTATTTTACTCAGGCGTCTAAATGACTTTTTGGAATCAAATTATTCAATAGAATTAAATAGTATTTTTTTTTTAATTGTTTTATTTGCTACTTACTTTCTGCCCGCGGTATAACACGCGTTTTTCGTTATAAAAAGTTAGACAGATTTGAGTTACTGTGGTAAACTATAATTTCTATGCTATTCAATACTTTTTAATAGAAAAAACATCTAGAATAATCTTCGTTACAATACTGTGTTGGCTTGATAAAGATTAAAATCGAAACTTTCGTAAGCCCCCATATTTTTCGTGTCAACAGGTTCGCATCTCTTATCTGTTAAAAGTAACTGTGTCTGAAGTACCTAATTCTGACATTCAATCTTCATTTACGCATCTGTCAACAATTAGGGAAATAGTCGTCCACAATAGTATTTTTATCTTTTAAATAAAGATTTTACTAGTCTAGGAACAGAGGACTTGTCATGACGAACCAAACGAGCCCTAACGCAATGGGGTTGCGTCGTGTTATTTCATCCTTAGATCTTGCTATGTCTCTTCAATATTGCATGGTCGTCCGATTAACATGCTGGCCAAATTTCATCTAAATCGGAAATTGGATCAAATTTAACTCGTGGTTACTAAATAAAATCTTGTAAATATAGACGCACAAAATGTGAATGGAACTTGATTTCAATGTTTGTTTTTCAGCTGCATCTAAAGCCGCACAACTCCTAGCCGGGTTGCAAGCCACCGGCGACGAAGGCCAGCAGCTCCAAGCCGTCATAGAGATGTGCCAGCTCCTAGTGATGGGAAATGAAGACACTCTCGCCGGCTTCCCCGTCCGGCAAGTTGTTCCCGCACTAGTCAACTTGCTCGCCGCCGAACATAACTTTGATATGGTAAGTGGCAGTGTATTATGCATTGATAAGGGCCCTTGATAAGGAATAATGAAACAAGTGTGTTGTGTCATGTAATGCTTGCTATACTTATAAACCAGCAAAACTCGATGTAGGATGTTTGTAAACAAACCATGACACAAAATACTTAAACTCGCTTGGCGTCAAGTTTCAGATATAATTGTAAACAATATTTATTGAAGGAAAGATCTCAAACCGACTAGTAATTTAAATTGTGTATAAAAAGACTGCAGCAGAGTGAATTTTAGGTTAAGTAAAGGCGTTTTGTTTACAAACATTCTACTTCGAGTTTGGCTGGTGTGTATTGTGTTGAATGTGAGTCGGTTTATTTACAATTCAAGTATGCGTTTAGCGTCATAGCTATTGGAAAATTACTATGTAAATAAAGGCAATTGCAGCTGTCCTTTGTTCATGCATATAATACTTAATCCTTTGCCTCAAAAGTAGAACGAAATTGCCATCTAAATTGATAACAAGAACTTACTAGGGCCATTAATACAGAGTTGTATGAGATATCATTCGGTTTTATTCAGGTCACCTGTTGCTTGCTACTTGGGGCAAAATTCTTAACAACTTTTTATTTAAGAAATTCATGGAAATAGACATTAATGAAAGCTTATTATTATAACTTTTTGTTTTATTTTTGTTTCGATATCGATGTACTATGGTCTCATTCTAGGCTGAGTTGCCTAGAGCACTGCCGATTTTTTACCGGACATTAGTTATCATCATCACCGCTGAACCAACGCTTACTCGGTCGAGCGCGAGCCTGATCCAGTCTTCCGGCCACCGGGACTAGAAATTTGAAATTCAATACTTAGATACCATCTTTCTTTTACAGATGAACCACGCATGCCGTGCTCTCACCTACATGCTGGAGGCATTACCCCGCAGTAGCGGCGCGGTGGCGCTCGCCGTGCCAGCATTCCTGGACAAGCTACAGGCTATCACGTGCATGGACGTGGCAGAACAGAGTCTCACAGCGTTAGATATGTTGTCTCGCCGACACTCGAAGGCGATCCTTCAGGCTGTAAGTATGATGAAGCCATTCCATGCTCTCATATACATGCTAGGTGAGAGGCAGTAGCGGCGCGCTGGCGATCGCCGTCCCAGCTTTCCAGGCTATCACGTGCATAGACGACGCGGAACAGAGTCTCATAGCCCTGGATATGTTGTCTCGCCGACACTCGAAGGCGATCCTTCAGGCTGTTGTTATGGTAAACCCATGCCATGCTCTCATCAAGTAGGTGAGAGCTAATGTAATCGGTCTACACTTTTTAGCGACAGAGCCCTCAAGCTTCCTGTTCCTGGGGTCTCATTTCCACATGTTTGATTAGTAAAATCTCATTGCATGCGTTTTGCCAGATAATAGTAGCCTATGTTATTAGTCCACCAGATCTAGAATCACATTCATGCAAAATTTTAACCCAATCCATCCCGAAGATTCGGATTCGGTGTTCGTGATTTTTCCCCAGTTAAATTATACAACATGATAGCCCAGTTTAGTTTCAGACTTAAGACTAATATTCTGGTGCTAAGGAACAAATCATTTTGCTTACAGCGTGGCGTATCCGCATGCCTGATGTACCTGGATTTCTTCTCAATAAACGCGCAACGTGCCGCGCTGTCGATCACGGCCAACTGCTGCCAGAATCTCACTCCAGACGAGTTCCATCTCGTCAGGGATTCTCTGCAGCTTCTTGCTAATAGGTAAGCTATTATGTGCCTTACATTTAGAAATACAGTTTTGATTTTGTGCATGATTACAAATGCACGAGGAATTTCTCCGCAAAAAGAAATATTTGCACATAGAATTTAAAGATAGAAAGTAAAACCACAATTTCTTCCTCGACAAAACTCGTTGTCTACGAGATAAGTGCCAATCGCGTTGTCTAAGCAAGTCAATAAGTAGATTTTGGATATAGGATTTTTCTCGATCTTGAACCCATGCTATCCAATCATAAGTATGACCACTATGTTGCAGACTGACCCAACAAGACAAGAAGTCAGTGGAATGCGTGTGCCTCGCGTTCTCGCGTCTAGTCGATAGTTTCCAGCACGACCCGGCGCGTCTGCAAGAGATCGCTACCCCGGAGTTGCTCACTAACTTACAGCAATTGGTGAGTAGAATGTCTCTTGAAAATCTGATAAGACAACCTAAGTGTTTGGTTGCACTGCTGCTGTCAAACGTTAACGTTGAAGTGAGTATATGAAGAAAAATACTGTCTTAATATCATTATTTACTTTTTTCTTTTCTTTGGGGCTTTGAGGCTAGACATTTTCTAGAAAAACTAGTTTTAAAATTTTGTTTAGAAACTAGTAATTTTAGAAGACGTTTAACCATTTTAGGTAGCGTTCCTAAAATAATTTTCAGACAAGTTTTAATTTGTGATAAAGATATCAATAGCTGAAAAGTACCCCGAGATGATTCGAGAAGAGTTCTGGGTGGCGGCCGTCTACTCGTCTTAGTAGCAATTCTAGCCTACCACGATCTGACAACTCTACTTTTTTCCGTACAGCTCGTGGTCCAACCGCCCCTCATATCCGGCGGTACTTTCATCACGGTACTCCGCCTGCTTTGGGTGATGTGCGCCGCTTGTCCGCAACTCGCCTTAGCGCTGCACCAGCGTTCCATCGCGGACACACTGCTGTGTCTGCTCACTGGGTCTACACTGCATCAGGAGGTGAGGAAATGAAGTCTCACTCCATCAAGTCACACTTAATCGTGTGAATTGTCCTGCATTATTATTATTTATTGGTTCTTAATTATATTATTTAAATTGTGCATCAAAAGAAACAAATTTTTACTACTTTTACTTAGTTTACTAGATGTCGCTGCAAATTACAGTAATAAAAGTCTCTCCTAATAGGATACGAGAGAATATTATTTTTGAACACAAATAAAACTTTGGTATCCAAAGTGATCACTACATAAGTGACCTTATTAATTGCATTAATTTTCCAGTCTCCTCTGACTGTAACATGTACAACCGACTACAAAAACACACAACATTTTAAAATATTTATTTAGACGTATACGGTGTGGATTGAAATTGACTATGCTACTAGTTAGCATAAGCCCAGCAAGTTAGCATAAACCTAGCTCGTATGGCGGAGGCCTATGTCCGACAGTGGACGGGTATGGGCTGATATGATGAACCAATAGCTAGGTTTTTAGTATCGTAAAACCACAAAAACGCCGCCACTACAAAACCAGTAAATAAGCACCTGTATAACCTGTACAACTCTCCCACAGCAAGTGGAACTCATCCCGCGCCTACCCCAAGAACTGTACGAGATAACCTGCCTCATCGGAGAACTGATGCCTCGCCTGCCGACCGACGGTATCTTTGCGGTCGACGCGCATCTCGACCGGCCTTGGTCGGCTGTAGCAGAGCGCGCCGCTTCGCAGTGGCAGTGGAGGGATGATCGAGGTACTTTCTTATTATTATCTTTACTATAGCTGAACAGGACCTCGAAATGGTTAGAGAAAAGGGTTCACGGTGGCGGCCGTCTGCTCAACTTGGCATGACCACTGCCATAACCCCTGATGACATAAAACTAGCCCTGCTTACACTGCTGGGCTAGATGTTGATTGTCCAGCTGTATCAAAAATGTATTATTTCAGAATAATTATTTTAGGTCTAAATGGGGAAAACGGTTCGTTGGTGTTCATTGTATTATAGTTATTGGTTAAATAGATTAGATTATTTGTTTTGTCCAGCTTTTTCTGGTTTTGTTAGCCATTTTTTGTGGGTTCAACATGCACAGAGTTATTTTCGTTTCATCTACTAAAGGTTACACAACACTAAGTCCCTACTTGCCACTGAGTGTTATTTATTTTGCTTTTTATAATAATTTGTTAATTAGCCAGGAATAATCTTGAACGGTTAGTGACCAACATAACAATTCATGTAAAAATTTTAGGCAGGCACGTTTTTATCAGTGACACATTTCTCAGGTGTATGGCGTTCTTACTCATGGGTTGAATGTCGTGCCCTAGAAGCGGCGGTGGTCGCGGGCGAGGAGGAAGTGTGCTTCAATACGCTGGGCCGGTCCTACACCGTGGACCTGACGGCCATGCAGCAGCTGAACGACCACACGGGCACCGCACGCGCCGTGCAGCGCATCGCGCCGCCACCGCAAGCCGCCGATCATGCCAACGCCAACGCTGCGCCTACCGGTAAGGACTGACGGGAGCGCAAAACTCGGGCCGGCCCTCGCCGTAGACCATGTCTCTCATTGAGGCAAACGAGTCCGTCTACAGCTACGCTGCTGTTGAAACGCAGCTGTCAACCCAACGAGCACAACTGTTCAAAAGTTGGACTATTTATAGGGTGATTTGGCAGGGAGATGTTTCTGCACGATGGAATTGCATCTGGCATAGTATTATCAATCGAACGCTCTTAGTTAGTTCGCCTTTCTAGAGGGTTCTGCACAATGCATTCTCCTGCCAGATGTCAGCGTAATAAGTCTGTCTGTGTAGTTCAAATAGATTTTTGCGTTATTCGCAATACACCCAATTAATTCGGATTTGGGTTTGTAGCATGGTCGCTGATATCGCAAAATTGCGCATGTAATCACGTTATCTATGACGTCATACAGGACATTGCTGTCGCGCTCACAGTTTTTTTTTTTTTTTTTTTTTTTTTCTTTTTGTATGCTGCTACTTGGCTATCTGATTTTTATGTCAATAATCCAGGGTGCTGTCTGATTTTATCTGTACTGTGTCATAGAGAGAGCGTAGTCCAGTGAGTCAGCTCTCGTTCTTGTCTGAGTATCTAGTTGCCAGGTCAGGGATACTATGTCTTTTCAGCCTGGAGAATTTGATGCTGCCAGGTCCTTGAAGAGTGGCGGCGAGTTGGTTTCTGTGTCCATCGAGTCTTAGTTGGTATTTTTTGCCGAAGTTCTCTATCTCTTGTTTGACTGTAGGCATTTTGATGTCCATGTACATATGATTGTTGCTCACATGTGGGGCTACATTGAGCATATTTCGGATGGTTTTGCTTTGGAATCTCTCAAGAATCTCGATGTTGCTATTACTAGCTGATCCCCAGAGTTGAATCCCATAGGTCCAGATGGGCTTTATAATGCTTTTGTAGACTGATAATTTACTAGTCTCAGAGAGTTGGGATTTGCGTCCGATCAGCCAGTACATACTTCGGATTGTGTGGTCCAGTTGTTTACGTTTAGTCCAAATGTGCTTTTGCCATGTCAATCGGCGGTCCAGATGTATCCCCAGATATTTGGAACTATCGGATTGTGGGACTGGGTTATTATAGAGAGTAACGGGCGGGCAGGTTTCTCGTCTGAGCGTATACGTAACTTGCACAGACTTATCTGTATTGGCCTTTATTCGCCACTTGTTAAGCCATTCCTCGACCTTTGTAAGGTGCTTCTGTAGGTTGTGCGATGCAACTTTTGGATCATCGTGGACTGAGAGCAGGGCGGTGTCATCCGCGTAAGTTGCCGTTGTGGTTGTGTTGTCTGAGGTCGGCAGGTCTGCTGTGAATATGAGGTATAGTACTGGTCCTAGGATGCTGCCTTGCGGCACTCCTGATTCTATTTTGTGCATTTTAGATTGTTCTTCGTTACATTTCACTTCAAAGCATCTATTTTCCAAGTAGGACTTGATAAGGAGGAAGTAGGAGTGTGGTAGCATTTGCTTTATTTTGTACAGGAGCCCAGTGTGCCATACACACACAGTAACACAGTAATAAACACGCGCTCACAGTAATGCAGAATGCTTGTGAGCGCTATAATGTCGATTTTAGCGTAATTCGGAACACACCGCTTGATTCCAGACCCCCGCATCGCAATGGTGCGCAGCAACCCCTCCCTCGTCCGCGCCTTACTCGCCGTACTACATGAGGTTTACTGGAGCTCGGCCGGGCCAGCGGTTCGCTCGCAAGCCCTCAAGGCGATCTTGCGCTGCGTTTACTACGCAGACGCCTCGCTGCTCAGAGTTGTGCTCAAGATGCAGGTAAGAATTGAAGTTTGCCCTAAAATTGCAGAATTGTTATTATTATTGGATGGTGGATGGAGGTAAACGAAATCTCTTACCTACATAACCAACCATTTATGAGGTTTGCGTGAGGGACCCACAATTCGATTACCTCAGCTGCTGTTATACATTTATCGAGTTCAACAAATTAAGGTTTTCACACTGTCTACAGGTGATATCATCCCACATCGCCGGTATGATGGCCTCGAGCGATCTCCGAATCGCAGTGGGCTCGCTTCAACTAGCTGAGATACTAATGCAGCGGCTGCCTGAAGAAATGGCGGTGCAGTTCCGACGCGAGGGAGTGTTGCATCAAGTGGCTCAGTTGGCAGAGCCGCCGCCGCCGCACACTGCTACCACTAGTAAAGTGAAGGTGAGTACTTGGTTCTTTTAGTCTTGGGAAGTCTTATGCTCCAGCTTAATTCGATGAAAGATTTTTTTTGTTTAGCTCAGGACCTTAGGGAGAGACACAAGGTTTTACAGGTTGGCGTCGGGTTGTAGATGATGCTGTTTGCGATATGCATCCACATTGTGATTAAAGCTATACAGAATCGGAACATAGCTGAATGCATAGCATTAATAATTTTCCTATTTTGTTCTAGTCACCAAGCGCGACAAGCGTTCGCTCGAGCGACGGATCCCCTCCCGCGTCGACCTCAGCCACGTCCATAGACCATCACAACTTGGCTCTGGCATTCTCCGCCTCAGGTTCCTTCGTCGCTACCACTCTTCGTAAGTACTTTACCTTTAATAATGAAAGTCATTTTAGCCTACATTGACTACTAACTCAAGAGCAACTAGTAGTATGCTAGCGTTCAGTAGCTCAAGCTGCAATAGCGTTTTAGTGGCACGACACTGGTAGTTCATGCAGCAAAACAAAAGCTAAACGGTCAATCACACGATAGTAAATGTACGGACAGCCGTGTTGGACACAGGTTTTATTTACGTGATAGTAGCTAGGGTGCAGTCAGCAATAGACAGGTTTGCAGCCTTACCCAACACCTGCATTGCTTTGTATGTGCCCTGATGTGTTTTTTGCTTACAGCTGTTGGCATGGAAACGGGCACGGCTGAACCTGGCCCGGCTTCTGCGTCTACTCATCCACAGTTACCAACTTCAACCACAGTACACAGGTAAATACGCTTTATCCTTTTATGCCACTCCTACTTGCTTGTCTAAGAGCAATCAAATTAACCCTTTGCATAATGTAAAAAACTATTTGTTCGATTCCGTCCTGTCCGATCTCTGAAAGGACATGCCATCCGGAGAACGAAGCGAGTCGCACACCCTCACGCAGTGTGGTGCGCTGCTCTTTAACATTACAAGACATTTAACGTACACCTCTGCGGTTCCGTTTCATATACAGCATACCTGATTTTTCAGGTCTGGCAGTCCCCTTCAACTGGCAGAGATGCTGAAACGCAAACGCGCAGTAAAACGTTCCGGCGGCGGCGGCACGCGGCACGGGCGCCGGCGCGACGACCCGCCGCCGCACACACCGCCCGCACACGCGCCGCATACCGCGCACCCTGCGCATCTAGCGCACCACCCCCAACCGCAGAGTTAGTATCCACCACATGTTATTATTATAATAATAATATTATTATTATTATAATAATGCTGGACAATTCACACAGCGTTATCTAGCCCCAAGCTAAGCAGAGCTTGTGTTATGGGTACCAGATAACTGATATACATAATACAATACAATACCAAGATAGATATTTTTTATTATACATAGAAAACGACCAGAACACCCTGAACAAAAAATGTCTGCAGATCGTACACACATTTATCCCAGTTATTGGTGCCAGTCTCTCACTAGAGGAGAGGTAACGCATTGTGTGCAGCGTGTTGATTATGATAAAAACCCATTATTTGGGGTGGCCGGTTCAGTAGTGTAAGTATGTGTGCTGTGCTGATAGGTACATAAGTGATACTATTAATGTTGGAGCAATATTTTTATCTACCTGGATTTCTTTTTGTATACAAAGGGGTTACATACAAAACCCAAGGAATTCTGGAATAAAATATTTAACGACATCGGTAATATTGAAGCAAAGCATTGAAAATTTTTTTGGTTTTGAAAGCTTTCATTCATCATTTAATTGTTCTCTCGTTCTTTTTCCAACTCTAATTTAAACATTTTTCGCTGCACATGTGAGATTATGCGTTTTTAAAGTTTTTGTTTTAGTTTTTAGTAATAACTTTACTGTTGTTACCTTGTTGTTTTCTGTTATTGTTATCAGTTTTTAAAGTTTTCTTAACTCTTTTAAAGTTAAAATATCTTGGGTTCTTAATCGGCGTATAGACACATTTACATAGGCAGTCTTCAATTTTTTAAACAACATTGACAATACAAGGGAAAAGTCCACTCCACCATTCTTAACACAATACCTGTTCCAGGTTCGGGCACAGCCACCACAGCCGCGCGCTCCGCGTCCCGCGTCGGCGGTACGTCCAAGACATCTTCATTCCTCTCGTCGCTGAACCCCTCGCGCTGGGGACGCAGCCCGCACGCGCACAAAGACACGGGGCTGCTGGCCTCGCCTCACTCCGCGACCAACCTTACTGTGCAGAACAAGTTAGTACAACTCCAAACTCCAGACTAAACCGTTGTGAAATATTTGTTAACAAACTGCCCATACTTAACCTAATATTTAATCCGTTTTTTCAATTGCCGTGTATTTTCTAAACACAATTTACATTCCTTCTTGATGTTAGATCTTCCGTTCAATAAATATTGCTTACAAATGTATCTGCTACTCGTCGCCATACACGTGATAGATTTTCTGTTGTGGTATGTTTACAAACAGTTCAAATTGAATTTGACTGAAGTATGGATTACATTTAACGAAAATTCGGGTCGGATGTATCACGGACGTAGCCGCAGTGGAGTAAGTGAAACGTCTTGTGCGTGGTAGAGAAGAGTAAAAGGCTCGCTTTGCTGCTGCACTGTAACAAATTTTGAGCTCTGTCAGACGTGAACAGTCTCAAAACGATCGATATACCTACTGCTGAGTTATTATTAAATAAACACAGCGCGCTATATGCTGAATTAGTTAAGAATGCGTCGTGCAGAGCGCGAGTAGGATCTTCGACCCCGCGCTCAGATTTAATCGTAAAGAGGTCCGAGTGAACGGAATAAAGCGTGGCAACGAGACGCACATACATTATCTGTCGGCCTGATGAATTTTGAAGTCAACCAATCAACAACAATAACATTTTACTAATGGTTTAATTTTTTTTAGAGAGAAAGTCCGCGAATGGATTCAATGGAGCGCGGCGCGTCTACAACGCGAATGGGGCGTCTTGGGCGGAGGCGGCGGTGCTTTAGAACAGCTGGCTGCTATGGCCGCCGCCTTGCCGCATCAGAACCAACGCCGTGCGGCCTTGCAGCAGCTACGAGATACCTTGATACACCATGATGTGTCACCTTTCGAAGTTAGTTGCATACTAAACAAGTTGACCAAGTCACAAGTTCTTCCTGTGGCTCAGCAACCCAAAGAGTAGAGTATATTCCCCTCCTGCATAAGATATAATCCAGGCTATCGATTCTGAGCATTCTTACGACAGCTAGGCTGATTTGACATTACCTGTAAACTACACGTTCATGGCTCACGTCGCAGTTGTCCTCCGCCAGCGCCGTGAGGCTGGAAAATGAATGCGTTAACTAAGCACCTTCATATAATGCAATATTAATTTATTTCCCAGGTGAACCATTCAGGCGTACTAGGCGCTCTTCTCCAGTACATGACGGGAGAGAGCGAGATAGAAACAGAAGGAGAGAAGAAAGAAGACGAGAGCTTAGCTCGAAGTTCGAGCGAGATGGTTGCCGCTTGCGAAGAGCGACTTAGACTGTTTCTGCACGTTTTCGCGGATATGCCTCAGACAAATGAGTAAGTTACAGTTGCCAATGATTCGTTTGACTGAGAAAAAAGTGAAAATGATAACACCTAACTTGTTTAACATTGAGTCCACCATTGTGATGAGTACTTGTATTTCAATAAATAGGTATTTTAATTCCATATAACATTGGTGTGTTCACAGTGAGTGGAGTGAAACGAGCGCGGAAGCCCTAGGCTTCGGCGTGGTGGGCAGCGGCGCGCTCGCCGCCCTAGTGGGCAAAGTGAACGCGTGCGTGTCTCACCTGGAACAGTTCCCGGTGCGGGTTCATGACTTGCCCGCGCGCCCTGCCACCTCTGCGCTCAAGTTCTTTAACACGCACCAGCTCATGGTAACTACCTATCTATATCTTTTTAGGGTACCTGTATAGGAGAAATAATCTAAGGATTATTAAGTTACCCGTCTGCTGGCCGTTTATGTCGCATACTTTAATTTAGCAAATAATCAAAACGTTTAGGGCACTTCCCAGTGACCTGCAGTCATTGGGAAGTACCCCAGAAATCCGATGCACATAAAAAAACATTTGTTTTTACGGGAGTACTAGTGCGCAAGGTACTAAAATTTGTCCGGTTTTATTGAACAAAAAAACTAGGAATATTTTTCTATGAAATCTAATTTCTGTTGCAGTGTGATCTCAAACGTCATCCGACTTGCACCAACCTGAAGCAATGGAAAGGCGGTGTTGTTCGGATAGACCCCCTAGCTTTAGTTCAAGCCATTGAAAGGTATCTAGCCGCCCGTGGGTACGCAAACGGACGGAACCGCGAGGGCTCTGCTAGCGGGCCACACTCGGACGACGAAAACGCGTCGGACGACGACGGCGAAGATTCACTCGCCTCGCCGCCTCACCAAAACACCACAGAGTAAGATTACACAGCAAACTACATTCCTAAACCCAAACAATCACCCAATAGTATAGCAGTCATCTAGTACCTGCCCATAAAACAAGCTCTGCTTAGCTTGGAGCTAGATAATGTTGTGTGAATTATACAGAATGATTTATCTCTCTGTCTCTCTCTCTCACTTTCCAGCTAGTTATCCCATATGATTTTCTCCACTTCACTGTATCCTCGTCGTCGTCTTCGGAAACTTGACACCTTATGTCCTTTAATATTTTTTTTATCCGGTGATCGGAGTGCTGGCTTTTACTTCGGTCAACAAATTAGCATTGCCATTCAACGTGGCAATGCTGCCAGCATTCTGGGCACTCTGCGTTCTGGTGACGGCTTAAATTTTTAGAAAATAGATTAAAGTGTAAATATTAGGTGTAATATTTTATTCTGTTGTTGTAATTTTCTTAATAAAACTTCTATGAAATAATTGTTTTTTTCAGAGCCGAACACAAATTAGAGTTTCTGATCGGAGACACAGTTCTGCCTTACAACATGACCGTCTACCAGGCAGTCAGACAGTTCGGCGAACAAAACGACGCAGATACCGATACGGAGACTCCATTAGGTATGTTTCACAGCTTTGTTTACTTTGATCTAGCATCAGATAGATAGATAATACTTTTATTCATCACCTTAAAAAAACAGATTCTAATAAATTAAACATGTTATAGAAGAACAGCAATGGATTTGCCCGCTTAACGCTTAAAGCGATTTCTTCCAGGCAACCAGAATAGTTCAGTATCAAAGTTGTTTTTGAACAGAAATTTATTCGGCTATGAAAAAGGGTAAACCTTCATGATCTGTACGAAAAGATTCGCGCTAAATGTCGTATGTGATTTTTTTAAAAAAAACGTCAAGTGCTAGTCTGACTTGCGCACTGAGGGTTCCGTAGAATTATAAAACCTTGTTTCTTGCCAAATACCATGATTCTAGCTAGCTCAACGGGAAGTACGTACCTTATAGGTATTAGTCCCTTGCGAGAGTAAAAAAATTAAAATAAACTATAAATTTAGGGTTGTCGGATTAGATAGATTGTAAAATTTTGAGAAGGTTTTTCTAACTTTTTGAAGAGTCGATCGTAAAATGATTAAGAAAATGAAAAGATGAATACATCATAACTGTTTTATTTCAGCAAACGCCGGTATCTGGGTGCAAACACACACGATATACTATCGTGCGGTAGAAGCGACGGAGCCGCCGCGTCCGGAAGCCACCGCCTCTCGTAAAGGCAAGGGGCAGCCCTCCAAGATCTCATCTAGGCGTAAACCTGATCTCTTATGGAATGGTAAGCAGCCTCGCCTCATCATTCGCAGCCGGAATTTACCCACTCCTGGGTAATAAGTAATAAGTTTTCTGAAGTGTGTGTCATCCATTTACTACAGTGCTGCTACCTGTATCCGTCGAGGTCTTGCAACAATACGAAATAAATTTATTTGGGTTTAAAATATCAAAATAATTAATTGTTAGATTCCAACTCGTTCTATGCCATGGTGTATAGGATAATATGTCGTGTACATATTTGGGACTGTGTGTTTAAGAGATCTTATAGGAACTTTAAAAAATCCTCAATATATGTACATCACATTAGAAAGCTGTTGAAAGCACCTCTTGAAACTTGCCACTGGTCGATATGCTAGTAAAACAATTCTACCTGTATTTTGTTAGGTCTTGTTTTTGAAGACAATATGACCAAATGATATAGTCTTAGATATTTAATGTTCTAAATAAATACAAATATAAATAAAAATAAAATAAATTACTGACAAGTAAATCCCATACCTTGTTGTTCCAGATGGGCTGATCCCTTCCCGCGAGTCGCCTCTAGTCGTAATGGTGCGCGCGCCGCTGCAGGCCGCGTCCGCTACCGAAGTGAAGGACGCGTCGCTGCCGGCACTGGCCCTCCTGCGCGCATTGCACGCTCTCTCGCGGCATTGGCACACGCTATACCGCGCCGCCTGCCTGCCCGACCACCGTCCGCTCGTGCCAAACGCTGAATTTATCAATGCCAAGGTAACTACATCACGGGCAGAGGTTGTATCAGGGACGCAGCTGCAGTGTAGTTCGTGAAACGTCTACATTGCAGCTGCGTACGTGCTTGTGAGCAGCACAGCACACAGTCCCCCACGCGCAGTGAAAGTGTACGCCACTGAGCTCCATTATACAAGTACGCTGGAGGTCATATTATTGATAACAGATCGAGGCATACGATTGTCTGTTGTTTTGGTACACCTCAAACAATTAGAATTTTATACCAGAGACGGTCGAGCGGGACGCTTTGAATAGGCACAATGATGATGATGATGAATATACATCTCAGGGGTTGCGCACACAACAATCGACAAATTTGACAAACGCGACAATTCCCGTTAAAACCAATGTTTTGATCAAAGTTCTGCTGGGTAATCATTAAATAAACATTGCACGCTAAATGTATCTTTGTTTTAAATAGTGTTTTTGTTACAGCTTGCTGCCAAAGCCAATAGACAATTGCAAGATCCACTTGTGATTATGACTGGAAACTTACCACCGTGGTTGAAGAAAGTAGCCTACTCATGGTGAGTTCCATCATCATAGGTACCGATATTATAACTAACTTATTAATATAACTTATTTCTGCCATTACGGTTTCATGAATTCCTTAAAAACCCTAATGGAATCATTTCTGCCCCCAGTCCATTCGTCTTCCCATTCGAATGCCGCCACCTTCTTTTCTACGTGCTATCATTCGACCGCGACCGCGCCCTCCAGCGATTGGTCGAAGCGGGAGGGGAAAGGGGCGGTACCGCGGGAGGTACCGCCACCGGCGCCGCCGAAGAAAGGGTCGCTCCACGGCTAGACCGTCGTAAGAGGACGGTCCAGAGGCACAATGTGTTGCGCCAAGCGGAACATGTGATGCACGAGTTCGCGCATACCAAGGCACTGCTCGAAATACAGTACGAGAATGAGGTGGGAACCGGATTGGGACCTACGCTCGAGTTCTACGCGCTCGTATCACAGGTACTGTACATTTATCTACTATATTCTGTCCTGAGGCTATGCAGAGAAAGAGAGAGTCGCCTCCTGACTCGTCTGTCGTAAGAGTACGGTTCGGTATGAACTGCGGGACTGGTGGGGATTGCTGGTTTTTCACTAGCTATATGGATAGCCACAGATTCATATCAAATATAATGATTTGAGATAGCTTTTACCACCTGTTTATGGTTCGTGAATCTTTAGTTTAAACTTAAATCGCTAGTGAAAATTTTACTCACCAACTTGAATTCCTTTTTTTCCTCGTGTACAAAAATTATTGAGAAGAGCTTAGGCAAAAAGCAGTCGGGAAAATTTTAGTTTTAGTACATAAAACAAAAAAATAAGTTAAAATTCAATATTTGTAGTATATTTTTTTAACATCATGAAAATTAGGCGCAATGTTATTGCGTCATACGGCTGGGTAGGTAAACTAAAAAGTTTCAACAGTCATCCATTAGCAACATCAGAGTATTTGCTTCGGCGCCTACACAGCCAACTGACGTCATAATCACAGAGCAATATGGCGTCCACTGCGTTCAGCGTTTTCGTCAAACTACGCGTGAAACTGTAAATTAAATGCATTTTTATGGCACTTATCGATTGAATAAAAATTATGTATTTTTTGGTTTATTAGCACTATAGAATCTAATTGAGACACTTCAATAATGGGTGTAATACCATAATGTAAATGTTTACAGGAACTGCAACGCGCCGACCTTGACCTATGGCACGGCAGCGAAAACTTCAAACAGAAGCCAACATCTTTCGGAGGCGAGATAGTGAAGAGCCAACCGCCTGCTGTCACGGATCTCGCCTCGTCAGTGCGCGACACGCTCAGTCTCGACGACGAGCGCGCGCCGCCGGAACCATCCGAACTAGAGAAGGTAACCAAGACAGCCCAGCTAGACTCTAGCTAGACCTATGCCACACTGTGAGAGCCATGATTTTCCAGTGGTCTTCCCAAATCACTTATCATATGTTTTCTTTCTTCAGGAAACGTCAATACCATCGCCAGCGCCCGACGCAACCTACGTGACGTGGCCTTGCGGTTTGTTCCCGCAAGCCGTGGGCCGTAACGTCAGAGCCTCTCACCTCTCACGGGTCAAAGCCAAATTCAGGTTCCTCGGGAAATTCATGGCCAAAGCTGTTATGGACTCAAGAATGGTATGAATGGATAAGTTTTCATTTTTCTTTATTACGAGAGCTGCAATTGAAGTGTGCATAACAGGGTCAATGAAGCTTCAGCGATGCGACTCGTCGGGGCGTGTCGCTGCTCTACAGGTGCTGTTAGATCACCGAATGCGTCGGTGGCACTCGATATGTTAATTTGTGTGTCCTGTACAGGTGGACATCCCCCTATCTGTGTCTATGTACCGCTGGCTGATCAGCGAGCAGCGCTGGCTGTGCCTCAGCGACGTGCGGCACGTGGCTCCCGAGCTGTGGCGCTCGCTGTGTCGCCTGCGCCGCGTCGCCGAGCGCGCGCGTGCTATCGCCCTCGACACTAGACATACGCAGGACCAAAAGTCTCAGATGGTGAGTGTATTCATGAACCGCTGGCACTCATGGCACGCGAAGCGAAACGCGCAGTGCTTATGACCAAATAACCACAATATGCAAGATCCTTCACGGAATAATTGACCCTTCGGATTTGAGCCGTGACGAAGTGTAATTTTGAGACGCGACTTTATTGACAACGTTCGTTGTGCGCTCACAGTAATTTGGAACGCGTGTCAGCGCGATCGTTTTGAGCGTACCCAAAATTTGATATTGTAATGACATCGACACCGCGACTCGTGAGCGCGCTCATTCGTGTTTGAAATTAATGATAGCACTCAACTGTCAATAACGTGTTATTTAATTTGGATGGCAAAATGTCGTTGTCATCGCTATCAACCCAATCGTTTTCGGAATGCACCTCTAGAAGAAACTTCTCAGGGAAAAGAGTACCTAACCAATCGTTAAAATTGCAGATAACAACCCTAGAACTGGACGGGTGTCCGATCGAGGAGCTAGGCCTAGACTTCATCCTGCCAGGCGACGGCTGCACCGAGCTACGGCGCGGCGGCCGCGACCTGCCAGTCACGGCGCATAACCTTCACAACTACATCGACCTCGTTACGCACTGGCTGCTCTATGAAGGTAACCTACCAACTAGTAGATATGCTTTATTCTGCCGCCAAGCAAACTTTTTCTGCCACCAAGCTGTGTTCTGCTTAAAATTTTTTTTTTTTTTTAAAACACGGCCCACACTGTAGAGGGGGACTGTCTATTCGCAGCCGGGTTGTTTCTATTTCGAACCTAACAACCCTACTATCTCTTATTAGCTTATGACTCTGTAGACTCTACAGACAGATACAAGATTTTTATTTATGGTCAACGATTTTATAATCTTGCTGATTAAAGTATTAATTCTGCCGGCCAAGGTATTATATCTGCTCACGAAAGCAATAATTTTGCTAACCTATTACATTTTAGCTGACAAGAGTATTTTAACAAACAATAAATTTTTCTCTAAATTTTACCGTCTAATAATTATCCATAAAATAACGAACTACTGTTAACTTGTGTGTGGTTTCAGGTGTGGTAAAACAAATGGAGGCATTCAAAGAAGGATTCGAATCAGTATTCCCCCTATCAAATCTCAAGATATTCTACCCAGAAGAACTGGAACAAGTCTTCTGTGGAAGTTCATCTGGTGAGTTCATGACCAACTTCCTATCTTATCCTATCTATCAGATATCTTAGCAGAAAGAGCTGAGTGTTTTGTTTATATGGACAACTAAAGTATGGTAATCACATAATACTAATATTATAAACGCGAAAGTGTGGATGTTAAGATGTTTATTACCTCTTCACGCCAAAACTGCTGATCGGATCGGGCTGATATTTTGCATACAGGTAGTTCTAGGCCTGGAATAAAAAATAGTTTTCAAACTTTTTCGCACACAACCTTTTACCCCATAAATCAGTTCCCATGGGATAGGAATAACCTTTAACGACACCAGTGGGTGTTTTTTTTCGAAAATTCCTACTGTATGTATTTCACTACTCTGCTACTTCATGGTCATGACTCCTATCACGACTTTTCTCGAACTCTCATGGTTCTGGATTTGGTCATCCACTCCCATCTCAAAAAACTACTCTTATTTACTAGAAGTACTGTTCTTTTGTAATCTTCCTGTCTTTTCCCACTGTAGGGATATTTGAGGTTCTATAAGCTAACAAATGACTTTTCTCATTAGTTGAGGTGAAACGTTGTATAATAAATAAATAATTAGTGCCTTTTAAACCCCTCGCGGTGGTCAACTGTGGAGCCACTTGCTCCACTCGTGACTCTTTTCTAGCTAGCTCTGGATTTAATATCGGCACATTCAACAATAAATCATAAATAAGAAATGCGTTAGAATAGACCACAAGTGAATATAATATGAAAATGTGTTTGTGTGACAGGTGGTCGCGAGCAGCGCTGGGACACGCGGATGCTGGCGGAGTGCATCCGACCCGACCACGGCTACACAGCGGAGTCGCGAGCCATCCGCATGCTGGTCGACATCCTAGGTTCCTACTCGCGCGACGAGCAGCGACTTTTCCTGCAGTTTGTTACTGGGAGCCCTAGACTGCCAACTGGAGGTAACTCAAGTTCATGCTATTTCACTACATTTTGGAGGTACCTCGACTCGCACTAGCGCCGCCATCTATTTTATTTTATTATTACATTAAACAAAGAATTTAAAAAAAAACCATTGGTCGTTTGGTGATACCTATCACAAGCTTTTTTTAATACAGTGCCCGTCCCTCTTTCTAGTAAAATTCTAGTAGATTTTATAGTAAAAGCTATATCTACCCTCGAGTCGTACATATATTATAACAAACCCTCATTATCGAAACTAGCAAATTCACTATCGTTATTTTGCTTTATTTGTTTAAATAAGATTTAATATGTACACAAGTGCTGCTCAGAGTATTATGCTTTGTGTTTGTGTTGCAGGCTTCAAAGCCCTCAACCCCCCGCTGACGGTGGTCCGTAAGTCGCTGGAGTCGTCACTGGACCCGGATGAGTACCTGCCGTCTGTGATGACATGCGTCAACTACCTGAAGCTGCCGGACTACAGCAGCGCCGAGGTGATGCGCGCCAAGCTGCGCCTGGCCGCCTCCGAGGGGCAGCACTCCTTCCACCTCTCCTAAACTACCCATATCACCCCCACTGTGATCCTCACACTTCTAACAAACCCTCTATGTGTACGTGTGAATGCGGTTAGTGATATTATAAACGTCTATACGGTGTGACAACACTGTTCATGTGCAATCAGAGTGAATTAAATGTGACGGACACTAAAAGTGCTGTGCGTTCAAGAGTTTGTTTTTCATAGGATTTTTTAAATACAAAAATATGTTTATATTATATTTTGTGTTAATTTAATGTGATAGCTTTGTATATTTGTTTATCGATCGATTTGGAGAGACACTCTCGGTAGAATAGCTGGTGTGTGTGCAATGCGGAAGTGGAGCGATGGACTGACGGAAGAGCGATTCGCGCAGGCAATGACCAGAGGACTGTCTTTAGCCACCGCCATTATAATATATAACTACATTGATATAATAGTCTCTAAAGTGTGCGTCCATTTAAGCTGTTCTCATCAATCAATAAGATTTTTATCTCAAATATAACTTGTGGTAGCTTTACTCTTCTAGTATGGACCAGCACCTTATAAGCTGTTTATGAAGGACCACTGAAACCTCCCATAAGAGTCCTACGAATTATAAAATAGCATTTATTACCAAACGGTGTTTTGATTGTAACATTAAGTATCATAAAAAGTGCAAAAAATTAATATGTAACAATTTCAATAAAACCATGTAAACTTATTGATTATAAAATTGGTTTCCTTTTCACCTTGAACCCGCTCCGATCACAAGGGCAATAGTGTTGTAAATGTAACAATGATGGCATCCACCCAATATTCACATTCCACCTGTCAATTGTGTCAACATTATAGTCTTGTAAATGAGTTTCTATTCACTATGTAGTAAAACAAATAAATGCATTTACTGCTTATATTTATTTAAATTTCAACACATCCAGTAACATAATAATTATCCTTGTCACCATAAAATTATAAAATTAATTATCACTAATTTAAAACAAAGGAATCTATGAAATATTCAACATTCTACATACTTATACATCTACTTTAGCTATTATCATGGTTAATGGAGCTCATATGGCCATCAATTAATTAGACCAACTTTTATTTGATTTCTTACAAAAGGTTGATTTTTTGATGACCATATTGATAATACAATCCCTTCTATGATTATCTACAAACATCTAGCTACATAAAAAGGAATGATAACTTTAGTAAATTACTGTACAAATTGATATTCTAAAAGACATCTACAACAACCACAGGACTATTACAAGAACTAAAAGAGAACTTGGGCTATCTTGTGTGAGCATTAATTTGTCAGAAGGCATTTGAGCAGCCATATCAGAAAAGTTATGCATAAACAATCATATTTGATAAGACCAAGTTCATGTTGGTAAGACTAAAATGCGACTATAGTTCAACTTATAGCACCATAGCAATCCAGCCAAGGATGAGGCAGGATCCTCCTATAGGAGTAAGTCGACGAAAACTGCGGTCACCAGTGAAGGCATGATAGTAGCATGTTCCACTGAATAAAGTAATTCCTGCTATGAAGAATGCTCCAACCTGTAAAAAGGTAACAAATTATTAAGTCTTCAGGTCGTCAAGGAAGCTGAATGAGCTAAAGCAACTCACAATGTAAGGTCTATGCGCCAGTGGTACACCTATTAGAGCAAGTGTATGAAGAAAGTGAAATCTATTGGCTGTATCAAAGATTTTTCTGAGGTCTTCCTTTGTTTCTGTGTCGGGGAAGGTCCTGTGCGCGCCCATAGCCCCAAGCACGACGGCAGCGGCGCCGCTGATCCCAGCGAGCCTCACGAATGGCCCCGCCTCTTGCGCGAGTTGCCAAAGTGGAGTTTTCATTATTACAGTCGTCGGAGGTACTACAACCTGACTCTTAGCCTTGAAAACACCCTGCAACATACATGTACACTTTATCTTTGAAGATTAAGAGTTTATAACGATAAGAAGCCACTACGAAGACAAAAAGAAGTCACTCATCAATTCATCATGCACAACGTTCGAGAACAACAGAACTTACAATATTCCGTAGCAAGTTCATAGCTCCTTCCGTTACCACATTAGTCATAAGCGCATCACCCAAGTTAACCATAACTTTACCTTGCGTCTATTTCAAAATTTACTACGAAAATTGAAATAGATGTGATGAAAGACGAATGAAATGAACTAAAAGTTTTTGTGATGATTTCGAATCGAACGTCATCATTGGTCTTCAACATTCGATCGACTCTACATGGCTCTACGTCGTCAAATGCAGGCAGGAAACGAACTAGAGTTCTTTTTTCCGGTTTCTACGTCGAGAAAAGCTTTACTCGAGTCATGTGTTGTTGCTCGGAGAGCCATGCAGGCTTCTCAAGAGCTGTTCGTTAGCCTGTTGGCTGTTCTGGTCATCTTGGGAGATAGCTTCGGGGGGTTCAAGGAGCTCCCGGGGAAGGGGTCGCCACGGAGTTCTTGCATCCGGCGGTCTCGTGTGTAGAGGAGCGAGTCCGTTGAGGTGTACGTGGCGGGAGTTGTCCGCACGATCGTACATTCGGCGCGCCAACTTTACCACAAACTCCTTTACTGTGTTAAGCTGCAGGTCACGTGCGATGACGTTGTTTCGCACGTAACGCCCGGCGCCTGTACAGACTCTGAGAGCGATGTTTTGCTGAGCTTGAATTCTCTTCTGGTTTGTTGCAGAGCACAGAGAGTACCATGCTGGTGCTGCATATGTGAGCCTCGAGCGAATGTAGGTCTTGTAGACCCCAATTTTTGTTCTCAGCGGCAGTTTGGATGTCAAGACTGGTCGGAGCATGGCTCGGGCGGCGCGTGTTTGTCTTGAATCGAACGTGTGAATGTCATGAAAGAAATTGTCAGCTGTCAGATAGAATAGAACCCACTGACGTAGGACGGAGAAAATCAACTTCTTTATGCTACGATCAAGGAGTATATGAGTAGAGTATTATTGGTTGAGCTGCCTCATTGCCAGCGACATTCGAACCGATGACAACTCAGGTGAATAGATACCTATTTCAAACTACTAATGTCTGTAACTGGACTTCGTTAATCAGCTCAATTCATCATGTAACTGGTCTTCATCAGATACTCTGTTCAGTTCATTAGATTGCTTACATCTACTTTAAATAAAAAATAAAAATCATTTATTTTCGAGCACAGCATTGCCTTGTGTACGGGCAGTCCGCCCTAGCGGCTATCATTGCCAGAAGGCTGTTGGAGCTAGCCCGCAACCTGCGCACAAGCGCGTGGCGCGCTTGCGCATGGTAGTATGAAAAAACAGTCGACCCGCGCCGCCGCAATCATTCCTGATGACTATGAATCGTACCTACTCTATTCAAACCACTTCATACTTTATAAGCCTACAGCAGATAGGTGCGTATGTATAACAATGAAACAACTGATTCAGTAAGGATAAAAATTTATTATGAATACACAACTTATTCAAACTACATACTTAATTACATTTTTAAGGAATACTGTCTCTTATATATGTAATAGTAATCTATTCTAATAGAATAATCTTAAGGTTAGAAAATGAAATTCAACATAAAACTAAAAATAGTTCTTACAATGAGTTGTTCATTAAGTTCTTACATATAGCTTGAATAACATCTTTGATACGAGAATAAATATCGTCGCTACTTATGTTTTCGACAACATGTTGGACACAAATCTCTGCAGAGCAGTTACATATTGATTTTTCAACGCTTTCGAATTGATTGGCATCATATACTTGAATTCTAATAAATTTTGAACCTCTTAAAACTTTTTTAAACATTGTAGTGATTGGCTTATTTTGTTGGTTGTTTGAAACTTCGAGGCTCCCTGGACTTCTGTTTCTGATGTAATCAGAGAGATCCTCCATTCTGGTGGGGGTTATTGGAGGTGTCGACGGATATGTTGCGAACACAGGTGAATAGTTGGGTGAATAGTTCCAGTTTGACATCTGAAAATAAACCATACATTAGTTACAATCAACATAGGTAACATTTGAAATTATTGACTGCTGAATAGTACAACATTTGGATTACGTCATTTAACTTTTATATTTTTAAAATTAAATATGATTTTTACTTACCGACATTTTTGTACACCTTCACGCCTAGAGAGCCCCCAAAAGATAAAAAGATGATTTACCACTGCAGGGGCTCTTATTTATATAATTTTGCATTTATTTTGAAATTTGTTTTTAAATTCTAAGGTTTTTATTTATTATACTCTGGGTAATTTCTAAGAAATTAATAAATCCCAAAAATTTACGATCCCGACGGGATTCGAACCCGCACCTTCCCCTTCAGCGCAGGGGTGCTCTTTTTCCAACTAAGCTACGTGATCTTATCTAGTCGGCCCGAAAATCTTTGGGAGTTCTTTCGGCACTTACGCCGTCAGCGCCACCTACAGAGGAAACAATGAAGTTATCCAATTCTGCTCAAAGACCAAATTTACATTTAGTTCTTTGACGAGAGGTTTTGCCGTTGCTTGATTCTAAGGTTTTTATTTATTATACTCTGGGTAATTTCTAAGAAATTAATAAATCATTCATCATTTTCGGGCCGACTAGATAAGATCACGTAGCTTAGTTGGAAAAAGAGCACCCCTGCGCTGAAGGGGAAGGTGCGGGTTCGAATCCCGTCGGGATCGTAAATTTTTGGGATTTATTAATTTCTTAGAAATTACCCAGAGTATAATAAATAAAAACCTTAGAATCAAGCAACGGCAAAACCTCTCGTCAAAGAACTAAATGTAAATTTGGTCTTTGAGCAGAATTGGATAACTTCATTGTTTCCTCTGTAGGTGGCGCTGACGGCGTAAGTGCCGAAAGAACTCCCAAAGATTTTCGGGCCGACTAGATAAGATCACGTAGCTTAGTTGGAAAAAGAGCACCCCTGCGCTGAAGGGGAAGGTGCGGGTTCGAATCCCGTCGGGATCGTAAATTTTTGGGATTTATTAATTTCTTTGTTTTTAAAGTTTAAAATCGCACATCATAATCTATTGAATGATGCAGTTTCTTCTTATGGTAAGTTACCTTATATGCATAGGACGGCGAGTGCAATATGATTCGTCTATGTTTATCAATTACTAGCGGCCAGCCCCGGCTTCGCACGGATAGATTCAAAAACCTATGTTAGCTAGTAGCCTATGTTACTCTCTAATTCTCCATCCTTTCAACTAACACTGTGCCAAGAATCAAGTCGATTGATTGCTTAGATATGGTGTGAAGGAAGGACAGACAAACAAGTAAACAAGCAAACAAACAAACTTTCACATTTATAATATTTGTAAGGATTATTGTAGAAAATCTACTTAAAAATTGTACTGTTTTCCGGAACAATAAGTCGGTTTTAAAAACATTAACAAACCATAATTTGATAATTCTGTCTGTTTATTTCTTTTAACAAACCTACTGTTGAAAATGTGAGTAATCAGGTAATCACCTATACCAAATTGTTTGATTTAAGCGAGTGAAGTCATATGATAACAGTTGTATGATTTGTTGGATATGTACTAGGTGCAAAAAATTCACATAAATCCAGGTACAGTCACTGTCGCAAATTCTTTGTATGATATTTTCATATTATAGGTACTCGATATTGATAAAGTAGAACACAATCCTTCGCTCGTGAGTGTACTATCCCAAATTTGGTTTACCAATGATGATTCTTCAAGATCTATGTATGGATTTTAGCACAGTCAGCTGTAATACACAAACATCTTCCTGTTAGTATACGACACACACAATGAAATTTGGAGCAATAAATACCGCAAAAGTCTGGATCAAAGTCATCACTTGCAACAAGCAAATCGACTAAGCAACACATCTGGAAAACATTCCTGAAAATAAAATGTAAGTATTTAATTTTTATTTATGAGTGTTAAATGTACAGTAAGCTGCAGAGAAAGGGGTACACTTTTGGTCAAATGTTTTAAGACGGGTGGATACTTTTCTCTGCAGCTTACTGTACCTACTATAATATTTTTATAAATCTTTTCATCTTACACTTTGTATCATTAACAGGTCGAGATCTATGCCACTGCTCGCAGACGACCTCTTCCCTCCATCAGACGATGAGGTGCAGGTGGAGAAGAAAAGGATAGAGAAAAAAGAAACAAAAAGGTGAGCTATACTCGGATGCTAATATTACAACTGTCTGTCTGTTTCTCTTTCAATAGACTATTTACAATATATTTTTGATGTAGACTTAGTCTGAATCGGAGCTTAGTTTATGAGTGAATGTAATTACAAATTATTTTACTAATTTGGCCCCTTTACTTACAGATCACATGCATCGGCTTCCGAGTGTGAAGAGCCGCCGAAGAAACGTTCTCAGGCCCCTCATGCCTTGAAGAAGAAGCCCGTCATCAAGCCCATCACACCGGTTCGAGTGACGGCACAGGATCTCTTCGGAGATGACAGCGATGGTGAGATGCCTGGCCCTTCTTGTAGTGACGAAGCTCCAGCATTACAATCAATTTTTATTAACAAACTTTCAAGCGGTCTTTCGAAACAGGTATTACCCGATAAGAAAGGCTCGCACTACATCGAAATAAAAGTTTTTAGAGCTGATGAAGTCGAAAAAGTTTTGCCAATAAATAGATGGCGACACTCTGTAACATCTTTAAAACTCCGAACGAACGATCTTTGGACACATTTAGCCAATGTGATCAAAGCTGCGAGAAAGGAGTTTAGAGGTGTGCCAAACCATTTTTCGTCTAACTTTAGTATGCAGCTGTAATGTAGCACTGTAGAATGTAAAAATTTGTAAACCAAAATGTTATAATAATAATTACTTAATATCTTATATACTAACTATAACTTTATAATCGTTTCTTAGTCATAATACCTGTAATCATTGTTGTGTATCAATAAAAATGATATAAAACATTATTATTTTTTCTTTTTTACAGTTAACACCAATGATACCCGAGAGCGAATGAGTGATGACAATGTTATTAAATGTGATCAATGTGATTTGCGAATAAATAGAAAACAGTATCAATATCATTTGAGAACAGAATTACATAAAATGAATAATATTGTTGCAAGCGAATTTAAGAACATTTATATAATTAAAAGTGCATTTAAAAACCGAGTCATTACTTACTGTGTGAAAAATGAAAATGAAATGTTTATAACACCAGAAGAGTTTTTAGATACTTATGAAACAGATATTTACAGAATCTTAGAAATTACATTACAAAAACACAAATGTCTTAAGATACAATTTGAATTCTTCGTATTTTATATGTTACCGAAAACTGAAAAAAAGGAATTGAAATCATTTAATACGAAATATGAAATTTTATATGATATTAATGGATTGAAAGAGATTTATCGAAAGAAAACTGTTGAAACATTAAAAAGAAAACTTACCGAATTTGAACATTCCGAGTCCGGTTGGACATTTTTATCAGTCAGTCATTTAGAAATTAATATTAATAGATATTGTCCATTGCGAGGAGGTACGTATATAAAACTACCGCCTCGCGTGGCAAATACTAAAAGCTGTGTTAACGTGAAGAATAATGATGAATTTTGTTTCCTTTGGAGCATTATAGCCGGGCTTTATCCATGTGACAAAAACTCGGACAGATGTAGCTCTTACCCACATTTTTCGAAAGTTTTCAATGTTAATGGGATGAAATTTCCTCCATCATTTCATGATATAAAGATCTTTGAAAAGATTAACTCAGATATAAGTATTAATGTGTTTGGTTTCGATAAGAAACATAATTATGTAACTGGTCCTCTATATATGACTGCTAATAAAAGAATTAATCATTTTAATTTGCTATTTATTGAAAGCGAAGAAAAAGGTCACTATTGCTTAATAAAAAATTTGAAGAAATTAGTGCGAAGGCAAGTAACGCAACATGGAGGGTCTATTCATTTATGTGAAAGTTGTTTGCTTACTTTTACAAGTAAAGAAAAATTCGAAAAACATAATTGTTCCAAGGTATTTACAAGTATTACCGAAACCTGATACGTATTTACAGTTTAAAAATTTTGACAGACAACAAAAAATCCATTTTATAATATATGCTGACTTTGAAAGTTTGTTAGTGAATTATTCAGATAATGCTCAAAACTCCAATACCACAAAGTTTAAGATTCATAAACCGTCTTGCTTTGCTTATTACATATGCTGCTCATTCGACAGCTCCTTTAACAAATTGGTTACATATAGAGGTTCAGACGCCGCTGAAACATTTATTAAAAATTTGATGGTAGATGTGAAATGTATACACGATAAGATTAAGTCTAATACTCCTATGAAAAAGTTAAACGAAAATCAGCAAAAAGAATACGATTCGAGTGATTATTGTCATATTTGCAAACACCTATTGTTTGGTGATAAGGTTTGCGATCATGATCACGTTACCGGAGAGTATAGAGGTGCCGCACATTCATATTGCAACCTAATGTTCAAAGTCTGCCCGTTTATACCAGTAGTGTTTCATAATTTATCTGGTTACGATTTACATTTATTTATAATGGAGCTAACAAAATATGATGGTTCAATCAATGTTATTCCTAAGACTAAAGAAAAGTACATAACAATCACTAAGTCATTTGAAATGGGTACTGAGAACAATTCTGTAAAAGTAAAATTTATTGATTCTTTTCAGTTTTTGAATGCAAGTCTAGATAAATTGAGTAAAAGCTTGAATGACAATGATTTTAAACATACTTCTAAAATTTTCACCACTACTTACCAGTTTGAGTTAATGAGAAAAAAGGGTATTTATCCTTATGAGTATATGGATTGTTTTTCCAAATATGAAAATAAATACCTGCCATCTAAAGAATTGTTTTACAACAGTTTATTGAAGCAAAATATTTCTGATATGGAATACGCACATGCACAAAATGTTTGGAAAGAATTTAACATAAACAATATGGGTGAATACACAGATTTATATTTGAATTGTGATGTTTTATTGTTAACCGATATATTCGAAAACTTTAGAACAATGAGTTTGCATTACTTCAATTTAGATCCAGCTTATTATGTAACTGCACCTGGCTTTAGTTGGGATGCGATGCTTCTTTATACTGGTGTTCGATTAGAATTAATAACTGATCTTGAAATATATCAAATGTTAGAAAAAGGAGTTCGAGGTGGTTTAGCACAATGTACATTGAGACATGCTCAAGCAAATAATAAGTACTTGCCCAATTTTAATGAATCGAATCCATCTAGTTTCCTCATATATCTTGATTGTAATAATTTATACGGTTTTGTTATGATGAAAAAATTACCGATATCTGATTTCAGATTCATGTCACCAGAACAAATAAATTGTTTAAATATTGAAAACGTTTCGGATGACAGTGATTATGGATATATTTTGGAAGTAGATTTAGAGTACCCCAATCACTTACACGATGCACACTGTGAATTACCGTTTTGTGTTGAGAAACTTGCTCCACCAGGCAGTAAATCTAAAAAACTAATTGCAAATCTTTACAATAAACACTGTTATGTGATTCATTACATCTATTTAAAAGAATGTTTAAAACAAGGACTGACATTGAGCAGAATTCATCGTGTTATTACATTTAGACAACAAAGTTTTCTAAAGAAATACATTGATTTGAATACAAGTTTGCGTCAAGCCTCTAAGTCTGATTTTGAAAAAGACTATTTCAAGCTATTAAATAACTCAATATTTGGTAAAACTATAGAGAATAAGCGAAAACAAGTGAATGTTAAGCTGGTATCCCACTGGGAAGACACCAAAAATGTGACCAATAAATTTATCGGTGCTCGAAAACTGATTGCCAAACCAAATTTAAAATCTGTATCAATTTTTTCTGAAAACTTTGCTGCCATTCAGTTAAATCTAGAAAAAATAATATTGGACCGACCAATCTATGTAGGATTCACTGTGTTAGAGTACGCAAAACAACATTTATATCAATTCCACTATAATTTTATCAAACAAAAATATGGTGACAATGCAAAGCTTTGTTATACTGATACGGATAGTTTGTTATACTTAGTTTATACAGATGATGTGTACAAAGACATTAAGAATGATATTCACAAGTTCGATACGAGTAACTTTACTAAAGATAATATATACAGAATGCCAAGAATTAATAACAAAATACCCGGCTTGTTCAAAGACGAGATGGGTGGTGAATTAATAACAGAATTTGTGGGGCTAAGAGCCAAACTATACTGTATTAAGAGTGCTAGAGAGGTCATAAAAAAAGCCAAAGGTGTATCTAAGTCTGTAACTAAATCTTTGAATTTACAACATTACACCGATTGTTTGTTAGACGATAAAGATTTGAAATGTAAGATGAATATGATTAAGTCACTGAAACATACTTTGTATTCACAAGAAGTAAATAAGTTAGTTTTAAATCGAAATGATGACAAACGTTATGTATTACCAAATCAAATTGATACAGTAGCATGGGGGCACTATGCATATGCTTAGCTTATTTTTTATTTAATTCTATGTATTTCATTGTTTATTCTAATGATAATTAATTATGTCAATAAAAAGTAGCTACAGTGTTTTAAAAGTTATCCAATTGTTGTAAGCCGTCGATTGTCCTTAATAAATGAATAGAAATATACTGGCTTTTCAATTTCTATATTTTACTTGTTTAACTCATATTCATTATTCTCGATTTGTCTAAGACCTAAACAATAGTGGGAGCATAATAACTATAAAATGGTAATCAAGTAGCAATAATAATCATTTGATAACAATGAAGCTTATAAAACAAACGTTAAGCTTAGATATTAGTTCTATTGATTTAGAAACAAAATCACGGCTATCAAAACATGGTGCATTGTTACCTAATAGCATTCGCTGTTTGATTTGTGGACCATCTAATTGTGGTAAAACTAATGTAATGATTACTTTACTCTTACATAAAAACGGACTTAAATTTAAAAATTTATATTTATACACAAAAACCCCATTTCAAAGCAAATATTGCTTTCTAAAAGAAGTGATTTTAAAAGTTCCTGAAATCAAATACTATGTATTAAGTGATGATAGTGAAGTTATACATCCAAATGATGTGTTACCAAACACTGTTATAATTTTTGATGATGTGGTTTGCGAAAATCAGATCAACATTCGTAATTATTTCACCATGGGGAGACACAACCAAATCGATTGCTTTTATCTATCACAAACATATTCAAGGGTACCAAAACAGTTGATTCGCGATAACACAAATTTATTATTACTCTTTAAACAAGATGAAATCAACTTAAAACATGTATACAACGAGCATGTGAATTCAGATATGTCATGGAATACATTTAGAGGTATTTGTCATAATGTTTGGTGGGAGAAGCATAGTTTTATAACTATAAATAAAGACTGTGAATTAAATAACGGTAGATATAGAAAAAATCTAGACACCTTTATATACTTGTCCTGAAATACAATATCGTCATTTGTTAGAGATACGTGAAAGTGCAAAGACAAAAGATGAGTTTTAATATTAAAGAGCAGATAATTACATCATCCAATATCATAAAAAATAAACTCAAACAGCTAAGAGACATAGAAGATCAAAACAACCATGAACTCAATAAAATATTTAAACCTGTTACTGAACCTTTAACACAAATGATGGAATCTAATCAAAATAAAGTAAAATGTGATTTTAATATCAATACTTTACACATGCCAGCCAAATTAGATGATGCGATTACCTCCACACCATCAAGAACATATATACAATCATCGGATGCAGATTCAGAAACTGACAATTATACTTCGGGCTCAGAATATTTAACTGACATAGAAAACAATGATAACAAAGACATATCTATAACAAAAAAATATCTTAGTAGCCTTTATGATATCAAAATTCCTTTTGGTGTTCGGAAAGTAGGTGATCAGTTAATGATGGGTAATTGTCCAGTTAAAATAGTTTCCTCAATCGATGGTGACCAGGAACCCTGTAGAATCAAGATTGATAACACTGAATATCAATTAACTGAAGGACTAAAAGAGGTATTATTACATAAAAAACCGAATCTAGAATTAGTTACTGAAAATGATAAAAATGCTTACAAAAACATCTTGATAAAAACGAATGCTCATAAGCGTGATTATGATGAATATGGCCAGTTAAAGGGAGACAAAGGTGAAAAATATAAACAAATTATTAAACCTATGTTCAACACATTAGCTGTTGATAGTTATGTAAAAAGTGGTGGTACCATAAACGTATTAAAGAAATACAGAAAAAATACTGATTTTATCTATTGGGATGATCCTAATGAGCTAGTCGAGAGATTAAAACTTCTCATTGCTTCCAAACAAGCCGGAAATACAAATCAGGACAACGAAATTATTTCAATCATAGAAGAACTACAGGAAGCGGGCATAATAAAATCATAAATAGCATAGTAATGACAAAGATTCGTTTAGTTGTTAAACGGTTGTCAAGGATTATAGAAGCTAAAAATGAGTAAAGAAGATGTAGTGCATGAAATACACAAAGATGCTAGAGTTAATTTTCCTCGTCGACGTGTTTTACTCAAAGACATAGATGATCTCTGGCAAGCAGATTTGATTGATGTTCAAAAAATATCAAACATTAATTCAAATTATAATTTTATACTAATCGTAATTGATTGTTTTTCGAAGTATGTTTGGGTCAGACCGGTAAAAAATAAAACTAAAGATTCTGTAACAAAAGCATTTCAATCAATTTTATGTGGTGGTAGAGTTCCAATAAACTTGCAAACTGACCGGGGTACGGAATTCTACAATACTTTTTTTAAAAATGTGATGCAAGTGCATTCAATAAACCATTATTCGACATATTCAACTAAAAAAGCTTCAATAGTTGAACGAGTAATACGTACAATAAAAGGTAAACTCTATAAAATGTTTAGTTTAAAAGGTAACTATAAATGGGTTGATGGAACCTTAGAAGAAGTTGTGAATGATTATAATAACACAAAACATAGTACTATTCAAATGTGTCCAGCAAAAGTGAATAAACGCACCAAACACATGGTTATGAAAAGATACATTATTCTTCACAAACCAAAAATTAAGAGAAAATATCCTTTTGTTGTCGGTGATGTAGTACGAATAAGCAAACATAAAACAAATTTTGAGAAAGGATACACTCCAAATTGGTCGACTGAGTTATTTAAAGTTAAAGTTGTGCAGCTTACTGATCCACCGACTTATTTGCTCGAAGATTTAAGAAAAAATAAAATTCAGGGTTCATTTTATCCTCAAGAGCTCCAGAAAACTAAAAATCCTGATGTGTATTTAGTTGAAAAAGTTCTAAAGAAAAAAGGGAGTAAAGTTTTTGTTAAGTGGTTAGGATTACCACCTCAGGAAAATAGTTGGATTAGCAACACTAATATATTGTGAATATCAAGCGTAATTTTGTCATTCTTCGTTTACTTATGGAAGGGAAAGGTCTTGTGAATAGTATCATAAATCATTTGCCGTTTGAGTTACATCTTCCGGGCTATAACTATTGCGGACCAGGAACAAATTTACGGGAGAGACTTGACAGAGGAGACAAAAGTGTGAATCAACTTGATGAGTATTGTAAACAACACGATATTGCATATATGAAAACAGATAATTTACAAACCAGACACAAAGCAGATAAGATTTTAATGAAAATGGCTAAGAAGCGAGCATCATCATCCAATGCGAGTGTGGGAGAAAAGCTTGCCGCAAATATTGTTAACAAAGCAATGTTGATAAAGCTTTCAAATGGATCGGGGCTTAAAAAAAGCTTTAAAAAAGTTGTTGCATATGCGAAAAAAAATATCCGTAAAGCAAAACCAAAATGTAAAAAGCTGGCTATCAATTTGGCTATTGCTGCAATTAAAGATCTTGGATCTGATTCCGAGGTGAAAATTCCACGTGTGATACCGCTACCGAAGACAGGAGGATTTTTACCGTTAATACCAATAATTACAGGATTATCTGCTGCTGGTGCTCTTGTTAATAAAACATCGGCTATATCAAGAATGGTAAAAACATTTCAAACAGCGCTAAAAACATGGAATGTGATGAAAAGTCTTAATCAGAATTTTGAACCGGTATGTCTAGGCAAAGGATTACAGCTTAAACCATATAAAGGTGGATTGGGTATTTACGCTTCGTCAAAAACTGAATAAGCAGCTACCTGATCGTCCTCTTACCAACATTGATATAATGAAATATTCGAAAAATCATATCCCGTATTTTCGAGGAGTATTCATGAGAGATCAATTACCTAAATATCCACGCAAAATTGAATGCGGTATAATTAACTTGGATAGCTCTAAAAATCAAGGGACACATTGGGTAGCTTATGTTAAGAGAAATGATAATATTGAATATTTTGATAGTTATGGTGATCTTAAACCACCGACTGAATTTATTAAGTATTTGGGTGACAGCATTCACTACAACTATAGCAATTATCAGGGTAGTCATCCATATAACTGCGGTCATTTATGTCTAAAATTTCTTGAAAATAGCATGCTTTAATTTCAAATAAATTGTATGATTGAAACAAAATAGTTCAGTGTTGTTCTATACTTTGCATAAATAAGTAGGTAGCATATTTTACTACAAATTAATATTAACATGATTGATTTCAATGTTAAAAAACGTAAGAAAAGTGGTGGTACGTTGACCAAAACTAATAGTTCAAATCGTGATTCTGTTAAACACACACGTATCGTACCAGCTCTCAGTGAGGTTAATAAAGAGTTTTTAAGAAATTTGGGATTTCAACTATGAGTATCTTGCAAATTAATGAAGTGCCTCATTTTGACAACTCTATCGAGGGATATGAAGTGCATTCCTATACTCCATACACTAATAGTTTCAAAGAAAGCGATGAAATACGAATACCGATTAATCAACAAGACACTTATCTACTACTGGCAGGCAGCTCCATTTACATTGAAGGAAGTATAGAAGTATATACGAAAGATGCTGCCGGTAAACTTATAAGGAAGGAGTGTCAGCTTAACAATAACCCTATACCGTTTCTTTTTCATGACCTAAGATACGAGATAAATGGGGTTGAAATTGACCGTATTAGACATGTCGGTATTACTTCTACAATCAAATCTTACGTTTCAATGAATGAGGGAGAAAGTAAACAGGCTGCTCTGTGGGGATGGAACTTGAATGGTACAAAATCTGTAAACGGTCATTTTAATGTGTTATTGCCGCTCAGTAAACTATTAGGATTTGCAGAAGACTACAACAAGATCGTATTAAACTGTAAACATGAATTAATTTTAACAAGATGTAAATCTAATAATGATGCTCTCATACATGATAATAATAATCAAGTAATTGTAAATATTGAGAGAATCCAATGGCGTGTACCTCATATTAAAGTGTCCGATCGAGAAAGATTACTACTCTTAAAACTGTTAGAAAAAGATAAGCCCATCCAAATAGCATTCCGAAACTGGGATACATATGAATATCCACTTTTACCTAAAACAAAGAAGCATTCATGGTCCATTAAAACAGCCTCGCAACTTGAGAAACCTAGATATGTAATATTCGGTCTTCAAACTAAAAATAAAAATTGTTCACTGTTTGATCATTGTAATTTAACTAATGTTACATTGTTTTTAAATTCACAAACATACCCATATGATGCACTTAAACTTGATTTTGATGATGGAAAATATCGTATATTATATGAAATGTACATGAGATTCCGTCAGTCTTACTACAACTCTCCAGTTGACCCGTTGCTTGATATCACGCAGTTCAAAGAAAAGGCACCTTTGTTTGTAATAGACTGTTCAAGACAAAATGAAACATTAAAAACTGGACCAGTCGATGTGAGACTTGAAATAGAAAGTGATAAAGATTTTCCTGACAAAACGAGTGCCTATTGTCTCATTATCAACGATCGTATTATAGAATATAAACCGCTTAGCAGCACAGTTCGCAAGATATCATGAAGTTAATAGTTGATGTTCAAGGTTTCAAAACTGAATTAAATCAGTTCATACCCAAAGAGATTGCTATTCTGGATGGTAACGGAGTACAAAGTTTTTTACTACGTCAACCTTATCCCTTTTATGATTTAACCAAAAAAGAAATGAGACAGGTTGACTGGATTGAGAGAAATAGAAATATATATTGGAAGGAAGGATTCATATCTTTTTCAAATTATAAACAAATTATTTCACCCCTGCTTGAAAATAAGTATATTTATGTAAAAGGCGACGAAAAAGTAAAGTGGGTTAAAGAAATGTTTAGTAATTGTAATGTGGTGAACTTAGAAAATTTAAAATGCCCTAACTTGTATACTTTGTACGATCATTACAAAAATTGTAATGATGTCTATACATGTATGTATCACAAGAATGTTTGTGCTTTAAAAAATGTAATTTGTTTGAATAAATGGTGTATTGATAACAAAATTGTACGTTAACTCAATTAGATGTATCTGTTATTCATAAGATTGTGTATTCATTAAATGTAATTAAGTAGTTTGAATAATTGACGTACTTATAATAAATTTTTTATCCTCACTGAATCAGTTGTTTAATTATTATAAATAAGTACCTATCTGCTGTAGGTTAACAAAGTAAAGTTATTATTCATCAGATATAAATATCAACCCTAGCTAAAATATGAAAACAATTCGCAATCATGTTGATCATAGATTCGTTAAACTAAGCTAAATATAGTAGGTATAGAAATGAAGTGGTTTGAACACAGTACGGTTCGTAGTAGATGTAAGCAATCTGATGAATTGAACAGAGTAGATGGAGACCAGTTACATGATGAATTGAGCTGATTAACGAAGTTCAGTTACAGACATTAGTAGTTTGAAATAGGTATCTATTCACCTGAGTTTCATCAGTTCCTTTGTATCTGACAATGAGGCAGCTCAACCAATAATACTCTACTTATATGGTATATGGATACACATTAGGGGCTCACTTTGCGTAACTAACTTTATAAACAGACAGCTGTCTGTTCATAATATTTTATCGTGTTTCGATACAAGTTCGATACCTAATATCGTTTTCGTTTCATTTTCATCGATGTCGATGTCATAGTAGTAATCCTTTCTAGCTTTACAAAATGACTCCAACATACAGAAGTTTACCGTTAGTTATTTAAAAAAACATTTCCCTAAAATCTTAAATTAATATATTTCACTAATGATGGAGTATAGTGCCGAAATGAAGGAGCTTCATTATTCATGCTTTGGGTGTCAACACAATATCCCTTAACTTCTACAAGGCCGGTTAGTTGTAACTGGACACGGCTAAGTTTTAAATCCTTGATTAGAAATTCTATTCTTCTTGCCGATTTAGTTCTTATTGTGGTTTGTTAAGTCGGTATTGCACCATTGAAACATGGGTTCATAGAAAATGGTCTAGGTACGATTGGCGGTTACCTATCTATATTATATTTTATATTATTAATGTACTGAATAATTTGGGTTATGAAATAAAGCATTTTATCTAATACTTCTCCGCCAGTTGCAGCAGCATGCAAATTCTACAAAAACATTAAAGGTATCGGTAAATTAAAAAATTGTATGTGGTACATCACTAGTTATTATTGTATTTTATATGGGGTTTCAATTTAAATGTAAAAAAAACAAAAAATTTAGGTTCAACGAAGGAAAGTGAAACATAGATACATAATAAGCATTGCTAACATATTTTAAAAAACTAACACGAGGCATAGGCTACTAAACGATAGAGCGAAGTTCACTCGTCCCTGGCGAAGGCTATTATATGTTTTATTGAAAATCTAGCAAATTCGTGTAACACTATGCCTTGCATGTTAGTTTTTTGAATTAAATTAGGGTCAGGCAGGGTCAGGGTTATTATGAGACGAAAAGGTAAACTTTTAAGTTTTAAGGTTGATAAAGTTATTTTTAACCTTCTTTCAAGCAATTTTATTTTGCATTTTCTAATTTCCTACAATAAATTCCTACCAGTATTCTGTAATTATACCGATTTATGTAGATAAATATAAGACACCGTAGTGTAAAAACAAGACAGCTTACTTCAATAGTTTAAGTAATTTTGAACTGGCTGGGTTGTCATGAGACAGAGCGGGAAAAAATAATACGAAAAAATAATTCACAAAGTAGTACCTAAATATTTATTGTAATTTTATTTTGGAAATTCATTTACATACAAAATTTTGATCGGCACTTATAGTTTTTGGAATGTTCATATTATTAATAGAATATGAAATAAAGTAACGAATGTTTCTGTTGTAGTACCTACACATGTATCTAAGAGATCAAAATATCAGCACCAAAAATGAAATGGTTAGGTACATCAACGTGAGATGGTAATTTCATGATAATTTCTCCTTTGCAAATACAGTAAATGATACAAGTACCTATAAGGGTAGACAAATATTAAAAACCACACCTAGTACCCACACATAATTACCCTGTCAAATTATAAAAAAATCTAATAAGAAAGGGTAATTATGAGACGTTTTTAAACTACCTAATATTATATTTTTTAAGATCATTATCGTACATAGTGCACCTCTCTCGCCATTTTTCTTCAGAGATAGTAATTTCATGATAATTTCTCCTTTGCAAATACAGTAAATGATATAAGTATAAGGGTAGACAAATATTAAAAAAAATATGTTTCACTTCAATCCGGCTTCCCTGAAGGATAATTCACCACTTTGTACCTTTTCTAAAGCTTCGCTCAACATCAATTCGGTATAGGACTTTGGCACTGGCACGTAGTTCCTCGGCATTTTGATTTGCTGCTATGGGCAGCTGTCTCATTTTTACACTGTAGTGTCTTAAAATTTCTCTCAGACTTATCTTCTATTTTCCCCCAAGAGTAATGCGTCCGCTCTGTGCGCTTGTGAATCGCAGAGCGAAATTGCCGCACGATAGTTTTGCCCTTCCCGATGCGCGGGGGGCAGGGAAGTAGACGCTCGATTTGTTTGGGAGCGATCACAACAAAAGTTCGCTGACTCCTGCCAAAAGTTTTCGTGACTGTATTATCAATAAAATACAAAATGTAGAAAGTCTAATAAAATGCATAAAAATTACTAGAGGTACCTACGTTCATAAAAAATATTGACGTTATAAAATAAACCCTAAGGATTGTTATCAACTGATTGTTGATTAAAAATTTAAGCTTTTTCTTAGCTTTATTTAAGTGTCTTATGTTTACCCAAAATATCAGGTGTCTTATAATAACCCCGCCTGACCCTAGTCTTTTAGTAAGTAGTATGTTTTACTTTCCTTAGATGTACCTTACATTTCTTAAGAAATTCTTAACGCAGTATGTATTGATAGGCTAGCTATTATAGGCTCGATATTTAACTGTAGGTATTGCTCGCTATTTGACCTAGGTGGCAAGAATTTAGCTACCTACCTACCTAGCATAGGAGCAATCACGTAGGATTCTTGTTCTTTGGTTTTATGCAAGTGTGAACCGAGTTAGGTAGATGTACTGGCGTAAAAGTAAACTAAATATTTTTTTATAAAATTTGTATTGTCACATTATACTTATTTGAAATGCTTACACAATCTTATTTAATAATTAAATAACCTATCCCTGAATGGCACTCATTTAAGTTTAGCACCCATCTCTAAAGTTACCTACTCAAAGTTCCACTTTAATTCAGTCACTTCAACCAATACAAACTTATTGTTTTTTTCCATTGTTATCACAAATTTTAGGGTGAAGCATCCGCTTTATCGACGTTTTGTAAGCTGCAGCACACTCCGGCATAACTGGAAATAACAATAACAAATTAGACATTTGATGAGACATTCTGCTAAGCCGGGGCTTAGAATTTGCACACCAACTCTTCACGTGGGACATACCCGGGAGGCGGGCAGCAGAGCTTCTTGCAGTATAGATCAACCACCGAACTGCGATCCCCAACCCGCATGCCCAGCGTGGGGATTATGGCCCCCCCATGCGATTTTGCGTCCAGCAGTGGACCAATATAGGAGTTGGGGAGGTTGAGGTGACATTCTGCTAGTATTTTTACTAGATTAAGGTTTACTTCTCTTTTAAATAACTAAAATGGTAGCTTATAAAGCACTGCGCACATTAATCCGACGCCGCCCAAAACTGTGCATGTAAACGAGTAAGTCCAATGCGGAACATAGGCGAGCGCCGCCATAACGCCGTCTTCAGCTTGCCGCATCCAGCAGTCTTCGGTCGTCATTCCACCTGGCCGGGGACGTCCTCAACTGCGTTTGCCGAGTCGTAGTATCCACTCAAGAACACAGTAGGCGGTTTTTGTTATTATAGTGTGTATAAAGCCCTCGCACTCGGGGTAATTGCTAAGAAACACGGTACGTAGGTCTATGAAATCCAACATACCCCTCATTGACGGAGCAGTAGGTATTCTTGTAAGTGTCCACAGAGATGGTCTTGGCAGACTCGCACCGCGTGAGATAGACGCAGACCCCGGCGCCGCCGTCGACTGCGCTGGCGCACGCAGCGTCGCCTTCAGCCCTCTTAGGCACCTGTAGGACATGGAAAAATGAATCTTAGTGCATAAACATTAGGAGCTCAAAGTTAGTTTATAAATAAAAACAATAAATAATGCTGGACAATCCACACATCATCATCTAGTCTGGCTCCAACGCTGCAACGCCCAGGTAAGCAGAGCTTGTGTTAGTCATGGGTACCTAATACCTACTAAATAATACAATACAATACAAAAATTCTTTATTGTACACGAGAAATTAACATAACAAAGAGACATCACATAAGATAAGTACAATGGGTGGCCTTATCGCTTAGAAGCGATCTCTTCCAGGCAACCTAAATAACTGATACCTATACAATAATTGTATGAAAATATCTATCCATGTAATGTTATTAATAGGTAATGAATGATTATATTTTCTTACAAAATCTAAGAATAAATAATAATTTATTCGTAGTACAAAATATTATAAAGATGAAAGTTTATAAAATGTGAATTTCATTTTGTTACCTATGATATCCAAAACCCCTGAACAAATCTAGATATAATTTGTCGTACAAATTTAGGACACAACCTAACTTGGATACTTATTATAATATCTACTACTTATTATACCGAAAATACGCGTGCGAAGCCGACGGCTGAAGCTACTTTCTTAATACGCATAAAACACGCGCAACTTACATATATCTGCACTGCAGATTGCACAAACGTTTGTCCCGGGCGGGTATCAAACTCGCGACTCCCTACGTCACGCGTCGCAGGAGATAGTCTTTATATTAGCTAGGTGTGGTTTTTTTCGCATCACGAACGAGTGAGAGACCTACTAAGCGATTTTTTTTTAAAAACTTTTGGCTTCTACGATACTTTCGAAAAATCTAGGTACTGATAAAATTAGCTTCCCAGCTGTTGGTCTCTTAATCGGTCTAATGATCACTAAGCTAAACTAACCTCTGTGTCCTTTGTCAATTTCAAGTCGACCGTGGTTCCGTTGACATCAAGTGCCAAAGACTCAGCGGTCGCATTCAGCAGAGCCGTGGCCCACAGGAACTCTTGGAGCTTGTACTGGGCCGCGGGGCTCGCGGTAGACGACGCCAAGATCGGCTTCACAGTTGTAGGCACAGGCACTACTGGAGTTGATACTATGGCATCTAGGTAAATAAATATATTGTTAGGAAAAATCACAAAACTAAAGGCATTAATAACGATTAATTACCATGATTTATGTTATTTTGATTTTTCAATACACAGATCATGTTAAATATCCCGTTTTAATGATTTTAGAATTTCTAACCTGGTTTGTGTGTTATTTCAGATCTTAGGCCCGATCTCACCAAACATTACACTTGGTTCAGTTTACATTAGTTTAGTACATACTAAACTTTTGCGATTGCTGTAGCAACGCTTCGGCATTTTAAAAACTTCAAAAGCGTTAAGTTTGGTGAAAACAAGTAGTCCATAGATTTAGTCTTACTTTAGAGACACACCAAAGTGCAGAGGAGATATATTAAGTATAACTAAATATAACCACTTAATCTGGTAAATATGTAACTCTTTTACTATCTCCGCTACGATTTGAAGTACATTGGAACTTACTGATTATAAAACTGAATCGAAACGATAAATGGTGACAGCACGATATTATAAAATTCAAAGAAATCTTAACCGCTACGTAGGTACACTCTACCAAACTTAATATAGGTACGGTTTGAAAACATTGCCTCCACTTAGACAATTAAGTACTGTTCAAAGTCGATGCCAAAATGGGAATTTTGGATTTTTGTGCAGTAAGTTGTAACTTAGGTTATACATTCAGGTGTTCCTGATAACGTAAAGTTTGTTTTACTTTTAGGATACGCGACTGGTCTGCTGCCTGTGAACACTGCTCCGGCACTACCTGTGAAGTAAAATCGATATCATATCAATAAAAATGGTTTTGGTCAGCCGGATAATAGATAAGGATGAAAGTATTTAGTAACAATTCCGCGAAAAAACCTTCTCCGATAAGTTCTAACAAAATGTAGTCCGCGTTGTAGAAGAAAAACGACGCCAACTACAAAATGAAAAAATACCTACAAGACGTAGGTATTTTTTTATTTTGACAAGCTTACTTTTCAGGGAGTGACATAGGCTATGTTTTATCCCGGAATTCCCACGGGAACTACGCGGGTGAAACCGCGAGGCGCTGCTAGTAATTCATATTTTTGGCGTCGCGGTAGACCGAAGAAACGATGCCGCGACGAACAACATAGACACATTCGATAAAACGTTGGTCCAACTGACTCAGAACCGTGATGCATGGAGGGACTTGAGTTAAACCATAGGTTACTTTTTATATCCCATAAACAAGTTCCCATCGTATAGAAATAAACTTTAAACGTTCCACAGAAACAACGCCTACAAAACAGTGCAAGCCGCGGGAAAGAAATAGTAACTGACCTTGAGCGTTCCACGAAGAACTAGGCGATCCCCACGAAGTGGACGATGCCCAAGAACTCGCAGATCCCCACGAGTTTGAGCCATGGCCATGAGGTACTAAACTCGAAACTCTAGAACTCGGAAGATAAGAGCCCGAATGTGCCATAAATCCATGCGATGAGAAAGCCATCATCGGCTGTACATTGCCTCGTTGATTTACACCTAAAAATTTAAATCGTTATGAATGTAGAGAGAAAATCCTTCAATCGTTCCTACAAGCATAACCGTGAGATATTGATTTTACCATTTTGTAAGAATGGATAGGGTATAGTGTCAAACTACTGGTTTGACAAACATGAATAACCAAACTTTTAGGGGTTCAGTTTCAATCACAGAACACAGGATTTTTTTTATCACGAATTTTAGTTTTCGAGAAAATGAAATTACCACTAGACTAATGCATGCTTATTGTCATAAAAAAGGTCTACATAATTTTTAACATCGCTTTTATAACACAAAACGCTTTCGTGACGTCATTGGAGCGGGCGACGCGCCATAGATTTTTTCGCACCTACCAAAATTAAGACTTCTCCGCAAGTACAGAGAGCTGCTCAGATATGTATACACTCCCAAGTTTTCACTTTTATTTAACTCTGAACTTTTCAAATATAACTCGATGCACACATTTTACGTACAAAGTAGTTATCGTACTTGTCAAAATGCGGTATAATAAATGATCAAAATTACCATGCACTTACTATTCAGTCAAATTGCAAACATGGCAGTGTATACATATTTTCGCAGCTGACTGTACATCGGTGTAACTCATTTTCGTGGTCGACCTGTACCACAAATGCATTTTTCCTCGATTCTATGACAATAAAGCACAAGCATCGGCGCATATCGCAGAAGTTGCAAATTTTTTTGTGTTTCGTTCATTATTTGTATCACTATCAATTATTTTTTGTACAACGAAAATTATTTCGAAACTATTCAATTAGTATAGTTTAGCCCTAAAAATGTACATTAGCTTTATATTCATCTTCCTAAATCTAAAATGTTAAATCGAAAGGAAAATTTGTATCGTCCATTTTCGAACTCGTATTTGATCCCTTTTCGCTGTGCTTGTGCGTCGTTGAACTTTGTGCATTTGTTTTACTTTATTGTTTTCTGATATGATATACTTTTTTTTTGCTAGTTTTTGATTCATAAATGTCTTGTGTTAGTTGTATTGATGAGAACTCTTGTGTCTACATAAACCTAAATTAGGATTTAAGATACTATAAACATTAAAATGTAACAACTTTTTTAAATATATATTATATTGTTGACATAAAATATCTTGGATTCTAGAACTGACTATCGGTTACTTTTATCCAAGATAAACGCGTGGCTGCGCACACGCAGGCAAGTTAATTATAATATTTATTAACAAAGCTTTGATATTTACCTTTCAGTCCATGCATTGGTGACGCCCCATGTCATGACAGGCAATATGATGATTTTTATATCACCAAGGTGGCAAACAAGCATGCTGTCCGACTTGTGGAAAGCGGTTACCGCGGTTATCGGTTACCTATGAATGCTATGGATAAATCATGATTATGTTATGTGATAGGCCAACTTTCACGGTGATCACGGTGATTTTGAAATAATCGACATTGAAACGAGTAATAATAGTGCCACGAAACTATTCGTGAATAGTTCCGTGGTATAATATATAAATATATTATATCACGGCTATAGCATTGACACCAGTGTTCGTTGACACTGGTGTCAATTCTATGTCACAGAAACGAAACTATTCGACACTATTCGATCGTAATAAAATGGAATCGTTTTTGCTTTCAAATATGTTTAACATTTACGACTTAGGCATTGACACCTGTATCGCCAAGAGCGAGTAATCAAAATCATAGGTATTACTTTAGTTAGCTCGAATTAGATCTATTATTAAGTCATTAGAATTGAAACCAATTTCACTAAATTGGTGTCAATTCTGTTTTTAAATTGCAATGCACTGCCATCTTAAATCGTTAAATCTACGTTTTCACTAAAATAATATCGTCCGATGAGTGCATACCACGAAAATATTTGGTTATTAGACTATTTGACTACATTGAAAATAGTAAGTTGTAAACTGTTTTCATCCTAGTCAGTGACAACGTAACAAAGCGTAATCAGGCGATTTTTATAAAAAAATATGAATATTTTAGGAAAAAAACGGGATTAAAAATACATATTTTTGATATACATATGATGACGTGACCGAAAACGTTCTGCGTTTGGTTGCATCGCTGGTGACGTCACACCTATCACAGGTTACAGTGCGTGTTGTTCTTCTTGTTAGGTGTGGTGTGACGTAGAGTCATTTCACCGGAGCCATAATGACAGAGATTATCATTTTGGCGCGCCATTATTTTATTCAAACTTTAAAATTAGTTTTTTTAACTAATACGAACTGCCTTGAGGAAATATTAATTAAACTGCATTATTTTTATCAGACAATACGTTAGAATTATTTCCCAGTAGTAGTCAAGTAGCCTATTGAATATATTTAATTAACAGAGTATGAGTATGTAGGAGATATTAGCAATAATTCCATAGAATTTTTATGGTATAAACCTTCGATCAAAAATAAGGAGTTCGCGGCCTCCCCCGTAGATACCTAGAGCCTTACAAAAATGTCACTCAAAATTGGGTTCGTTTTTTTTTGACGCAGACAGTTTGCGCAGAGCCTGACAAGTTTTTTCCATACGGAACAAGAGATTGGTGGAGTCGAATTCAATTTTATTTTGTAAGTAGGTAGGTACCTACCTGAGAATTATATACCTACCTACTCAGTTTATTTTCTATAAGGATTAATTAACAGAATTCAGGTAAAGATAACGAATCATTTATTGATGAAACTATAAATTGGTGTCTCAACAGTAGGTATTTATACAAAAGGGTCATTTCAGACATACAATAATTTAAACTTACAATACAATTTCAGGCAGGCACTCTAGATTAAAAAGAACTGGTTCCTGTCTGCGGCTTTGCACGAGTTTTTTTTACGGGAAAAAAATAAACGTTTTATAAATTCATACTTCTGGTAGGTAGGTAAGAACCTAGTCTTTCTTTTATTAGAGAGTCTACGCAAATGAAATTTTAGGGCGGGCCAACTAATTATTTTAAAAATCATCAACTAGTAATATTAAACTTATTTTTATGAAAAATATATTAATACATACTATAAATGAAAAAAAAAATTTAGAAGAAATAGCCTCTCCATTTATCAATTTAGAACAAAATTAATATTTTAACATAGGCAAACCAAACAACAATATTTTATGCTGATTTCACAAGTATATGACTCACATCTCAATATACGGGTAAAAAATATATATAAACTTACTGAAAATAAGAAATTCCATCCTTTTTCAGCACTTTGGACGAGTGATTCTTGCATTTTTTGTACCCATGCTTTTTGTCTGAACGCTAAAATGACACTAGTTGAAAAGCTTTCCTAACATGTCAAAATGTTTCTCTTTTGCTACTGAAGGTTGTGGCGTGCGCATTGTGAATCTAAGGGGGGCCGGCAAAGCCGGACATTTTTGATCGATGGTATAAACTAATGTTTTGTTCATTTCGTATCATGCTGTCACCCTTATTGATTTCGTTACACTTCTATAAAAAGAGGAAGAGGCCGACATATGTAGTACGGTCAAAGATTGTTCTGATCTCTGGTGGAGAAGCACCCTTAGGCTGCGATTCTACCAGAGAGGTATTTGAGGCTCTAGTTAGACAGACGGAATGTATTTCAACTGCACTCCGACTGTACATTTGCAGTTTGAATAGTGTTAGTACGACTGCAATAAAACTGCAAACCAACCGTGCAGTTCGATTTCAGTTGGTGGCGTGCAGTCGTTGGAATTGCACGCAAAATGAAAATTTGCAGTCGGAGTGCAGTCCGTCGGTCTAGACTCTAAGTAGCGGAAAATCATATAGCCAATAGGATCGCATAACTATGAAAATCGAGCGAGCCTATTGGTTGGCGGTTGTCATGCTAACCTTCCACTATCTGGTCGTATTGGTCGATATCCGCTTCCTCCACGAAGTCCCCGACAGAAAGGGCCTGACCTAGAATGGAATGAGTGATCATGAGAATCATGCATGAATCACACTAACATTATAAACTAATTTATGCCCGCGGGGCTTCGCACGCGTTAAACTGTATCTTTGAAAAAGTTTACAGGTTATTTCTATCTTATATGGGAGCTGATTTATGGGGGTTAAAGTAGCGTATGTGTTCTACGAAAACTTTTTAATAATATCCCAAAAAATTTCGATTTCGGCAGGATTCGAACCCGCGCCTCACCTTCGGTACAGGTGCGCTCTAACCAACTAAGCAACGAGATCGACACGTGCCTGGTCGAAAATATCTGAGACTTCTTACGACTTAAGCGTCGTTAAAAAGTTTTCGCAGAAGATTTACCCAGTGCGAGTAACGCAGTTTAAAGCAAAGTTAAAAAAAAAGCTAAGCGTATGTGTTATTCCAGGTTTAGACCAACATCTATGCTAAATTTCAGACCGATCTGTTAAATAGTTTTAGCATGTAAGTAGAAGTAAGTAACAAACCGTCCTTCCATCTGTATAAACTTTCGCATTTATAATATTAGTGTGATGTCAAAGTTTTGGTGAACGGATTACATGGATGTAATTCTGACATGGAATATCATAAGAGCTTCTTTGCGTGCGAAAAATGTTTGGTAACTCAAAGCTTTATTAGTTTCTGAACCAGTATTTGATTCAAGGCGTGCGTGTGCTGAGCGTACCTAAACAGAGTTACTACCGTATCTAAAATGAGACGCAAGTTTCAACACTCATCTTAACTCATTTCTTCAACCGATTTTATGAAAATCAGTCAAAACTTCGTTACATTTATGACCTCTCCATCTCTCCTCGCCTCTCCATCTGCTAGGAGAGTGTGGAGCACTGATGCAAAAACGTAGTACTCATCTGGGCAAGCACCTGCTCGTCCCAGACGAGCTACGAGGCATCCCCCCGAAGAAAATCCTTCAGTTCTAAGCTGTAAGGGTAAGTGGCGAACTCTGAACGCCGCTGTCCTAGGGGTGAACATATTAAAGTGGCGATCACAATAGGCCTATCATGGCCGCAGTGATAAGTAAGCCACCAAAAGCAAATAAAAAAAAATAAAGAAAACATTTATGACGAGCTCAAATCTAAGTTTCGTTTGAGCATTTGGAGGTTCTTCCTTTGTGTCATTATGGTTGAAATAAATGTAATGTACCTAACTTACTTGCGAAGACTGGTGAAGGCGCGCCCGGTAAGCCAGCTTGGAAGATTGGAGAGGACGCGAAGCCGGGGTACGCAGCCCCTGCGCCGCCGGGGGCTGATTGGTAGTTGATGGACTGAGCTGAAGTTATAAATAACACAAGATATAATAATCCTAAATAGTTTAAACAGTATAATATATATAGCCCTATAGTATCTTAGCAGTTCTGCTTGGATATGATTGTCTTATCATAACCAATATGTTAGCAAATACCTACTGCTACTAAACATTCGACCTTTTATTAGCCATATTTTTTTTATTGCTTTTATAAAATAAAACTGGCCAAGTGCGAGTCCGGCTCGCGCACGAAGGGTTCCGTACCATTATCTATAAAAACGGCAAAAAAAAACACGTTTGTTGTATTATGGGAGCCCCCTTAAATATTTATTTTATTCTGTTTTTTTGTAAATACATCATCTGTGAAAGTTTCAACTGTCTACCTATCTATCACGATTCATGAGGTACAGCCTGGTGACAGACGGACAGCGAAGTCTTAGTAATAGGGTCCCGTTTTTACCCTTTGGGTACGGAACCATAAAAAACCTAGATTTTTTTGTTGTTGTTGTTAGTAAAGACTTTATTTTTTTCCGTCTCAAATTATCGAGTTGAGCAAAAGGAAAGGCCCGTTGTGCAACTATTCGCAGTTGTGCAAAAGGGAACTCGGGCAGAAACTAGTGGGTACTGTATATTGGTCATTTGATATGGTTTCGACTAAGAGGAATACTTACGTGCGAAAGCGAACGATGATGATTGTGGCTTGTCGACGGACTCGGCGTCCACTGCCTTGGTAGCGTTGGGTTTCACGACCACCAGCGACGTTAGCGGGGTCACGAATTCGTACTGAAATAATCAAGCAGAGGTGTTAGTATTGATTACTAGCGGTCCGCCCCGGCTTCGCACGGGTAAATTCTATCGCCTATGTTCATCAGGGATAATGTAAGATTGTAATGGTGAAATAATTTTTCAAATCGGTCCAGTAGTTTCGGAGCCTACTATTCAAATAAACAAACAAATCTTTCCTCTTTATAATATTATTATTAGTGTACTCGATTTAAGTATTCTGAATATAAGAATTATTTACAATATGACGGCAGGAGGTTGCGGATTCGATTCCTGCCTTGAGACAAATGTTTGTACGATCTGCAGATATTTGTTCCGGGTATTCTGGTTGTTTTCTATGTATATATATGTATATATCTCACTAATATTATAAACGTGAAAGTTTAGATGGATGGATGTTTGTTCCTTTATCACGCCAGAACGGCTGAACGGATCTGGATTAAATTTGGCACAGAGATAGATTATAGTCTGGAATAGAACATAGGCTTATCCCGGAATTCCCACGGGAACGGGAACTACGCGGGTGAAACCGCAAGGCGCTGCTAGTATGTATATATTTGTGTATTGTATATCAGTTATCTAGTACCCATAGCACAGGCTAAGCTTAACTTGGGGCTAGATAATGCTGTGTGAATTGTCCAGCATTTTTTTTTTGTTATTCAAAGCTACATTTGGTGATAATGTGTGCAGCATTTGCAAGTGAAATCTTCATGGGTTTTACATTTCTAAAATAACTTGTACCTTCAGAGCAAGCGCCAGTGCTTTGGTCTCGGGTCGGTTCTCCTTGGGTCCCTGGTCGTCGCCTTCCGTCGCATCCTTCTGGTCCAGCAGTTGCTTGATGGTCAGATACGACCAGAGCCGCTCCAGTGGTAGGGGCGGGCTCTTCGCCGGGATCGGGGCTTTGGGCAGTCTCTCGTAGCGTTTCTATACAAAAGATTAAGGTGATGAGTTCACCAAATGTTGTACGCAATATTTGAGAGGTGAGGGGATATCTCCATTAAATGAATATAAATCTTTTTATATTTTTTACAGAAAAATATAGGCAACTTAATGTAATAAATACAGATAAAGTGTTACTTTTAAGCGTGTCTGTAGACATGTGAAAAACTTGCATTTAATCGGATAATAAAGTGTCTATCTTATCACCGCAACTAAAAATGAACGAAATGTAAACTCTATTTACTTAGACATGCTATCCTCGACGTCGCAGAAGGCCTGCGGAGTCAGCTCCACCAGCACTTTGTCTAGAAACTTCCTCCAGAGTGAAATGTGCGGAACTTTTTCAAAGTATTATAGAGGATGGACATGCCCAAAGGACTTTAGACTTTGTTTACTTAGACTTACCTCTCCGAATCAATCGTCGACGCCGCAGAAAGCCAGCACCTGCGGAGTCACCTCCACCACATCGTCTAGAACCTTCCTCCAGAGTGGAATGTACAGAAATTATTCAAAGATATCTAAAGAGCGTACATGCCCAACGGACTTTGAACTCTAGTTACATAGACTTAGATACCTTTCCAAATCCATCCTCGACACCGCAGAAGGCCAGCACCTTTGGAGTGAGCTCCACCACGTCGTCCAGGATCTCTCCCGCTACCACAACCTCAGACCCCGAGTAGAATGTACGAAACTGGTTCTTGGTTAGGGTTCCTTCTTTCACCTGGAAGATACGGTTATGTTTATTTATTAAATAGTTTTTTTCATTATCTATCACACATTTGAAACATTATTTTTCTAAACAAAAAAAGTGCCAGTATACTTGCTATGAAATCAGCTACTTAGTTATGTGCCAGTCAATGCATATTGACCGGTGAACGACATTGACAGAATAACTAAGTAAAAAAATAAGCTCCGTAACGGCTTGATCGGACGGGAATCCCGTCAAAATAGATCCAGCCGTTTCGGAAATTTGCTAAAACAAAAAGTCAGACGCAAAATATTTACCTTACATTTTTTCATACCTAGTTATTCTGTCAAAAATGTATTGTATGCAAAATGCAATAAGTAAAAAACTGTTATTTTGACAAACAAATAGACACTTCATTTTATGTGTTTGTAACAAAGATCTTTGTTATGTAGTAAATATACTGTCTAAGTTGACTGGTAGTTCTATATACGGTTTAATTGATAAAAACATCTAAGATGTGTCAGAAACTTTGACTTTCCACACATTTTGAGCGGTCGAGCACATTTCGCTGTTTGTAAATTATAAGTTCTGTGTAACTTCCCTTAACAACGCAATGCGTTAATTCCATTGCATACAAAGCAGGCGTGGCAAGGCAAGGTCCCCACTTTCCAATAATTTGCATATAAGACGCATACCGACGACAATAGGGATATTGTATGGCCATTCATAACTTTCACTGTTACTTACCATATTTGTGTCGTAAGGACTTAACTCTCTAAGAAACAAAGCTAACTAAAGAAACCAAAAGGTAACTATGTGAACTGAAGTGACTATACTTCGATTTACAATCTAAGATATTTTATGTCAACAAATATAGTGTCAATCGTACCCGCAACCTCCGGCGTCGCAGGCGGAACTACGCCCGCCGCGCCACTTCGGTTGCTAAGATAATGGTACGGAACCCTTCGTGCGCGAGTCCGACTCGCAATTGACCGGTTTTATTTTATTTATACAGAATATCCATACTATTATAAATTCGAAAGTAATTCTGTCTGTCACCTTCTTACGCCTGAACGGATGTCAATGAAATTTGCCAGGGAGGTATATGCCCGCGGGCAGAAGCTAGTTAATAAATAATGAGATTACCTGGTCAGGCGGGTAGATGAACTTGACGTCGGCGAGTAGCGGCGAGGAGACCTGCTTGTAGAAGTCTTGCAGCTGCAGCGCTGCGTCCGCCGCCTCGTAGATGTGTCGCATGAAGCCGTCGCTGCGCAGAGACAGTTTGCGGAGGAACTTGCGGTCTGCATCCTCGCCTGGTTGCCAAACAGGAATTATATGTAGACCTTTTTAAACTTTCGCGATGCGTTAATATTTCAATGATTATTTGTCGGGTATTTTTGACGACCTCTGTGGACCGGCCTGCGAGGCAGGTTTGCGGGTTCGATTTCCGCTTCGGGACGAACAAATGTTTGTACGATCTGCAGATATTTTTTCAGGCTGTTTTTCTAGAAATTGAAGGGCTTTTGACAGGAATCCTTGAGTCTTACCAAAAGCCAGTGAGAAGATAGTGGCTTTGTCTTCACCGAAGTTCTTCTCCGTGAGCCGGTTGATAATGGTGGTGGTACTGGTGACGCCCACAGTTGGGTCGCCGTCTGTCAGGAAGATGATGATGGGCTCCAAAGTCTTCATTCCTGGACATAAACATGTGAGATTTGTACAAACCAACCTAACAATCTTGGACGATTTCGTCGGGATAAGCTACCAAAAGTTTAGCACTTTTATAGCATAGATGTCAAGGGTCTCGCACGTACTCGCAAAAAAAAAAGATTTTTGTTAAATACGACATTTTTTAATAAAAAATATGCACTCTTGCAATTTTCGTTGTCAGCAGTCTACCACCATTTCCAAGTTGTATCAAAATCAAAGTTATTTGAGGCCCACCAAGTTTTTTTTTATACAGTTCAACGGATATCTGTTTCCAATTCTGCGTATATGCTGTTCATAGTGGATTCTATAGTCGTGGGTCACTCATAATTTTTCCAGTCATTGGTGCATTTTATTTTCGTTACCAAAATGCAGCCAATGGGCGGCCAAAATAGCATCAGTGATACACTCAGAAATACATCTGAATCGACCAGCAGATGGTGCGTGAAAATGTTCAATATAAAGTATTTATGACTACCTACTACTAACATAGCCAAACTACTTACTATTTAAACTCCTTGTAGAATGTTTGTAATCTAACCGCCCATACTTAACCCAAAATCCACTCTGTTGCCGCGTCCTTTTTATACGCCATCTACATTACTTTAAAACTCGACGTCAAGCAAGTAATTTTTAGTTATTTGTGTCGTGGTTTGTTTACAAACATTCTACAAGGAGTTAAGGTATAGCTTCTGCTCGCGGCCTCGCGCGAGTTTTGTTCGTATTAAATCCTGTATATTATTCCAGGTCAAGATCTTCATAATGTGCAAAATTTCTGACCGATCCGTTCAGTTTTTTTTTAGTAATAATTTACACTTAGTCTCATAATCTCACTAATATTATAAACGCGAAAGTTTAGATGGATGGATGGATAGATAGATGGATGGATGTTTGTTCCTTTATCACGCAGAACGGCAAAACGGATCTGGATGAAATTTGGTACAGAGATATGTTATAGTCTGGAATAGGACATAGGCTACTTTTTATCCCGAAATTCCTACGGGAACGGGAACTACGCGGGTGAAACCGCGAGGCGCTGCTAGTTTATTTATAAATAACGTGCTCCTATGTAAAAGTTTCCGACACAATGTAAATCGTCTGAGAAAATAAATGAAAAAAAAAAGTACTTTGGGCGTAGTCTTCGGTCAAAAATCTACACAACGGCAAAAACTCTCGCCTTGATAATATTAGTAGGATATAGAATACTCACTCTCAGCATTGTACACCTCGTCGCTTTCCCCTGGCGCCTGCGTGGTATCCTTAGCTTCCGTGTCATTCCCCGGCTGCTTCTTGCCCCACTCGGTGCGCTTGTGGATCAGATTCACGGCCACGTCTAACGCGCTGTCGATGTTAGTGCCTGGGGAATCGGTACATAGTTAGATAGTTTGTAGTAAACTACTAAACGTTATGAATGAGCTGAACTCTCGCACTTGATAACGTGTACGTTTCAGCGTTGAATTGCGTTGAGTGAAGAAATGGTAAGGTGGATTCGTCTTGTAGTGAGACATGTTTCAAGCGGAAGACAGGGCGGTTAAGGTGAAATAGGTTCGTAATTTCGAGACAAGGACGAACGAACGCCGCGCGGTGAAGGCGAGAAAGGAAGGGGAGATCCGGCCGACGTGCAATTTCACTGGTTTTTATTTTTAAATTTGTTATTGCTCTACAAGAATACTCTTTCGCAAAAAAATAAAATCATAATCGTCTTATCTAGTTAAGTATTTTTTGACGAAATTTCATTAAAAAATGTTGAATAACTAGCGAATAAAACTGGTTTGCCGCCGTAAAAATGAAAATTTTGAGGAAACTTTGCGATTTTTTTCTATCTAGTCAAATTTAATCAATCGTGTTTCGACTCCCATAACTTACTAACAAAAATCCTTAACTTTCGATGCTTATCAAAAAATATTTAAAAGAAATGTGTTTTATTGCCTTAAAATTGATTTTCCGTACAGTCAAAACGTGGTTTTGGGACTCATTTTACCTTAAGTGCTTATTAGAGGAAGCATATTATGTATGTCTAACTAATATAGGACGATGGGTGGGACAGATCTGCCGCTTTTAACAGTATTGAGACAATGTTTATGGCAGGCGTCCGGAGTCTCCCCCATAGCCCGATTACCCAGTCCATGAAAAAACAGTTTGTTGCGATGGGTGGATACCTATCATCCACCCATCACAACAAACTGTTTTTTCATTTCTTTCACTTTTCTTTTACAACAGTTTCTATACCGTCTTTAGATAAACTCTGATAAAGGGCCTCTTTGCTGTTGGCCTCGGCCCCACACATGCCCAAAAGAGCGGGATAATATATGGCCTGAGATCAAGGGAATGAGAAACACAATAAACCGATTTGTATGAACAGCTTCAGTTCTCCAATTGTCATGTCCGTTTAGCTGCATACGCAATATTTACCCGAGATAGAACGACGGGGATGCTTTTCGTGACAGCTTCAGATTTGCTGCAGCGAAATGCTGGAACGACCTCCCACCTCCCGTTTAAAATAGTAAAACCATTTAGATTAAAAAAAAATCATTTAAAAAACATATCTTATTGAATCGCAAAAAATTTCAACAACATGGCAGTCAGCCGTTTTAGACCTCAGTACAATTAATAACTCCTAAAACTCAAAAAGTGACCTAAAGTCTCGAAAATAGAGTTAATGTTTAAAACTTCCTTTTATTCTAACGTTACGTAGGTGAACTTTTAATACAGATCTGTTTCTTCAATCCTAACCTAATATTGAAGAGCTTTTAAGCAAACTTAAATATAATTGTTGACACTTTGTTTGACATAACTACGAGTATATGTTCCATTGTGCATAAGGACACAATGGAAAACATTATGTCAAACAAAGTGTTCACAATTATATTTAAGTTTGAAATAATTGAAATAAAAAAAAACCTTAGTTCTGTATCGCCAAAACAGAAAAAATAGAGGAGTTTAATAAAATAATAAAACTTAACCCTCCATCATGCGCAGTCGGGTAATGATGTTTTTTTATCTATAATTTATTTTGTCCCACTGCTGGGCAAAGGTCTGCCCAAAACTTTTCCAGGAGTCGCGTTCATGATGTATGAATAAACTGACCTCCAGCGGCATTCAAACGGCTGATGATGACCTTGGCCTTGTCGATGTTCTCGGGAGTGGCGGGAGAGGGCGCCACCAGTTTAGGTTTCTTCTCCACCTCGTTCCAGTAGAACGGCTGGGCTTTCGGAGGCTCCTGCAGTGCCTCTTTCAATTCGTGGATCTATAATTAACACAGAATAGCAGAATTTATTTAGGTTTGCGCGTATGGTATGCCGAACCAAAATAAATATTAAGATTATACACACGATATTCTGATTCAAAAACCTAGTTTCTTTTTTAATACAAACTGGTTACAAAACCTAATGAATATTTGTGGAAAATATTTAACGACATTGATATCATCGAAGCAAAGCACTGAAGCTCGTGACAACGTTTGGTTTCGAAAGCTTTCATTCATCAATAAATAAATAGATCTCACGCTCCTTTTAGAATTCCAATTTAAAGTTCTTGAAGTTTGTGTTTTTTGTTATTGTTATGTTTTCATTCACAAATCTCTTTGTTGACATAAAATATCTTGGATTCTAAATCGGAGTAAAAAAGATGGCTTGGAAATATTCAAGTCAAGTCTTAATGGTTTTATGAATTATATAATACTAGCAGCGCCTCGCGGTTTCACCCGCGTAGTTCCCGTTCCCGTAGGAATTTCGGGATAAAAAGTAGCCTATGTCCTATTCCAGACTATAATCTATCTCTGTGCCAAATTTCATTCAGATCCGTTCAGCCGTTCTGGCGTGATAAAGGAACAAACATCCATCCATCTATCTATCCATCCATCCATCTAAACTTTCACGTTTATAATATTAGTGAGATAGTGAGATTGGTCGAGGCGTAGTAAATAACGTTTGTTTCATTTCTCGGCCAACGTGTGGACAAGGAATACTTCATTTTATAGCACATTGTAGATAATAGTAGATTGTTTTACAAGGGACTAAACCATCCCATTATATACGAGGTTGTTATACTCCCGAGCGTAGCGAGGGAGGATGACAAGACCGAGTTATAATGGGTGGTTTTGGCCCGAGTAAAACACTCTACTTTTCACTTCGATTGCGAGAAAATAAAACAATTCAAAATTAGACAATTTTCAGAAATTTTATTAAAAATTAAATGTGCAGTTAGAGCAATTTTGAATGTTTAGTGATATGTTTTTCCCGGGCAATTTTATTTCGGTTCTCTGTGATTGGGATGTGTGTGTAATATTTTGAGTTGATTGTTGTGGAGTAAAAGTTGGAGAGACTCGACTCATGCTTGAGTTTCGTGCATTATTAAGATCTGAGTGCGGCTTCAGCTGAGTTGACATATTCATCCAAACGTTGAAACATTAGTGGGACGTAACTCCTGATAGGCTTTAACTATATTAAGGTATTCTCCACTGATGACAAATTTACGCTCTTTGTTTGTTTTCGTGTTCGGCAGACTCACAGCTTGTAGGTTTGTATCCGTTTCTACGTCTTCTAGCGTTATATTAGCAAGCTCTATTCCTCTGCATGCACCGCTGATTCCATAAATTAAAGCAACCTGTTGAACAAAAAAATAAGTGTGTTATTAATCGTAATAACCTAGGTACATAATTTAGGTATGTAGGTAGGTATCTATTTATTTAGTTTGAGTTGAGTACATAAGTAGTAGGTTACCTTTGTTGCCAAGTATTGTTTATTTGGAGCGTTATTTAAAAATGTTTCGATTTCTTGTGTCGTCAAGACTTTAGATTTTTTTGCCTTGTATCCAGTGGACAATTTCTTCAGTAAAGCCGTTAAATTTACATATTTTTTAATATCGACGTCGTGTCTCGTTTGTAAGGTCATTCTTAACATTGAATATGTGCTCCAAAGAGTCGACGATTTGAATTTTTTCGATAATTCATCAAAATAAGTGAGAAAAACCCCTTCTGTAAAAGAATCCACACGTTTCTCATCTCTCCATTTCATAAAATTTTCGTAACTCTTTAAATATATTCCACGTGATTTTGTCGGCAACAGATTCATAATTATTTCTTTGCCCTTTTCTTCCATTTGCATATTAGCATCTTCACTATCACTTGATGTCATTTTTCACGTTCACAATTTGGAAGTAAAAGTCAGGAAGTTAAACGTAAAAGTTTGTGATTTGGAATGAAGAAAATTCTAGAGATTTAGCGCCAATACCATCTTTTTTTTTAAATCTCTATTTAACCCGCAACGAAAGAGTTCGCATTCTACCGTGAAGGGAAGAATCAACCTTCATAAAACATCACCAAGACGGTTCTATTTTCAAAAAAAAGGTTGACGGAGCACCAAGAAGTCGAGTTTTTATGTAAGAGAACGAATGCTTTGTACTGGCTGATGATTTTAGACAAAAATTAAAAAGAAAAATTACTTTTTAGCCCGAGGGATTAAACTCGAGTTTTAGGCCTGCTAAGCTACACTATTATGATACACTTTTCGAGCAAGAGAAGTGAAAAAGGTTTTATTACACGCTGATAGAAATAACGCACATGAACAGGCTAAACGTTTTTAGGGTTCCGTACCCAAAGTGTAAAAACGGACCCTGTTACTAAGACTTCGCTGTCCGTCTGTCACCAGGCTGTATCTCATGAACCGTGATAGTTAGACAGTTGAAACTTTCACAGATGATGTATTTCAGTTGCCGCTATAACAACAAATACTAAAAAACAGAATAAAATAAATATTTAAGGGGGCTCCCATACAACAAACGTGATATTTTTGCCGTTTTTATAGATAATGGTACGGAACCCTTCGTCCGCGAGTCCGACTCGCACTTGGCCGGATTTATTTTTGTTATTTACTTAAAGGAAGACTGATAACTGCATAGCAATTGACCGACCTCGATGCGATTGGTGGAATTGTTAACAACAGGATTGTTTTTCTAGAAGAGGGGATAGTTTGATTCCACTGATTGGATACATATGTATGAAGCACTGCAGATTTGCAAACTAAATTGGTTAAACCAGTCAAGGCCAGTTTTGAAGGCTAATAAAATAGAGGTCTACTTCAAGATACTGGACGAAAATATATTTTATTGAGAGCAAGCGGGATAGCACTCTAAGGCCCGTATTATGAAAGCATGCTCAGTCATCGAGCTCTGCTTGAGTGATGCTTATGTCTAGTTTTGAGTGAATACTAATTTTCAAACAATGCTTGGGAGCTCATGTCAAAATCTACACTCACTCAAGTAGCCGTCAAGAGCGGATTTCCTCCGTCCACGCCTTCGAGTAACTGCTTAGACATATTATTGAACGGTTACCAAGCATTACTTGAGTAATTAACGCTTGAGTAGAGATCACGTAATGACTGCTTAAGTAATGCTTGGGGAAGCTTTCATAATACGGGCCTAAATTCTCTACGTCTATTAGGTACATTGCAGTTTTGAAGTAAATGCGCAAAATGAAATGAATCAAGAAGTTTAATTTAGAGTAACTGGCCGGACTGACCATAAAATACATTAAGTGTCCATCTTTTTAGGGTTCCGTCCGTACCTAAAGGGTGAAAACGGGACTCTACTAATAAACCTCCGCTGTCAGTCTGTCCATCCGTTAGCATAAACTGCCTGTATATCATAAACCGTTAAAGGAAGACTGTTGAAATTATCACATAATATTTATTTATCTTGCCTCTTTATCAACAAATAATAAATATAAAATAACTATGAAAATTAAGGGAAAATATTTTTTTGACAATTTTTATTTTTAATTCTTTTTAAAGAACATGGATACCTATTATCTCTCTCTTCTTCGTCTAACTCTTCGTTTTTGAGATTTCTACGAGAATGATAATAACGAGAATGAGAATGATAAATAAATACAATCAAAATGAGCACTCATATTAATAAAATAATTATGAATGCTCATTGCCGGTATTTCAATTTCATATTTTTTTCGAATTTTAACTGTTCATGTTATTATAGTTAATTTTATAATAAATAATAATAATAAAATCGTTTATTTCTGTAGGTCTTACATATTACATTATAAGTATAGTTGTGCGTAACACCTAAATCACCATTTTTGGTTCATCTCCTCGCTCTAAGTTTAGGATAGTGCGTAAGCCCTCCAAGGTGATTTCTAAGAAATTTCAATGTGTCCCCTGTAGGTAGAGCTAACAGTACTAGAGACCGAAAGAAATCCCTAAGTGTTTTGACTCCTACGTCACTTGACCTCGTGGTGCAATGTCTAGCGGTTTCCCGTAGAGTGGAAAGGCTGCGGGTTATATCCCGTCGAAGGCAAAACATCTTTGAGATATTTAATTTTTTTAGAAATTTTAAATGACAATCTCTCTTCCTTCTGGAGCCAAGAACTGAACTGATGAGAAACACCTTGGTTTTATTAAAAAACTTACTGTAACAGAAGAAGCGAACTCCACAATACTGAAGTAATCCCCTAGGTTCAGATCACTGAGTATGGTCTGCATGGCTTCCTTCAACTGAATGATCTTGCGGTCCATCATAGAGCCTGATGTGTCCAGTACAAACACCACGTATTTGCTGAGCGGAGGCAGGGTAGTGGGGGCGAAGAAGTGGACGAAATATCCGTCGTTCACCTGAGGAGAAAATTTTTTTTTAACTTAAATATTTGGTTATTTTAGATAAGTCAAATGCTACCCGCGGGTTTTGGCTACGGTGACAAAGGGATAGCCAAGGGGGACAGCAACTCCTGTGGACCACACTGGACCACGAACTGGTCCAGCACTCCCTGCTTTATCTCAGTCTCCTCAGGCTGGTTATATTTCAATTTCATTTTTTTGCAATTTTTATTTTATTTTGGTTGTTCACCATAATTGTTAGTTATAGTTACCTTGACATGATGTAATTTTATGTGTTTCTTACTTGAATTTATATTTGATTTGAGAAAGCGCTTTTACAGCAGCTAAGATCTTCCTTGACATTTGTTTTAATTTATTAACTTTCTCAACAATTTGTATTTGATAGTTGGCTATTTACCTAACTTTGTTTTAGTTTATTTTGACAACGCCCCTATACAGCTGCATCATTATGACTTTCCTTGACATGTAATTGTAAGAAATTAATAAGTACTGAGTACTAAAATAAATAAAAACCTTAGAATGTAATTGTACATAATTATATTTTGAGTTTGACTATATTATTACTTAGGCCCCTTTACAGCTGATTATTTGTATATATTATGTGTTAAATATTTATCTATATTTATGGAAATTACCGTTTCTGCATACTATCCTTATGGTGTTTCTTTCCTTCACACAAAACTTGTGTTGTATACTTACAAAATTTTAATTACCTAAGTACCACCAACATGTTAAATTAAGAAAATTATTTAGACTACAACGACATCAAGTGCATCAACAGGTAGACGGTGGATTTAATAAATGAAATGCTGTAGTATAGACTTGTAGTGGTTGTTAGTACAAATCTTTACTAGAGCACAGTATATCTCACCAGTATCTCTCCATCCTGGGGCCGCTCCACGTCGTACTGGACCACAAACTGGCCCAGCACTCCCTGCTTCTCCTCAGTTTCGTCAGGCTGGTTCCAAGGCTTATAACGATTGGTTTGAGCAGCTGACTCCTTGGACTTTTTCTGGAATAGAGACTTGATTTAGAAAAACTAGGTGACTCGGTATTTTTAGTAGCCACCCCCAATGTTATGTGGTACTTACATATACACACATAGAATTGTTTTTTTTAATTATTGCCAAAACTTACGATTTGATTTGGTATGTTACTTTGGGAAAAGTGTTCCTGGTTGGAAATAGAGTCGATCAAGACCAACTTATTTTTTTTTGACAAATGTAATTTTTTGGGCAAACCGTACTTATTTTCTAAAAACTAAAAATGACGATATTTTTTTCTTCAAAATAAAATAGAAGGTTCCTAAGAACAAAACCTTCTAACTACAAAAAGAACGGTGGCTACCCTTATGGGGCCAAAAATTTGCCCCACCCTGTATATCCATACTACTTATTATTATAGTTTTTTCGAGTTTATGCCGGCGCGTTGTGAAATGCTTCGGCACTGACACCTAAATTCCTGGTCGGGTCTAGCTGAAATTTTGCATAGATGTAGACCTTAAACTGGAGTATGGTTTATGCTACTATTTATCTCGAAAAAGGCGTGCGTTGCCGCGTGCGGAAACTCGTCGCTTATAAAAGAGCAACACGTCGCAGGTCCTACATATAAGCTAGGTTTGCGCTCTCGATGGACTGTGCTGTGTCGCGCCCGTTAACCAGAGGTAAGGCACTTAAGCCTCATATACCCGTAATTTCATCTCTGCCTGTAAGATGACTACATGTCTTGTTGCTAGAAGAGACTAGCAGTGGACTAAGGTGGACTGATGATGATGATCCCACACCAGTTAGGTAATTTCTGCAGGAAGTTAGGCTTATAGTCTCCCCGTCTCAATTCAGACTATAGGCAGATAGATATCACCTAGCTAGACTATAGGCAGATAGATATCACCTAGCTAGACGATAGGTATCTACTTAAGACTTATTCCACCTCGCCGTTTTGGTCCCCTAAAAACAAGCTGCCTATATGATACTTTCGTTTACCTCGAATCATAAAATTTGGCAAGCAGTAAGGCCTTATAATTACACGGACGGAACCCACGGTGCGCGAGTCCGACTCGCACTTGACCTTTTTTATTTTTAGGCTAATATACCTTTATTTGACCGACATAGTTATTATACTCGTAATACGTATAAGTTTGACCACAATCTCACCATAAGACTGTTTTTCTATATCTTGTATTGTTTTGGTTTACGAGATCATGCATGTAGGTAAGGTACTGCTTACTTACGACCTAAAGATAACCTGTGAGAGATTGGATTGTTGTCACAGACGACGGTTTCATATAAAAGAGTTTTATCTATTTTCCGAGCATTCTGTTAACCTCCCACCTCGGAATGAATATGACGACATTTTAATCACGGGTTTTACCTTTTTACCAGGCACGTGTAATTAAATTACTCGTATTTTAATAATATTTGAAATCTGAATCATCTTGAAATCTGGTAAAGTCCTCAAGTCATGGAAGCTTGCTAATGTGAGCAGACCCTTCGAACTATCGCCCCATCTCAGTCACCTCCCTGCTATATAAATGCATGAAGCGTGTTCTGAATGGAAAGCTCCTGGCATACCTCGAACACAACGACCTCCTTAGCGACCGTCAACACCGCTGAAAACGGCCTACGAGAAATCTTCTTGTGTATGCCACCCACATTTGGAGCGAGGCCATCGAGAAGCATGGTAAAGCCGGTTTTACTAGACGTTTCAAAAGCCTTTGATAGGGTCTGGCACGACAGCCTTATTGGTAAGCTTTCATCATACGGACTTCCACACCTCTTCTGTAACTGGCTTTGTGACTTTCTGAGGGAAAGGTCAGGTCATATCGGGTCAGTACTGTCTGCCACGTTGTTCCAGCTGCATATAAAAGATCTGCTGGTACCCGGTATTATTGGGTACGTAGATGACAGCACCGTGGTAGACAGGTACCTTTTCAACGCCAAGGCCAGTCAGAATGAGATACAGACGCAAGAAAAGACATCCTGCAGCGCTTGAATTAGACCCTGAAGGTCTCAGATTGGGGCGAGGCCAATCGGGTCAACTTTAATGCCTCAATAACGCAAGCCTGTCTCTTCTCTGCAAAAAAGAGTCCGTTTGTCCAGGTTCTTGTTTTCCGAGATGTACCGGTACCTATAAAAGATCAACTTGAACTCCTCGGTGTCACGCTCACACCAACTCTAAACTTTGGAGCCTTCATCGAGTCAAAGGCTAAAATAGCAGCCATGAAGCTAGGAATCCTAAACCAGGCTAAGCGATACTTCACAGCTTCTATCCCTATATCAAGCACATATTTCTTTCTTGTTTTATGTATTTTCTTCGTTCTTCAGGGAATAGCTAACAGAAAAGATATTGATCGGCGATAATAAGAATAGTAGCATAGTAAATTTTATGGTAAAAAAAATATTTACAAGTCCAATCTAGCACAGTGATCATATTTTAAACGACGCGGCCATGTATACCTTCAGAGTCAAAGTGTGTTACTTACCGCATACACGTCCATAAGCCTCTTCTGCTCTTCAAGGTCGGGTGTGAAGGTGATGGTAGCTTCGCGATCATCGTGACCTCTCTTTATAACCGCTTGGGAGTTCTCTGCAATATACAAACTATATTAAACCTTTTTAAACTTTCGATTGCGATTCGTTAACTTATTAGAGACTAGCGGTCCTCCCCGGCTTTGCACGGGTATATTTTATAGCCTATGTTCATCAGGGATGATGTAGGATTCTAATGGTGAAAGAATTTTTCAAATCGGTCCAGTAGTTTCCGAGCCTATTCAATTCAAACAAACAAACAAATCTTTCCTCTTTATAATATAGATTATTTTATCGGATACGGTCAGTGTAGAGTGTCGTAATGTGAACCAGGACATTCCTGATTCTGAAGACCAATTGAGGGTAGTCGTGTATACTGCCGTCAGTTCTCAGCTGAAACTCCGAGTGCATCCAGTCGCCCCGGGACCACGATCGCTGTAACGCGATAGTATATCGACCATTCACTCGATGGACCGGTCCAATATTGTCATATTGGACCGGTCGCCGGGAGTCAAGGATGGGGGCGGCTCGGGACCGCTATGTGGTCAGTAAACACAAAACGCCAGATACTAAAAGGAGATCTAAGCCCTCCTACACGTACACCTATAACTCTGCGGGCCAACTCTAATGTCAAACGTGTAGTAGAATTTTCAAGACCAAGTTCGGTCTAGCGAGCCATATAAGGGCTCATGATAGGAATCCTTAATTTCTTGGCTCGCTGTCATGGAAACCGATGAGAAGGCCTATCTTTGTAACGTAGAGGACAAAGAGCTGTCATGTATGCGTCAATTCGACATCTCAAGAGTTTTAGAAACCAAACAAAATCCTTACGCGCATCTTCCGGCGTAGCGTCAATCTCATTCCCTGTCCTGATCTCCGGTACCCGAAGCGCTGTGATCTTCTGCGCCTCCTTCAAATGCACGGTCACGGACAGCTTGGGAACCACAGCACCAGGGTGGAGGTTTATAGCGTGGTTGTATACGTCGTTACGACGGACCAACATCTCTTCGTATGTCAGGTTGAAGGTCGCTGATGATGATGGTTCGATGTTCACTGATACTACGAACTGGTTGGAGTCGCGAGCCCTGTGGGGTTGAAAGTAAATTAAAATAATAATAAAAGTAGGAGTAAACCTTATCTATTATGAAAAAACAATATTATAAAGATCGTATATTTTAGATTTTAAATCTTTGTTTTTGCTTTTAGGTATGCAGTGCTGTTTTATTAGGTACTAGCAGCGCCTTGCGGTTTCACCCGCGTAGTTCCCGTTCCCGTGGGAATTCCGAGATAAAAAGTAGCCTATGTTCTATTCCAGACTATAATCTATCTCTGTGCCAAATTTCATCCAGATCCGTTCAGCCGTTCTGGCGTGATAAAGGAACAAACATCCATCCATCTATCCATCCATCTAAACTTTCACGTTTATAATATTAGTGAGATAGTGAGATGAGATTATTCAATAAAGTGACATGATAAAATAAGGTTTGTTAAAATTTCTTTTTTTTCTGACGTGTCCAAGGGTTCTGTAAGGTCTAAAGGAAATAAAGCACTTGAGTTATGGATATCTTAGGACATCTTGAAAAAAAAATTGCAGTTTAACCACATATTTGATACAAATATTTTATTACCAAGACATCTTATGGTCAACCATGTCTCGCAAAAAAATATCGGAAATCTTGAAAAGTTACACCTACTCATCGTAAGACGGCACACGTCGACGTAAAACAAAAGACAAGTGAATAACTGGAAATCAAAAATAACAGACGAAAAACATCAAGATCTCCGAGAATAATAAAACAAAAGAATAACGAATACCACGCGCCAATTCCGAGAACAAAAGACACAAGTTTTTCAACAAAAGAAAACTACAGTCTTTAAATTATTTTGTCACCGAGAAGGTGCACTTTACAGTCTGTTCATCCGTCTGTCCAGTATGTCAGCGGGTTGTATCTCAAAAGCCGTAGGAGGTAGATAGTTCAAATTTTCTAAGTTTGTATTTCTGATGGCGCTATGCGCTATAAAAACAAATAATAAGCTATTATTAGAAATCTTTTTGGCATAAGTTTTGTAAGACTAAATATTTTTAAGCTTACGCGATCTGAACACATAATTATTAATACTATTTAACGGGTATTTATCGCGTTTATTTACCTATTTTTCATCCCGTGACCACGGCAGTGTGTAAACCTGTCGAAACGTTGGGAAAAATAGGTAAATAAACGCGATAAATACCCGTTAAATAGTATTAATAATTTTTGTAAGACTATATAAAAAAGTGATATTTTTTGCTCAACATTTGTCAAGGTTGTATCTCTTGAACCGTATAGGTAGATTAGGTAGACAGTTGAAATTGTGACAGGATGTGTGCCTTTTTATTCTGCTAATGCCGAATATGGTGTTGGTAATTTAATATTAGTATATATTAATGTTATAGTTTTCAACTACAAATAAAGTACCTATAAATCTTATCTTATTTAGCAACTTACTTGGCTGCAACGTGTGCGGCGCCGAGTCCATGACTGACAGCGTCATCGTAGATCTGTTTGGCCTCTTCTTTCTCTTTTACGTAGGCTTTATAGGATTTTCCATCCAGTGTCCTGTAGATAGAGTTTACTTACGATCAAGAAGTTATCATCTTATTTAAGAAAAACAGTCATAAATTTTTACAAAAATTTCTTACAACAGTATCATCCTGTTTTCAGTTTGGCAGAAATTATATAAGAAAATGTACTTAAAGTTGATAATAAATTAATAAAAAAAAAAAAACCTGTTATAAGCATATTTGATCATAGATTTTGTTGAAACTGATGAACTGATCATGAAACTTTAATCTTGAATATCATTTGGTAGTATTTCGCATTATTTGGCACTCATGAAGCAAGGGAGAATACTTGCTCCATCCATCAGGACTTTATTATTAGGAGCCCTAGCTTTAGTCAGTTCAATGATGCAACTTACTTCACGTTTCACTTTCAATGCGGTCTCTTTTACTTCTTTATACGACTTGACAGCGGCTTTCTCTTTCATGAGGACTTATATTGTTATTTTTATCTTACATGACAAATCCGCTGATAAAAGCAGTCTCCGGCAGAAGCACCCTGAAGTTGGCCTCCTGAGCGCGCTTGGCCGGGTTCCGAACCCGCGCCACGACGACTGTGTGCGCGTAGCGGAGCGATACATCGGATATCACCTCCATCTCTGTCAGTTTGATAGGGGGTACTGGTCCATCGGTCGTTAACTCTTCTGTCGTTGGAGCGATCTCCGCTGGTTCGGTTGTCTGTGGGAATAATGCTTTATATTTATGTGACAATGTGACTGTCAAATAAGCTTCACGCACACATTGAGTTATTATAAGTACGCTATTAATAGTATTTCAATGGACGCACACTTGAAGGAGGGAGAAAAGAGGCCTTTGCTATTAGCCTATTACAGCAAACATTGGTCATCTACACAAGTAGGTACTTATTTTTTTATATTGTTAAACAGGTAGGTACTTAGTTTATTAAATGTATTGTACCTTTGTATGTTCTTTATGTGTTATTAACTTAGCTTGGGACTAGATAATATAATAATGCTGTGTGAATTGACCAGCATTATTTTATTTTATGTTATTTATTTATCCATTTTATTTCAAAGGTGGGTCAAGGGGGGTTAAGATGGGTGCGAACCTCTAAGCTCCCATACAAACGTACTTTCTGATTCATTTATCGCAATGAAATTTCGCATGCATAATCGGATCAGAAATAGCTATATTTGTAGTTTTAATTTTTCAAAATAAATCATCATCATCATCCGCAGCCGAATTAAGTACATAATCATCATTAAATGAGAGCGAAAATTCATTTCAATTCATTTGCAAGCAATTTTATTATTTTCGCTTATTTATTTTGAAAAACTAAAATGGTACAAACATAGCTATTTCTAATCCTACTATGTATGAAAAATATCATTAAAATCGGGTCACAGTTTCCAATTGAATCGGAAAGTACGTTTGTATGGAGGCTTAGAGGTTCGCACCCACCTTAAGAGATGACACTGGTGTTCTTTCAACACAAACTAATTTCATAGTTAACCCGCTTACATTCATAATGAAACGGGGAACATTGATAAATAAATTGGCCTATTAATTAGCAATGGATCTTAAAGGAAACTTACCGCATCATCTGACCTGGCGACCACCAGCGTATCCTGCGTGGGCACGGCTGCGGAGCGCCCCGTCGCAGCTAGGACGCTCAGGCATCCTAGCACCGCCAGCCAATGGAGCTCCATGGCTAACCTGTAGATAAAGTTAACATTATTGCTATGAAAATAGCCTTAATCCTGTCTCAATCTCAACTTTAAACAGATGCACCTAAAGAATGCTTTGTCTTTTGACTGATGCCAACATAAGAAACATTGGAAAAAAACAATCGACGACGCATAACAATGGTACATGCATACCTAGATTATTTTTAATTTTTTTAATCTGTTGACCTTTAGACATTACCAAAAAAAATACCTGCAAATTTTTAAATTATTAAGGTAAAAGTAAAACTCATTTATTTGCAAAAACACGTGTAAAAAGGTGATAAATAATTATTTTAGAGTCAACATGTTTGACCAACATACATTGGTGTGCAAAAATAATTAGAGAGTAAGGCATGCAGGTTTTAATTTAATTGTACATAGCAACAGCAGATTTATAAGCATATTAATTAATCGATTTGAATTTAGTATACCAGTTTACTTTTAGTAAAAAACTAAAAGTAAACTGCAACCAGTTGCAGGTCATAAAAATGCTGCCTTTACCGTGACTTCACCGTTCAGTTTCTCAACTCAGTTGCTTTGTTGATTTTGAATCAAAATAAAATGAGAATAAATGATACAAACTATCAGGTTTGTTGTTTGTGTGTTGAATAGAATATTATTTATTTGTAACTCCATCAACAGATGCAGACATTATTTAGAAATAAGCGAAAAAGCTACTGTTGTTAAGAGTCACAAAACGGTCCCTGTCTCAGCATGAGCTAGTTGTAAACACTGTTGAGTGTTGAGTCTTAAGTATAAATAATTTTCTTTCTTTCAAAAAGGATAACATCCCGCGTAGTTGAAGTTAAATAAAATCACATCACACTAATATTATAAATGCGAAAGTTTGGATGGATAGATGGATGATTGTATCCTCATGCCAAAACATCTCAACAGATCCGCCTTTGTACTAGTTTCTGCCCTTGGCTTTGCACGTTTTGTTTCTAAGGAAAAGTTTACGTTATTTCTATCCCATGGGAACCTATTTATGGGATAAAACGTTATTCCAGGTCCAGAACTGCCTATACGCAATATGTCAGCGAAATCCGTTCAGTAGTTTTGGTGTGAAGAAGTAACAAACATCCATCCATCCATCTAAACATACAAACTTTCGCATTTATAATATCAGCGTGATTTCCAAGACCAAAGTTTAATTATACAATGACATGACCGTGAAACAAGTGACGAAGAAAAGAAATGTGGTGACTAACTTAAATTACAGCTGATAGAGTGAGCAAGGAGATCGATAAATTGGATCAGGATAAGCACGTCCCAAAAGAAGGAAGCGCTCGATCATAAAGGAGGGAAGAGATGCGACGCGTTTCCGTATCCCATTAGTGTCTTTGGCATTACTTTAGTTAGATATACTTACTTAGGTACTACTAATGTGAAAAACAATTTTGTATAGCAAAGAAAATTTCAAATAAAGACTAGAAACAAATTAGCACTAGTATTTACTATTGAAACCATGAAGCTAAATGCAGTCTGTTGCAAACAATCTATAGGTAGCTCGACTGATCCATATCAATACCAGTCGGAAGTGTCCTCAAGACGCTGGCTGCAATGCCCGGCTGTATGGCAATGCTGATGCTCTGCACCAGCACTGCGCCAGATACTCACTATATAGCTCTCGGGTCACTCGTCGCTTACGTAGTTAGGACATAGAATTACAAGGAAATCTTAGAATTTGTTTCACAACTACAAGTGAATTACCTACTTAAGGTGAAGCGTTTCGTATTGGCGCGAGATTCATATTTTTCTGTGATATTTTTTCTGCGTTCTACAAGGAATAAAACTAGCGGAAAAGTAATTTGCCGCAAATCGTAAACCATTTTCTTCGAATGCATGATAAAACTAACAACGATTTCATTGTATTTTGGGTGCATATAGGAATATGTTGATTTTTAGCCCAAAATCTATTAATTTCCCAAATATGCTTCTAAAATACCAGTAAATCAATGTTAGCTTTTTCCACGCTATTATAAACCACATAAAAGTTAGAATCTCGCGCTTAAACGAAACGATCAACCGTATAGAAAAACCAATCCTGAACAATTGATATCACAACAATAGGTTAATACCGGGTATTTTAAAATGTATTACGCCATCAGTCATCAACGAAGCTGCAATCCTAGACACGAATCACGATTCGCAACAGGTAAACTTGTGTTTACTTAGTTACCAACTACATAGTATGCTGCTATAGCAGTACCTAGTACAGCAGCAGGTACATACAGTGGTGGTCATATAATTAGAAACACTTCATATGAATTATGAAAGTTTGAAGTCCATGTCATCCATTCTTGAAAAATTTATAAATTCAATTTTTAATCATCATGCAACAATATAGCCACTCAATTTAGAATACTCGTAGAATACATGAAAAAAACAAAACTATCTAAACTTCATCATAAAAAGAGTTTAAAGCATACAATAGCTTATTTTCTGTTACTGGCCTCTTGGACGCCTAATTAGAAACACTTTAGAAAAGCATCCACGGCACATTCCATTTTTGAAATTGAAAAATAAAACTTCTTTCTTAGCTATTTTCCGTGGGTAGTGTTTCTAATTATATGTCCACCACTGTATATGTACCTTTACTAAAACATAAATAATAGCTCACAAATACATTAAAACAGTGGTAAAAAATTCTGATGTGGGGAATACCGAACAATAAGTAAATTACAAGAAGTTAGGGAAGTAGGTAAGTACCATCATCGACGTTGTGGTACGCGGAAATGATTAAAGGTCAAATCTATTGTTCAATTGATAACCTGCGATATCAATTATGAAACAAATAAGTAAACTACATTAATCTAATTCCAGAGTTCAGTTTCAGTTTCTTTATTCACAAAGAAATACTTGGGTCGAAATATTTGGGTACAATAAACAATAATAATATACAATCAAATAATCACATAAACCAAAATACAAAATAAAACCGCCCAAGTGCGAGTCGGACTCGCGCACGAAGGGTTCCGTACCATTATCTATAAAAACAGCAAAAAAGCGCGTTTGTTGTATGGGAGCCCCCTTAAATATTCATTTTATTCTGTTTTTTATTATTTGTTGTTATAGCGGCAACAGATATTTCTGTTGCCGCTCATCATCTGTGAAAATTTCAACTCTCTAACTATCACGGTTCATGAGATACAGCCTGGTGACAGACGGACAGCGAAGTCTTAGTATTAGGGTCCCGTTTTTACCCTTTGGGTACGGAACCCTAAAAATAAAAAGATGTCGTAATACAAATAGTTAACGAATAATTAAGTTATTGTAACATCTTATGAGATGAAAGAATATCTATACCCAGGGAGGAGAGAAATTCCACTGGACTTTTCTTGACCCTGTCTATACCTAAGAAATTTAATAACGTCCTAGTTTTTCGACTCCTACGTCACTTGACCTCGTGACGCAATTGGCAGCGCATGCTGTACGAGGGTTGCGAGTTCAAGTTCCGTCGAAGTCAATTTTTTTGGGACATGTTACATTTCTTAGCAAATTGCCCCAGTGTGGCTTACGCCCTATAATTGCAAAAACCTTAGATTAGAGTATCTACCTATTCTTTCATCCAAGACTGTCAAGAGCATCAGAGCGTGTTCTTTTCATAAAGGCGGTACCTCGACGCACACTAGCGCAGCCACCTATTTTATTTTATTATTACGTTAAACGAAGGAAATTTCAAAAAAGCATGGGGCAGTTTATGCTACCTATCATAAGCTTTTTTTAATGTTTCTGTAAGTTTAATTTTTTCTGGTTAAGACAGAGATGCGGCGTTGCTCTTGGGAGCCACCAATTTTTTTTCGCATCGCCTATCCTATACAATATAAAACTTTTACAAATGTATGAAAAAACTTATGACAGGTATTCCAAAATACGAAATGTTTTTTTTAAATTCATTTGTTTAACATAATAATATAATAGGTGGCGGTGCGGCGGCGCTAGTGTGAGTCGTGGTACCGGCCAATTAAGAAACAAATAAGTAAACTACACTAATGTAATTCCACAGATATTGTAACACCTTTTTAGATGAAAGAGTATCTAAACTACCTTTTCTTTCATCCAAGTCTAAAAAGAACACCAGCGTGTTCTTTTCTTAAAATCAATGTTGTCTCGTCGTCGCCTAATGCCTCGATACCATGCAAGGTCAAATAATTTCATAGACAGATTTTATGTTCTATGTTGTTATGCGGAAATCCTTAACGTCTCTTGTCAAAGGATTGTGTTTAGCCGGATCATTAATATTTGAATGTTTTAGTATATTAGACTTCTTTTGATTTGCTACATAAAATAAGGGTTACTTTTTTCTTTTTAAAATTTATGAAATTAAAAAATAAAAGTTCAAAAATCGAACTTCTCTTGGCAATCGAATAGGAAAGCGAGGTTATGAATAACATAATATAATACCAATCAAATGCGAAGTGGGTAAATCCCCCAGCAAAATAAAACATTTCAGTTTGCTATTGCGATGTGAACCAATCGAGGCCATAAAAATCAAATGGCTTGGTTTTTACAAGGTGCACGATTGCTATGTTAATAAGAATATACTGAGAGCTCGATGTTATCCTTCTCGCATCCTGCAGGTCCGGTTATCCGGTACCATAACCTTAGTTTTATTTATTTGTTTTGCTGTCAGTTGGACATAAATAATGTCGATGATAAAACCGGTCCTGAGCGACGATACCTGCTTATTGTGTACCAATTCCAACATGTGGTGGAGTTATGCGTGATAGGGCCGAGTTTGTTATAAAGAAGCCCTTAATGAAAAAAAAACGTATGAAGTCGGGAATAGGGTAATCGAATCGTGGAGCTGTACCTTGTATAGGTAGGTAAGCAGAGATGGTACTTGGGTAAATCGACATAGAATCTTACTTGTGGTATTAATTCAGATTGGATACCAACTCCTGCGTGCGTAATATAGGTAAGCAAACTCCCGTGATGGGTGGGTAGCTGTACTACCTATATGCTAGCAAAATTCGATGTCAAATGTTTGTAAATAAAAACCACAGCAAAAAAATACTAAAATTGTAGATTTTATAATAAATAAATAAATAATGCTGGCCAATTCACACAGCATAATATAGCCTGAAGCTAAGCAGAGCTGGTGTTATGGGTACTAGATATCTGATATTATGTACATAATACAATAAATTACATTGATAGATATTTTTTATTAGGTACCTACCTATACATATAAAACGACCAGAACACCCGCAACAAATATCTCAGATCGTACAAATATTCGGCCTAAGGCGGGAATCGAACTAGCAACCTCCTGCGTCGCAGGCAGACCTTCGCCCACCGCGCCACAGAGGTCGATTAATCAATTTAACATGTTTGGTGTTCACTTTCTGACGTAAAATGTTACCTATATTTTGCTGACGGAGAAATTTGAAATCGACAAGAAATGTTGCGTATAAGAATACACGACAACAAAGTAAATTCTAGGTTATTGTTTACAAACATTTCACATCGAGTTTGGCTAGAATATATGCAATGTACTATGTAGTGTAGTGTAGTATAGTGTAGGTAAAACAATACGCTGAAACTGTAGGTGGAACCATTGAGGTCTAATGTAGAACGGATGTTTATGCAGTACACAACTTCGTAATACATACTTAGTTTGAATATATTCTCAGGAAACATATACATCTTGGTGTAGTGCTAGAAAACGACCAAAGTCTCGCATAGAATAAATCTTTGAATATTATAATTAACAAAGAGAATAATGTTGCCTCACTAAATATATCGACATTGGGTGCGGGCATAAACTTTCATAGGTGAATGGACGACCAATAATTGCCTCAATCCTGTTTGATTGAAGCAGTTTTGAAACGTTTTTATTGGTGATACAGTTATTTTGTTTATAGCTGCGCGTTTCCTTCAACAGCTGATGTTGACTGTAGAGACAACTCTACTTTGTATATCTGTTTTTGTGTTTTTTGGCGTTTTCGCGGACGATTACCGGTCGCAGCACATATCGCGTGTCACACGTCGCCGACTCTACGTGGTAGTAAATAGGTATATATTTTATGTATGTTAGAATAAGGTATATATTTTATATGGGCCGTAGTTTTTAAGTATTTTACATCCTGTACTAGACTAACGTTGCCTGAAATAAATGTTTTATTATTATTATTATATCAGTATTAATTTAGTCGTTCTACTAACTACATAAGGGTAACTTTAACACGGTCAACAATCAATTTAATTGTTTTTCTTTTGTCACGAAATTTATTATTTAATCGTATATCATTATATTATATTATTATTATATTATTTATTATTTAATCAGAGGCTTATTTATAACAGTTTTAAACTTTTAACATAATCTTAAGCTATTACAAAATGAACACGATTTATAAGTGAACATTCAGAATTTGGAACCTGTGGCGGAAGATTTTTCCAGGTTTTACCGTTTTCTTTTCATTTGATTTTACCGAGTTTCCGCCTTCCGCCTGTAACATCAATTAGCATTAAGATCTTTGGTTGAAAACGAGCGCTGACCAGAAAATTTTCAGCACACGTAGAGCCTACCCCTATTTCGGCACAGGGTCATGGAGGCAGAGACGCATTATTTTTACTACCACCCTTTTGTGTTATTTTTCCGCTTGTTTATTTTATACTTGCGTGTATCTGTTCCAAATAAATGTATTTCTATTCAATTCTTTTTCTACACGGCCGCACGGGCATAAGTTTACATCTTTTTGTAAACACTTATGTAGATTCACTTTTATATTCCTCTGTTATCTCCCTTCGGAAGGACAAAAGGACGGACACAAGGACTATTAAGAATAACCAACATTCGTCTAAATGGCCTAAATAAATCCCGCAACGAATGCGTTAGACATGGAACTTAGGAGAACAAGGCTGCATGAATAAATTTTCCTAAGTACAGTTGAGTTCGTTTGAAAGAACCGAGGTTTTTGGGTTAGATAAATAAAAGACGCTTTGGAATTGGCAGTGAAGTAACGGTAGGTATAGCATAATATTGACTACGACGACGACGCGACACATGTTTTTGTACTCTAGCTTGACCCGAATAATCTCGATATAATGTAGTTGATTGTTTTGTTTTAATTTTATTGATCCCTCGGACTTTTTTTATGAGACCACCTCCGGATCATTCTCCATAAAAAAACCAAAGAATTTTCTCAATAGGTAGGTCTATAGTTGACGGATGAAATCGACGAACATACATAAAAATACATTCAGCCAAACATAGAACCTCCTTTCTCTGTTTTTCGTTTCGTTGGTAGAAAGATCGACGTTTATTGTGGTTTAGTTACATAAGAAGATGAGTCCATTTAAAATAATACACAGGATTTTGGATATATTGTAATAAAAATAAAGAATCTTTGGAATATGCAGTGAATAGTAAATTAAATGTATGAATATAGAAGGAGGTGCGAGACGCGACACAAGATATGGTTTAGGTGGGTAGAGGTTTGAGATTATTTTGATTATTTAAATGCGAGACGAGATGTTAAAAAATAAATAGTGGTGTTAGAATAGTGGTTGGTTTTATGGTTATGTAATAAATAACATGGGAAGTTTTTTAAATTTTGTGTTGTGACCAAAAACTTTATCTTATTTTCAAGGTCTGAGAAGAATTAGACCACACAGTGGTAATTTCTGTAAACTTGGAAAACATAAACTTGTTTAGATAGATATCCATCAAGAATGGTAGATATGAGCTTAGTAGTTACCTACTACGTAATAAGCATCTAACAACTATAAAAACAGCATTACTGAACATACGATTTGCCCAACCCTGGCAACAATGGAAGCAATCAGCTATCAAAACAAGCAACCTCAGCCACTCGTATACAATCAACGTATAGGACACAATCAGTCAAGGCAGGAACAACATTGATTGAATGCTGGAGCCGGCAGGGTTTCGTTACATAAAGGGAAACCAACTCACCGGTTTGTTTATGCTCAACTAGATGATTGCACCAATTTAGGTACTAACGCTCTGGCACGTTCCGTCACTCTTTAGCACTAGGATTATGATTCTACGGGAGGGATGTGGATGCGTGTGCGCCCGTCGTCGGACTGCGCAAAACTCGTTACTTCGACGGTCGGGCTCACTTACTTATGTACCTACCTACGCTACCTACTTGCATTATCGTGAGTGAGACGTGTATACGTCCCGCGAGAGCAAGTTTATCGTGTTTTCTAAGAACTTTGGGTAAGCAAAGCACCCAGTTTTTTTTAGGTATCTGTTGATGAATATCTTTCCTTATTTATGGGCAGCGATGTCTCCGCCAGTAGGTACGTATGGCAGGCGGATTACCAAATTGAGGAGCACGATAATTCTTTCTTAGAAGCTAGAAAAATAATGAGAAAATTCACACGTATTACAACCACACCGCATCGCAGCGACAAAAAGTGGTCAAGCAGTTGTTAACGTGTGAATAGTGTCGCTGCAGCTTTTTGCAGTTGCGTTGTGGTATATGTCTTTGGTATTATATATATTTTCGGCACAGTTTCATGCGCCATGATCACGGTATAACTGAAGAGTCTGAAGACTGCGAGTGACTTTTTATTGGCAGACATACCGATCTACTCTTATTTTTTTTTTTGCTACGAACACCGAACGTTATTTATAACGGGAAATTTACCATGATTAGATTTTTTGATTTCTATGATAATAACTATGATAGTTTCAAAAGTTTTATTGTTACCTACCTTCAAAAGTTTTATTTAATTTTCATACAAATTAACACCCGACCACGTAATGTCGTTATCGTGTGGTTGTGGTACAAAGGGTTCCTTTCTCAAAATGTGTCTCATGTTCAAATCACGGCTTTAATTACAATAGGAGTAGGTAAATTTATAAAAATATTAGTTCATCGACTATTTATGTTATTTTATTACCTACCGAAAAAAAAGAGAACATTTTCACAATCGCAATTTTTGTTAAAACGGCACTTAGATTCGGGTGATAATCACGCTGCTGCCCTTTTTCTGTGACATTAATTATCGTTCAATTTGTCAACTCAAAGTGCATAATACTCCTTCAATCAAAATAAAATAAGGTACCTATAATATAAACAAATAAATGATAAAAACGATCATGTGTGTTGTTTGTGTGTTTGTTGTATTTTAATAATTTTCTTTCTTTCAAAAAAGATATCTCTCAATACAATGAATGGTGACGTCAAGTTTAGAAATTTCGCGATTGAGTTTCAAAATATCTACTTTTCAATGATTAAATAATCATTGTAAAGTAAATCATCATAATAGGTACTTCATAACATGCCCGCCCATCATGTACCAGTTATAAAACCACACTGTAAGTTTAAAATGCCATCTATTGGTGACTAGCACTAAGACAATAATAAAGAAACCATACCAGTTATAGTAGCAGGTTGGCACCTCGCGGATTTGATAATGGCAGCTCCATTGGTTAGTAGTTCTGTTAAAATCCAACAGATGGAGAGGCGATACATTCCGATACTATTGGACGTAGATTAATTCCTGGCTTCCTTTTTGTTTGTTTGGGTAATAGTGGAATCTTGATGATAGGTACAACTGTTCTGTTTCTTTTTTAATCTGCAGTTTTTTTTTCTAGAAAAGAGAAATTTCTATATTAGGCGGACTGTAAGGATTAGGGTCAACAAAATACATAATGTTATGGAAAAAATAAAAAAAAGTTATTCAATTACATTTAATTATCAGTTTTGTACTTGCATTGTATTCAGTCTTTATTTGTGACTGTAAAATTCAAAATCGTTGAAGGGTAGGTAGCCCTGGCATTTCTCAGTTTTGCAGTAGCATGTTTTTGCTGTTTTGTAATTTTTTTTGAGATTGTCAGATCTACCATAAGAAAATGTTATTTCCTCATCTGCGCTTATGTCTCTACAAGCAAATATTGCTAGTTTTGGAATCAGGCTGTCACATCTTACTGGTACAATACAGGAGTTTGGATCACAGCTATGGTTGATATAGCGTCCAATATTCCCAAATTGACTGGGATCTACAAATGTTTGTTTTGTTACCGTACTCGAGTGTTCGTTCAAGCAGAAAATGTAATTATCGTACTTATTTTCCTCATTTTTCTTTGTTCTTTCCAGTGCTTGTGATTTAGTTAGAATTTCTCCTGCATACTCACATATAAATGTTCTCTTAGGAATTGAGTGTATGGTGAAAAGACCAAAGCCTTTCTGAGTACAAGGCCGCACTGTTAATCCTTGTATGGGCCCTTTTTGGACTAACCTGTTCCCACATGAAGGGCTACAAGGGCATTTGTCTGTACATTCGAAAATAGGATATGTTCTGTCATCAGTTTTTAATGTTAACAAGAAGAAATCCTGTGTGTGGCTGGTTAAACTTTCATAGTTTGTACCATGAGATTGTTGCACACATTTACATACTGGAAATTGGCAATGCTCTTTGCAATTGCAGCCAGTATATTGGGAATTGTAATTGTCAAGTAATTTTTCATATTCTACTGAATTTTCCTTTGGTCCTGGTATATTTTCTGTGATGTATACAAGCTTATTATCGGTATGTGTGTAATTATCATTCATTTTAAATCTGAAAATAAATAAAATTGTATGTATTTCAATCTTTGTTTAGAGGTACAGGTAGGTTAGGTAGGTATATGTTTAATGTTTATCTAGTTTAAAAAGTACTTTGTGATATTTTTATTTATTTTTATGTACCTTCAACTACCTCCAACCCATAAGTAGATAATTTCTCTCAAAGAGTATACAATAACTACAGTTTTCTAAACAAAATGTGCAATATATAAACTTTACTGTTGCTTTGTTTTAATATTATGCCAGAAAATGTTACGAAAATTAAATAACCCCATAATTACCATAAAATCTATTGGCCAGAAGATTGGCCATCAATGATTGATACTGAACGCATTAAGACTTTCTTGAATTTGATTCCTATAGGAATAGGTATAATACTCCATCTACGATTTGATTCATACAATCCCGGTTCTTTTACTGAAATAGGTAGAAAATGTACAAATTGGTAACAAGTACCTACCTATTTTGAACTTTGTATTTTATTTTAATGCAACAAAATGTAAACAGACAAAACAAACAAAACGAGTTTTTTTTGACAACAAACTTTGTTATTGCCAATTAGTGTTGCCAGATCGAATTTGACAAAATAAGTAGAAAGTAGAGTAATAAATCAGATTGCAGAAAATATCAGTAAATTTTAGAAATAACATGATATTTTTAGCCTTGCACGCGAAAAACACCCGTAAAAGTGTCAATTCTAGTTCCTGGAACCGATTTCAATTTAGTTTTTTTAAGTTAAAAAGTTAAGTTTCAAAGGAAAATATTTAAATACCTATTAAACATTTTTGTACTTTCATGGCTCTCAAAATCTATAAAATTAGGAGGTGTAGGTATTACATAGGTATGTGAGAAACTTTATACATGAAAAAAGTACTACTGTTAACTTTTGAATGGTTATGGGAAGGTTACCCACTGCGGAAAAAAAACTCATGGCTCGCTCCACTCGCTGCCCCGCCGATATCAGGTACAAGAAGACGGAAGTCAATAACTTTATTTCTGTGTAAGCTTACAAAATAATCATATAGCTAGACGAGTCAAAGGAGACCATTCACGTTTCATACATTATTGTTAGGCCCAAAACCTGAAGTGCCGGCTAATGGGAATAAATGTTTTAACCTGACATGTGTTTAACATGACCTGACAATAAATGTTTTGACCTGACCATTTATTACTACTGTTTGCCTGGGGAATGTCTACTTTAGCTGCTATCGGAGTTTGAAATATCTACACACACAATATCTATAAACGTAGGTACGTTTATATTTTATTTTATTTATGTTCGCCGATTACTTCGTCACATAAGGACCGATGTTGATGATGTTTTGCTAATGTAGGAAGTAATCAATAATTAAGTAGTACCTAATCAATAAATGATCCAAAGTTTGTCCCATATTTTTTTTAAATTCTAGATGTACCTATTCGGTAATAAGTAGGTACCTACCTATGTAGTATTTGTCCCGTAAAACATAAAAACAGTGTGTAATTATAAAGTAATTTAAAGTCAGTCAAAGTAGTGGGAACGCAGTCAATGTATCAGACAAGTTTATAACAATGTTTGAGACAAGTATTGGATAAGTTTTGTATGCAACTAGTTATATACATGTTTCTTACATAGACATAGAATTTTTCACTACGCTCAAGTTTCTTAATGAAAATGAGGGGTTAGACCTTAGAGGATTATGGCACTCCATCTACGGGTTAAACATAAACTTCTTTCATAATCGCGCCGCCCGCCGCCACCGTCTCGTCGCGTCGTCGTCGTCGTCGCCCCCACTTGCTTTTTGAGGCTTTTTGCTATGACTCTGCCAGTGTCAGGGCGTGTCAATGTCTTTATTTTGACCGTGGGCCGTGGACGGAAGAAATCACCCCCCCCCCCCCCCTCACTAAGTTTGAATAATCTTGTGTGACATTGTCATGTTGTTGGAAAATGGGCGACAAATGATTTGTTTGTCGATGGTCAATCTCTACAACAAACCATTACAAACTACCCATTTACACATTCATGGCCCGTAGGGATGTGTCGATAACAGGGGCAATATGGGGATAATGGGTAACGATAACCGTTATGTAACTGTAGATCGCAAAAAACCATTAACAACATTGAGAATTACACAACAGATCTAAGCACGTGAATGTTGACGTTAAGCTAACGTTAAAAACGCCAAGAAGCAAAGAGGGGTTTCACCCTCACTCACGATACTCACGAATCGTGAAATAAGCAATCAATCTAGTGAAATAAAGCCACACTCCTAAAAATCTTGGATTTATCAGATAGGTTACGAAGAAATAGCAACTGTTTTAGATGTAATTAATTACTGACAACGAAATTATAACTTAGTTGCTATTTTTCAACATCACTATTTATTTTTCTCCAAAAAGTGGTAACCTGCTATCTTTTGCTGCATACACTACCACTGGCCAAAATGTTTGGAAAATTATTTATTTGATTTTGTATTTGTGCGAATATTCACTGGTTCCCCACCTTAGAGGAAGAAGACACCAATCTACGTTCCCCACCAGTGTTGCCAGATGGAATTTGAGAAAAGCAGTAGAAATTTTGTTAAAAAAGCAGTAGATTGGGAAAAAAAGCAGGTAGATTTTAATATGTTATAAATTAGTACCTATGTATTGTGTTTTGCGAGTATTTTCATGCAAAAAAAACATGCAACAAAGCTACTTACCCGTTTTTTTTTAATTTAGGAAGCGTTTTCTTTGCCAACATTCCTAAACTGTTTAGCTTTGTGGAAAGCGAGGCCAGGCGGCCTGTCGGCTGTGCTTTGCTCAGTTCTTTTCAGTATGATTGAACTTTGATTTGTGGTTTTGGACATATATTATTTAGTGCATAGTAGAGTACCTAATAACTGGATAAACAGTCTCACTCAGTTTGCATTTTGCAAAAGTTTATCGAACGAACGAACGGACCGACCAATCAATCGAAAACAATGAACAGACATACCAAGACAGACAGAAAGAAAGTGAAAGCTGGAAGGAAGAAACGAAGGAACACGGAACTCTTCAGTTTCATTCATCTGTTTCAGTTTTGTGAAGTTTGTGTCATTGGTAACTTGTCACGTGAGCTAAAATAAAGACATGGAGTCACTTGCTATTGATGCTCGGAAAAAGCAGGTAGATTTCACAAAATTTGAGCAAAAAAGCAGTAGATCAGTAGACGGTTCAAAAAGCAGGTAGATCTACTGCTAAATCAGTAGATCTGGCAACACTGTTCCCCACTGTCCGTGCCCCCCGCCCCGCCGCGCCGCCACCCGCGCCGCGCGCGCCATGAATCTGTAACAATGATTGTCTATGCCAGGCGCCATGCAAAAGAATGTACTTTCTAGTCTATGGTGGCGGGCATCTATGCCCAAAGAGCGAACGCGCAGGCGCAAAGAGCAACGTCTTGCTTGACATGACGTGACGTAATTGCTCATTCATGATTTTTATTCATTGAGAAAATTTTAGTTTTCATAACATTTTCTTTCATGACCATGTGCAGTGTAGTGTTGTTTTGGTGAATTGATTATGTGCTCGTTGTGGACATGAGATTAACTATATTATAGATGGGTGGTTATAATGTGTATTCGTTGACAAAGTGCATCCATTCATTGATAATAAAGTGCATGTATGTTTGGAGCACATGCGCAGTGCCAACATGAACCCATTCGTTTTCGTGCTATTCATAAATTTACTCGAAACAGTAAGAAATGTGTTTTATGAAGTGACATTACTTTGTAGATAGTGTTTTGCTCTGCCTAATAGAATAAAGGCTCAAGTAGAACATTACGACACTCCGGAAGTGGCGGGACAAGCCGGCCAAACGGGCTCGTTCCGAAAGAGATAACAGCGGATGAAAGAGATAAACAGTTATGGATTTAACATGGCGGACGATACGCGTAAAGTGCGAGTTGAAGAAAGATTGAAAATAAAGATCGGTGAGTTATTCTATTTCTACGATATTTATCTGACGAATTTAATTATCGACCAATTCAAAGTTTCGAAAACTTATGAGGGCACAGCCGCGCTCATAGGACTTTCGAGCTAGTTGTTGTCATTGTGGTGAACAGGTGGTGCCCAAGTTCCTTGGTTTTCTGAGCCAGATGTGAATGAATATCGGTGATTGAGTAAAATATGTGCTTACCTACACCGACTACGTGTGCAGGTGACCTAGCTCATGCGATTTATAGTCATTACCAGTAGTAACTCTTTGTTTTCGTCGACCTGTTTTGACAGTTCGTTTCGTTCACAATTCACATTTTTATGAATGAATATTGAGTTGTCGTGATACAATACATATTGTGTTGTGTTAGATTAGATATCATTTGTTATCACGTTTATGTGCCATTTGTTGTGTTTGACAACCAATCACGTGTAATTCCGTTTTTCGGAATGGATTTGGCTTCTGAAACTACTAACTAGAAAGAAAAAAAAATATGAAGCCTGCATGTTTGAAAACAGAGCTGGGAGACCTTTGTTTCAACTTACTATTCAGGCATAACTTGCCTTGCAATAAGTATCAGGGTAGCCCACCAGAATGAGAGTTTGCGAGAACTGCCAAGATGACATAAATAATAAATTTTGTATCTTTTTAGAATATCGCTGTAAAATTTTAGTGCATGGACATTCTGTGCGTTAAGTTTTAATAAATTAATTATTTATACAATTGACAGCAGCTCTCTCAACAATTTGGGGATAGATGATAAGGGAAAGGGATGATAAAAAAAACTATGGCTACCCATAATCATCCCATCGCCATGTACTCTACACTCTGGGACACCTGAAGAGTTTAAATAAGTGAACAAAAATCATGCTAAAAATAAAATATTTTCAAATCATGAAAACTATCTGAGTACCTAGGTAATTTACTTTGTCTTTAAATCAGTCTAAGGTTAGCTCTCTGAGAATATAGTCAGCAGAGCTTTTCTATAGCATCAGTATTTTGGTCATGGTGCGTAATGATTCAAGGATAATATTCTCATTCAATAGCAGTAACTAGTACTGCTGCTTGTTAACAGTTGGTTTTTCTACTGCGGCACAGATATCATCTTTCTTACTGGGCCATCAAATCTCACCGCAGGGTGAACTGAAGGCCTTTTTTTTACCTTCTTTAACTTCACTTTGCCTTGTTTTTGAATGCATTGGTGTATCAGTTTGGACCTCTACGCATTAGGTATTTAATTCATCCCACCACCGCCACCTTATGCTTGGGCTAATGATCACGATCACTTAATAGGCGCTCTGGAGTTATCTCATCTCAATGATAATAATAAGTGCATATCTTTAAATGGAGAGTTTTATAATACCTAAATAAATAATGCTGGGAAATCCACACAGCATTATTTAGTCCCAAGCTAAGATGGATGTTTGTTACTTCTTCACTCTAAAACTACTGAACGGATTGGGCTGAAATTTTACATAGGTCTAGACTTACAGACCTGGTATAACACATACGCAAACTTTTTATCCCTTAATAACCTTTGAATGTTTCCATAGAAAGAATGCGTGCGAAGCCGCAGTCAGATACTAGTATGTTCATAATCAAATACCAGGTTTTGTAAAAGAGCTAATAAGCTATGAATATGATTGATTCTCTGCAACACAGTGGTCATATATCTGTGATACCGCAAGTGTGTCCGCGATAAGGACGCAGTACGCCTTCCGGGGCGCGACCCGCGACCCCTGCGATCGCGCAGCGCTATCTGTTACGATGAACTCTGCCAGAAAGCTTTCGTTTTGATACACGTCTAGACTAGTTTGGTAACAGGATGACGATGGCGACGGCGCCAGGGTAGCTATTGATAAAATGTGACGCAATAAACAAACAGCTCTTGTTGCACTTACTATGCTGACAAGAGCTTGTAGTTTGTGAATCTGAATTAACACATTCGCTGTCCAGCCTCTGTGGTGTGCCCGAAGAGGCGCAACGCCTCGTGCGTCCAAGCAGTGCTAGATAGAATCATTATGTGCTTCGTGGGCAATGACTGTTAATTTTAAAACCAATACTGTAATGTAATGTTTATGTTCAAACTGAAAAGCAAGGAATAGCCAAGAAGGATACAGGTGTCAATTATTAGCTCAAAGTACCGAGAGCAGGAAGCCCTGCCTCGGTCTCGTACAGCACTTAAAGATGCGCTCAGTCTTATAATCGGTCGTAGGCGTGCTTCAGTTGTAATTTAAGGTCAATCCTCAGTGAGGATTCCTCACTACATCGTGCCTGTGCGTTTCATCAACTCACAAGTAGACACCAGTCGAGCTCACCTGAGCGATAACCTCGCCGACACCTCATGCCTCGTTTATGGCGACTTCCGTCGCCTCCTCGCCTTAACCACAGATACCTTTGTTCTTTCTCAACCCACTCAAAAGGGCAGCCTCTAATGGAATCCTATTATTTGTTTATGCATAGTGTGACTCACTAAGTAATTGGGTACCTGTGAGTGCAGCCCTTTAGACAAATGGACATCGTAAACGAAAGAGAAATCATAGTGCTCTTAGCATACACTGTCATTTTAACGATTGCTTTGTTTACTCGTGGCTAAACTTTAAAAGAGTGGTTATTGAGCGTTGTTCCTTAGACAGTCGTATTTTGACCGTACTATGCGCTAAAACAGAACGTTCGTAAAACCAGTGCATTAACATGTGCACGCTAGTCACGAGCGATCCTAAGTACACAGTGTCTTGTGCTCGTGCAAACAAGGCTCTGATTAGCACCGCGTGTAGCACCCCTGTTTCTGTCGAAGTGCAACTTGCCTTACGAACATAGAAACAATCACACGATTGAAATGGTCGAATCTGTGACCAGTCAATTCTCACGTGCCTTTGGGCTGAGCCGTGTGCTGCCTTAGAATTTGCACCACCCCAACTCTTCCCGTGGGTGTTGTAACAGGCGACTATGGGACATACACCGGGAGCGGGCAGCAGCGCCTCGTGCAGAATAGATCTACCACCGAACTGCGATCCCGAACCCGCATGCCCAGCGTGGGGATTATGGACATTAACCCCCATGAGATAAGGCGATAATCAGGGGTAGGCCTGCGTCCAGCAGTGGACCATTATAGAAGGTTGCGGTTTGGGCCGATTCGTTATTCGTATACTTGGGGCTGGCCATTATCATTTCTTCAAAGCCCCCATACTACAGAACAGATCCAAAAAGAAGAGACCTTTCAACTGAATAGCTTGCTCTCAAAAGGGAACAGATTCGATAGCCAATCGATTATTCTGTGAGGCTGTGGTAATCTTTTGATATCAGATCAAAGCACTACATACAAAACCTACCTAAATCTACTAAATGTACCATAAATAAAATAAATAAATAATGCTGGACAATTCACACAGCATTATCTAGTCCCAAGTTAAGCAGAGCTTGTGTTTTGGGTACTAGATAACTGATATACATAATATAATACAATACATAGATAGATATTTTTTATTATACATAGAAAACGACCAGAACACCCTGAACAAAAGTCTGCAGATCGTACACACATTTGTCCCGAAGCGGGAATCGAACCCGCAACCTCCTGCGTCGCAGGCAGACCCACCGCGCCACATCGGTCATCCATACGATGTGTAATAAAAGTACTCTTGAGTCCCTCGCTGTTTCACATTATTAATTTGTTTGCTAATTAAGTGCGATAAGTTGAAGTGGGCATCTATGATGTGTCGCCAGATATGGTAAGCAAGTAGGTAAGTATAGTACATACATCGGTTATCGCTGGCGGCGGCCGGCGGTACTCTCACTGACCCGCCCGGCTGACAAACATCCTTCGTTGCGTAGTGAAGTACTGCTTATTTTAATTATAATGTAGTAACTTGCGTTTTTAGGGTTCCGTACCCAAAGGGTAAAAACGGGACCCTATTACTAAGACTTCGCTGTCCGTCTGTCCGTCTGTCACCAGGCTGTATCTCATGAACCGTGACAGTTAGACAGTTGAAATTTTCACAGATGATGTATTTCTGTTGCCGCTATAACAACAAATACTATAAACAGAATAAAATGAATATTTAAGGGGGCTCCCATACAACAAATGTGATTTTTTTGCCGTTTTTATAGTTCGGAACCCTTGGTGCGCGAGTCCGACTCGCACTTGGGCGTTTTTTTTAATCCTTAATACTTAATAGACAAATTTTTGGGAAACATCGCATGGTCAGTGATCTGATGATCTCTCATGCAAGGAGGCGAGTAGATAACTAACCTACTCGCAGCGTGACATTGACACTTTCCTGTACCTAGTACGGCACCAATTAAAATGCCAGAACCGACATTCCACCATCTAAATGCTAGACCTACATGCTTATAAGCTATTCATTATCCTTAAGTCATTCAATTATGTTTCATTTCTGTGCATTACTATTGAAAAATGACGAATAGGAAGCTTAGAGTAAATAATTTGAGTTATGAATTAACCTCGTAGTAGGTACTCTAGGTACCTCGTAGTACACACATACAGCAGCAGCAAAAAGGGCAAATCAAATAGATACAAATGTTATAAACTAGTTTCTGATCGCGGCTTCGTACGCGTTGTTTAAGCTTATTATCCCATGGGAACGGATTTATGAGATAAAAATAGATGTAGTAAGTAGAAAAGAAAGTGAAAGTAACCTATGTTTTATTCCAGGTCTAGAACTACTAGTCCGGTTAAAATAGACATTTCAATTAACAAAAATTCCGACTGAGCTGAATTGGTAGAGACCGTGGGTACACCAGTAGAAATAAAGTATCAAAAGTCCCCTATAGTCCCTATAGATCCCATGTGTGCAAAAAAAGTTATTCAAGTTCAAAGGTCTAAATGTTCGGTTTTTTTTGGGTTTTTCTCAAAAAACGGTAAGTTTTATCAAAAATATAGCCTGCACAAAATTGTAGATTATAAATTTATCTACAAAAATGGTTATGACACTTTTTTCCTAAGAATCACCAATCCTAAGATATCGCCATTCTAAAAGTTAAGAGTTGAGAGCTCACCTCAGCTCGCTCAGCGCGTAGCAAGCACTGCCCAGCCGTCCGCACGTCACATCGATGTGTTTCGCCCATACGATATCTTAGGAATGATGATTCTTAGGAAAAAAGCACAAAAATGGTCCTACCATTTTTGTAGATAATGTTATAATCTACAATGCTTGCCTGGGCTATATTTTAGATAAAACTTACCTTTTATGAGAAAAATCCGAAAATTTAGAACTTTGACCTCGAATATTTTTTTTTGCACACACGGGATCTATGGGGACTTTTGCCACTTTATTGGTGGTGGTGTACCCAAGGTCTCTACCAAAATTCAGCTCTGTCGGAATTTTTGTTATTTGATCACTATTTTTATGTCTACCAATTCAAAACATGCATTGGGTCAACTGGACTCGAGGGGCCAGTCCGAGCGGGGACAGTCGACTAAAGAGCCATTTTGACGGGACTATACCTGTATGCAAAATTTCAGCCCGTCGATTCGCTTAGTAGTTTTTGCGTGGTAACAAGAGGTAACAAACATCCAAACATTCGCATTTATAATATTAGTGTGATGTGATGATTCGAAAGTAACTCTGTCTTTCTGTATGTTACTGTTACCTTTTCAGGCCTAAACGGCTGAACGGATCTTTATGTCAAGCCGGTAAATGGTATCCAGGGGACGGGCGTAGGTTACTTAATAAAACCAGCCAAGTGCGAGTCGGACTCGCGCACAAAGGGTTCCGTACCATTATCTATAAAAACGTCAAAAAAATCACGCTTGTTGTATGGGAGCCCCTTAAATATTTATTTTATTCTGTTTTTTAGTATTTGTTGTTATAGCGGCAACTGAAATACATCATTTGTGAATATTTGAACTGTCTAACTATCACGGTTCATGAGGTACAGCCTGGTGACAGACGGACAGCGAAGTCTTAGTAATAGGGTCCCGTTTTTCCCCTTTGGGTACGGAACCCTAAAAAGCAGCAGCATAATACTATAATCAAGAAGTTTTTTTTTCTGTTGATATTCTCAGACAGAAGCATTCTTGCTCTTAAGGCCGACTCACACTAGTGCCGCCACCTATTTAATTATATTATTACGTTAAACAAAGGAATTTTCAAAAAAACCACTGGGCAGTTTGTAATACATGCTTTTTTTTATAAATCTTTATTAGTTTTATTTTGTATACAAAATATAGGTAGTAGGCAGGCAGTATTAAAGGCAGAGATGCGAAAACAGAAATTGGTGTCCACCACGAGCAACTTCGCATCTCTGCCCTAAGTAAAAAAAAATTAAATGATACAAAGCCATTAAAAAAAAGCTTATGATAGGTGAGATCATAACAAACTGCCCAACAGTTTTTTGAAAATTCTTCTGTTAAACGTAATAATAAAATAAAATAGGTGGCGGCGCTCGTGTGCGTCGTGGTACTGTCTTAACATTTCCTTCATTCAATAAACGTTCTAAGAAACGTTTTCTTCAGTTCGTTTTCAATTTGGAATCGTATTTATTATGAATCACATTCGCACAATACCGCCATTCATACTGGAAAAAACAAACTGATACTTCCCCAGACAAAACGGTAACATTGAATCAATAATTACGTGATCATTTTACTGTAATAATTACGAAGTAACTTTTATCTGCGGTAATACGGTTTACCGAGTGGGTAGAGCTACCAACTTACATTACAAACAAACGAGTAAAATATACCTAACCTAGCAACGATGGCGTCCTCTCTCTCCATAAATCTTGTGTGCACAGCAGGATCTACATATCTATACCTCTGGTACGTCTTTAGAATGCAATGCAATAAATGATTGAGTACAGAGTTTGTTTACGACTAGGTAAAAACCATCTGTAGGTATGTACGTAAGTATTATTACCTACCTATCGCGTGCCATGTTATTTGCACGCGTGACAGCAAGGGGCGCCGCGTCGCCGCTCTGTGAATGAAGCAACCTAGCGTTTTCCATTCAGTCCGCCCATTCATGGAAACTCGTCGATCCGTTAATGAAAAACACTCGTTTATCGCTACCGTTATCATCTTACCACGTGGCCGCCACGAATGTATTAGTACCTATACCTACATTATTTTCATTCAATCCACTTCCTTTATAGGTATTTGGATACGCAATACTCGATTATTATGGTCGCTGATAAGATATGGTTTTTTGTTGCGTCTACTTTCATTCATTCAAATACGTTTCCTATCGTGAATAACTTTTTATGCGATCGATAAAACTTTTTAAACATCCTGTCTGGATTTATTCTGACTTTCATGTTTTATATTGCTTTAATAATAAATTATGTATTCATGCACGTTGCAAAATGTGTCCTTTGGTTTGCTAAAAAGCAACTGTCAACCCACCTGCGTGGACCAAGTTGGTCCTATGTGGGTGAGCATTTAATTGTGCCACTGGAAATTAACTATTCACGTAGGAAGGCAACCGCAACAGGCTTGTAATTCTATTGCTAAAGTAAGTACTTGCCTAAAAAGCCGCCTGGCCTGTCAGACATACTCAAAAGCCACTTAATTTTAATTTAGAACAATAAGGAAGTGTGAAAGGAAGCATAATATAAAAAGTAGTGTACAAAGGAACGCGTTGTATCTTTGTATTTTTGTAAAAATGTTATCAAACTAAATTCGTCGTATGAGGTGTGCGGGGCTGTCGACCTACCGTGGAGTTCACGGAATTAAATAATTGCATGAGCTGTTATTTACCGGGAATTGAGAAATTAGCCCCTGCGTTTGTAACTCCGGGAATCTGCTCTCCCTTTTTCCGACAATCGCGTTAGTCTCAGACTCTGACACTTTCCCGTCTTCATTTCTCAAGCTCGGCAGGAATGGCTTCTTTATCGTATAGAATCGCGAATGCTCTCCTTTCTAAAACCATGGACGCCTAGATAGGCATAAAATATCCGTATAAAAAGTATGGTGGCCTGAAATGAGTTCCCATGGTTTGGGCTCGGCTCCGGCACCGCAGAGGTGGAGTGAAGTGGAGGTACTCTCGATTTCGAAACAATCGCGGTACGCATGAGCGTGTGGAAACATTTTAATGATCGCCATTGTGGCTAAATACCGAGCTTGCGTCGGTTTCCTCGGTGGCTGATGGTACTATTCAAAGGTTCCCGTTTCACTCCCACGATCCAGTTCGGTGTCGTGTAGTACTTCCATGTTGATGATGATGATTGTTGTTTTTGCATCAGTAATTATGTACAGTTGCTTGCGAGTTTCTCTCTGAGTCCAATTACGATGAATTTGTGAGAGTCCGCAACGGTCTTCGAAAGGTTTACCTCCTTTGTTTAGCTGCCCTAACTATCTCAACAATTACTCGCATCTTGCCTCAATTTATGATAATACACGCATGTAATCGTTGAGTAATTTAAGTTTGAGAAAGTTTCGTAAGTATTTGTGAAATCTCTTTGTTGACTTGAGCCGTATTTAAGTACAATATGTTTAAGTATAACTATCTTAGAGTAAGTTTCAGACATAATCAAATGCCTCCAAATTTTAAATGAGTATTTTAAAAAGCATTTGTGAAATGTAATATTGTTTCAAGTTACAAAAACCAATTTCAAATTGCGCTGAAATTTGTTTAAGGTTTAATTTTTTCATAAAACTTCGGAAGTGTTTTACAAAAAAAAAATCATGCAAAAAAAAAATATGGACAATTCACACAGCATTAGATAACTAGAAATTATGTTATGATGGGTAGGTACTAGATAACTGATATACTTATATCATTAGATACCTACATTACAAAGCATAATATAGATATTTTTGCTATAGAATAGAAAACACACGGAACACATAATCTGCAGATTGTACAAACTTTTGTCCGGTGCGGGACTCGAATGTAAATGAGACCATCATAAATTATTTCTGTAGAAACCAAATAAAAAACCAACATTACTTGTAATTCAATCATATTAATACATATTAAATATATATTTGATGTACTTTCCTGCTATATTACGAAATACAAAACTCATTTCATTGACAAATAAATATTAACGGAAATACCTACGTTATCAAGTAAGCTTAAGAGTTTGCAGATGGTTTTCCCAAACGTTTATTTTTCCTCGCGTTTATTTTATTTTGGATTTTCATAGAAAAACTTGTTATTGAGTTAAACAAATATACAAAAAAATGTATGTATTTATTCTTAACTTATGGAGATACTTATTACCTACATCATCGTTTTGTTCCGATATTTCATTCAACACTTATGTTTTACATCTTTGTGTCTTGTGAAGCATACATAACCGTGTTTGGTTTATTGAACGAGCTATCAAACAACAATTCATCATTTTCCATAGAACAGGAATGTTTTCATAACACAACCCTTTATGAATTAAAACGAACATCTACACATTTACCTCAATGAGCTAATTTATTATGCTAATGCTCATTGTAGATGGTAAGGTATCATACCTACGGAGTGTAAGGGCTCTTTTCCTGTCCCGAAACCTATAATTTCATATGTTTTACCTATCACGCGGGCTGCAAGCACGCGTGGCTGGAGCTACTAAAGGTTTCGGCTGGCCCGCACGCGGACCCTGATCCACAAGCGGGCAGAAATCCGCGTGACGGGAAAAGGATGGATCTGCTGGTCAATTCAGATGTATTAGTGATTTTAACACTCATACTATTTTAGTCGCTTATTATCTGCATTTTGATTACGCGGAGGGTGTCATCAACCTCATAACGCCCCTTCGTTGGTAGTTAGGTAATAGACTATATAAATTCCCAAAAAAAACGATTTCGGCAGGACGGACTCGAAGCTGCGCCCCTCCTAAGTACGGTGGTGCTCTAGCTCTAACCAACTAAGCCACGAAATCCCACTCGGTTTCGTCGAAAATCTTTGGGACCACGTACGGCTACAGGGGAAACAATTACAGTTATCCAAAAAACTAGTCTTGCCGAAATCGAAATATTTTGGGTTTTAAGTCAGGTAATAAAAACAAAATAAACCCTCGAATGAACAGCCACATCGTCACTTACCAATCAGGTGAGATTGTGGTCAAACGAAAAGGGACCTTCAATTGACACAATTTCACCTGAAAACAATGAATAGCGATAAAAGATCTAGTATTAATTATGCACTGATGAATTCATTGAAATTGACAAGCAGAAGAGCTTTGGTTAAATCTAACGATTTATCAATGAAAAAGTTCTTCTTAGGTACTTAAATTTTTTATTTTACAACATTTTTTGACCATTTTTTTCACCTGACATTGATGGTAACTTTGTACAACTTTTTATGTTTTTGTACGTTTTCAGTTCAAAGTTGGGATAAAAAGGAATTTTATGTTGTTGTTTAATTAAAGGAACGTTTCGTTTGTTATGTTATGATTGTGTTGGGGTTTCGTTAGAGAACGAAACCCGTAGTCTCTCTCTGTCTGTCCTTTTTTCCGACTTTATTATCTCGTACACTTTCGAAGCTATTTACTTGAAATCTAAAATAATACTAATATCGTGTGCCTTTAAAGATTCTAGGATCGCAATTTCAAAATAAACCTACAAGGTCAAAGGGATATGTATCAAATGAAACTTACAATTCATTTTGTACATGTTATAAAAGTTTATGAAAATTTTCTAGTTTCTTACTAAATACATACAATATGAACATTGAAGCCGTCGAAAAATTATTGCATGTTGTCACTATACATTATACGAAGTTTTCAAAGCGATCCATCTGAAATGTATGTACCTACTATTTTCAGGATGATATTTCAGATGTTCATCAGATACTTAATTCTGTAACTAGAACATACCTAGACGAACAAACGTTATAAACCCTCGGCGCGCGTGTCACACTCGCACTTGACGGATCTTGTTTTATCTCATATGTAGCTTAGTTTACGTTTCCAGTACATTATATGTTAGTGTGAATGTTCAACTTTAAGTCGTATGAGTAGGTAGTATGCTTCAATTTTAATTGGTCACGGTTATTACATCACTGGGTCGTTAATCATCACAATCCTTTGAACGAATCGACGTAGTTTATAGTACTCTGACATTATTTAAAAACGTTTTTCTATTTATTCCATGTTTGAGAGATATTGGTTGGGTGTGGATTCTATTGGCACCAAAACCTAAACAGCCTAAAAAGAGATAGCAAATCTTTAAAAAAAATTTACGATCAAAAAAGGGACAGCTACATTTTTAGGCCAACACTTTTGTGTCAACAAAATTACTACCCATAGGAGGAAATAAAACCGGCCAAGTGCGATTCGGACTCGTGCACGAAGGGCTCCGTAGCATTATCTATAAAAACGGCAAAAAATCACGTTTGTTGTATATAAAACACCCACCCCACCTTAACCAAATATTTGTTTTATTTTAATTTAATCAAATATTTTTAAAGTAACTAAATATTCTGTGAATCGGTCAATTACATTGTCTACCTGTTGACGTTATCGCAAAACCGAGCAAAAACGAGCAAAAAAAATCAAGTTTGTTATATGGGTCCCTTAAATATTTAATTTATTCTGTTTTTTACTATTTGTTGTTATAGCGGCAACAGAAATACATCATCTGTGACAATTTCGACTGTCTAATTATCACGGTTCATGAGTTACAGCCTGATGACAAACGGATAGACAGACAGACGGTAGGATAGCGGAGTCTTAGTAACAGGGTCCCGTTTTACCCTTTGGTAAACGTACGAGTGAGAGTACGGAACCCTAAAAAGGATAGGTACTAAAATAATCTAAAGTACCAAGTACCAACCAACCTATTCCAATAATGCTATCAAATTGTTTTTAGATCTTACGAATTCATATCAAATATTCCAGCTTATTTATGCCTTAACTGCTTTACTATTTCTGATCTAGGTCCCATTCCAACACGCTGATTCACGTACCAAACCTACTATGTAACCTATTTGTATTTCCTGGCATTTCCACTTTCCCATAACAAAGTCTCTCCAAGCTTCGTTCAGTCTGCAGAATAGTTTCGTCATGCCGTACCTACTATAAACTTGTTCACAATACACCGCACTACCGAGCTATAAAAAGGTGGGAGTATTTTTTTCGGTCTCGGAAACAATTTTAATTGATCAATTTATGTTGAAACGTACCAGGCTTAAATAGATTTTCATGCCGGCTAAACCATGTCTAATTAATCGTACCAATTGCTTGCTTGTTTTGAACACTCATGCTACTTCTGCAAAACTTAGACAATAGGGGCCATTTCGGCATGTCCCTATAATGGACCACTCTGAAAGTCTGAAATAGCGCCTATTGCAACCTATGTCCTCAGATGTTGGTAAAGCAAATCAGACAGTTACATGTCCCATAATAGGTACCTAAAAAGGTCGCTGGCTGTATAGCTCCACCGATAAGCGACAGGAGCTACTTATGGTCCGATGGTCGCCTCACCTTGGCTTGCCGTATATAGAGATATCCCACGAGGCCGCAACACGTTTCTTAGCCACTGCCATTGGTCCTTCCTTTTCCAGTGATTCATTATTACTTCAATTCACATTCGTGGTGAGAGTGTAACGATTGCTCACACTTAAAACGCTCAAATACGACCAATGCAAGATAAAGCACCGCCATGAGTCCAAAAAATCCGGTGAAAAATTATGGGTCGGAGTTAAATTGATGGTTTATCACTCTGTGAATGTGTTAAGCAGTCCTGTACGTCGGACCTTCTTAATCAGCCTGCCATGGATCTATTTGTCTATGTGGATCGCGTCTGTTATTTGATGTTCTATAAGATGACAGAGAAAATAGAATCAACTAAGTGGAACTCTAGTTCAGTTGCCGTAGCAGATTGTACTGGAAAAACCATAGTAACCATGTAGAAACGGTCTCGCGAGTCGTGTAGTCAGAGCCCCTAGCCCTGGGTCTGTGTTTCAGAACTCTTTTTCCAGTTGGCATTACCTCGCAAGTGGACATATAAAGTACCTACTCTGTTATGTATATTTTTCTCTCAGGCTTTTGGATAATGGCGGCTTGGCGTCGTTATAAATCGGCGCGATTGTAGCGCATGAATGTGATCGATTCGGAACAATTTAACGTTTCACGAAAAATGCGTTTTGTTGTAAAATACAACAAAACGCATTTGAATAATATGCGAAAACTCTACTCAATGCGGTGCGCACTGCACGTCATTACGTTTCACCGGGGTCTAGAAAGCTGTCTCAATGTTCATTTTAACGACCCAAGGTTGAGAGTACTTCGCAAGTAGAGGTCGAAATGCGCAATCTAGGTACACGATGCTAACGATGGGAAAAGAGTACTCGCCTGGTCTCAGTATAAATGTCATGTGCAATTTATATTTTACATTAACGATAATGTTTGCGATAAGTAACTCTACCATTGTTGTTTGGAATGACGACACAGTGCCCGAAACGGTGGGTTAATGCAATGTCGCATGTAAATGTATCCGAGTTAGATGAATGACGTCTGTGTAGGAACATCACGTCGTCTTGCACTCGAGTTACTGGCTTAGCGAACCGTGCTATGAGATTGATCACGCGTGAACTCAATATTAGCTTTATGAATGAACCTGTTACGTCGTGGACCAGCTTGCATGATTTTCGCATTTATCGGTCTTGACTTTATTCTGGCTCTACTTATGATATATTATTGTCGTGTAGATAAAGATTGTGACTGAAAATTACAGTATCTCTTGTGGTCTCGCTCATGCTGTCCCGCTTGTCTAAGTGGGACGGCATGAACGAGATGACTTTTCCAATCCCAATCTTTATCTACGCGACGTATACGTTTTTACTCTAAATGAAACGAATACAAAATTAAAGCCTTCCGTTGCTAATTTTATATTATCAATTTTAAAACTTTTTAAAACTCAAAAAGCAACTGAAACGTATTCATTGTAGTTTTGTTCTGTTTCAGGTGAAGCTAAGAATTTGCCGGGACGCAACCATGGAGTTCCATGCCATAGAGACATTTACTGTGTGCTGTCGCTCGACCAGGAGGAGATATTTCGCACATCCACCATGGAGAGAACGCTCAAGTAGGTTACACACCATTAAAGACCTCCACACTCGCGCGCGAATCCGCGAACCACCCGCGATCCATGAGTGTTTGAGTGTGTATCCGATTCGCATATTCTTTGCGGTATCGCGTCGCGTTGGTGCCTCGTTCCCGTATTTTGCCAGTATAAAACCGACAAAGGGTTCTCAACGCGCGCGAGTGGGGAGAGATCTTGGCAGTTTTTTGCCGTGATTTGCACAGTGATCCGCGCCGCGATTTCAGGCCGTGATACGCGCGCGAGTGTGGAAAGGCCTTTAAGATTTCTAGATTACAATACAATCCCTTTTAGTACTTATGGTTATGCTTTGTAGACGAAACTGTCGAGACAACATCCTTTGAATAAATGAAATGCTAAATCAAACCGATAAAAGATACGTACACTTCTTCGAAATCTCGTGTAAATAACGCGGCTTGTAACTTATGCCACAATAATATTCACAGTATAATGCCATCTACTGGCTGAGACAGGGGTCAGGTTTGATCGATCACTTCGCCGACCCCATACGTTAATGTCGCTTTACAGTGATAAATAAATAAACGTTCCTGTCTCCTGTACAACCAAACTATTGTAATACAGACCTGTGTTTAAGAAAGTAATGGAACGTAATAATAATTTTCTACATTCATAGAACTTATCGGTAACTTAATTAATAACAACAGGATATTCCACATCCGTGATGCATAGGATATTGTTCCTGCGGAATTTTGTATAACTCTGAGAAAAATTATCTTTAGCGGTGTTCGATTATATTACCGTAAAATAGCCCGGTTTTGCTAATGTTAGAAAAATTACATGATTGTCATCATGATGTGATGACCTTTCGTATAGATACTTCAGAAAAATACCGAAGCTCTAAAAAATAATATCTCAAAGAGAAAGAAAGCCGACATAAATTCGTTCTTAGTTTACAGACCCGATTTAGATCAACGCATCTGCTAAAAAAATAGAGCAATCCTATAGGGAGTCGTATTATACACATCGAGCGTGTTATGCTCTGCGTTGCATGAATGTAGAACGAAAGTATTTCGGAACGAAACTAGGCTATAGTTTCATGAACTCCGTAGGTGTTAGTGTTATCTTGTCCTTGACTCAATGCTGTTACTATTTTGAAGTATCCTGGCGCGCCCCACATCGCCTTTGTGGCTGCAGTTTTTACGTCTAGTCCGGAATTGACATAACGGATCTTTTGTCCGGTGTCCGGTCGTGCTTCCGGCGGCGTTATCGGGTGGGAACGAACCGTCCCCAACGATATTTGGTATGAGGGCAAACATTAATGGGTCAAGGTTTGTTTAATTTGTGAATGGATGTACAAAATTAGGGGGAAGTATTGCTTTTAACCGCAGACTATCATTGTGTGTTATTATGATAGTAAACATGGTAACGCTATGAATGAGTGATTGATAGCCGAGTTTGGGTATGTCCGGCTATTGTTTCGTTTTACTCTACCTACTAAAGCTAAAGTTGTATATTATTTTGAACACATAGCCCAAATAAGATCTTTATACCTAAACTTAACGTCTCTGTTATTATAGTAATAAAGTATCATAATCACTATAATCTGCTTAGTTTCATATGTATAGGTGATGCGGTGTGAATTTTCCAGGATTGTTTATTTTTTTATTATTATTATTATTAAAAAATATCAGCCCACATTATGACAACAGCTGAACATTTGTGGCATTCCCAAAAGTCTGGCTCTAAGAACCCTTTTAAATTCCTGCTACGAGGAATCAACCAAGCTCTGGAAAAACTCCTCTGGCATGGATCACTCAGAATCACTGATACCTTCGATAAACGGTACACTAACCAAATCCTAGCGCTAAGCAGAGACAACCTTCGCATCATGACAAGAGCCCTAACTGGACACTGTCGCCTTAACAAGCACATGTTTAAATTGGCGCTATGCGACACAAAATCCTGTAGATTCTGTGAGGAGGCGGATGAAACGCCTCTCCATCTGCTAGGAGAGTGTGGAGCACTGATGCAAAAACGTAGTACTCATCTGGGCAAGCAACTGCTCGGCCCATACGAGCTACTAGACATCTCCCCGAAGAAAATCCTCCAGTTCCTAGCAGCTGCAAGGGTAAGTGGCGAATTCTGAACGCCGCAGCCTTAGGGGTGAACACAAAAAGTGGCGATCACAATAGGCCTATCATGGCCGCAGTGATACGAAAGCCAAATCAAGAGCAAATTCAAAAATAACAGCTGAACATAGACCTCCCCAAACTGGTGGTTTTGTCATAATCGCCACGCTTGGCAGGCGGTTTTGGGTGGTTTGGGCACTATTTCCATTAAATTAATCGCCTCACCATAACAATGGTGTACTCTCAAAGTGACCCATTTTGGCAATATTGGCATTTTACCTTTGATGATAGAACCTACAGATGAAGGGACGCGGTCAGATCTGTCAAGGCTGAAACCATTCTGTCAATTTCTCCGTGCAAATAGCACCACCCGCACTATCTAGTAGAGTTTATTTTGTCTATAGATGATTCTGCGAAAATACCTATCAAAGCTATTCATTAGCAGAATTTACTGATAACAGTAGATGTTGAAAAAAAACACAGGAGCCTTAAGGAAGCTGCGGCCCATCCTCTGGTTGGTTCCCTTAGTCGGCTCTTCGACCAACATTGGTCTAAAATCGTAGATCTCAGTTTTCGTAACAAACAGAATCATAAGTAGGTACCTCCCTCTACCCACTAGTCATAAATCATCGTAATCATAAGCTTAGATTAATGACAGCAAGACATACTTTTCCATGCAGCCCAACCAAACTTGGCGTAGGTGATAATTTGTATGTAGGAGTTTGTATCTACTCGTACCTTTCTTCGAATAGCTTACTCTGGCACGTGGTACTACTATACTAGTGTATGTACGCGTGTTTACTTCCGCCGCTTTCACAGTACGTGTCTAATAGAGTAATTCACGATTATAGTGACGCTAACTGCAATAATTGATAGTACTCTACTCGCTACTATTGTGGCGTACGGGAAGAACTGTCATAAAGCTGCGGAAATACCTTATTATGTCCTAAAACGTCGTGTTTAGATCCACTTGGTGTATTCCGGGAAAGTACAAATTGAATCATTTTAGCCGTTGCCCTGCCTGATGACAACGCGCACTGTCCCTTCATTGGTCCTGACGCAAACTTTTAACATTTTGCAACTGTGTTGGAAAGGATTCGAACATCATCAAACTTAAATTGAAAAGCTAAAATGTACGCAAAGTTTTGTACAGGTTTATTCCCGCCTAATTTAAAGTCGGTTTTTTGGGGTGGCCCATAATCAGGCCCTGCAGAGGGCGGTCTGTGGCGCGCCACGTCCCGGATGCGTTTCCGGTGAGCGTGCGCCCGCGCAGAACGTCCCTTCCGCTACACCCCCTCGCCATTCAGCTTTCTGAATGAATGGAGCACCGAACCGCTGACTAATGCTTTATCTATGCCACCGACAAATTTAATTACTGGTAACCGTGACTATACCAGACCCCTTTTGAAGAACTTAGGTAGTAAACGGTTGCTGAGCTCGGTTAACTAGGCTAGGCTAACACACCTCGAAGGGAACCCCCCTTCGGGGTGTGCTGCAAGATTGCAGAATGATGATCGAGACGCGAGGTGTTTTGTTTATTACAAAAAGCAATTTATGTTATTGATTGTAAGGAAGCCCACACGGCAGACTATAAGGGTACCTTTATCATCATAGACTAAAGACCAATAAGTACCTAATAGCACTTCCTAGCTCAACATTAATACATTTTGAACCTTTATTTTATCGTCACTTGTGTGTTGTATCATTCAAAAAATGAATGATACAAGAAAATATATTTTGCGAAGTGTGAAACTGTCATGGTGTTTGTTATTCCTCGAATTAGTGTACCCGAGCTCCCTCCAGATCATTTGTGAGAATATTGTTTACGACATCCATTATTGATATAGCAGGAAACTAGGGCTTTAACGATGGCGGATGTACGCTTTTAAGAAGTCGCTCTTATATCATGTGCTCTGTACTACTCGTAAATTTACTCGAGACATGTCCAGGTTTTTTTTTATGATTTTCAAGTATGTATGTGGCCTTTGTGCCAGCTATCTTTACACCAAAATTTTTATCAAAACGATGACTGATGAGTTGCTTTGTTGTTAATGAACGGAAGCGATAATGATTTAGTGACCCAAGAGGTGAGAGCACACTAGTGGATATCGAAGGAAATGTCACGTCACTCGTCCAGTCTACTTAATGGGTTCTTTGTCTCGCGATACCTTATCACCACACTTACTATACGCACTGTCCAACTCGTACCTACCTAAACCTGATACTGAACGATTCGGGTGAACGCACAAAAAGATTTTTCAGCCACTCTGATTTCATAATTCTAAGAAGCCATTAGACAACGCAGTTATAAAAAACATTCAGGAGCAATTTCGGCTGGGGTACGTCATAAAACGCCGAGTATATCTCGGTAGCTGCTTTAAACGGAAGCTTTTAAGTGATAAATTGGTACCGGAACCTCGTGGCGCGTAAAATGATCATCGGCCGCTTCAGAATCCAGCCAGACACGGCGCGGTAGCTGTTCCAAGTGCATTGCTCTACTTCCTTACAATAGACTCCAGCCGTATCCGCTACACTCAGTATCCTGTACTAAATGTAAAGGAAATGTTTATACAGACTGAGCTCATAGTCAGTACCTAATTCGAATTAATATTGGGCCATGAATCAAATGTCCGAGCTCTGGACCGCAAGATAATCTAAACATTGATCAATGCAGCATTATGTTAGTTGGGAAGGGCGGAACCGATACAACCGGCGCAATACAAACGATGGCTACGTTTAATCAAAACTGGTCACGCTCAATAAATTCGTTATGAACATATTGAATAGAAGGCGTGAAGTGTGTGTTATATCGACGCCCTCGCTCAGCTGGTGGCGGTTCCGGCTCCGTACTTATAAATACCGCGGCGCCGGATGCGCGGGCTTGCCCCGGCCCCGCTGTCGATTTCTTACCCGCACACACACACACTCACACACCGCACCCGCCAGTCAGTAAACCCTTTTATTGAGTTATCATGTTTTACAAATAGCTACACGCGAACACTCATAACTGCACCACACTTTAATAATACTCGTATACAGACGCTGCATCTAGTCAGACTTTGAGATTTATGTGCGGCGAAATCTAGCGACATCCCATTTGAACACTGATACTTTTGCAATATACCTACTCTAATCTGAACAAGTCCAGATAATATTTCTCGTTGGACCGGAATAGATATTTAGAAAGGTAATCCATGCAAGATCCTTATTTTGTCGAATCTAAACAAATCGCAGACACATCCGGCAGGAAATTTTTGCCAAAGATGAAGTGTTCTACATACAGCAGAGACGTGGAAGGTTTTTGATGAGTTACAATATCAATTTAGATAGATTATGTGAGCAAAGTGATTGATGTTGCTACGTGATTCACCTTTCGGTTTTGATAACATAGCTTTTGTTGTGTGTCATCATTACTTGTTCGTTTATAAGCTACCTGTTTTCATGCGCTCCAAGGTAATAATGTGGTGAAATAACAACCCACTGCGGTATTTGAAATTCGACCACTAAAATATTTACAAAGCGGTTTCATTGTAGGAAGAAGACGTATCACTTAGCTTATTAACATTCTTCAATGTCAAAATTATTGCGTTCATAATGGCGATTCTGAATGAAGTGCAGGCTCGTAATAAAAGCTCTTTATGGAGAGATGCCTCATCGGAATGACTAACTTTCACCTTTGAATAGCTGAACCCACGCAGGCGCGACTCGCTTGCCGCACGTCAACTTTGCTGTATTTATGAACTAATGGGAATTTAGGTACTGCACCAGTAATTGCTTTGCTCTCGAAACCTTCCATGGCATTCCTGCGCGTGTTTGTAAACAATGTTCTAATAATATATTTCTAAACTTCTTCCGAATTAAAATTTTGTTAGTCATTAAAAGCTGCGGTTGCCTCCGAGCTATAAAGCTATTATAAAATTTATTTATAGCCGATGGATGTATTATAATTTCTCATAACACTGCCTGACCGGTGTTTTGCATTCTTGCTGCAGCTGCTGATGCCTATTTAGCCAAAGTACTTTTCTCTAGTGCAATATAGGTTTATATTAAAGTTAAGATGTTTTATCTTTAATTTGTTGGGCACAGATAAATTCTTACAGTGATATTTTACTGAATAAAATCCAAGTAAGTATCTATCTACAGTTTTACGACCGGAACCATCTCAGAGGCGTAGGATTATAATACATTTTATTACATACGGCCTAGCGTTTTCATTCTGAGAACCCAGCAAATAGGGTCATGTTCCAAACAATTGTTTCGAATTAACGATGCAAATATTACATTCTCGCTGAATGTATTACGAAACTTATAGCTCGCTTTATCAGCGATGTGTTGTGGGCGGAGCGTCGGCACCGCGCGACTTGGAGGTGCAAGCACGAGCACCCCACGCGACATGACTCTGTGCTAGCTAATAAAATATCATGCCACTCAAAAGCCAGATAACAAGTTAAATTGTATTATTCAACACATTGTTCCACTCGAATAAATATTAACATCGGATATCTCTGACAGTTGACTCGGACTACAATAAGCAGAAACACTTCTCAGTATTAATACTTACACCACTTTCGAGATCACTAATAAGGACTTTGTCTTGTTTCAGTCCATTCTTCGGCGAGGAATTCCAGTTCGAGGTGCCTCGTCGATTTAGATATCTGTCCATATACGTGTTCGACCGTGACAAGCACCTCAAACAAGACAAGGTGCTCGGAAAGGTCGCCATCAAACGAGAAGAACTACACCGCTACAATAATAAAGACCACTGGTTCGCTCTGCGGCCGGTCGATGCAGACTCAGAGGTGCAGGGTAAAGCCTACATCGAGCTCACGCTGGAGGACTCGAGAAAGCGATTGCGAGTGGAGCCGAAGCCTCCCGACCCCGACCCGAACCTCAACTCACAAGACACGTGCTCGACGAAGAGCAAAGGGAATAACCTCGTCAGAGAGTTCTCTGAGTACTGCAAGGAGAGCATGGGCTTCGGATCGTGCTCTAGTTCTACGAGCAAGAAGCTGTTGAGTAGCGTGGGTACTGAGCCTACACTGTCGCTGTCCCGGTCGGAGAGTCTGAAGGACCGCGCGCAGTGGCCGCGCAGCAAGCCGCCCATGCACTCGATGTCGGAGTCCGAGGCCTCCCCCACCCCCACCGCCGCCGACTACTGGTCGGACCCGGAGCGGCACTGCGGCACGCGAGTCGGATACGACACGCTCCGCCTGCGTGTCCTCGAGTGCTCCGAACTCACCACCAAAAATGGCCAATGCGACCCCTTCGCTCTCGTCACGTTGCTCTACTCGAACGGACGCAGAGTCGAAAGACGTACCAAGCCTAAAAAGAAGACTGTTAACCCACAATTTGACGAAATATTCTGTTTTGATCTCGTTATGGACTCGGATCCTAAGGATAAGGATGGCTCACAATCGGTTTGTACCTTATTATTTATCCCTCTATGTCGTTTATTAAGATAAAGATAAAAGATAAAAAAGTTTATTTCCAGAAAGCTTATATACCTAAACACATATAAGAGCTTAACATTACATAATTATGACTTCATTACTTCATTCATTATTCCACTGACGCGGAGCAACATCGACCAATCAGGATGGAACGTGATATTTATTTCAACCATTAGGATTGGTCGAACCCGGTCAGCTCTGCGTGAGCGGGAATATCATAGCATTTTTTTCTGACACTTTTTTGTGGCAAGTCACTTATGTTATTTTTTCAACAGGCGGGAGTCGCGCTAGAGGCCCGAGTGTCGGTATGGCACGACGCAGCGACGCCGATCTTTCTCGGCGAGGTGCGCCTACCGCTGCGGCAGCCCGCGCCCTCGCCGATGCGTGCTTGGTGAGTGCTTGTGCTTCCTTTAAATAAACATTCCTATGATATGAACGCTGTGACACAGCACCACAGGAATATATATCTACAGAATAAATCACATTGATAGTTGTTTGGTGGGGGACTGATATTTTACATCGATGTAGTTCTAGACCTAGGTTATTATAAAGGCTATTCTTTATCCTCGAAAATCGCTAGAGACTAAACTGTCAGGGTAGTGAAAATTACACGTTTTTACTATTTGTTGTTGTCCGTGCCTCAAAAGAAAAAAAGGAACCCATATAGGATCATTTTGTTGTCGGTCTGTCAACCCTCTTTTTTTAGGAACACGTGGAGGCGTTGTGTTGTAATTAACATCAAATATATATATTTGATGTTAATTTCAACTAATTATAATATTCATCCTCGCTGTGTGGACAAACTGTTGATCTTTCCATACACAATTTTTCAATAAATAATCCCTACTTACAGGTTCTTTCTCTCCTCCCGAGCGGGCGGAGCCCTATCCCGAGGCGCAACGCCGCCCGGCACCCGCCTATCCGCCGCCGGCTCAGCCACGCTCGGCTCACTGCGGCTGCTACTTCAGTACACAGTTGACCACGTCTTTCCGATACACCATTACAAGCGGCTAGAGGAGCTGTTCCTCAGGAGCGTGCATATGAAGGTGAGAGAATGTTCTAGAACTATACAACTTCTTGCGGTTTACTTCGCTTGCCACGCTATGTGAGGCTGAGTTTCGACCGGGAGAGGTCGCGTTTTGCAGATCACGAATATCCTAGCTAGTGCAAACCAAAGCGCTCTCCGCGCTGTGTGGTACACTCTAGCACGCACAAGACGTTTTACGTACTCATGCTGCAGCTGCAATTTTTTTCTTAAACCTTTACTCACCTTCATCATTATCATCATAAGCCTATTAAGAGTAGTCCACTGTTGGACATAGGCCTCGCCTAATGAGCGCCATAGCGCCCTATCTTCAGCTTGACGCATCCAGCATCTGTCAGCAGTCTTTTGCAAACTACATCCCACCTGGTCGGAGGGCGACCTACACTACGTTTGCCGAGTCGTGGTCTCCACTCAAGAACACGTTTACCTCAGGAGTTGTCGATTCTTCTCGAGATATGGTCAGCCCACTGCCACTTCAGCTTGCTAATCCTCACCTTATTACTCACCTTATTTCTTTCTATTTCAGCCAATAATTGCGTCCGCAGTATATATTTTGGGAGAGATAGTAGCAAGTAAAACAGACGCGGCGCAGCCTCTAGTGCGGCTCTTCACTCACCATGATCTCATCGTGCCCATCGTCAAGGAGCTGGCGGACTCTGAGATATCTGCGCTCACGTTAGTACCTACCGACTACCGTACAAAAGAAAAACATTCGTTTAGCTTTCATACTCAACAAACATATGAATAAAATAAGAAAATATTTCCTACTTGATGAACCAACGATATTGTATCAATCGTGAGGAGTCTATGGTTTTAGGCGGCTCAGGAATTAAGGTTTATACTACACTCGTAGCGTTGCAAGTGGTCGACGTGATCGTGGATACAATGTCGTTGGTCCATCAAGTAGGAAACTTTTTCTTATTCTATTCATATGCTTGTACTAATTTCAAGGTATTCCAATCATTAGTCTGAATTTTGTTTTACTAGCAGTCTAAGTTTGAAGATAAATAAATAAATAATTCTGAACAATTCACACAGCATTATCTAGCCCCAAGCTAAGCAGAGCTTGTGTTATTTATGGGTACTAGATAATTGATATACAATATAATACATTACATAGATAGATATCTTTATTATACATAGAAAAGACCAGAACACTCTGATCAAATACCTGCAGAACATACAAATATTTGTCCCAAGGCGGGAATCGAACCCGCAACCTTTTGCGTCGAAGATAAAGATGTATAAAGATTTTTATTCTGCAAAAAGTTTGGTTCTCTAAAAAGTTACTTAATAGTTTTAATTTGTCCACAGTGACGCCACAACAATATTCCGCGGCAATACCCTAGTATCCAAGATGATGGACGAAGCCATGCGGTTAAGCGGCGCGTCGTACCTACGAGCAGTATTGCGGCCCACGCTGGCCGCTGTGTTGGCAGAACGGAAACCGTGCGAGATAGACCCAGCCAGGGTGAAGCCATCGGCCGCTATATCGGGCAATCTGGCCAACTTGAAGGACTATGTGGAAAGGGTAAATTATCATTACTCACCTATTATAATAAAGGGAAATGCTATAGTAAGATGTGGAGTGTGGACTGACATCTCTCATGGGGGCAGAATCTGGCTAATTTGAAGGAAAAATTGTGGAAATATTAAAACCTATACCCTAAATTTACACTATTTCATTATACCGGGGGAACCACGCATGTGAGTGTATAGTCCACTCAACTGTTTCTTGTAAGCTACTGGTCTATTAAAATCAACAGGCCAACGCTAGCTTGGGTATCATTTAAGAACCTCGTGGGAACATTTGCATAGAATTTTACTCGAGAGATGAGTAAAATTTATAATAATTTTAAATAATAAGTACGGCATGTGCTTAAATCTGATAACTGCAAAGGTCTTAATCAATGGAAAATTTTACACAAATAAAGAGGTAAGAGGCCAGAAAGCTGAGTGGCACTTTCGATTTCTAATTTACTCCCTAAATCTACTGTTTAGTATAAATTAAACAGCTGGATTCTTACGAGCTTTCTTTTAAACAATGTTTCTTTCTATTCCACAGGTGTTTGGTGCTATTACATCATCATACGCGATGTGCCCCGCTATAATGTGTCGGTTATTCGACGCGCTGCGGCAGTGTGCGGCGCGGCATTTCCCGCGGAACGCCGAGGTGCGGTATTCCGTCGTCTCCGGGTTCATTTTCCTGCGATTCTTCGCGCCAGCTATATTGGGCCCGAGGCTCTTCGATCTCACCACTGAACAAATTGTAAGTTGCTAAACCATTAATACAATTTTTTTTTAAGTTTCGCGATTTTACTCATACTTAAAAATTTTTGAACAGCTGTAATGTTATCTCACAATCCGATAATTCGATTCGAAGCCTTTTTGCCATGCATAAAAATCGTCATACTAATTTCTCCGGTGTGACGTGAACTTTCTGTAGAGGGACCTGAATAAATAAATAATGCTAGTCATTTTCACACAGCCCCAAAGTAAGCAGAGCTTGTGTTCTGGGTACAAAACCAAACATGACTGATATACTACCCATAGAAAACACGCAGACCGGTAGCAAATATTTGCAGACCATACATACTTTTACCGAACCGGGAAGCACAACTACAGTTTTCCGTATCTAAGGAGGACCTTCACCCACAAAGTTCGTCAATTTGACCCTGCGTTCTTACACACCACACACATTACAATATTTTTGTTCTATCTCAGGATCCTCAAACGAACCGGACATTAACCCTGATCTCGAAGACAATTCAGTCTCTCGGTAACCTGGTGAGCAGCCGCTCCGCGCAGCAGGTCTGCAAGGAGGAGTATATGGCGGAACTGTACCGCAGCTTCCGCACGCCCCGACATGTAAGTACATATTCGTACTTATGTTCAAGGCACATTGAAAGAAAATTCAAATGAAGCTGAAAAAGTCGCGCACTTTCGCTAATATTTCGCTGAGTGCGAGCGACTTTTTATTTATATACCTTTTTTGTATTTTTATGTCTAGAAATTTATATGGAAAATTACGTTGTGGAGATATGGTTCATTCATAAGCTATCAAAATAATAAAAATCCTATGATGCACTTTTAATGTGCTTTGATCCTGACTTAGGCCCGTATTGTGAAAGCTTACTCAGTCATAGATGTATGCTTGAGTGACGTTTATGCCATAGAAAAGTGTAACTCAAGCATATATCGACGATTGAGCAAGCTTTTATAATACGGGCCTTACTTCTGTGTCATAGACGATAAGTGGATCTCGACACAAGACTTTTCCAAGTCTCGGTTCTCAGCTGTCTCTCGCCAGCTAGAAGCATCGCGTAAATCGGTCCTCATTCCAGCAATACCAAGGGCGACCCCGATAGTTTTCTCTCATAAGCCTTCTTGACAGCTGATCCCCTCCATTCTCTCAATGAATTGGGTAGACCCTTAGCAGTGCGATTGGTTTTAAAACTGAAAGTTTACTTCGGTACGACAAAAAAAGAAAATTGTTCTGAGCAGCTCGGCCTTCTGTAGTGGTTTTAAAACTGCTTTAAAAGGTAGCGTCCATTGAAGGGTACATTCATGGTTTTAAAAGAAACTAGTTATATACTAACTTTAAATTCAGATGCTGAGATTTACCTCTTCTTTCAGGTGCAAGCAATAAAACAGTTTCTCGAAATAATCTCCACCAGCACGGAAACACAGAATAACAACATACAAGAAACTCCTGTTTTACTAAAAGAAGGGTAAGTATTCTAAATATTAATAGTTTTTCTTCCTTAAATGGATAGGTAGGCACCATAAAATTCTTTCCTTCGCCTTCATTAATTGTAAATAAGGTTGTTTATTATTTTAATATAATTCTCTGTTTGTGCTATCGCAATGGATCAGCTACGGGTACGTATTCTGTTTTCATCCGCACTCGGTCTTCAATTTCCCAAAAATACGGCAAGTATCATTATTTTTATAAAGGTCGCGCAAATTTTTCTGAATTCTGTAAACATAGCCTCGAATGCGAACTTGCGCGTAGTACAGTTGAGTGCATAATAATTTAATTACTGTAGGAGATAAAATTTGTTATAGCACCTAAAATATACCTACCCAGGTAATAGGTATGTTTGTTCTTTCTAAGTGCCTGCCTACATGTGCAAGACATCAAAGAAATCCGGTAGGGACCTACTTAAAGTAAATAAAAGAGGCTAACATAAAACAAATGCATTTATTTATTTTAAAGTAGAGCTACACCTTCCATAAACATTTTTTCTCGAATCAGATGAAGAAGAAATATTCATTTCATCAGTATCGCATTCTTCACCTTTGTATCTGAATCGCGCGATTCTTATTCACTCATTTGAATTATCCAACACCATTTAAGTGTAGGAATGCATTCCTACAAGAAACACAAGTGCTACATACAGGTAGCAATCTCACTAACACACGGCCTTCTCAGGGTGCGCATTGGTGTATTTTATAATGTTGGTAGTATTGGGTTCCCCGCGCCACTTTCTTCGTCACTCTGACACCTTAAAATACGCTACTGCGCAGCCACTCGCGTACTCGCGCGTACTTCCGAGAATTCATAAAGATTTGCGCGTACCTACTATAGTACCATATAACAAATGTAATTATTTTTTTATTACAAAAATATGTTTCTGTTAATGTTCATGTCGACTGGTGTTATCACACGAGGACAATAATATTATAAATGTAAAAACTTGAATGGATGAATAATAATAAATGATAAGTAATAATGGAAAATTCACACAATAATGAATGAATAACTGGATGTTTTTTACTTCTTTTCGACAATACAACTGAAAGGATAGGACTGAAATTTTACATAGATATGTTATAAGTGTGTCTAGACCTGTTCCCATGGGATACAAATACCTTTGATCGTTCCCATAGAAACAACGCATGCGAAGCCGCAGGCAGAAACTAGTAATCATAAAGTTACTGATAAGCATGAGACTCAAAAAACTTTTTTTTTTTGCTTTATTTCCTTTAGATGTTACAGGAATTTTGGACATGTCACAGAATTCAGATTGCATAAGTAAAACAAAGAAATAAAGAGATCACTTTGATTTTTTGTCCACTTCATCTTTTTAAGCTTAAGTAAAGAAGTGAACAAGAAACCTTTACTTTGTTAGAATGTTAGTTTTTGATTTCGAGCCAAACTCTTCCCAAGATTTTTATCCTCTATGTGTTTGTTAGAAATGGGGTGGCTGTAACTTGGTCCAGTCAAAGACAGCAAACAGTCGCTCTGTCTACAACAGAAACTGAATTCAAGGCAGCCTGTGCTGCTACTAAAGGGACAATGTGGATCAAACAATTTTTAATTGATATTGATCAATACAAACAAGACTCGATGTGTCTTTATTTGGACAATCAAAGTGCTATTAGCGACATTATTAAAAACTTTCATAATAGATGTAAACACATTGAATTTAAATATCACTTCATTAAAGAAAAATACCATCAAAACATTATTAATTATAATTTGTTGATGGTAATGATCAGTATGCAGACATACTCACAAAAGCTTTGTCGAAAAATAAATTAAAATTTTGAGAAATAAACTTGGTATGTGTATGTATTCCCTCTCATAATGTAACAGAAAAATATTTTGAAGTGTAAACATTGTCTGGATCTGAGAAATCCTTAATTTATTTTTATTAAATGTCTTTATTTAGTTTACTGAATATTGTAAGGTATTAAAAGTATTTCTACTTTAGTAAGACTTAAATTTAGGAAGGGTGTTAAATGTAATTTTGAAATTGGCGTCTTACAGCACTAGCTCACTCTTTTTGTCAGTTTTTTCTTCTCGCTCTCTCTACTCTGTGACGTCGTAGTGATAGTAAGCTTTCCCATCTATATTATAAAATAAAATATTTAGCAAGTTACTAGTAGTTGTGATTTGCCTAAACCCATCAAAGGATATGAACAAACAAGTATTTGAAGACTGTCTGTGAAATCAAAACAGTGCAACCCTTCTAATGATATAATGGTTCAAAGTAAAATTGTCTCCAGAGGTTTTCGACTTTTTGGTAAACTAGCAGCGCCTTGCGGTTTCACCCGCGAAGTTCCCGTTCCCGTGAGAATTCTGGGATAAAAAGTATGCCTATGTACTATTCTAGACTATAATCTATCTCTGTGCCAAATTTCATTCAGATCCGTTGAGCCGTTCTGGCGTGATAAAGGAACAAACATCCATCCATCTATCTATCCATCCATCTAAACTTTCACGTTTATAATATTAGTGAGATTAGCTTTTTCCATTGTACTTTTTCTAAAAGTGTGTTTTGTCTCCAACAGGACAATGATAAAACGGTCTGATGGGATCAGGGCGAATGGCGGCTCGCCTAGAAGAAAATGGCGCAACGCGCATGCGCACGTCAAACGGAGACATTTTAGATTAACTAGGTAAGATAAACAAATACATTTACTCAAACATAGTCTATAATCTGGTGATTTTTTTCACAACCTTCGAGTAAAGTGGACCTTTCAAACTTACCCGAAAAGGTGCCAGAAATTTTATTGCCGTGTTTTGCCGCCGGCTATTTCCATCGCTGACACCGCAAAAGACGACAGTAATGAAATATAATGAAATCAGTAATAAAAATATAATTTTTAATATAAACTAAGGTGTGGTTTTATGTTAATTCATATTTTTATTAAAATTGTCCTTGGTGTAAATGATCTTGGTCCGCAATGACTGATGCCCAGTTGCCACGCTATGATGCGCTACTATTAAAATGAAGCTGACCCAGCAAACATTATCCTGTAAAGATGCCTTTAAAAAACTCTCCTGAGTTACTAGCAACTTTACTAATTATATTTTTCCCTAAGAACGTAACTTCCTCCTTCCCTTCGCGTCATATCCTCTGAGGGTCAAAATTCCTTCATGAAATGATCTTGTCACGTACAATATTGAACGTAATCCTGTACAACCAACCGAATATTGAAAATATGTTACGATTAAAAAAAATACTTTGTCAGTTTCTTTGTATCTCAAGCCATGTATTAAAATTACAGTGGTGAACTATCATGGTCGCGATGCGGCGCTAAGACTTCGGCGCACAAGCTATCTCTGTCCGGAGTGCTGGCGGTAGCGCCGGTCGACTGTCCGCCCGCCGGCGCGCCGCTCGGAGCTAACAACATCTTTCAAATAGGTTAGTATTGTACAACGACATCTCATAATGTATTACCTATGCATGGTCGCGATGCCTAAGACTTCGGCGCACAAGCTATCTCTCTCCGGAGTGCTGGCACAGCCCCATTCAGACGGCATCGCCGGCACGAGAAATCTCGCGGCGGCGTTTTTATAATACACTAGCGGCTCGCCCCGGCTTCGCACGGGTAGATATAGGTATTTAACAAAAAAATATAAATTATATACATATAACACACTGTTGGCAGACTTTCCATGCTTAGAACACTCGATCAAGTCTGCTTTTGACAAAATAAACAATCAAAATCATTCGTTTGGGAGCTATAATGCCGCAACAACCCACAGTACCTAGATACACACACAGACACATAGATCCACCCGTCAACACAGGCTTGCCTCGTGCGGGGGCCGCCAGTAATGTGTATCTCTATAAGTTAATTGGCAAATAAATCATTTTGTATTTGTCAAACTTATAACAGCCCTCTTTTTGTGTCAGGGCCGAATAAAAAAATGCATGATAAAATATACTTAAGATATTATCATAACTTTTTTTTGTTTTATTATCTAGGATTGTAATGGTGAAAGAATTTTTTAAATCGGTACAGTAGTTTCGAAGCCTATTTCATTCATTCAAACAAACAAACAATCTTTCCTCATTTTATGTAGTTATTGTCACATATCTGTTATTGTTACACTTATAGTATCGCAGACTTTTTTGTAGATATTGATGTCCTCCATAAAACTGTAGTACATCACATTGCTCTATTGTCAGTAATTTCCTCAGCTTACGCGATCTAAAGATTTCTTATGGTATTTTTTTCACACCTTGGGTTACATTGTCGAAGTTTTCGATCCCTAACTTTTTTCATCATTCATCAGGGATAATGTAGGATTCGAATGGTAAAAGAATTTCATTGCAGATGCCCGCAGCGATACCGCCGTTTCATGCCCTACTTAATTTTTACCTCTTACAGCTGATTCTAATTTGTTTGTATTATTTCAGTCCACCGCGAGCGCGTTTTATTCGTGCAAGCCAGCAACTGCGTGGAGCGCGCGGAGTGGGTGCGTCTGCTATCTGCGCTGTGCCGGCATTGCGCCGCCGCGCAGCCGCACGCCGGCTACTACGCAGACACGCATTGGACGTGGTACGTAATACCGACATTAGGCTGGCTGCCTGTCCGTTGATGCGGAGATTTTATACATTTCCATTGGTCCGCTGAAACAGAGCAAAGATTTGATGTTCACGAAATCATACTGATAAGTTGTCAGTTACAACAATATAAGTCGCTGCGGCAAGTATGATTTCGTCAGCTATTGTTACCCGTTTACAGAGTCTAAATCATTGACCATACCACGGATTTAATAATACTTACTCGTAACCATACTATCTGCAAGATACATTGCAACACATGGCCCAGCCATAGCTTTAAGCTGCAATACAATGTGTTTGTGATGGCCGGGCATTAGTGCAGCCACAAATTGCCTTGTATAAGCATTGTATAAGAATGCATTGTTTGTGAACAGCTGCGGTCGTCCAGAAGCACAGGCGGAGGGCTGCGGCGGCACCGAGAGCCCCGAGAGCTGCTACGGGCGCGCGGCGCTGGCGCTGCGGCTCGACCCTGCACGGGACCTGCAGCGGCTGCACGCGCTGCTGGTCTCGCACGCGCCCGCGCTCGAGGACCGCCTGCATCGACACCACGGTAACTACTGCATAGCATACTAGCAATTTTACTATGCATCAACTATTCCACTCTAACCTTTAGCACGTAACTCGTCCACATTGAAACATGCGTTTTTATTCTAGATCCAAGTATAAGTCTCGAGGATAAAGAAGCGGAGGCGGCGACGCTGCGTGAGCTACAGGAAACGATGTTCGACTTAGAGCATCGACATCGTATCTACCGGCGCTCGCTCGCAAGGGAGACCAAATACGGCAGCAAGTAAGTAATACCTATGTAGCAAATACCGTTGCTCTGAGCGAGGTGGTTGCAGCATTCAGTAATTTATGGTTGCCTTGCAGGCAAGCCCCTATCGGCGACGACAATTACCTGCACCTGGCGGGCGCGGCGGGCGGCGGCGACTGCGTGGCGTTCCTGTGGCGCACGTGGCGCGGGTCCGGCGAGCTGCCCCTCACGCCGTCCGCGCCCCCCGCCGACCTCGCCTCCAGCACGGAGTCGCTGCGCCGCGCCGCCGACCGCTCCTCCGGCCGCAGCGCGCGCTCCGCCTCTGCCGGCTACCTCGCCATGTCCGCGCTCAAGGACGACCCCGAGCGACCGCGCCGCCCCCCCAAGCCGCGCCCTACTCCCCCCGCCTGCGAGTACGTGGACGTGGAGCCGCGGCCTCCCTCCCGCCGCCCGCGACCCGACCGCCTCGAACCCGACCCGCCGATTCAGCCACGCTGCCGCGAGTACGAGCTCATGGCGGACTTTATGTCGCACGCGCGCTCCCCCCCTTGCGACGAGGAGCGCGCGCCCGCGGTGCCCCCGCGCGTGCGCCCCGCTCCCGCGCCGCGCCCGCCCAGCGCCGCCGACGCCGTCTCCACTGACGACAGCCTGCTGGACGAGCTGCAGCGCGACACCTACTGCGTGCTCAAAGTATGCGAGGACGAGTCGCCCGACGAGAGCGACCAGCCGCCTGCGCTGCTGCCCTCGCCCTCGCCGGATGAAGAGCCCTTTTCGCGGCTGAGCTTGCACCGCAAGTCGAACCCGACGAAGGGTCTCGCGCTTCCGGCAGCCGGCAAGGCGCTGAAGGCGTCCAGCTCGACGTCCAACGTACACGAGTCGGCCGCGCCGCGCCCGCTGGCCGAGCGCCTCACGCCCTTCTTCCTGAAGCGCAAGCCGAAGCAGCCGGAAACGGAAGGCGCTCCGCCCCGGGCGGAAAACCTAATCGGGCGCCTCACGCCGCGCTTTGGCCAATCGCGGCTGAACGGGCGCGGGCGCTCGCTGGAGCTGGCCACCAACGAGCCGCCGCGCCGCATCGAGCGCTCTCAGACCGCCGTCAACATCCAGCCGCGTGCGCTCAACTCCTCCTTCAACCTGAAGTTCCTGAGCCTGCACCGCTATGGCGCGGCGCCGCCGCCGCCGCCCGCGCCGCCTGCCGAGACTACCACCAATGATATTAGACTTTAGCGCCGGCGTTGACCCGGTCGGTTCGCGTTTGTTAATTCATATTTTTGAAGTCTTTTTCGTCGACCTGAAGCGAGTAGTGCCTCGTAGCGTAGCGGCGCGCCCGCCCTAGTTAATGGATAGCGTGAATACTCAGAAGGCTGCGCCGGCCGCGTTGCGCGCCGGCCTCAACCTTTCATTCCTCTAGCGCTAATAGTATTTTGAAATTCTTAATATTTTTCTCCATTATAAAATGTTGTCGTCCGAGTGACCTGACAGTACCTTGGTGCGTATTGTATTTTTGTATACATTTTAATAGATAGTAACTTTCCTGATTAATCTAACTAGAAAATGTAAAAGAATTGAGGCAAACTACGGTTAGTAGGTTTGCGATTAACTATTATTATAAATATTTTGAATTATTTTGCACAGCTTCCGTTGCTTATTATGACAAAGTTGCACTATTATTGTAATGTACTTAAGTTTTGAAAGGTTCTGATATTAAAGTTAGTTTTGTGTTTGATAAAAGTGCTATTACTATTCTAATTATAATAAATTATTCTAATTGTATGTGTATCATGTCAAAAGATGGCCTTATTATTATTATGCCTACTGTCACAGACTTCTGGTTATGAACACCATTAATTTAAACTGTGATTAACTATACAAAACTCAACTCGTATTTTAACTATAATATTAGTCTGTATATAAATAAATACGTTAGTGAATTATTGAGAGAACAAAATAAATATTCGAATATTAAAGTTGGAGATGTTAACACTAAGTTACTAATTTACCTGTATAAAGCAAATAAATTACTCTCAAAAACTTTCTGTGTGCTGATACAAAGTCATACAATGTACATATGTGCCTACACAATATTTAAACTTGCCCTCTGCCTGAATATATTCAAATATATTTAGGACAGATAAAAAGTGTGTGTGAATTTATGGTATGATTTTGTAACACCGTCAAAAGTTAAGAAACTCAATTTGTATTTTTTATTTATGTATGTTGTTGTCGTTTTGTAGATTATTTCAATGTATTGTAAGAATAAATTAATGTACAAATTAATAATTCTTTAAAGTTTAATACGTTATTTATCATTTTGTTAATAAATTCTCTCGTAAGTTCAGACTATAAAATGATGGTTTTTATTGCGAACTATTTGTGCTTCTAGTCTACGACAATCCACACTTTGCAACATGCACCGGCGCGGCATGTGGAAGTAACTGCCACACAGTGAATACATTTCACGATAAACTTGCATGTAATTTGGGTCCTTGAGCGTGCCTGTATTTTGATGTAGGTAAACACTACGAAGATATCATCATCATCATCGGCCTATATTTACTTAAGAAACTGGTGTCCTCAGGAGCTCCACACGCAACAATAGTTTTAATTCTGTTTTCTATAAGAACGTCACATCTCCTAGAGCCCGATTTCGCCAAACAAAAATGTTATAAGCGTTTACGAATTAGGTAGTAAATCGAAAACTTTATATTAATCTGAAACCATGCTCTCTGTTTGGTGAAATCGGTCTTATCCATATCCTGAGTTTGGGAGGTGCGAGAAAGTTTTTAACTTATGCGCTTTGCTTTCCACCTATGCAAATATAAAAAGTTTTGGCGTGAAGAAGTAACTAACTTCCTTCGAAATTAAATAATGCCCGCCGAAACCGAAAATTTTTGGGAACCTATATCATTAATTCATTTCTTAGAGATACCCAAAGTGCGGGTAAGCACTACTATAACAAAAAACCATAACTCCCTTCTATCATCGATCCAAACTTTCGCATTTTTTATATTAGTGTGATGTGATGTAATTTCATTTGAAATCAACTACGCAAAATATTTAGGAATCTTGGACAAAGATATTGGATTAGTGGAATGTGTATCCATCCAAGAACTTTGGTGAAAGATATTGGATGAGTGGAATAGGACCCTTATAGCCATAGGGCAACACTTAGAGGAACAAGGCACTCTATCTCATTGATCTAACCGAAGGGGATCTCTTTTTTCATTGCTCTAAAGTCCGAAGGGGATCTTTTTTTTCATTGCTCCAAGTTGCTCCATCTACAGGGCAACACTGGTTGACACTTACTTCATAATTTGACTTTGATGACAGTTGTTACTACAAAAATAACCTGAAAGGTGCAAGCAAGCTTTTCCAAAATAAACCACATCTCTTCTAATTTCAATTTTACAAGTAGCTTTCTCGTAATATCTTGTTGATAGAAATACGTAATGATGGCTGATGCCGTGGATATGGCTTTGGGTAAGTTCTATTTCGTATCCCGTTGCCATGGCTAGACATTATTTTTTTACTTCTCAATCTCACCTATCCAAATATTACTATGTTCTGACAAAGATTTAGCTCTAGAATATAATCTTTTACAAAAACATTATTTCATATTTTCTTATATGACTAACTTTCCACCGAAGAAACTCATTCATGAATGAAGATATAAAAATAGATGATTCATTTGAACGTATGTTGACATAATTATACGCAGTCTTACTTTAGTAATTTTCATATAATGTCTTATTTTACAGATGATATTATTAGAAGAAACCGAGTAAGTAGGTCTCGAGGTCGCGGTGGCCCAGCGCGCGGGGGCGGTCGCGGCGGCTATCGTGGTGGTGGTCGCGGCGCAGGCCGAGGTCGTGGGCGGCCGCTCTCTCGGCCGGGGACGCCAATCGAAACGCGCTCACAGTTCACCGGCCGGGGCCGAGGGAACCGATCACAGTCACGAGCCAGATCTCAATCCAGGGCACGTTCCCAGTCCAGGACGCGCTCCCGTTCCCGCCAACCTAGATCCACCTCTCGTGTGTCAAGATCGCGTTCCCGACTGCGCGCTCTGACACCCAAAGGCAGAGCTGGCTTGGAAAATCAACAACCTCAAAGATCCATTGTCAGCAGAGGGAATAGAGGTAGATTATAATAGTATGGTTATAAAATCTCCACAACATTGTAAATATTATGATGGTGATAATACATTTTTTGCATTTTCAGGTGGACAATATAGACTGCGACGTGGAAACTCCTTAAACCGTGTTGGATGGCAGCAAAAATCTCAGAGCATTCATAGCAGGCTGGGAGTTGTAACTCGCCGTGGAGCTGCTAACCAGCCTCTTCGCCGTGGAGCTGCTAACCAGCCTCTGGCTATACCCAAAAGAGGAATATCAAAACGTGGACGTGGTCTAACTACAGGCAATAGGTACAGTGCAGTGGGTTTGAGATCTGATCAAATCCTACAGCAACAAAGGCAAAACCTGCTGTACCAAAACAACATAATCAGATCCCAGACATTTAGGCGCTCCCGCTCCCGAAATAATTCATTCAATGATATATCTCAGCTTACAGTGAGTGTTGAAAATGAATTTGTTAAAAAGCGACGTAACAGCATGGGGAGTAACAATTATTTGAACAAGAGAAGCCTGGCACAGCTGAATAATCAATTTGGGGGTTATACTCCCAAAAGAGGTCCTGGTAGTGCCAAGTCTATGGGGTCATACAGGTCCAATAGGTCAAATAATTCAAACAGCAGTGCCCGGTCTGGCAGGTCCAGGGGGAGGGGAAGAGGCCGCGGTATTGCCAGAAAATTTGTCAGTAAGCAGTACCTTGATACCAAATTACAAAAGGAAATTGCAATTTTGCAACGTAAGAACAAAAAAGATGCCCCTGCACATGATACATCCATAGACACTGATTTTTCACCAACACCAGCTTCTACAAGTCAAACTCTGCATCAAAGGTTTGGGATATGAGGTGAGAAGGAGTTCTATAATTTAATTGTTTTCAATTATTGTGATGACATTGTGCCAAGGTCAAACTTTTCAAAAGTCAGGTGTAGAAAGCCATGCAAAATAACACTGAAGGTTGTAAAAATCATTGTTGGTTCCCAACAATGAACTATCAACTTTATAAGCACTGTTCTGCGGACTTTTGAAATGTTAGCCCTTAGTGTTGGTTCTCGCGAAAGAAGAATTTTGTGAAGAAATAAAATAGTGTTAAGATTAATCTAAACTAACAAAAAATGATGTTTTCAGTCTATATTCATGCAAAGTTTGTTTAGTTACTGCAATGTTTATCGGTGTTACAAGGTCATAAGTCAGTTTTTTTTTTTAAATATTATTTTATTTAAAATAATAATCTCTTGTTGCTTTGTCTTGTCATACTGTGAAGCTCACTAAATTAAGTACCTAACCTATTCTATTGGTAGGCTATTGGCTACAATAACTTGGATTATGTCTAAGATTACTGTTTGTACTGAGCAATTATTATTTGACATGCCTAATAATGTAATGGTGAATAAATTGAATTTTCTAGTCTCCATAGCTGAAATTCGGATAGGAGGACATCATCATCTACTAGTTTGGAAGTGACCATAAAATGTAATGAACTGTTAAAAATACATCCTACTTATATATCTAATTATGAAAGTAACTGCCTGTTACCTTTTTACAACTCAACAGCTGCATGAAATTTTGCAAGAAAATAGATTGTATCTTATCTGATGCTACCTGTAAATAGTAAGCTACAGTGTAATGTCTTTGTAAATGGCATTAATGGTGAAATAAGTTTTATGCATATAGTTTAAGAAATTCTGACCCATGTCTCCTGACCTAACTATGTACATTTTACATATAAGTACTAAAAGTTAGATTATAAAATGTTTGTTTTACTCTTAATGATGTAGACTATTTCCGCATTTTTACTTTTTAGGCATAAGGCCAATTTTCTTTTCATAAGTAAAGTTAGTACCTACTAACATGTAAATTGTGTCACCGAATAAAATAACTTTTGCTTGTATTGAATTTTATATTTATAAATATTTACAGCCTTTAACGAAGTCCCATGTTGCATATTTAAATAATTCTTAACTTCAGTGGAGCCTCAGCTCATTACATTTTGTACATCTTTGGCATCATTATCAGAGAATCAGTGACTGAAACAAGAGTAAAATTTAAATTTCATATCAACAAAGATTTAAACTTTGATATTTTCCCAAAGCCAACTCACAATTTTCTCCAAGAATATTGCTGAGTATCAATCCATTGAATGACGGTATTTGGTCTTCTAAATGCTCTGATCTTTTAAATGTCCAACCTAGGTGCTGACCACAATGCTGGCATGCACATATGCGCCATGTGTATCCTGGAAACCAGGAGTCTGCACCTTGATCCTGTAGAGTCATAACATTTATGAAAAAAATGTTAGACAAAGATTATCTAAACAACACAATATCTAACTTACATGTCCAATATTTTCACATCTAGCCTTTTCAAAAGTAACAATTTCAAATTGAACTCCATATGGGTTGACAAGTGTTTGTACTGTGAGATTTTGTTTACCAAATATCTTTCTATCCTCTTTTTTTGTTGCTCCTGGACTCAGCTTACTGAACAGGTAATTAGTATCAGCTACATCTGCTCCACATTTGCGACATAGTATTATTTCTGAAAATAGCCAGAATGTGTAAATTGAGTAGGGACCTCACAATTTATAGATATATAAACATGCCCTGCCATAAAGGCCTGGTATAAATAATGCTGGACAATTAACACATCCATCATTATCTAGCCCCAAGCTAAGCAAATACCTACCTTGTCCATTTCGTTCCGGTCTAGGGACATAGTCTGCATAGGTTTTTAGATTTGAGAAAACCGCTACAAACACAAGCAATATTGGGTGACAGAACATGCCTTTGGGAGGTATTGTGGAACTGAACTGCTGAAAATAATAATGCACCCCTGTAGAAGTTTACTTGTTTTTAATAGTTGCTATTTAAGTACAACAAGTATTTGTTGCGATTAACATGAGCTACCACACTGTTAATAAGCCAAAATGTTAGAAATACAAAAGTGAAAGAAACCAGATTAGGAGGTACTGTAGCTCAGATACGTAAATAAAAGAAAAACTGAAAATTGCACGAAAGAAAACCCGGCCCGGCCCAAGCAAAGAGTATACAATAACTACGTGGCCCAAGAAAAATAAAATACACGGACATACCTATTAGGTACATACACGGATCCCAAGAGAACAAAATTCATAGCACTTCCCTCTACTTCTTGTATTCCGTGGTGGTCTGTATCAACAGACCACAGAACACTTTCTCCTAGATACAGACAGACGACAGACCAGCCAGAGACATTTGTTTCACAAAATATGACAGAGAAAACAGATTGAGTAAGGGAACAAAGGCAACTTTGTTCCTCTAAGCTGCGTGCGCGGTCATTTGCAAATTTTTACAACTGACTGACGGACGTCTGCGTCCGCGGCAGGAACAAATCAAAGAAGTTGTTTGAGTGTGTCCATGAGTCGCCGCGGTGCGACTTGCGGAAAAGTGATAGTGCTAGCCAGCTAGCACAGAGTGCATTGCTAGCTAGGGCAAAGGAAGGATCGTAGATTGAGGGAAGTACTTAGAGGAACAAGGCACGTACGCGGAACATAGGGGATCTCTTTTTTCATTGATTAAAACGTAATGAAAAAAGAGATCCGGATAGGAGATCTCTTTTTTCATTGATTAAAACGCAATGAAAAAAGAGATCCCCTTTACACTAAAACGCACTCCGCTGACAATTGACTGACAATCTGACATATCCTGTCTGTCAGTGTCTATGTTTCGTTTTGTGTTATTGTATTCTCGTTGGTGTGGTGTTTACATTTTTACAATCTGTGCTGTGCTCAGTGTGACCAGATTCAGTATTTTAATACTTTTTCAGTATATTTCATCGATTTTTCCGAACATCAGTATATTTTCAGGTATATTGCTGGCAGTCAGTATTTTTGGGTATATTTTGGTTGAAGTTATGGCAGCACCGTAGTGAGTGATCGTCTTTGCGACAATGTTTGCGGAATTCCCCGGAACGCGAACATTAGGGACTTTCCCGGATTTGATTTATACTAGGGATGTTACGGAGGTGGCTTAACGGAACCGAATTCGGAGTCTGAGTTTTAGAATTTGGTTTGTCGGAGTCGGAATCGGAAACGGAACCGGAACCGGAGTCCGAAGCGGAGTTACGACTCCGCTTCCGACTTCGGTTACGGAACACCTGAAGGTGTTGGTAGATAGATTGAGATGAAGTGTTAAGGGCAGGCCTCGTGGCATAAAGGTTTCTTATTTTATTAATTCTTCGTATTCAGTAGCATGCACAGAGTTTAAATAACATTTTAACGAAGTAGTCGTACCTTCCTTTCGTGAAAATATCTATTTACAAACTTTATACTTTGCTGTTGTATCTGCACAAACTTCAATAAAGTACCTAGAAAATCAGTATTTTTATTGGTATATCTGTCCTGTGTAAGTCGGTATATTTTCAGTATTTTTTTGAGGTGCCTCGGTATTTTCGTAAAATTTAATCTGGTCACACTGGCTGTGCTTTGCTGACTGACGTTCTTTCTTTCGCGAGTTTTTTGTGATTGTTGTTCTTTTGGTGTAGTTTTGTTGTTGGATAAAATAATAGAAATAGAGTCCAGACAAAACGAAGAAGCTTATTTTGTGAGCTAAGATGTCATTTTTCAAGAATGTAGCCTCTGGCTTCAATATCCGAAGTCGTGATACAATTCTCAAGGAAGCGTTGATAAAAAATCTATCTGAAAGCGTAAAGGACATTCAGTACAATAATCAATTCGAAGAGAATTTCCACAGCGTTCTTGGATCAACCGATTCTACAAATACTTTGTGCATGGCTCTGGAAGCTGTCTTCCTTCATGGCCTCAAGGATACTTTTTTGCGAAAAGCAAAGAACGCAATTGCTGGTGAATCTGACAATCAACCACAACCTAACTTTTGGCCTCTTGTGCTTGTGTTGTCACACAGGCAGAACATAGATCAAATATCGTCTTTGCCTCAGATCAATACAGAAATTGGCCAGTGCAGGGCATGGCTAAGGATTGCCCTAAATGAATGTTTACTATCTTCCTACATGTCTACTCTTCTTAGAAATATATCAGCTATTAAACCTTTCTACAGTCGAGCTGCTTTTGTGTGTGATGCAGAGATATTAGAGGTTGCACAGAAACTAGTTGAGGGCATAGAAACATGTATACAGTTCAATTTGCCTATAAATTCAAGTTTGCTCAACAACTGGCCAGAACATGTGTTAATGCTTGCTGGGCTGTGGGTGCCGAAGATAAGGACTGCTCCCATCAGCACAGCTTTAGATGTAGCAAGTACTTTAACTGATGAAGATGTGAAACCCAAAGTGGCTACACCTGCTGCATCCAAGATTACAGGTCTAGGACTAGGCCTTAATGAAGATGAAGCATTGAATTTCATCCTTGCAAAGAATGCTAAAGAGATAACACAAAAGAAAACAGGTTTAGAGGACAGTTTTGAAAATAAATATGATGAAAGCAAAGAAATAGTAGAAACTTCTTTGGAGATCAAGCAATCACCTTCTCAGAAAATTGACCAACCATCTACTAGCCAAGACCAGAAAGAGTTGGTTTCTCTTTCACCTTCCTCTTTGACTTCTGAGGATTTTATAGGTGCAGATATTGAGGCCAGCGGCAACTGTTTGTCTGGCAAGGGTTGGTCAAATGATGACATGAATGCCTCTATACATTCCAACTCTTCACATGGCAGCAGTATGATAAAAACACCAGAAATAAAAAGCCTCTGCTCATTAGTCGACAACTCCACTAATTATGGTGAAACTTATACAAATAGTCCTAATTTGAGAGATATCATGAAAGATATACATAAAGAGCTGAAACTCACTGAGTCTGATACAGTTATAGTGGATAAGGTTGAAACTGCATCACCAGAAGACCCCACACTACAAGACCTTGATTTCGAAGTTGTGCCAAACTCTACTACGGGATCTTTTACAGCACAAGAGCTGCAGAAAATGATACATCAGTTGGGTACACTTTCTCGTGAGAAAGGCCTTGACAGTCAGAATTATAAGTGCAAAGGATGCCAGGACCTACTGGGCAGCACAATATCCAAAGCTAAAGTGTGTGGCTACACTGGAGAATACTACTGCTCTAACTGCATGTACCCAAATGTTTTTATCATACCTGCAAGGGTCATTCATAATTGGGACTTCAAAAGATATCCAGTATCAAAAAGGTCTGCACTATTTCTTTTAGAATTTCAACATCAACCATGGATAGACATGAAAAAATTGAATCCTAAGATTTATTGTGGTGTCTCAGATATGGCACATTTACAGGAATTGAGAATACAACTCAATTATCTCAGGGCCTACATCTTCTCATGCCGAGAACCTGTAATCGAAGAGTTGCAGAAGCGTGTCTGGCCAAGAGAGTATTTGTATGAACATGTGGATTCATATACCATAGCAGACTTGGCTCAAATACCAAGTGGGTCATTGGTTCTCCAGTTAGAAAAGATGGTCAACTTCGCAAAAGCGCATGTAATGGATTGTTGGCCCTGCAGTCAGAAAGGTTTTATTTGCGAAGTTTGTAGAGATCCTAAAATTCTGTATCCATTTGAGACGAGCGGTACATACCGCTGTGACGACTGTTCGAGTGTTTTTCACTCCAAATGCCTCAACTCAAGCATACCCTGCCCCAAGTGTCAGAGGATTCAGAATCGTACTAGTGAGTCATCGTTTGCGGATGCTGTTCACGCTAATTTCCACGACTTGTCTGCAGCCACCCTGCGCGCCACGGAGCTGGCTCGATCAGCTCTGCACCACCGGTGCAATCCGAGCGAAGGGGGGCTGCAGTAGCGTCCTTTTGTCAACATGTTAAATTTGATCATTGTAAGTAAGTGTAGAAGTGGTTTATTCAAAAGATACAATAGCTCTATTAATGCTCCATCAACCCTGCAGTAGTAACAGGGCTTTTAAGTTAATTTACTGAAATTGGTTCAAAAAGGCATTTTATTGTTGATCTTATGATTGTTTAGTAAAAATGAAGTAATATGTGTATAATGTAATCAGTAATAACCCTTTATACAGCATAATCTATCCCCAAACCAAGCAGAGCTTGTGTTACGGGTAGTAAATAACTGATTAATTAATTAACTATATAATTTTATAATATACTTTATGCAATAAAATAATGTTGGTCCTATGCATAATATAAAATATTTAAAAGGGCCATTCAGCCATACGACGGATAACCAAATTTCGTAACATATCTCAGTGGGAAAGACCCATATTACTGTTTCTGCGTCGTCGGTCGCCGCGAAACGACTCGTATTTTGTATTCACACAACGAAATAGCAAGCGATACCTTATCGCAACGCAACCACAGCTAATACCACTACTGGCATTGACCAAATGCGTTGTTTTAATAACACTTCATAAAGTAACCTTAGCTTGGGTAATTTTATTAAAAGAGATTGTTATGCTGTAAACCAAAAATTAATCTTCCTAGCTGTGTTATCATGGATTGGATTTAGTATTTATGCACAAATTTAATGTTATTAGTACTATTTAGAAAAACACTGCCCTGTCAGTAAATGAATGTGATACAAATATTTATTTTTATACTAAATTACTTTAAATTGTAATTGGCCTATGCAATAAATATTTTTGTAAGCAAGATGCAGCACTTTAACCTAGGCATAGGTTTACACTAGGTACCTATTAAAATATCTGATTTAACTTAAGTACTGTTCTATTCTATCACAATTGACAGCTAATTATTAAAGTGATTCAGTAATATTTTGCGTTTCGTTAATAAAACCCAGCATTATTTGTAAACAATTTATTTAATCAAAATTTACTCTTACTATTGTAAGTATTTACATATCATTGCATTTCTTTTCAAGAATAATATAGCTTAGCATAATACCTACCTATTGGAATCCAAATCCAAGATATCACTGAGATAACTTTTGGAATCAACTTTTTTACTTTTGCGCTCATTTTTCTTGGTGGGGTTTTTATGAATGTCTTCAGAATAAGTTTCATCAATAGAATATTCATTTAAAGAGTTGACTAGTTTTTCAGGGTCATCTTGCTTTTTAGTCTTCTTTTTCGATTGATAGCTAAGTGCATCTTTATCGAAGTCCAGGGGCACTATTCCGAGATCACCACTGTATCTATTTTTTGCGACTTGCAGGTATTTCTTGCCCCGTACTGCTGTGAGTCGCTTATCCTGAAATAACAGAGTTATACAATACGTGAACTGCTTCAGCCCATCATCACAAACACGTTTGTGAAGACGCCAGGTATTCATTCTTAATTTTGGTATTGGTAATGGGTACCCCCCGCAATTCAATAATCGTTCGTTAGAGAGGTTTTATTTGAAACTCAACTTAAAAACAGCTCTGCCCTGAATTAACAGAAGATATGAGAGTGAAAGATCGGTCTTAAGTAACTCGTTGGGTTCCAGACAAAGATGTTTTTTCATTTAGTATCAGAGGCGACTAATATTTTTTTTAGAATTTAGACTGCACCTTTACGAACGTGTTTGTGATGATGGACCTGCAGTTCACGTATTGTCACTAATTTACCAATAACCCTGTATAATAAAACACATGTTTAACTATCTAACTAAAAGTATGAAGAAATTATAAATAATGCTGGATAATTCACACATCATCCATCAGGTATCTAGAGAGCTTACGATGGATACTAGATAGGGGATATATTTAATACAATACACTTCCTAGATAGATATTCTGTTTAAAATCCATAGATAGAAAACATCCAGAACAGCCTGAGAAAATATCTGCCGATCGTACATTGGTCCCGAGGTGGAAATAGAAACCGTAGGACCATCACCCGTCGCGCTACTGAGTTTGTCAAATCAATATCGTTGTTTCTTGCAATAAGTGTAAGCAAATGTAACGCAAAAGAAACACGACGAATTCTGTGGCGCGGTGGGCGAAGGTCCGCCTGCAACGCAGGAGGTTGCGGGTTCGATTCCCGCATGTTTGTATGATAATAAAAAATGTCTTTCTGTGTATTGTATTATGTATAATCAGTTATCTAATACCTACCCATAACACAAGCTCTGCTAAGCTTAGGGCTAGATAATGCTGTGTGAATTGTTCAGCATTATTTAGAATAGAATAGAATAGAAAATCTTTATTTGTGTAACAGAGTTAAATTATTGCTCTATTTATTTATTTATTTATTTATTCATCTTCAAACTTAGACATATTATCCACCCGGCTATAGTCCGTAAGAGGTCCCAAAGATTTTCGGGTGAACCGACTAAGGGTTTCGTGGCTTAGTTGGTTAGAGCACACCCGTACTTAGGGTGGGGCGCGGGTTCGAGTCCCGCCGAAACCGATAATTTTTGGGAACTTATTTCATTTCTTAGAGATACCCAAAGCACTATAACAAAAAACTTAGAATTACGCATTATTGCGCATAAATAAAGATAGATCATTGTCCTACTTTAGACTATGGACTCGGAGTGGCTGTATATTTTCCACTCTAAAACAAGTCTAATTATTATTGAAGTGTGCCCGTGCTCATTATCATAATGTACGTACTTAGATCTTTATAGGTCATCAATCGCAGTATTCGTGTTCGGTACTAGATTAGATAACGGTAGGTACCTACAACTATGTGCATCTGGAACACCTAACCTACTTATTCTTGTGATAAAATTGATATTTTTGTGATAAAATTAATATTTTTGTCAACAAAAAATACCTAGCTATCTATCTAGACAGGGTGTAACAAAAATGAAGGACCAAACTTTCTTCTGGGCTTAGCTTCGATGACAGTCAATCGCAGAACACGGGAAAAATATTTAAAAAATAAAACCGGCCAAGTGCGAGTCGGACTCGCGCACGAAGGGTTCCGTACCATTACCTATAAAACGGCAAAAAAATCACGTTTGTTGTATGGGAGCCCCCCTTAAATATTTGTTTTATTTTAATATAATTATTCACACACAGCAGACTACCTAACCTACCTACCTATAGTTGTTGGTAGGTTCATAGTAGACAATGGTTGCAAACCTGAATTATAAGAACGTTGTCTGCCTCCTGTGAAGCTTTTGCGCTGCCAAATATTGAACTGGTGGACAGATCTTCGGAATCTCGTTCCTATAAAAATAATTTAATAATTCAGTCTAAATATTGTTAACAATAGGCAAGTAAAGTAAAGTACCCAATAAAAGAAAGTTTGCACGAAGTTACATACATCTTGACGCTTAAAAATTTGTTCTTTCCAGCTAAGCCACACAAATTTTAACCTGCTTATTTTTCTTACAAGTTATTTCGGGTTAGTCCTAATGGCTCGCTCGGCCACGCCCAATATAAATTGAAACTTGTCTAAGATACAGGCTCATGAGAGGAAAAGGTGTTTTCTTACATTCCTAGAATGCATGACAAGAGTCACATGCGTGTCTGAACGGTCCGGAAGCCAGCGGTGACGGCGTCCCGCATATGGGACCTGCCGCCGCACCCCGTCTCGCTCCTCGGCCACACCCAAAATAAACTGGACAATGGACGGTCCCTAACTAAGACACATGCTCTTAAAATACAGGCGTCTTACCTTCCAAGGATGCATTACGAGAGTCACATGCGTGTATCTAGAGGTCGCGAAGATCCGGAAGTCAACGATGACGGCGTCCTACCGACGAAACCCTTTTCTGTGCCACACCCAACATTATACTGAACCATAACTAAGACACATAGTCATAAAATACAGAGGTCTTACCTTCCTATGATGCTTGACGAGAGTCACATGCGTGTCTCGCGGTCGCGAAGGCCCAGAAGGCAGCGATGACGGCGTCCTGCCGAGGGAACCTGTCGTCTCGCTCTTCTACTGTCGCCTCGCCCAACATTAAACTAAACCATACCTATAAGACACATGCTCTTAAAATACAGGGGTCTTACCTTCCTAGGATGCATGACGAGAGTCACGTGCGTGTGTCTCGCGGTCGCAAAGGTCCGGAAGGCAGCGATGACGGCGTCCTGCCGATAGAACCTGTCGTCTCGGTCCTCTGCCACGCCCAACATAAACTGAACGTTGTCTATCACAACATGAGATATGTCGTGCATGTAGCGAGCGTGTTCTACTGCCTGGGTATAAAAAAGACTTGAATGGACGAGATCACGATACCACGGAATAGGTAGGTAAATTAAATTATAAATAATTAAAAAATAACGCTGGTTAATCAACACAGCATCATCTAGTCCCAAGCTAAGCAGAGCTGTGTTATGGAGTACTAGATGACTGATATTTATATACAAAATGCAACACATTACATAGATATGTATTTTTACGATACACTATTATTATATTACAAAGAAAATAACAATAAAATAATAACAACTAATATTTACACTCAAATCTATTTTCTAAAAATGTATACCGCGAGGGTAGAGTGCCCAGAATGCTGGCGGCACTGCCACATTCAATGGCAATGCTAATTCGTTGATCAAAATAAAAGCCAGCATTCTGATCAACTGTGGAGACTTAGGAGTTTTGAAATATCTTTATATCTTGCGTGTGCACCAGGAGCCCAAAGACTAGGGTTTCCACCCCAAACGGCTCGAATAGGTAACCTCGGTCAAGATTAGCGTATTTTCGCCGTTTGAGGGACTCCGCTGATGTTGCTGCGGAGTCGACCCTTACGAGTTGGAAACATCTTAAATAGTAGGTAAAGAATTTGTGAATTTTTATAATACATAGAATATACCCAGAACACCCGGAACAAATATTTGCAGATCGTACAAACACTTTGTCTCAAGGCGGGAATCGAACCTACATAGGACCTTCGCCCACCGCGCCTCACTGGTTTCACATCTCGAATTATTAAGCACTTCTAAAGCACGAGTTGAACTTGCACGAAGGGTTCCACATCCTACTTCCTATCTGTCCTACTAAATAGATAGATAGATAGACAATGCTTTATTGTACCACACAAACACAGAAATAAATGCTACGAGAAGTACAAAGGCGGCCTTATCGCTATGAGCGATCTCCTCTAAATATTACTTATAAAGGCAATGCCGCTGTGAAATGTTTGTGCGAAGAAAATGCCATAAAGGTACTGAAATGATCGATCTGGAAATTCTGCACTGATGAAGTTATGTGGCAAGACTAGAACAAAATAGGCTACTTATGAAAAAACGCGTGCGAAGTAGTTAATTACCTACCCACCTATATATAAGCTATTACTACAAGTTACAATATGGCTATTATTAACACTTAACCAAAACGTTTAATTTCCAAGCATAAGTACAATATACAATACAATAATATTTACACTTAAATCTATTTTCTAAAAATCTAAGCCGTCACCAGAAGACAAAGTGCCCAGAATGCTGGCAGCATTGCCACGTTGAATGGCAATGCTAATTCGTTGACCGAAATAAAAGCCAGCATTCCGATCACCTGTGGACTCTATTAGGAGTTTTGTTAGATCTTTGTATATTCCATCTGCCCCGGGACCCCAAGGACCTAGGGTTTCCACCCCAAACGGCTCGAATAGGTAACCTCGGCATTTATTATTCCCTCTATATTTATTATTATTAACACTTATAATCTTCGGAATACCTACCCTATATTTCTTTTAAAACAAAAAGACGCAAACCATCCCTTTGTTTTTGGAAAAAGATTTCAACGATACGCAATCATTTTTCAAAACCATCATCTTCATCAGCCTATGCCCTAGCTATGCCAGGTAGGCCTAATGCGCGCCAGTCTCTAAATAGACCAAGTCTGACGGTTGTCGCAGATCAGGGACTCCGCACCGCTTTTTTAACTTGTTAAATTTAGATGCATTTTATATTGACGGCATCAGATGACGGACAGCTCGTTTGAAGGTGTTGGATGTATACACCTTCATGCAACCCTCTATATTTATTCAGATAAAACACCAAAATCGCTTACATCCATAACAACCTTGATAGGCTGCTGTCCATGAAAGGCGAGGTAGTAAATAGGAAGCTTCTGGAAGTCGTCTGCAAACGTGTTGAAGTCCTGGAGGTTCTGCTCCAGGGGCACGCCTGCGAATTGCTGCAGCATCGTGCGGGCAAGCCGCGAGTTGCGGATCTCGAAACTGCCCCAAAGGGTTTTCACCTGGAACACAGGCAATAATTAATCATCATCATCATCATCAGCCTATATCAGTCCACTGCTGGACATAGGCCTCCCCTAATGAGCGCCATAGCGCCCTGTCAATAGTTAATATATGTAATATCTAAAATCAATTAATTGTTTCCCGCGACACCTGCAAGTTAGTTTTTTGCTATTATAGTGTAACTCACACTGGGGCAATTTTCTACGAAATTTTATTTTTACCCTAAATACCTGCAACTTAGGTATTTCCAGTATAAAAAATTTAGGTAATCTGTGATCGAAGAAGACGGTAACGGATTGATATTGACACCTTAAATAAATAAGGCGGAAACTTAAAAATCCATGTACCCCTTGCTGCGCCAGATCCAGCGACATCTCAGCACAGAGCGTGGTCTTCCCGCAACCAGTCGGCCCCGTGAGGACCGTGAGCTCGCCGCGCCGGTGCCCACCTATTAGCTTCGTGAGTGCGGGGAAACGACGCCATTTCACTCCGCGAACCTGCAAGATGCACTCCTTAGGATTATTTAGCACTTACTTATGCCTGTTGGCTGTATTTAGGTACAGGAAAATGGATTTAAGTACAAAAGGGTGTGCGCAAAATAGTTGATATATTTTTTTTCTTGCGATTTCCTCAATTTTACTGGATTAAGAGCAAACCTCGGGATGGAATTAGGTTAGACAGATGCACAAGTCTATAGGCATCTCAAATAGGAATTTATGTAGGGAGTGAGGAACCTCATCAGTGTGTTCACGTACTAAACTCTTGAGGGATAGACCTGCGTTGGCTGCCTGCCTCTGTGGCTTTAACAAGGCTTTCGTTGGTCTAGCTAGGTATTACCTTATCAATATTAGTGAGTTCGGTATAGACATCGTCCCGGAGCGCTGCGAAGGTCGTGATGGAGCGGTGCGCGGCCGGCTTGGCCTCCGATACTAAACTCTTGAGGGACAGCCCCGCGTTGGCAGCCTCTGTGGCTGTCACTAGGCCATCTGTTGGTCTGTAGAACAAGCAAACAATCAAATTTTACACACCTTGCCAATTGTATCACTGTATTTACTTGCTTTATGTTATCTTATTTAACAACTTATAAATTATGTCATCATCATCAGCCTATATCAGTCCACTGCTGGACATAGGCCTCCCCTAATGAGCGCCATAGCGCCCTGTCTTCAGCTTACCGCATCCAGCATCTGCCAGCAGTCTTTTGCAAATCGTCATCCCACCTGGTCGGAGGGCTCAATTACTATTGAGGGATAAATTATATATCACCTCACAAATCTGCATCTCTCTTCTCCAAGTTTATCAGCCACAGAGCGCATGTTGTCCCAGTCTCCCCATAAACACAGCTTCTGATACCCTTCCAGTGTTGGCAGCACTATAGGGGGCAGACTGCAGTTACTGAGCCAAACTAATGTCCCTGGAAACAATAAAATTCTTACCTTCACAAATTAGGTCTACTTTTAAAAGATCTGGTATGATTAAATCGACAATAGGAAACCACCCCTAAAGGCAAGAGGGGAAAAGATTTCTTAATGAAAGTTCAGTAAAGTTTGTGAGTGACTACGAGTCACATTCTAGTAGGCACTGATTGTATTAAGTCTTTATTGATAAAAAAACATTATAGTCAGTGACTTACCAGGCACTTTCTCAGCAGCCAAACTTAGAACATCCTGTATACTGGGCACAATCACAGCCTGATCAGTTCTTCCCACTTTGGGCACCTTGCAATAGAACAGACCAGCTGTATGTAAACCATGAATCTCTTCTTCTTCCTCGTTACCTGCGTGCAGCTTGCGGTAACCTACTACTTTGTTAAGGGAGTTTTTGAGGGGGAAGTATAATACTGTACGGTTTGTGGATACTCTTACTTCTGCTAATGTTTTGGCCGCTTCATGGTGGAACTAGAAACATAAATGATGGAATTTTTATGTTCTGTTTATTTATTACAAGTTGAGCAAATACAAACGGTGCACAATGAAAGCAGATAGGTACTACTATAAAATTCATACTAATATAAGGTACTTATTAATCCATCTCTTACCTTTTAAAGCCTAACGGGCTGAACCTATCTAAATAAAATTTGGCAGGAACGTAAACGGTATCCCGAGGATGGACATAGGTTACTTGAAAAGCGCGTGTAAAGCCGCGGTCAGAAGCTAGTAGAAGATAAATAAACTTACAGGAAACTCAAAAAGTCTGAATAAATCTATCACTTCAGTTTCATCTAGCGTAGCTAATGAGGTATTTTCATTCATAAGTGTTTGCCAGTCTTTATCAAACTGCTCAGAGTTTTTGGTGCAGTTCTCTATAAATTCTTTTACCGAAGCCTCAACTCTTGTTTTTTTGACAAGTCTTTCCAGTATGCTCCAATCTCCGTGGACATTGCATTTGGGGCATAAAAAGTAACCTGAAATGGTTGTAAACAAGATAAAACATACGACAGTAACCCAAGATACCTGATAAACATTGAAAATGTGTGCTTGTTTTCATTAGGAGGTTATGATAACGAACCAGTGGTTTTGTTCACGTATACTTTGCTATCGGAGGGTTTTTGATCTCCAGAACACATAGAGCACTTTGTAGATATAGAAGTAAACCCCTCTTGCACTGCAAATCCTTTTTGTCGTAGCGTTTTTCGAATATCGGTCACTGTTATCTTTGGGATATTTATGCCCACGTTTTGTATGTTTCTTTGAGAACATTCACAATTGTAGAAGTTTTGAAGAGGCTTTAGTAACACTTGTCTTCTCTTAAAAGTAAACATTTTTTTCCATAACTAAAGGATTGAGATCAAAATAGGAAACAAACACAGATTTTTTAGTATAGTACTAAAGTAAAACAAAACATTGAAAAATGTAAACAAACAAACAACCCCTCATGTTTTTGACATTGACTGACATGACATGGCTGGGCAAAAAAACTTGTTCGGATATTTTTCATGGTTAGAATGAGATGTTCTCAAAAAACACACAAGCGATTTTAAAGCGATGCGATTGCGTAGCGCACACCGCGCGAAGACGACGACGACGCAGCTCGTCAGTGTGATAGTTAAGGCTCCTAAGGAAATCAAATTTTATTTAAATATCTTGTCAAAGAATCAGGGAACATGAGACGAAGAGTCCTACAGTACTGAAGATCTTAGTACCTTTCCTACGTTCTTATCTTTGTACATAATATTAGCTACGGGTAAAGGTACTACTTCCTTAGATGCACATGTAAAATAACCGCTCTTTTGGTAGTCAGCAAAACTCAAGGAATTTATATACTACATAGTATATAAATTCTTTGAAAAGTAGATAGTCATCCCAAGGTTGCCTGGAAGAGATCGCTTCTAAGCGATAAGGCCGCCCATTGTACTTATCTTATGTGATGTCTCTTTGTTATGTTATTTTCTCGTGTACAATAAAGAATTTTTGTATTGTATTGTATTGTATAGTTAGGTACTCTGTGTTCTATTACCTTTCAAAGTCCATTTCAGTACCAGGCAGACAGGAGAGAGAGATTGCCTACAGTGTATAAAACAAAACAAAAAATGATTTCTAATACCAGTCATTGTATTTGGTTAAATAAGTAGCTTCATAATTAAAATAATGATAACAAACATGTCTAGTCAAACTTCCTGTGAAAATTATACAAAATAGATCTTGTCAAAACATAATTAAACCTGATTTTATAATTTATATACAATACACAATAGGTAGGTATACCAAATACCTTCACATCTAGCTTACAACCTAGACTTGTAAATGAATAGAATACAATGAAAAAGGAATCTAAAATAATATTAAAGTAGTGACGTCACATTGTAGATTTATGATGACATTTATCTTTGATAATATACTTATAGCTAATGTACATTTAAAATAATTTAATCATTGAAATTATTAAATAAAGTACCTATATACAACATAATTAATTTGTATCTAACAAATATCATTGCTTTTATAAAAATAGTCATATCTACAATTTTTAGTCTTAAATCTGTCTATAGTTAAATTTAAGTATATCATTATCATTTATGTCAGAAGCATCGATTTTCACATCTGAATAAAACAAAAGCTCAGTTCACACTTGGATTGTTACAAGATTAGCTCCATTTTTCGTCACGTCAAGGCAGTCTGACTAGCGTAATTTGCAATGCACCGTTGCGGTACATTCCAAATTACGCTAAAATCGATATTAAATGCTTTTGTTAAGTTCCGTATTACAGTGAGCGCGACAATGATGTCCCGTGTGACGTCAAAGATGATATCTTAACATGCGCCTTTATGCGACATCAGTGACCATGTTTCAAACTAAAATCACTGTTTGGCTTTGTTGATGACTGATATACGTCAAACGGGACGTTCGTTGTCGCGCTCACGGTAATTTAGAACGCGTTTGAGCGCGCTCATGAGTGTTCCGAACTCTTTCCGAATCAATGATAGCACTCAACTGAAATATCGTGATATCTAATTTGGAACGCAAAATATCGTTGTGATCGCTATCAGCGCTGTAATCGTATTTCAGAATGCACCTTTTATAACTTTATACAATTACAGTGCTACCGACTTATCTGTTCAGGGACTAATGAATATCGAAACCGAAGATTTCGTTCAATAGGCACTCCTATATATTATAAAAGACTCCTACTTGGTAATAATTACAGTGAGATCTCTTGTCAAGCCAACGCCTCTATTACCCAAACAAATTGGTCGATAAAACAGTTTATCTTCGATCGATAATACTTGTCAGGCTCTTTAAAATTATTTACGACTTCTAACAAGACAAGTGTCCATGCCTAGTATGGCGGGTACTGCTGCCGCTGCAAATGCTGCACCATGGGCCCCTGCTGCTGCTGCTGTTGCTGCATTGCCAGCATCTGTTGCCGCATGCGTTGCTGCGTCATCTGCTGGTACTGTTGGCTCTGGGGCTGCATGCCGCGCGGGCCTTGCGGGTAGGGCGGCGCGGGTCCCGCCATCGCGCCCATTGTTACGTTTGGTGCTTGCTAGAATACAAGATATATATTTGATTACGGACTCTCTTCTAATTATTATTCATCCAATAATAGACAAAAAAGTTTAGTGTAGAGACAATCAATACCTTGTTTCATAATTATAAATACTATTTAACGGGTATTTATCGCGTTTAATTACTTATTTTTCCCGACGTTTCGACAGGTTTACACACTGCAGCACTGTCGTGGTCACCGGATGACTCATCATATCCCTTCGATCGTTATTAAAGGTTCACACACTGTGGTGGTCACGGGATCGCGGGACGACTATGTCATGTAAATAGTATTAATAATTATGTGTTCAGATCGTGTTAGTTTAAAAATACCTTGTTTCTTGTTGGATAACAATTTTTTGTATAAATTATTGACTTGCTTGAAATTATTGGCCAGTAATGGAAATTGCCGGCCGCAAAACACGAAAGTAATGAATTTGCTGGCGCTCGGGTTAGCCCGAAAGGTCGACTTTGCTCAAAGAAGATTGTCAAATCAATCGCCAGATTTTCTATGTTTTGAGTAAATATTTTTTACTAATTTTGTACCTGCATGTACGCTGGTCTTGCATTTTGCCTCTGCTGCGCTTGTAAGTATGCCTCTTGGCTCGCTCGTCCAGTCATCATATTCTGTAAAGAAACATTAAACGTAAAATTTTTATTACAATAAAACCGGCCTAGTGCGAGTCGGACTCGCGCACGAAGGGTTCCGTACCAATATCTATAAAAACGGTAAAAAAAATCACGTTTGTTGTATGGGAGCCCCCTTAAATATTTATTTTATTGTTTTTTAGTATTTGTTGTTATAGCGGCAACAGAAATACATCATCTGTGAAAATTTCAACAGTCTAGCTATCACGGTTCATGAGTTACAGCCTGGTGACAGACGGACAGCGAAGTCTTAGTAATAGGGTCCCGTTTTTACCCTTTGGGTACCGAACCCTAAAAACGTAAATAGTCAGTACCCAGTCTTGGACCGCGATAAATGAAAGAAGGTAATGGAAGTTCTTTGCCAAGCAGTGACATCTACGTAGTTAAGGTTTAATCAGTCAGCAGGCTACATTTCAATGCTGGGAGAGGCCTTCCTACCATCGTGCTTCATCAACATCATCAGCCTATGTTAGCATGTTAATACAAAGTAAAGGTGGTAACTCTTCATTTGATACTGTCTCTTGCTCGAGAGTAGGTTACATACTGAAGTTAGGTGCGTAAAAAGTATAATAATCAAAGTAAAGTGCTGCGCGTGCAAAATGACGGCAAAGTTTGCTTATGTATGGTGACATCGTACATTTAGTCTAGGGCATTAATAGACTATTCACATATATTTTAAAGTTTATACAATGTCATTCTGTTAAACATACCTGTTGGAAAGACTGTTGTCCCGGGAACCCACCCATAGAACTCCCACCCTGAGGACCCATAGACCCTCCCTGAGTGCTCATCCCAGCCATGCCTCCACCTTGGCCCATCTGTCCCATCTGCCCCATCCCCTGTCCCATCTGCCCCATGCCCTGGTTCATCTGGCCCATGCCCTGTGGCATCTGGCTGGATTGACCAACGCCCTGGCTCATTTGGCCGACGTTCTGGGTGATAGCTGCTTGGCTCATTGGGTTCACTTGCTGGCCCATTTGGTTCACGCTTTGGCCCATTCCCTGGAATTTAAAAGTGACGAGTAACTTTAGATTCTGGAAAAGATCAGATCTGACAGCTCATGCTTCGGGACTTAAAAACACAAAAAAACAATGAATGCAAATCTTTTAGGTGACTATTATTGTGATTAAATCATTCATATCACCAACCTGGTTTATCATCTGCTGTTGCCCGCCTTGCATCATCTGCTGTCCATATCCATACCCCTGTTGCATCCCACCATATTGACTCTGGAACATCTGGCCCCCCATGCTTCCCATCTGACCCCCTGCCATTTGACCTCCCGCCATTTGACTTCCGGCCATCTGTTGCGCGCCCATCTGTCCGGCTCCCATCTGACTGCCCATTTGGACGCCGCCCATTTGACTCATTGGTCCCATGCCGCCCATTCCACCCATGGGGTTCATTTGTCTGAAAGGGGATTTTAGAGTTAATGGAATGCCTTTATTAATTTCCAATCTATCCATCGTTGAGAGTTCCTCTTGTCGAATTTTGTTCTATTTTTTAATCAATACTGACAGTCCAAACCAGAGAAAGATTAAATATTGGGAACGGCAATAGAAAAATTATGCTGCAATACACTAAAATATAATTTGACTAGATTCTGCCTGCGGTTTCACAAGCGTTGTTCCATGGATACGTTTATAGGTTATTTTTATCATATACACATGTTAAACTTGATGTCGTTAAAGCTCTTAGTAACTCATAATAATCACATACATGTTTTTCAAAACGGAAAACAGTACTTATTCCATTGAAGCTTATGGTTAATTTTACTCACTGTTGCATATTTCCCATCTGGTTGGGCTGCATTTGCCGCATGCCTTGTCGAGGGAAGGGCCCTCTATGCGGCGCGCCGGGGTAACCACCACCGCCTTGCTGCTAAAATATAGAAAGGGGTCAGTATCTTAAGGTTCACCAAATCCATTACAGACTCGGTACACGTCATACGTACGCGCCGTGGGGTGGGGGCGTAAGAATACCGACCCCTCCAATTCAACCCGTGGATGTCGTAAGAGCCGACTAAGGTAACCTACCGAGGAAGGGCAGCAGCTTCCTTCTGAGTATTTTCAACACCTCCACCGATCACCAATCCGCCTGCCAAGCGTGCTGATTATGGCGAATCTGCCTTTTTCCAGCGACAATTTGGGCTTAGATAATAATATAACTTTTATACACTAACCGAATCCTAGCGCTAAACAGAGACAACCTTCGCATCATGACAAGAGCCCTAACTGGACACTGTCGCCTTAACAAGCACATGTCTAAATTGGGGCTATGCGACACAAAATCCTGTAGATTCTGTGAGGAGGCGGATGAAACGCCTCTCCATCTGCTAGGAGAGTGTGGAGCACTGATGCAAAAATGTAGTACTCATCTGGGCAAGCACCTGCTCGTCCCAGACGAGCAACGAGACATCCCCCCGAAGAAAATCCTTCAGTTCCTAGCAGCTGTAAGGGTAAGTGGCGAACTCTGAACGCCGCTGTCCTAGGGGTGAACACATTAAATTGGCGATCACAATAGGCCTATCATGGCCGCAGTGATAAGAAAGCCACCAAAAGCAAATAAAAAAAAAAAAAAAAATAGATAATAATAACAAACCTGTTGCATCTGCGTCATTTGGTTGCCGAAGGTAGGCACGCGTTGGCGCAGCATTTGGCTGAGAGCTTGCTTCGACTGCGTGTTTGAGGGAGGAGGCGCCACGCCTCGCGGACTCACACCTGTCACACAGATATATTCATCAATAATGCGTAATAAAAAGCTATGCAATTGTATGATCTACTGATATTTTTACGATCGGGTACAGATTTAAATATCATTTCTATAGAATAGAAATACATTTATTTGGACACAGGTACACACAAGTATAAAATAAACAAGCGGAAAACAAGAACAATTTAAAATGGAGGTAACACAAGGTGGTAGTAAAAATAAAGCGTCTCTGCCTCCATGACCCTGCGCCGAAATAGCTCAGATCGTACTGAACATTTTCGCTCAGCTTCTATATTATATTAATCATCAAACATTTGGGAAATCGAGTTAACGACCGCAGGACTTTTGTGATCAGTATAAGTGGATAATAAAGCAGTACTACATTAACTCTATCATTTGTACTCGTTCTGCAAGTGGTTGTGGTCCTGGAGCACAGATCTGACCTCAGAAGAAGTCAAAGTGCGAATTCTCAGAACACTGCTCACAATAAATAGATCGTCTCTCGCTGAAGTGACTCTCTTGCGACTTTGCCCTGCACGTATTGTAGTCACCAGTCTGCTGATAACGTAATTCTGTCCGAGCTGTGGATACCACTGTTGCATAAACTGAGGTTGTTGAGACTATTGCAGCGCCATGCCAACGCCTGCGTCGTTCGTACAAGGAAATAGAGTTTACAATAGCATAACTGGAGGGTTGTAGTAATTCTGTCCGGGCTGTGGATACCACTGCTGCGGCTGTTGCATGAACTGAGGTTGTTGAGGCAGTTGTTGCGCCATGCCAACGCCTACGTCGTTCGTACAAGGAAATAGAGTTTACAATAGCATACCTGGAGGGTTGTAGTAATTCTGTCCGGGCTGTGGATACCACTGCTGCGGTTGCTGCATGAACTGAGGTTGTTGAGGCTATTGCAGCGCCATGCCAACGCCTGCGTCGTTCGTACAAGGGAATAGAGTTTACAATAGCATACCTGGAGGGTTGTAGTAATTCTGTCCGGGCTGTGGATACCACTGCTGCGGTTGCTGCATGAACTGAGGTTGTTGAGGCTATTGCAGCGCCATGCCAACGCCTGCGTCGTTCGTACAAGGGAATAGAGTTTACAATAGCATACCTGGAGGGTTGTAGTAATTCTGTCCGGGTTGTGGATACCACTGCTGCGGCTGTTGCATGAACTGAGGTTGTTGAGGCTATTGCAGCGCCATGCCAACCCCTACGTCGTTCGTACAAGGAAATAGAGTTTACAATAGCATACCTGGAGGGTTGTAGTAATTCTGTCCGGGCTGTGGATACCACTGCTGCGGCTGTTGCATGAACTGAGGTTGTTGAGGCTATTGCAGCGCCATGCCAACCCCTACGTCGTTCGTACAAGGAAATAGAGTTTACAATAGCATACCTGGAGGGTTGTAGTAATTCTGTCCGGGCTGTGGATACCACTGCTGCGGCTGTTGCATGAACTGAGGTTGTTGAGGCTATTGCAGCGCCATGCCAACGCCTGCGTCGTTCGTACAAGGGAATAGAGTTTACAATAGCATACCTGGAGGGTTGTAGTAATTCTGTCCGGGTTGTGGATACCACTGCTGTGGCTGTTGCATGAACTGAGGTTGTTGAGGCTGTTGTTGCGCCATGCCAACGCCTGCGTCGTTCGTACAAGGAAATAGAGTTTACAATAGCATACCTGGAGGGTTGTAGTAATTCTGTCCGGGCTGTGGATACCACTGCTGTGGCTGTTGCATGAACTGAGGTTGTTGAGGCTATTGCAGCGCCATGCCAACGCCTGCGTCGTTCGTACAAGGAAATAGAGTTTACAATAGCATACCTGGAGGGTTGTAGTAATTCTGTCCGGGCTGTGGATACCACTGCTGCGGCTGTTGCATGAACTGAGGTTGTTGAGGCTGTTGTTGCGCCATGCCAACGCCTACGCCGACGCCTACGCCGTTCGTCTGGAGAAGGGAATAATGTTCTTCAAAAAGCTGTTCGTTTAATAATGTTGAACATTAAAAGTAGAAAAGTTAAAGAACTGCGCTTATTTAAATAAGTAAGGTGGACAATTCACACAGCATCTTGTAGCCCCAAGCCAAACAGAGCTTATTTTATAGGTACTAGAATTCTGATACATATAGGTACACATTGTAACATAGATCGAAAATAGATTTTGGTGGCCACCAAGGGCAACTTCGATTCACTGCCTAAACTAAATAGAATAAAACTATTATAAAGGCATTAAAAAAAAGCTTATAATAGGTATCACAAACTATGCGATGGATTTTTGAAATTTCCTATCATCAACGGAATAATAAGTTAAGTAGGTGGCGGCGCTAGTTGGGGTCGGGTATGCGCCTTAACGAAGCGTGTGTATAAAAATGCTGATTGAAAATGTCGTGCCTTAGAGCCATATACGGGCGTTTTGCAGGCCAGGCGAGTGCGAATTGCGAGCGATTTCAAAGCGAGTTCGCGGCGAGCTCCCTTCTATTGCGCAGCGCCGCGCCACCTCACTTTGAAATCGCTCGCAAATTGCCACCGTGATATGATAAGGTTCTTAGCTGACATTTGACATTTTATTTATTTATTTAAATTTCTGTTTGTTGATGTATTTTGATTTAAGTGGTAGTTCGATTCCATATTAATTTATTATTTGTAAATATTCCAACACAAATCTATTTGTTTACGAATAAACTGAAACTAACAAATATCATCTTAAGCGGGACAGCATGACATTTGAATTCTAAACTTTATCTACACGACTTATACTTGCTGAGCTTCTTCCTTACCGGAGTTGTTGGTTTAGGTTTCTTCATGCCCTTGCACGCAGCTTGGCGAGCCCGTTTGCCAGCGCCCGTCGGACTTGAGTCTAGACTTCCCGGTTCCTACAAAACAGAGTTATACAGATTAAATTGAAAGTTTTAAGAAATAGCATGCTATTGTTTGATTATCAAAAATAAGATAAATGAATGAGTCGATATCAATTGTGAACAAGTCATCTCTTTTTGATAGACTAAAATAAAATAAAAAAACAAAAAGAGACAATGAGGTATTTAAGCTTTGTTTTTTACTTACTTCTCAGTCTGAATTAAATTTCGGGAAGTAGGTATATAGTAGTTTCTGTGAATGAACTTGTTTCATTTATATGTACTTACTAAGAGTACATTTTTTGTGACAGTAAAGCAGACGTGATATCTCGCCTGATGTTATGTCACGTACAGAATTACGAAAAGTAACATGTAATTTACCATGAAGTGATAGAATTTGCCGTCCACATAAGTGTAATGTATTACGCAAAGTATAATGCAATGTAAGCCAATTCTATAGTGTGGACACCTTGCAAGCACGAACAGAGCATTTCACGAGCACGCTACGAGCATTTTAAATCGTGCTCGGCGCGGTCTATGATTTGTCGGTTTTTCGAACGAACACGAGGGGGCTCACAGTGTGTTGTGTTGTGCTCACAGCGGGTTGAGTTTAGATGAGCGCGACGCGAACACGGCCAAATCAGGTTGTTGACGCTGACGCTATGTTTGCGAGCACGCTGGAAACAGAAGCTTTTAGGTATAAGTTCGGCTCGTGCTCGCGGTGCGTCCACACCTTTGAAATGCTCCACATTACATTGCGAGGTACATTACGTAAGTCTGTATGTAGCATAAATTTAGTATGGGAAATGCTACCACCACACCTATTTGTGGCTTAAACTTTACCTGTTTGGTGTCAGCAGTCTCGAGATCCTCTGGAGGCAGCGGTAGTGGTTCCAAGTAATAGCTAAGCGGTTTTACTAAGCTGTGCGTGTGGTACTTCAATAATCTGCAAAATATAAGGACATTACGTATGTAGTGCTTTCTCTCGATCTTGGTTGAACCCAGGCCTACGATAGCGACGCCGGATTCCGCCCGCCCTCCATCAGATCCCCGCTTGTCCGTTAGACGTATATACCAAGTGTACAAAGTATATAACAAGTGTACGATTGTACAAAGTATGACAGACATACCTATGTGCATTCTCATAAGTGAGAGGCTTCCTCTCGATCTTGGTGGCTGCGAACCAGGCCCAGGATAGCGGCGCTGGATTCCGCCCGCCCTCCATCAGCTCCCAGTTTGAAACCCGCTGCTTGTCCGTTAGACGTAGACCCTAAATAATAAAAAAAATGCCATTTTAAATACTCGAATGAAGAATGAATAAAGTCACAAGTGAACGAGATCCTTCTGGAAAAACGTGGTCAGGTCACCACTTCATTTATTTAATGACCAGCGAGTACTTGAGTACCGGTGCTGGCTGAGAACTTTATAGGTGACGGCGTTTGCCCAAACACCACTTGAAAATTGTTCACCACCACTGGTAACACTTAAACGGTTGACGAAGAGTTTTTTTTGTCACTTTGCCCATTTGAGTTTATGACTTTATTTATTTACTGAGGTTTATGACCCGAAGTGGTGTGTTTTTGTTCTAATAGGTCCTATGTTTTACGTGTATTTGTGCATAGACATTACCTGTTTCTTGTCAATGTCGAAACCTGATATCTTGTTCCCCTTCTGATCCAGAATGCATCCGAGTGGTTCGCACGCTATCACCTGTACAGAAAATATTAAAAACACATTACAGCAGATAATCTAATATTTTGAAACATTGATAAACCCCAGAGGCGCAGCGGGTGAAGGTCCGCCTGCGACGCAGGAGATTGCGGGTTCAATTCCCGGCTCGGGATAAATGTTTGTACAATCTGCAGATATGTTCCGGGTCTTCTGGGTGATTTATCGGTTATCTATCACCCATAACACAGGCTCTGCTTAGCTTAGAGCTTGATGATGCTACTGTCCAGCATTATTTATTTATCGGCCTATTTTACATCTACGAAAGATGATTTAAGCGGCATCAGTCTGGCTGGGAGTTAGCCGAGCACTTGTGCACTATCAATTAGATATTTTTTTGTCTTGGTCTATTCAATTCTACACAGGATATGCTGGCACATAATGGTTTGGTAGGTAATTGAATATACCAATAATGGGAATGGCTCTTAGATGGCGATTTAATAAATGACAGATTTTAGATTTTACCTCAATAATAGTATTTTTAGACAGCGGCAGAAGCTGCCTCACACAAGTCACCGACTCCCCCTGCCGGTCTCCTATTTCCTTCTTCAACTTCTTCATCAGCGCCTGGAAATGCTTCCGATTGTTGTCGTCACCGCCATCCGCCAGTGTTGAGTGGATGAGTGTCGCGAGCATGTCGATCAAAGTGGTGAACAGGTTGCTGCGAGACAAACTATGTTAACTTATTGTAGGCACACTGTATCGTATGCCATATTCGATGCGAATGATAACTTTATATTCGTTAATTTATTGTTAGTTAAGTTTGTCACACAAAGGCCAGTGTGCAGTACAAAGAAAGAGAGGGACCATTTCTTTCAGCATATCCTGACCCCAGATGCCAAGGTTCAGTTGTGTTTAATGACTTAAAAAAAATTCTGGAAAGGATTAGCGGGACAGAAAAAGTTACTAATGAAGAGGTGCTGAAAAGAGTTGAGGAGAAAGGTTTTTGATGAACGCCGTTCAAAACAGAAAAAGGAGAATGATCGGACATCTAATACGACATTACAGTTTCATAAGTAACATCATAGAAGGAAATGTAGAAGGAAGAAGAGGAAAGGGAAGACCAAGAGTTAACTATATGAGTCAGATCAAGGAGAAAGCCGCTGTCGTGTCGTATAAAGAAGTAAAAGAGACCGCATAGGAAAGAAAAAAGTTAAGACAATTGAATTATTGCACCACCGGCAAGAGCAGGGTTTGTTAAACTAATAAAAAAATAAAAACACCTGTCACTTTTGTAGTACTTAAATAAACTTGATTGATTAACTTGATATTAGGTTTGGTATCTTCTGATTGTGTTGAGCATGCCTCCAGCAAATGAGATATGCACCTGGAACTTACCTAGGCCAATAACATTATAAATTAGTTAGTACAACAACTTACTTGTTACTATACGCGTCCACAACTTGATGCGCCACTAGCTGCGTGAGTAACATAGACCAGTCTGACGTCAGCTGGTACGATCGTCTGATGGCATCGAACATGCCTCCAGCCAATGAGAAGCGTAGCTGCAACGCCTCGGGCGCGACCTCGTCTTGCCACGTGTCGTTGCAAGCTGAGCGCTCGTGGTCGCGCGCGTGCGTTAGGTAGTGTTGTAGTTGCGCGTGGATTGAGCTGAGTAGACTTTCCTGTGACGAGAAAAAATAGGTTTCTCGGTTTGAGTTTTATTTCGCTGCCTATAGTGCCTATAGAATGGCTACATAAATGTCTGACTTAGATGTTAACTAATTCCATCAAATAAACTACTGAGAATGGATCTTTGATGCTTGGTCACATTGACACAAGTAAAATTGATGCCCTCCTTCCTGTTTCCTAATTTTACTCAAGTTTCACATAAGCCAAGCCGCGGTCAGGCGCAAGTTAGAACGATGAGTATAAATCTGATATCATATCCAAGTTCTTCAAGCATGGTTACAACTTTATCTTAAAAAGATCTTTGATCATCCTTATGCCGTAGACAAGTCAACACTAACGATAGCAGCAGCGGTTCGTTCGCCAGCCTCCACTGGTAGACAATAGGCATGCACATACCTTCTGATCATCCTGATGCCGTAGACAAGTCAACACCAACGACAGCAGCGGTTTTTTCGCCAGCCTCACCGCGCTATCGCCGCCGCAGTTACCCCCACTGGTAGATAATAGACATAAACGTACCTTCTGATCATCCTGATGCCGTAGACAAGTCAACACCAACGACAGCAGCGGTTCGTTCGCCAGTCTCACCGCACTGTCGCCGCCGCAGTTACCCCACTGGTAGAAAATAGACATAAACGTACCTTCTGATCATCCTGATGCCGTAGACAAGTTAACACCAACGACAGCAGCGGTTCGTTCGCCAGTCTCACCGCCGCAGTTACCCCACTGGTAGAAAATAGTCATGAACGTACCTTCTGGTCATCCTGATGCCGTAGACAAGTCAACACTAACGACAGCAGCGGTTCGTTCGCCAGCCTCACCGCACTGCCGCCGCCACAGTTGCAGCCGCCACCGCAGCTGCCGCCGCTCACGCCGCGCTTGCCACCGCTACCGGCGCCGGAAGACCTTGGTTATTTCATTTAATATGCGATTAGTCAATGCTGTGATGATTCTGTTCCTTTGGGAGGGGGTTCGACGTAAAAGTGCATACAAAAAAATAAAAATAAACATGAAAACACAAAAATAACCTTTTTCTAATGTTATATCGGAGCAAGTAAGGTGTTTCGATAAATTCATATTCTCATAAGATTGAATTTCCATGTAAGAAAGCATTGTTATCAAAATTCCTTTTACTGGTTCCAAAAACACAAGCTACGTATTTCGACAAATTAAAAGCTTCTTGATTATGCCTCTGTGTCTGGTTCGACACAACTATGGGCTTATTTAGTGCAGCTCCTGATAAAGAATGTGCAGTAAAGAGTGTGAAGAAAAAGAACACAATGCTTTCCTTAATATTGACTCTGATGGCTCTTGCAGTCACAAGGAGAGACTGTAAGATTCCCTCTCATTCATAATTTGAAACATTGTGTACCTATGTGCAATATGGATTATTTAATAATCTCACTAATATTATAAACGTGAAAGTTTAGATGAATGGATAGATGTTTGTTCCTTTATCACGCCAGAACGGCTGAACGGATCTGGATGAAATTTGGCACAGAGATAGATTATAGTCTGGAATAGAACATAGGCTACTTTTTATCCCGGAATTCCCACGGGAACGGGAACTACGCGGGTGAAACCGCAAGGCGCTGCTAGTCTGAAATAAATGAATACAATACAATAAAGCAGCGGCGAAATATGACATACTGACTACTCAGTTTCTGATCAACAAGTTTGCAGATATAAAACGCAATGTTACCCTTTATAGCTAGGACTCTGATGGCTCTTGCAATCGCGATGCGAGCCGCCGCCGCCGCTGTTTCCGCTGCTACAACTGCCGCTGCAGCCCGCGCCCCAGCCGCTTTCCAAGATCTGACACAAGAAACAATATGTGAACATTGTGGATTTGCACTCGACAGTCATTTATATATCTGTACCATAGCTGTCTATACTAATCTTTATGTTAGTTATAGTTAATAATTTAGATGTAAGTTTACATAAATAGTATCTACAACTGTTTATTCTCCGAATAAGATAAAATAAAATAAGTTAAGTTTGGAAGTTCGATGTTGGAGATGTCTCCAGAACTCCTGTTCCCACACAAGGCTACCGTTACTACCGTACTCAGGCCCAATGTAAGCGAAGCCGCAAGCAGTAGCTAGATTAGCTATCGGCTGGAACTACATCCTTCTACTTTTCGCGATTATACGCTGCAACCTACGATTAAATAATATTTATTTGTAGGCTGCTTCGATCAAAAATAAGTAGTTCGCGGCCTCCCCCGTAGATTCCTAGAGCCTTACAAAAATGTCAATCAAAATTGTCTACGTTTTGTTTTGACGCAGACAGTTTGCGCAGAGCCTGACAAGTTTTTTCCATACGGAACAAGAGATTGGTGGAGTCGAATTCATTTTATTTTATTTTGTAAGTAGGTAGGTACCTTCCTGAGAATTATATACTCAGTTTATTTTCTATAAGGATTAATTAACAGAATTCAGGTAAAGATAACGAATCATTTATTGATGAAACTATAAATTGGTGTCTCAACAGTAGGTATTTATACAAAAGGGTCATTTCAGACATACAACAATTTAAACTTAAAATACAATTTCAGGCAGGCACTCTAGATTAAAAAGATCTGGTTCCTGTCTGCGGCTTTGCACGAGTTTTTTTTACGGGACAAAAAATAAACGTTTTATAAATTCATACTTCTGGTAGAAAGACTAGGTTCTTACCTACCTAGGTAAGAACCTAGTCTTTCTTTTATTAGAGAGTCTACGCAAATGAAATTTTAGGGCGGGCCAACTAGTTATTTTAAAAATCATCAACTAGTAATATTAAACTTATTTTTATGAAAAATATATTAATACATACTAAAAATAAAAAAAAAAATTTAGAAGAAATAGCCTCTCCATTTATCAATTTAGAACAAAATTAATATTTTAACATAGGCAAACCAAACAACAATATTTTATGCTGATTTCACAAGTATATGACTCACATCACGACAACACATACGGGTAAGAAATATATATAAACTTACTGAAAATAAGAAATTCCATCCTTTTTCAGCACTTTGGACGAGTGATTTTTGCATTTTTTGTACGAGCACTTACCCATGCTTTTTGTCTGAACGCTAAAATGACACTAGTTGAAAAGCTTTCCTAACATGTCGAAATGTTTCTCTTTTGCTACTGAAGGTTGTGGCGTGCGCATTGTGAATCTAAGGGGGGCCGGCAAAGCCGGACATTTTTGATTGATGGTAGGCTGCAACAACCTATGTGCTCACTCACTTTAACACATGGCGTGTTGATATGTTTCTGTCATCTCATCCTAGGCCATCTACATCCTTGCCTTTGGGGAAGCTATTAGCTTTTATATCATCCACTTCTGGGTTTAGGCCTCCTGCAATTTTTGCCAGCCTCGTCTAATCCATAGCTACAATACCTGTCCCGCTTGCTTGAGAACCCTGCCTTGCACGGCGGCCGGTAACTTGGCTACTAACGGTGCCACCAGCCATACAGACTGCGACCATTTGCTCGTGCTAACCACGCCTCGGTCAGTACCCATTCTGAAATAGTAATAAAAAATATTTCTATTACACCTTTGCATTGTGATCTACAATTCAACAAAGTATACTATCAGTTTCACTCAGCGATTTTAGAAGGTCCTGCTTGATATGCTGGTGTCATACCTTTGTCAAGCAAGGCCGTTTTATCAGCATTGATAAGACGTACCATAGACGGCTTCACTAATGATGTTATGTAACTTATAAAGTTTAGTACGTCGTCGTTATTAACTTGACTTTCTTGAATGCTCAAAAAAAGGTATAGAGGGAAATGCTTGGAAAACAATTTTTGACTTCGTAACTTTGTTTGGACTAGTTAGGAGGTGAACATATCAAAACTCCCCGAAGCCCTTGAGCCCAGGGGAGGGGGAGGTTTGAAGGTCCCACTTTTCGGTTTTACGCTTATATCTCAGAAACTTGATGGTGGCCACCGATTTCAAGAATGACTTGTATCTGTAGGCATTGAGGGAAACCTCTTCGCTGGAGCGAAGAGGTTTCTCTTCGCAGGTTCACTTGCCTTTTGTACTTGGGCGGAGGTGAAGGAAGGGTGTCTGAGCCCTTAAGCCCTTCCCCCGGCTTAAGGGCTATGGGCGGGGACTTTTGATATGTTCACCTCCTACCTAGTCCAATCAAAGTTACGAAGTCAAAAAATTGTGTTTCAAACATTTCCCTCTATACCCTTTCGTTGCCTGGACTAAAAACGATTAGTCGAATACTTTACTGGCGCAAACTGGATAACACATTAGCTGACGATGCACATTGCATTCAAGTAGACCCCTTCTGGGCGGAAAGGCACGTCCCTTCGAGTCGCACCGCCCCGAGACTGGGCGTAGGCAGTGTATGCCTTAACGGGCTGTTAGTGAAATTCAACGCTAGAGGAACAAAAATAGAATTAACCTGTCTTTATCAGGCGGTGGCGGCGCAGGCTGTTGGAACACGTTTATAACAGCGCGCGCGACTGTATCCAACCACGCGCTAAGCTCCGACGAGCCACTCGGAAACTGTTTGAACATCAGCTGTAGATCCAGCCAGGACATTCGTAAGGACCATTGTTCAAGGTTCTGAAAGGAAATTGCGATTCGGTCACTGCGTATTTGAATGTAGGTAACACAAATCCTGCAACAAAATTGCAAATGGTCTTTTCAAATAACTAAAATCAGAATTTATTAGTCAAGGCAGACTTATTATTTATTACAAAGGCAGGTTTGGAGCTGATGTTATTTTGTCCTTGTCAGTGCCCTCATTTGATCAGTCTATTAAAAAAAAGTCAAGTGCGATTCGGACTCGCGCAACGAGGATTCCTTAACTAAACATTATATTAATTATATAATAAGACCGTGTTTCTTGTCAAATATCATGATTCTAGCTCAACGGGAAGTAGGTACCCACTCTATAGGTTCTGGTCCATGGCGAGAAACAAAAATATGTTTTTTTTTGTGATAGGACTACAATATTACTGTTTTCGGTTTTTTTTTGTGCTACAAGACCTTACTTCTTGCCAATTTTGATGATTCTGGGTCAACTGAAAGTACCCTATAGGTTTTGTGTGCATAAACGGCTGTTAACTAATGATTGCGTTGACTTAGAAGTTTGATTTATATCGCGGTTCTAAGAGGTTACGAACCTGAGTATATGATGAGAATTTCGAAAAAAGTTTGACAGACGGACAACAAAGAGATCCTATAAGGGTTTCTTTTTTCCTTTTGAGGTATGGAACCCTAAAAACGCTGATCACCGAGACTGATACCAGCTTCCAAGTCTGTTTGTTACACCTTATCAGAAACATGATTACCTGATCCAGCTTAGCTAATTTGCTTTATTTACTTGGGGAGGGAGCTAAATAATGAGTACCAAGCTGTATTCAGTTCTCACCTCTAATAACCGAGTTATCATAGTCTTCTGATCTAAATCGGGGTGCGTATGACTCGCTGAATCAGGATAGCAGATCATATGGAGCAATCTAGACAAGGAAATACAAATCAAGACTTTATAAACATATCAATAAAGTTTATAATAAATCATCATCACCTAAACAAATAAAACCTTACAGTCAGGCCAATAAAGTACACTACTACGATAAGAAAGTGTCTAAAATAGGAATTTACTAACACTGGAAATAAAATTGAACATACCTCTGCGCCTGTCTAGGAGTCAGCATTGAATCCAACAACATATCGTTCTGGTAGAGCTCATCAGGGTTTTGAAGGCATTTCTGAAGAACCCACTCTTCAGAGCAAATTTCTGCAAGAACCCTTCTGGCTAGGGATGATAGGGATTGCGATGAATCGAGTAGCGTCGAACCAACGCCACCACTGCCCCTGGAATACCACCAGTGACTATGTTCAACTGTTTCATACTACATTTTTACCTTTTTACTTATAAACCTCTCTCGACGTCAAGTAATTGCTAACCACCATATCTTTAGTTTTGACATCGACTCTTATTCGACCCGACTCAACATCCATCATGCGTGTCGGTATTAAGCATAATGGCTTGATCATAAAACTTTCCTCATACAAGTGGAGGAATTAACTGTCAATTCAAGGTGCCGTGACCTATATTGAATTCAAATTTTATTACTCCACTCAATCTTCACTCAACGCACGTCGAAGCTGCGTGAGTGGAGTTTTAACATAGACTCGAGTATGTTTTTGAGTAACTCTCAGCAAAGTTCGTGTCGAGTGAGAGTCGAGGCTATGTCTTCAGACAAAGGTGTTAGCGTTGCTCTGAGCGGTTTATAAGCAAGAGGGTTATTTTTTTCGTTAGTTGATGAATGTTGTAACGAACCACATTCTGAAATATCCAACTGAGTTCATGAGACATTTCAGATGTAAAATGACTTACCCTAAACATCAAATGACAATGAAAGGACGCCAGGGGAACACAGGGTAAGCGATATTTACACTATGTACATTGACCACCAAAAGTAGATTCTAGGGTTGTGGAGCAAGGTTCTAGATTGTTAATCACATTTAACTTTACCTCTGGTTAAGTCATAAGTCAAGGAAGTGATTCCGTGATGTTTGTATTATTATTTGAGTGTGTGCGGTTCTTTCCACTCAAGAATTAACATAGAATATTATAGTAAATACAATGATACAACACATACATTCATTTAGAAGACCAATGGACGTGGACCATTATGAGGAAAAGCGAAGCGTGATATGAAACACCCCATCGATAAATAGTTGTGAAATTATGAACATCAAATTAGTACTTCCATTATTAAATCCAAAATGGCGGCATCGTGCTTTCTCAGATTATTGTGATGTTAGAGAGAGAAAGCGAGTTTTACGCATCCATTTCAGATATTTTGTTTTTTAGACGCGATTATAAAAAAACTCGATTCTGTTTATATTTTTATACAATGGAAGTACGAAGGCAATAGCACATATAGAATGAGAGGGATGGAAGATGTGCAAACAAGGTAACTCAGTAACAAAATAAACAAACCTAGGAGTTCTATGGCCCCCACTCTCAGATTCTACGATCCTAAGAATAGAAAACACATTTGCCAATCAATATTTTACTATACAAATATAAATAATAGGATTTCAGTAGATATCTAAAAATGCTTACGTAAATGGGATGAAACAATGTTAACATAAATTTCACTATACGGACAATATACGAGAAAGTGAAATTTTCATGATAATGACATTTTTAGTGCTTGCAACATCTACAGTTACTGTTTACATATAACATTTATTTACCAATAGAAAAGTAAAATTAGATACGCTACTTTACTCCAGTGGTGTGAAAATTCTTAGCAGGTTTAGATATTTTTCTTTCATTCATTACCCGTGTCTGGGTGTTTTCTTTTGTAGTTTTTAAAACATATTAAGTAGAATAACAGTCGTCTAACTGCTGGTCACTTCTTCATAGACCAGTTGGTACCCATAAAACAAGCTGTGATTCCATTGAGGCGAAATGATGAGTGTTCAATAAAAGAGTTTTAAACACTTATCAAAGTATATTGATGAATTTACAGGTTTGGGCATACAAATTTATACGCTTTTGTGTATTACAGTCAACGTGCGCCATTTTCTTCCTATTGACCCGCGGAGTGGATCACTGTGCGCGCGCACTCGCCAGCTCTCCTCGAGGTTCGATTCACAATGGAGTCTTGTGCCTGACTTCAGCTCCTTCGTGACGACGAACGAGCTGAAGTCAGGCACATCACTAACTAACCGCAATTGACGACTTCCGGTTAGTTCGCTTTGCGATCAATGACGTTTTTTAAAAATTGTCTAGATTCTTTATTTATAAACAATCCGAACATTTTACTATATTTTTCCCTAAACTGCACCGTTCATGCTAACCGTTGGATATCGTTATTCAAAAATTGATATACACAAAACATACTGTAACTAAACCTTTATTAAGGTTAATAATAATAACCTAAAGCAGTAGTAATAAACTATAGAAGTAGCAAGATTACTCACGTTATATGGTCCAGCTGAGCGTCAGTGGGCACAGTGTCGCTTGTGCCTAATATATGCGACAGTTCACACGACTTCTTACCGCCGGGCTTGCCGCCGTCGCGAGCTGTCGAGTCTCCTACCACTGTTGTGTACAAAACTAATATCAAGTCATCATATTTACTGTTTACACCCAGATTATTTGATTCTTTTGTCAGGGAAATGGCCTATTTAAAACAATTTTGCCTTATGCCCTAACATATGTTATTGAAGTATTTATAAATTCGTTTTTAATAATGGATAATCTGAGAAACTGCAGGCTTAGCATTATCGCACTAGACAGCGATTTGATTTTTCTAGAATAGACAAAAATTACGCAGAAAGCTTAATATATTTGCAATTTTAGTCATTCAAAATGTCAAGTTCAGGTGTCGAATTAATTATTTTATGTTTATTTGAAATGTTTCTTTTTGCTATAAAATTATTTTATTTATTATTTATTTTAATTAAAACATTGTTTGACATTTTCTTCTATTCTACTCTAGTCAACTCGCTGTCTAGATTGCTAAGCTCTCACTTAGGTTTAAAAAACGTTCACTACTACATTAAAATATGTAAAGTAGCAACCATAACCCCTGAGTGCTTTTGCCTACATTTAATCCAATTAGAATGCCAGCAGCGGTAACTAGCTAAAAAACAAAGTATATTCTACGCCACTTACTTAAAATAGCTTTCAGCGTGGCCAGCACAGGGCCAACGCCGATGTTCTTATGGGCGGCAGCTAACAGATGACGGTCGCAGGACAACCGTACGCCTGCCGCCGCGCCGCCAGGCCCCGGCGATGTTGAGACTGAGTATAAACCTGGGGAATTACGATGGTAGAGTTAACACGGATAGAGTAAAACATCCAAGAAACCATGTTTAAAAATCATAATGAGGGAGGAGTATACGTAAATGGCGCTGAAATCGTTCGCTGCATTCGCAAATAAATCTACCATTTCCCCATCTGTGTTTTTAGATAGATAACTTTTATTACTAAAGAAAATACAATAATAATTACAACTAATATTTACACTTAAATCTATTTTCTAAAAATCTAAGCCGTCACCAGAAGGCAAAGTGCCCAGAATGCTGGCAGCATTGCCACGTTGAATGGCAATGCTAATTCGTTGACCGAAATAAAAGCCAGCATTCCGATCACCTGTGGACTCTATTAGGAGTTTTGCTAGATCTTTGTGTATTCCATGTGCCCCAGGACCCCAAGGACCTAGGGTTTCCACCCCAAACGGCTCGAATAGGTAACCTCGGTCAAGATTAGCGTATTTCCGCCGTTTGAGGGACTCCGCTGATGTTGCTGCGGAGCCGGCCCTTACTGATGTCCCTGCAAGATGAGAAGGTGCTAGGGTATCTACACAAGTGGCATCCCAAACTAAAGGCCGACCCATTTTCCAAGGAATCAGAGTCATACCGTCAGGCCTTTTACCATCATCTCGCATTAGGCCACGTGGTTCGAGAGTAGCTGCCATACTGACGCTGGTAAAAGCCCGACGGATGATGTCATTAATTGAACTATGACGGGACACACGTCCTGCACTAGAGACACATGCCAGTGCATGGTGACCGAACTTATCAACGGTTTCACCGCACTGGCAACGGTGTGCAACTAGACAGGGAGAACCTAAACGCAAAGAGGTGGCCACCCGAAATGTGTTATTGTCTAAAAGGGTACCTAGATTTTTAGAAGGCAAAACATATAACCAAAGTCCTGATTCCCACTCGGAAACGGCAAGTAAACGAGCGCGTTCTGATGAGCTGGTAGACGTATTAATAAGGTTTTTCCGTACCAACTCACATAGCGGCTCATCCCACAGTCTCTGAGAAGAAAGAACTTTGGGCATATTAGTGCCTTTTAGATAGATAGATATTTGTACTGATTACTCAGTAGTACATTGATTGATTAGAACGAGAGTGGTCGCGTTGAATAGAGCTAATGACTACCCCAGGGCGGCGAGCAAAGCGTTCCACAAACCCATAAGGCTCTTGTACACACACGTTTTTTCGCCGTGAAACTCTACGGTTAGTTCGCCGTGGAAAGGCACGGTCGTCAGTGTTGTGTGGATCACCATAGAAGCTTGTTTACATTATGCGAAGCGATACGGCACGACGACGCCGCCGTATACGCCGTGTGTACTCCCCAGCGTGCCACGTCTACGCCGGACTGGCGCCAGAAGTTTTCCATAGCGGTAACTAGGCCATTTATATGTGCCCGATATTTTTTCTCGGGATAACTATAACAGACCTGGCTGAGGAGTGTCCACAGTCTTGAACAGGCGCAGCAGCAGATGACAGGTGAGCCGCGCACCGGTGTCCGGGGAGGGCGCGTTGGCAGGGTTGCCGCTGGCGCCGCCGCCGCCGCACGCTTTCAACAGCGAAGGCAAGGCAGCGTGACGGACGAAATCCTCCAGTGAGAAGCAGTGTCGTGCTAAAACAAAAATGAATATCAATGACAGACGATTTAGATCAGAAGCCGAGCGAATCGAAAATTTGTGGGAATCGACCAATAAGGCACCAACGGGAGACGACGAGATAAGTAATTTAATTCAAACAAATGTTATTGGTCGAATCCTACGCGCATCCGCACCCATTTGCGTCGACACGGCCGTTGAAAAAATTGGTTAACATTTGTGACAATGGGGTGGAGCCTGAGTAGCAAATATTTGGTTTATAGAGACAAGTTTCCAACTTATACCAGAGTTTCAAAAATATGAATGTAGAGTACCTTGGATGTCCAAGTACATACACTCTATACTGTTATACAGTAAACTATAAACTCACCAACTAATATACAAGTGAAGACAGCCAGCGCATCGTGAGCCGCAGCGTCGTGCAGGTCCCTATGATGCAGCAGGTCAGGGTAAAGTGGCGGTGGGGCTGCATGAGGCGTGGTACCGGCGGGGTAGTGTTGAGCTCCGCATAAAGCCACTAACGCTCCGAGCCATTCGGCCGCTAGGCCACTGCACCAGGCTGTCATCTCCGCGCATAGGACTCCTAGCTCGTTTACTCTGAAAATAGACGATTCAGGATATTTTTTTTAGTACACTAGAGGAATTTGTAGGTATTCGTTCATATTGTATCACACATTACACATAAACCAAAATGGGTACAAACAAGTATTAAGACGAAATGAGACCCAAAACCCACGTTTTGACTGTAAGGAAAATACATTTTAAGGCAATAAAACACATTTTTTTAAAAATATTTTTTGATGAGCATCAAAAGTTACGCTTATTCCCAGTAGTTCTGTGCATCAAAAAAATATTATAATTGCAAAAATGTTAGGCAATGAAATCCAGCAAATGTCAAATGACAGGAGACGTCAAAATGACAGAGATCGTCAAAACTGACAGAAAACGTCAAAAAACGACGGAAAATGAAAAAAATGAAAGTTAAGGGTTCTAGTTTGTAATTTATGGGAGTCGAAACACGATTAAGTCAACTTGACTCGATACTAAAAAAATCACAAAGTTTCCTCTAAATCTCCATTTTTACCGAGATACCTATACGGAAAAAGCAGTTTTATTCCCTAGTTATTTAACATATTTTTCACTTCTCTTGCTCGAAAAGTGTATCATAATAGTGTAGCTTAGCAGGCCTAAAACTCGAGTTTAATCCCTCGGGCTAAAAAGTAATTTTTCTTTTTAATTTTTGTCTAAAATCATCAGCCAGTACAAAGCATTCGTTCTCTTACATAAAAACTCGACTTCTTGGTGCTCCGTCAATCTTTTTTTGAAAATAGAACCTTCTTGGTGATGTTTTATGAAGCTTGATTCTTCCCTTCACGGTAGAATGCGAACTGTTTCGTTGCGGGTTTAATAGAGATTTAAAAAAAAAGATGGTATTGGCGCTAAATCTCTAGAATTTTTTTCATTACAAATCACAAACTTTTACGTTTAACTTCCTGACTTTTACTTCCAAATTGTGAACGTGAAAAATGTCATCAAGTGATAGTGAAGATGCTAATATGCAAATGGAAGAAAAGGGCAAAGAAATAATTATGAATCTGTTGCCGACAAAATCACGTGGAATATATTTAAAGAGTTACGAAAATTTTATGAAATGGAGAGATGAGAAACGTGTGGATTCTTTTACAGAAGGGGTTTTTCTCACTTATTTTGATGAATTATCGAAAAAATTCAAATCGTCGACTCTTTGGAGCACATATTCAATGTTAAGAATGACCTTACAAACGAGACACGACGTCGATATTAAAAAATATGTAAATTTAACGGCTTTACTGAAGAAATTGTCCACTGGATACAAGGCAAAAAAATCTAAAGTCTTGACGACACAAGAAATCGAAACATTTTTAAATAACGCTCCAAATAAACAATACTTGGCAACAAAGGTAACCTACTACTTATGTACTCAACTCAAACTAAATAAATAGATACCTACCTACATACCTAAATTATGTACCTAGGTTATTACGATTAATAACACACTTATTTTTTTGTTCAACAGGTTGCTTTAATTTATGGAATCAGCGGTGCATGCAGAGGAATAGAGCTTGCTAATATAACGCTAGAAGACGTAGAAACGGATACAAACCTACAAGCTGTGAGTCTGCCGAACACGAAAACAAACAAAGAGCGTAAATTTGTCATCAGTGGAGAATACCTTAATATAGTTAAAGCCTATCAGGAGTTACGTCCCACTAATGTTTCAACGAGAAGATTTTTTCTAAATTATCAAAATGGTAAATGCACAAGGCAAGTCATAGGCAAAAATAAATTTGGTAACATGCCTAAAGATATTGCCACTTATCTAAAATTACCAAATCCGGAACTCTACACGGGCCATTGTTTCCGCAGAACATCCGCGACTCTGTTGGCGGACTCGGGTGCGAATATAACGACATTAAAACGGCACGGTGGATGGAGGTCCGATCAAGTGGCTGAAGGTTATATAGAGGACTCTATACAAAACAAGTATCACGTCACGCAGCGGATTACGGAAGGAATCAATATTCTACCAAACATTACAGAACCCCAAGCATCTACATCGCGGGATTGGATGAATATGTCAACTCAGCTGAAGCCGCACTCAGATCTTAATAATGCACGAAACTCAAGCATGAGTCGAGTCTCTCCAACTTTTACTCCACAACAATCAACTCAAAATATTACACACACATCCCAATCACAGAGAACCGAAATAAAATTGCCCGGGAAAAACATATCACTAAACATTCAAAATTGCTCTAACTGCACATTTAATTTTTAATAAAATTTCTGAAAATTGTCTAATTTTGAATTGTTTTATTTTCTCGCAATCGAAGTGAAAAGTAGAGTGTTTTACTCGGGCCAAAACCACCCATTATAACTCGGTCTTGTCATCCTCCCTCGCTACGCTCGGGAGTATAACAACCTCGTATATAATGGGATGGTTTAGTCCCTTGTAAAACAATCTACTATTAATGAAATGTCGTCTGCATGATCCCTAATAAATACGTTAGACGAGTATGGTTTTATTTTATGGCGAAATAGTATCATTTTAGAGCAATAACAATAATATAATATATTATATATATATTTATAAATAAAAACCAGTGAAATTGCGCGCGGGCCGACCATTCCGTGGCTCTTGCCTTCCCCACGAGGCGTTCGCTCGTCCTCGTCTCGAAAAAGCGAGCCCATTTCGTCTTAAGTAGAACAGAAAAGTAGATCACCCAGCATGATGCTAACAGTAATAGTTTTACGTGATCTAGAATTTTCTCAAATGTTAAACAATAAATGATACAAACTGCATTATTGATTCTCCAAGTCTGTAAAAGAATAATCGAACAAATTCAAAAATATCTAGTAATATCAGTGCAGATATTAAAGGTAGGTACAGTAATCTACTCTCTTATTTGCTGTTTGGTAGTTCGACCGACAGACAGTCAAATAGTAGTGTGTTCTATTTTTAATGACGATCGATTTAGTTTACGGAGAAATTGTAATGTACTTTGTTATTTCTGCTCAAAATTTTGTATTATTTTACAGACCATACTCAGGCGCCTAAATGACTTTTTTGGAATCAGAATATTCAATAGAATAAAGTATAATTTTTGTTGTTTTATTTGCTACTTGCTTCTGCCCGCGGCGTTACTCGCGTTTTTCCGTGATATAAAATTAATAGCGACCCGCCCCGGCTTCAACAAAAAAATAAAATAAAGAAAATTACAAACACTTGGCAGAGTTTCCATGCTTAGAACACTGCTTAGATACACACACCGACACATAGATCCACCCGTCATACTTATAACAGTACTTATGACGTAATTAGAAATCCCAGTTAAGTAGTTCATGAGTGTAATTTGGAATGACTTACCGATCATTGTCCACCTCTCGACAAACAGCGAGCATAGCGGAACAAACGAAGCTGTATCTGTTCGCGGGAGATTCTGCTACTTGCCGGGCCCACGCTATTTCGATTTTAGCTACAAAAATAAAAACAAAGACGAGAGTTGTACTAACATTCAGTATTGTTTTTTGTCTAAACATAGTACTTTTCAAATTTACCTCTCCGTGGATGATTGAAGAATTCACTTAGGAACTGTGGGTTGTATGTGTATTGTGATGGAATTGGTTGTAGCGGAGAGTAGAGAGCTTGTCTGAAAAAGTAAGAAAATATTAAAACAGGAGGCTTTTTACGCTTTTCTAGTCGGATCGATTGCAAGCATTCACTAAGGTGAAGGAGGCCCAAGACATCTTTGCTTCATATTACATGGACATTTTTAAATTTGTTTGTAATGGGAAATATTTGAGATTGATTACTATGTTACATATCCCACTTCTGATATGTCAAAACAATCACGTGTGATGTGAAGTGATCACTTTATTTTCTAGTTTTACTTATGTAATTTGAAGTTTTGTCCAAGAGTCCTGTACGGTCAAGTCTAAAGAAATAAAGCACTTTGATGTTTGTTTGATGCATACTTGATCTTTGGTTAAGCATTAGCTAAGATGACGTCATGAGTCGCGAGACACTTGTACAGGTCGTGAAGTTGCGCCACGACACAAAGTTCTGGCGAGCTGCAGTCTCCAAGGTTACTCACTTGATCTTTGGATAAGCATTAGCAAAGGTGACGTCATGCGGCGCAAGACAGAGATGCGTGGCCGCCTTGTACAGGTCGTGAAGTTGCGCTAAGACACAACGCTCAGCTGAACCGCAGTCTCCAGGGTTCACTACGCATTTTACTAGCCGGCAGAGTTGCTCAAATACCGCTGAAGTTTGTTCTACGCACACTGGAAAAGTTATAAAAGTTAGGAATAATTTCACAAGCAATGAATTGGAGTGATCAATGAAGGGATGAAGTTAGTCTCCTATTATATACTCACATAATAAACAAGAGTGATATCGTCTTAGAGCACCGACCGTGTAAAGGGCTAAGGCGGAAGTGTAAACCCTGGGCGCGGCCAAGCCACTGCTCGGCGCGCCTCGACTTATTAACGCGGCCTCTACCTCTGATAACTCTTTCAGAATCTAGAATAAAAGATAAGATAAGCATCATAGTCCCGTCAAATTAGACATAATAGTATTTAATAACATTAGCAGTTTGTATTTTATAAATTTGAAATGAGTAGGTAAAATTCTTTCTTTATAAAATATATGACGACTTAGCTGGGATAGCTAGGCAAACCAGTTTTAAAGCCGATGCAAATATAAGGGTGTCACTATCTCACCTGTATACAAGTCTCGATAAGCCCGTGTACATTCAACGCGATCTCCATAAGATCTAAAGCGAAGGCCACATGATCCGCCTGGGGTAAGTAAGTGGTGGCACCCGCGGCGTAAGCGGCTAACGCTTCGCAGACAGCGCCACCTACCGCCCAGGAGACTGCGCCTTGCTCGTACATTGACATGGCCTGGAAATAAGAGATCAATTAGGTTGTCATGAACTGACTCGGAGCGAGGCAGCGGAGCGGAGACTTAGCAATTCCATTGGTCCACTGAAACGAGCGAAGATTTTATGCAATGGCATTGGTTGATATTGCATAAATGTTCTCTCCGCTGCCTCGCTTCGCAAAAAAAAAATGTATGAGAAATGTACCTGAAATTTTTGCGTAACAGCTTCAAAGTTGAATTCACTCCGAGAATGTTTCTTTATCTTCCCTCCTTCAGCGACGTCGATTGAAAATTTCTTAGAAAATAACTTGCAGATTTCTGAAACCAATGAAATACTATGTCAGTCGGGCTCTGGAGCAAAAATAGCTGCATTTATGCGTTTGCACCTTAAAAACAAGTTGAACCTCATTTCTAAAGTTGTTGAGTGGGAGTAGGTAGCTGTGTCTGTAGTATTTTCATCAGGCCCAAAAATACTTCAATCTTTGTAATAATTAGCTCATTAGAAAAGTGTTTACTGTTAATGATACAATACAATACAATACAAAATTCTTTATTGTACACCACAAAATAAAACTAAAAGAAACAGATATAAACATTAAACATACGTAACGTACAATGGGCGGCCTTATCGCTTAGCGGCGATTTCTTCCAGGCATGATTTTAGTGTAGTAACAGTGACGCTAGTGTATATATACACTACCTCCTCACCTTTGGTACACTTGTTGACGGCGTGTTTAGCGTCGTCCCTAGGCCGGCCCACTCCGTACAACAGGATGTCTTTTTGGTTGGCGTCGTGCGGTGCATGCTCTGCCTCCGCCAGCGGTAGAGGGAAGTGCATCGCGTTGTGACAGTCACTGTAGTGCCAGAGTGACGCTAGTTTAGTGATACCTTTGGTGCACTTCTTGACGGCGTGTTTAGCGTCGTCCCTAGACCGGCCCATGCCGTACAAAAGGATATGACGTTGATTGGCGCCGTGCGGTGTATGCTCTGCCTCCGTCGGTGGTAGAGGGAAGTGCATCGCGTTGTGACAATGACGCTAATGTTAGTGGCAGTGACGCTAGTTTAGCGATAACATTGGTGCACTTCATGACGGCGTGTTTAGCGTCGTCTCTAGACCGGCCCATGCCGTACAAAAGGATATGACGTTGGTTGGCGCCGTGCGGTGTATGCTCTGCTTCCGCTAGTGGTAGAGGGAAGTGCATCGTGTAGTCAATGACGCTAGTGTATTGCTACCTTTGGTGCACTTCTTGACGGCGTGTTTAGCGTCGTCTCTAGGCCGGCCCACGCCGTACAACAGGATGTGACGTTGGTTGGCGTCGTGCGGTGTATGCTCTGCCTCCGCCGGCGGTAGAGGGAAGTGCATCGTGTAGTGGTAGTGACGCGAAACGGCGGCTGTGGTTGTACCGACTGTTGCGTTATTTGTTGAGCTCGCTGTGCGAATACCTGGACAGATATGATCTTGGTATAGATAAACAAAGCGGATAGTCTTACAATCAAAAAAATTAAATAACTTGTGAGAAATAATCAATATGTACAATGCGAAACACATTTATGTTGAGTACATAAATAGTGAGTGCATCAATGTTTTATAAAGGCAAAAACTGCTGGGTTTTTGCTAATGCTAGGTAAATAGCCATCGCTGGTCTACAGTTAAAGCCATGATGAAAGTGACAACTTGATCAAAAATGTACGCTACACACATAATGAGTAAGGTGTAATATTACCTGGCACAGACATTGGTCCCATACCAATGGACGGTATGCCTGGTATACTCATACCGCTTGGTCCCATCATTGGAGAGTTTACACTGAAATGTATTTGAATTTTAATGCAAAAATGTCATAATAATTGGGTTAAGAACTTCGCGGTAACTATGGCTAAAAGTTTATATTAAACAAATTGCTCTACCTGAATGTTTGCAACCGTCTGCAGTTACCTCAATTATTTCAGTTGTAAATACTAATTTTAATTTAATTCTATAATATGATTGTAATTTTCTTTGCTAATAAAGGTTAAACCTTTATTTTAGGTCATAAGTAGTGTTTTGGTTTTCACCGACTTTATGTCAAAATCTAAGCAAACGACCCTGTGATTGCTTAAAGTTATGAGAAGTTGATATTGATAAGTCAAAGGTAAATATCATGCAAGGTTGTTCAACAAGATAAAATATAAATTCTACCTATGTGAAGGTTCCCCCGGATCCTTTGGACTATCAGGAGCGTCCATCGAGTTCTGTTGGTCCTCTTTTATGTGTTGTAACAGTTTATCTAAATCATCGTCGATTTTTGAGTCGTCCAAATCCATTCTCACGTTTTCCTGCAAAAGCTTTACATATTAATGTCCATGGTGATCATAAAATGGTTTAAGGGCTGATTTCATCGCGCAGTGATAGTGACGCTAGTATAGTGCCAGAGTGACGCTAGTGTAGTGTCGGTGACGCTAGTTTAGTGTTGTCACGCTAGGTAATAATGTAACTTCCCATATCATGGAACGAAATTTATTAAGTTTCTATTTTCTTCAGTGAAATCTGACCGTAAAAATGTCAAAGCTATGTCTATATAAATTCGATCTAAATACTAAGATTACCTCCATTTTCGGCTTGAGATCAATTCCGGCAAAAATATCGTCGTCCATATTGTGATTGGACGCGGCGCTCGATGCTGGTAGCGCGACCGTGCCACTGGTCGAAGTTGGCTCCGTAGGAGATATTAGATCACCTACACACCAGAACAACTTATTAAAGAAACTTTGGCAGGACAAAATCGATACCGCTCCACTCTCTTTAGAGACCCGTAACGGTAAGATATTTCCGGAGAAAAAAGATTTTTTATTTACTAATTTTAAAATTTTAAAATTTTCTCTAATGCTTATTTATGTTTTTCAACCGACGAAAAAACGAAGGAGGTTCTCAAGTCGACTTTTTTAAGTTAGACCACGCATAACTTTTTAGAGAGTAGTCCGATTTTGATAGTTCTTATTCACTATTGTATAGAGAATGATCCCTAGGTGGTCCCAAATAAATTTTATTTATGATTAGTATTCATCCCGTAAAGCTTAAAAAACCATCCTAGCAACCACCTAATGTGACAGTTCGAGACATAGATGAATACTATTTACCGAAATTAGAAGTCGGTTTATAGTTTAAAAAAAAAAGCCAAATTATTTGCACTAAGTAATCTGACGCGTTTTTCACTAAGGTCGAGGATACTGAGAACACCACCTTTTTATTACAGTGTCGCAACGGTGGCTTATTTATAACTAGTTTCTGCCCTCGGCTTCACACGCATTGATTCGTTTTTAAAGAACTTATTTATGGGTAAAAAGCCTATGGTTTATTCCATTATATCAATACAAAATTTAAACCGAATCTATTAATTAGTTATGGCAAAAAGTAACAAACATCCATCTATCCAAATTTTTGCATTTATAATATCAGTGAATCCGCAGTCTCCGCGCTATTCTAATACAAAAAATAACATGATATGATGGAAATATGCTCGAATTACAAATAATTTTGGTAGTATGTTTGTGCAGACAATTCATCATCCGCAGGCTTATACATCATCCTATGAATCAATTCTTGCCTCGACAAAATATTGTATAGGGTTCTCAAAGTGCAACATACCTCTTGAAATAAGCGTGCACATATACGCGTCATGAGAGAAAACGTCCCGTCGAATCAGCTCTCCGAATAAATGAACTAAATTGGCGAACTGCTGTCGGTTTCCTGGTGAAGAGTTCGGACCCTCTTCTGCAAAAAAATACTTGTTTCATGAAAGACATTCATTCATCTGATTTACTGAAGATCATAGCAAAGTAACTCAGAAAAGAATCGACATAGCCTCGCCGACAAGGTATACAATGAGAAAACAAAAGAGACAATGCGATAGGTGTGTCTTTTTAACCAACTAAAAAAAACGTTCTTATATGTTTGGCCGTATATGTATGTATGTTTTTTTGTATGTTTGTCGATTTCTACTTCATGATTCTTTTGCAGTTCTTTAAAGGAGGATCCTGGAGGTGGTCCCATAAAAAAATGAATACCAGAGGGATTAGTATTTATCCCGCAAAAAACAGCTTAAAACTAAGGGAAGAAGCTCGAAGTTGCTTTTTAGTTTTATCAATCAAAAAATTATTAAAAAACTTATATTTTTTTCAAGGCCGGTGGAAAAAGATAGATACCAAATCGTAGTTTGCTTCCATGATTTATTATAAATTTGAATTTAACTTACCTAAAGTGGGTGCATCATGATCCAAAAACCGTAGTAACAGATTTTGGAAGATGGGCGGTCCGTTGTACATCCCCAAACCAGAGCTGATGGATTCCTTGTCATCCGAACCTGTGGGTAAAATGGTTTTACTCAGATCTTTTTTAGACATAAGGACGTAGGACTAATCAGTATGGATGCAATGCGGAACAACAGAATCGTAACGTAGCAGGCTGTGCAAGTCGTGTAGATAAAGAATGGGATTGCAAATGAACGCTTGCTGTCCCGGTTAGATCATTTGAACAAACATGATCTTAGCGGACGGCATGAGGCGCTGACATTTTCAACCCCAGCTTTTATCTACGCGACTTATTAAGTAGTGGGTTTTCTTTTCTGTGTGTCAGTTCGCGTCGCTTTTTGCTAATCCGCCATGCATTTTACTTATTTTAATCTTCAGGACATTAGGACCGAAGTGAAAGAAACGTGTATTTAAACCGGTGTGATCCAACTTTCCGGCACCTTATGACAGTTACTCGCCCCAGCTTGCGCTGCACATCACCCACTCGAACAACAGCGTACGATCATCAAAGTTTCGTTCCGGCCCTTGTTGGGGGCACGGAGGGAGGCCGCGAGGCTTGGCCTCTTTACCCCGGCTGCAACTCGAGGGGTGACGACCCCTCGGTCCTTGGGTTGAGACGTAATGCTCTTTTGTCTCTTTCTTTTTTTTTTTTTTTTACAGCGTACGAGTACGCACGTTAATAGTTACCTGCTATGTGGTGGTCGTGCTGCAGGTGGTGTTGCCTCATGTCCAACAGGGCGGCGGCTGCTAGTGCGCGGTGCTCGCCCCAGCGCGCGCCGCATACAGCCCACTCGCATAAAACTCGGACAACGGCGTAGGAGCATGCCCATTCCTGTTCACATTGAGATATTTACCACATAATCATAACCAATATTTTGTCAAGCGAAAATAAAGTACTCACCGGGTCTTTGGTATCTAGGTTATCTTTGTTCGGCGGCGAGCAGTTAGCAAACACATCTTTGTAGAGAGCGTCCAAATTGTTATTCGTGTCTACGCGATCGAAACAGTGCCTGTCCAATGCCTCCAATACGGATAACACTCGAGCTGTTGACAAAATACAACAAGATCAATCCCACTAATATTATAAATATGAAAGTTTGGATGGATGGATGTTTGTTACTCAATCACGTCAGAACGGCTGAACGGACCAGGATGAAATTTGGCACAGAGATAGATTTTATATAGTCTGAATTAGCACATAGGCTACTTTTTATCCTGGAATTCCCACGGGAACGGGAACAACGCGGGTGAAACCGGGAGGCGCTGCTAGTAAATTTATAAAATTCAAAGTCCCCCGCTTCGTCTGTCTGTCAAAACATTCGAACGTAAAGAAGGGAACCGCTAAACAAAAATTGTTACCGAACACCCGGTTTCCGTGGGAATTCTCCGGTTTACTAACGGGGAGTTGAGGTTTAGGTACCCATTCCATAACTCGTTGGCATTGCACACAGGGCGGAATAATGTTCATACGTATTGCACACCGAGGCCGGAATACGCTCACACTCGCAAAAAAAAAAAAACATCTACGTAACAGTTCAGAACGTTTATACGTATCTTGCTGAGGGAAAGTGATTAAGTAAAGCATTTCGTTCCGGGGACGGACACAGGCTACCTTTTATCCCGGAAAAGAGCGTGTGTAGCTTCGGGAAGCAGCTAGTAAATCATGATGGTTTTGTGTAAATTTGTTGTTTGTTTGTTCACGATTTTAGAAAAAAAACATGGCGACTGAGAGGTTTGCTGGCGTGCGCTACGTAAACCAATACAGTTTTATGAAAACTATTACTGAATGATTCCTCTCCAACTGCCTGGCTATTCGTGCTAAGGCAGGGCAGATTGCCATTAACGAGTAAAATAAAACAAGAGATTTTTAATAGCGCCATCTAGCTATGGGAGTAACAACATTGATTCCGCCATTTTCTTTTTCAGAATACGAGTAATGATAATAAATTCAGTCTCACCTTGTGAACTAGTCTGCCATTTGTCTGTGCACCATTTACTTTCAGCTTTTTTACTTCTCGCTGCTATTTCTAATTCAGCTTCGTAAACCTACAAATAAAAAAACAGAGGTAAATAGAACAAATAATAATACAGCTGGTTTCTAACTCCAGAACAAGAAATCATCATCCACATGCCGGCTTTACTCTCTCCTGCGCCTCCTGTAATTTGTGGTTATTACCAAGGTACTGCGTTAGCCGCATCTATTGACACCCAGCATACTGAGCATTCTAGTACAGTCAGCTGCTCAGGTATGTATACACTCCCAAGCTTTCACTTTTATTTTACTCAGAACTTTTCAAATAAAAGTCGATGCACACATTTTACGTACAAGGTAGTCATCGTACTTGTCAAAATGTGGTATAATAATTTATCAAAATAACCATGCACTTACTTTTCTGTCAAATTGAAAACATGGCAGTGTATACATATTTTCGCAGCTGACTGTACTCTCAATAATTAAATAAAATAAGGCAGTAATCAGTGTGGTGTAGCTAGCCTTACCGGAGCCCTGCATCAAATCAATCTATAAATAAATAATGCTGGACAATCCACACGGTCTCACCTAGCCCCAAAGTAAGCAGAGCTTGTTTTATGGGTACTTGATAACTGATAAATTTTGCAATACAGAAATAGATAGATATCTTTTATAATACATAGTAAACACCTAAAACAATATCTACGTCAAAGGGCCTTTCCCTATGCAGTGTCGTAACTAGCCTTTTAAGCGCCCGGTGCGAGGGTATACAACTGCTCCCCTAAAACATTTTTAACCCCGGGCTGCTTACTTTTTTCCCCTTTTTAGAAGTAAAAATTAAGCCCATGAACGGCAAAAATAGTATGTGTGATACACTCTAACATTCACGCACACATCTGAATTGACCAGCAGATTTTCTATGTGCGTGGTCTACTAGGCGGAACCAGAATTTAAATCAGCGCGAAATGTTTCGTCAATAGTACACCAGGCTAGAAATAACCAGCATTAACAAAAATAAAAAACACGGCGAGCAAAGCGAGCCATGAAAATCTTCCAGTGGTTAAAAATTTAAGTAGGAAAATTCTTAGTTTTTGTTCACTCTTCGATGGCGGGGACTTCGGGCCCCACCACCAATGAAACGGGCCCCGTTTCATTGGTGGCCCCTGGCCCCGAATCGTTGATACGGTAAATAACAGCGGTTGCTACGCCCCTGGACTGGATGGCATTATTATAAATAATAAATGACAATCCACACAGCATCATCTAGCCCCAAGCTAAGCAGAGTTTGTGTTACAAAATACCCAGAACACCTGGAACAAATATTTGCAGATCATACAAACATTTGTCCCAAGACAGGAATCGAACCCGCAATCTCCTGCGTCGGAACCTTCGGCCGCCGCGCTACATCGGTCGTATTTTTTTTATGTATTGAGATTTGTCATGATGTTATGAGGAATGATGGTATTGAGGAAGTGTTTCTAGTAACCATTCTCCTATGCTGTTCTGTAGCCGCCGACTCCATATAAGGCATTGGCAACGCGGACGGCGGGAGTGGTAGCAGGTCCAACGGAGAGCCTTGCAGTGAGGACCCACAGCCTGACCACACCATGGCTGTGGGGCATTCTATGCAGATTATCTGTGGATAAGAAACCAGGATTGAGTATTCTAGACAAGATTGGAGCTTTGTACAGAGTTTACTTTCAGGAAGGAGAGACTGTGGACTCGATGTTTGTAAACAAAACGCCCAAACTTAACTTAAAACCTAAAACAGGGTCCTAACTCTTTAGAATCCTCAAGTTGGGATTCTGTTGAATGAATAATTTGTTAATGTAATTTGTCTTATTTTTTGTTATGATTTTTATTTATTTTTGTGTAACTGTAACTCTCGGATGTCTGAATAAAGAAACTTTTTATTTTTCATTTATTTATTTTTTTACCTAAAATTAACTCTTTTGCTGTGCTGCGTCTTTTTATATGCAATTGAAGGAAGGATCTCAAATAGACAAGAAATGTAACTTGTCGATTCGAGATTCTTCTTTCAATAAGTATTGTTTACATATATCTGAAACTCGACGCCAAACCAATGAGTTTCAGTTATTTGTGTCGTGATTTGTTTACAAACATTCTAAATCGAGTTTGGCTAGTGTAAAAGTGATAAGTGTACGTTACAGGAGGCAATTTTGGAAAACGCCTATGCAAAACAAAAGCTCTAACCTGCAGTATAGTCGACAGCTGTATTATCACATCCCTATGATAAGAGCAGCTCAGGATCTCTCCAAAACCAGATTGCACCGGATTCAAAGACGCGTTCAGCACAGCCTGAAGATTGGTCTTTGAATCCCTCGCCGGCGACGCATTGGGTTCTTCTTTCACATCCATTGGCGTTGGGTTGGGTGTGCCCATAGAGTGGTTGGGATTGGGTGTGCCTATAGAATGGTTTGGGTTTGGGGTACCTAGGGAGTGGTTGGGGTTGGGTGTGCGGGGGTTATCTGCTGGTGTGGAGGAGCGCTTGATTTGGGATATGTTTGGCTTGATGTCCGCTCCGTTTGCAGGGTCCGGCGCTGGAGACATTGGCACGGTGGGTTCTACAAAACAAGTGATGTAGATTTTACTATAAAAACTATCGTCTGAAGAATTAATTATGAAATAGCTGTTGCCCGCGGCTTCGCGCGCGCTTTTCGAGTAGCCTATGTCCCGCTTACATCTATACTAATAGTATAAATTCGAAAGTAACTCTCCTGTCTGTCTGTTACCTTTTCACGCATAAACGGCAGAACAGATCTAAATGAAATTTGACAGGGAGGTAAATGGTATCCTGGAGACGGATATAGGCTACTTAAGAAGCGCGTGCGAAGCCGCGGGCAGCTGCTAGTTGTACTATACAGTAAGAGTGAATAATCCCCCTTCTTCTAGACCTCAGTGATACACCGTCGACCAAATCTTCACTTTCCATCTGGTGAGATTGTAGTCAATCGAAGGACTAATTACTATAAATAATTTGACTTTAAAAAAGGTATATAGTATATCGGGGTATGATCGGACGCGGGGGAAGACCGTAAGACACTAATTGTAGCCAAATTAAGGCATTATTTTCTAATGCTGCCACCATTTTCTACGACTCCATTTAATGGCGTCGGCATAAAATATTGTTATCATTAGAAAATATGACACAATTCGGCTACAATTAGTGTCATACGGTCTTCCCCCGCGTCCGATCATACCCCGATATACCCTAGTTGTTTTAGGACTACAAAGCAGTTGCAGTTACGAACAACTTACCATCGTTCCTCTCAAGTTTGACAAACGTAGCGGGCTGGTTAAGAGTGCGTAAAGTGGCATCGGAGAGTACTGAACATATCGCTGCACATTTCTTGGCACAGGTGGTCGCTAGTCGTCGGGATAGGCCTTCGCAACAGACGAACTCACACATGTGCTGTAGAGTAAGTGGTAGGAATAACCTGGGAAAACACAACTTATTTTCAAGCTATTTTGACGACTGATGTGGCGCGGCGGGCGAAGGTCCGTCCGCCTGCGACGCAGGAGGTCGCGCGTTCGATTCTCACCCTGGAACCAATGTTTGTACAATCTGCAAACACACGGAACAAATATGTTCCGTGTGTTCTGGGTATTTCTATGTATAATAAAAATATCTATGTAATGTATTGTATTATGTATATCAGTCATCTAGTAACCATAACGCAAGCTCTGCTTAGGTTGGGGTCAGATAATTCTGTGTGGATTGTCCAGCATTATTTATTTTAGCAAAAATTCAAGAACTATTATACTCGAGTACAGAATACAGAGCTGTTTCCATTTACAACAGCAAAGAACTTTCACTCAGGGCACCTTTCGAACAAGAAATAAACTACCTAAAACAAAATTGACAGACAGTCCTAAGTTACATGTTTTCTTAGAAAACTTATGTACTTTCCTAGCCGAATTTCGACCACGGGGCGGCCAGTCTCAACGGAGACTAGCCAGGTGCGCAGGACATATTTTAGTACACAATTTGTGCGCAAGCACAGGTGCATTCTCTTTTCCCTCACTCTCATAATGGGACGGCAGACCACGACCGGAGAGAGGTCAGGCGCAGAAACAACGGCTTAACGTGTTTTATACTCAAATATGCGGACGTCAATATATGTACTTAGTTACAGAAATATTTCGTATTTTCGATATGTTTAAGTCTACAAATATAGTGTGAAATGCTACGTTAAAAACTTGTCGCATGTTTTGCAATGACCATCGCAACATTTCGGTCTATGCCCGCCAGTGGGCAAGTTCAGTCTGATGGTGCATGATGCTGGTGATGATTACCTACCTCAAAAGACCATCATCAGGCGTCCGTTTATCCAGCAGTTCAATGATCCAAGTCAAGAAATCGTGTCTATCTAACAATCCTTCATCCAGCATGTATTTAGCTAAGCGACAGCAGTAGTGCCATAGTTTCAACGACTGCCGCCAGTCCGTACTTTCAGTATTTACAACTGTAACAATAAAAGATGATTATAGTGAGCGCAAACAAGGGTACGTAAGTACTACGTGAACAAAGCCGACAGCAGAAGCTTTCAATAAACCACACTTTTTCTCCTAAGCTGATACTTACTGCTAGAACTGCCCGGAGAATGCATGGATGTTGGTACTGTACTGGTTGGAGTGGAACCACCGGGTGGGTTGCCAGAAGAGCTGTGGTTTGGTGTGCCTTGCCCTGAAGAAAAGAGATGACTGATGAAATTGGTGTGACTGGTCAGGATTGATAGTCGCGGCATGGGAAAAAAATAATATTTTACCTTATGTGCGAAGCCGCGGACAGAAACTAGTGTCAGTCTTTGATCAAATATCGGTGTTGCTAGTAAATTGGATGAAGTCATCCAAAATGATAAAAATGTACAAAGATATTGGATGAGTGAAATGGGTACCTTAGGTCTGCTACCAACCTACCTGCCAAACGCGGTGTATATGGCAACACCCCCTTGTTTGGAGAAGGTATGATCGGCAGTGGAAATATGTGTGCTGATAAGGATTATTGATTATATAATGAGCAACGCTTTTAAACCCACAGAGTAGCCATTTTTTCGATCGGCCCATACACAACTAGACTTGGTCTCAAATCAAATGATGACACTTGCCTGATTGTGACGGAGGAGTTTTGTCAACGACTGATCCTTGTGCTCCACTCTGGTAGTGCTCTGATAATTTTGGTATTTGGTCCTTTAAAAACTTTATGAGAGTTGTGGTCCATTCTGTAAAATAATACAAAGTACCAGTATAGATTTAATAAAAAATATATTGCTGGGCAATCCATAGACGACCTCTATGGCGCGGTGCGCGGAAGTCCCTTGTGACGCAGGAGGCTGCGGGTTCGATTCCCGCCTTGGGACAAATAATAAATAAATAATCCTGGACAATTCTTACAGCATTATCTAGCCCCAAGCTAAGCAGAGTTTGTGTTATGGGTACTAGATAATATAATACTTAAATAGATATTTTTTACTATACATAGAAAACGACCAGAACACCCTGTCACAACAAATGTCTGCAGATCGTACACACATTTGTCCCGGGGCGGGAATCCACCCGCAACCTCCTGCGTCGCAGGCAGACCTTCGCCTACCGCGCCACATCGGTCGTAAATGTTTGTACGATCTGCAAATATTTGTTCCAGGTGTTCTAGTCGTTTTCTATGTATAATAAAAAAACATCTATGTGTGTATTGTATTGTATTATGTATATCAGTTATCTAGTACCCATAACACAAGCTCTGCTTAGCTTGGGGCTAGATAATGCTGTGTGAATTGTCCAGCATTATTTATTTAAAGCATCATCTAGCCCCAAAGTAAGCAGAGCTTGTGTTATGGGTACTAGTTAAGTTATATACTTATTACAATACAATAGATATATGTTTTTATTATACAAAAATACCCAAACACACATATCTGCAGATTGTATAAATATTTGTCTCATGGGAATCGAACAAGCAACCTCCTGCTTTGCAGGCTAAGATCTGTCTATGACATAATATGAGCTTAAGAGTCAAGGGTTTCATATGGAGCAATGGCTGTGGTTTTATTTTAATAATTTTATTTAATTTTTTTTCATTGTTCGAAAAAATAATGACTGTAGTTTTACCTGTAGTTGGATCGGGCAGTTGTCGCTTTTTAATCTTAGCTTCTGATACAGCAACAGTGTATGCCGAGCTTAGTTTTATGAACCAAGCAGCCCGGGGCATTGATACTTGGAACTCGGTCAGTGAGATGAATATGTCTTCTTTCTTGTTAAAGTTTGGAGCTTTTTTTGCCAATTGGGAAAGAGGTTTGTAGCCTGAAAATATAAATTAACATTTCATTCAGGTAGCAACAAGCATCACCAGTCCCAAGGTTTGAGGGACTTCATACCTTTGCATTTATTTCATTTGCATTACATTAAGCAATTTTATTTCTTTACTAGCTGCTGCCGGTGGCTTTGCACGCGCTTTTCAAGAAGCTTATGTCCGTCCCGTGAAACCATTTACCTTCCTGCCAAATTTCATTTAGATCCCTTCAGCCGTTTAGGCATGAATAGGTAACAGACAGACAGTTACTTTCGAATTTATAATGTAAGGTAAAAGTGAAAACTTTTATCATCATCATAAACAGAATTTAGCAGTGAACTGCTGGACGTAGGCCACCACTGATAAGCACCTTATTGGTAGCTCTTATCAAGGGTGGTTTATGGTTCTGGCTCTTTCATGCAGACTTTATGTCATAAACCCATTTTTAATGTTAATGCTGATTTACCTGCTAAATCTTTGAACCAAGCCTCAATCTGTGGTTTGGTCCGAACAGTAGCTGGCCAGAAGTTGTCTTTGGGATTCACTTGCTGCTTTTTTCTACCACAGTCAGGTAGAGTATTTAGCTCTTCTTTCTTGGATAGTATGCCAGAGAAGAATTGTCCAATCTGGTTGAGAAATGACGCAAATGAGTTGGCAAATTTGTATGGTATGGATAGGTACATTCTGTTTAAGTGAGAAATGGTCATAAACTTAAAAAACAAGAAAAAAGATTTTTATCCCCGATGTTGAAAGGATGATGACCACTTACTTTAGCTGCAGAGTAATTGCAGTTCCTGGCAGTTCCAAACTCATCACCTGAATGTGGAGTTGTGGAGAAGCCCTGTTTTACGTTTGTTGATGTAAGTTCGTCCTCCTTCTGCCGTGGCTCCTGAGGGTAAACATCTGGAGGACCTAGTCTAGGCCTCTTTAGTGGACGTTTTTCGTACATAATCCCCATGGTTTCAGGATGATAGATATCTGCAATGAAACTGGGTTACATTGGGCAGTGGCAGCCAAGGTCTTTGCCAAGTTGGCGGCTTGGAAATAATGAACGCACCTTTCATTTACAATCTATAGAATAACAACATGATTTTATTTACAGTTTATAACGGGTAAACAGAATAAAATTAATAATAACAAGGACTTTACAAATTACAAAACGATGCATGCAAAGCAATCAAGAACAAAACACTGAATGATTGAATGAATGAAATATCAATGTCATGAATCTATGAATGAATATAATGAATGGTTTGAACGACTCACGAACGACTCATCGGCAAAGAACGGGGCTGCCAGCTCACTCGAATTTGAAAAATAATGATTGGTGAAAGAAAAAAAAATCACCGGTTTTTCTATTTCTACTGGTTTGTATGATGACATGGCAATACAGAATCTGATATGTCAAGTCAGCTGTGATTGATAATGTTAGTTCGTTTCAGTTGAAGAAAATTGCACTTTACTGCACGATCATAGAACATAAAATTAAATATTTTGTGATACTGTGATTTTTGTTTTGTTTACAAATTACAACGGGGGTGGGTGGCGACAATTTACATGTTTTGTTGCAAAATAACTAAAATAATAAAGAAATGCCTCCGAAAAAGCAACCTGAAAAAGCGAAAGGTGGAAATGCTAAATCTGCTGGTGGAAAATCTGGTGGGGATTCAAAAGGTATTTTAAAATCATTTTGTGAGGTTATGGCAATGGTGACGGAGATACAAATTTTTCAAAAAACTTTTAGAAAACCTTTTTCTAACTATTCAAACTTTTTGAATTTAGAATCGGCGAGCAAAGAGAAAAAAGGTGGGACAGCTGTCAAGGTCCGACACATTTTGTGCGAGAAGCAGTCAAAAATTTTGGAGGCTCTAGAAAAATTAAAAGCTGGGCAAAAATTTCCGGATGTAGCGGCTACATACAGTGAAGACAAAGCGCGGTCTGGCGGTGATCTGGGCTGGATGACGCGAGGATCCATGGTCGGACCATTCCAGGATGCTGCATTTGCCTTACCCATCTCATCTGTTACAAATCCTGTTTACACTGACCCACCAGTCAAAACCAAATTTGGATACCACTTAATTATGGTTGAAGGAAAAAAATGAAGGCCATGGTGTTTGAATTCGAGTACTTCTGGGCGATACTCTTGTTATTTACAATGGAAAGAATATGCTGCTTACAAGAGCAATTTGATAAAGATTTCTGCATTTTACCTGACCCTGAAAGATCTATTGAATCCCTTAATGTTGAGATGGAGGATTTTGCTAATAGAGAGTATGTATTAATTTTACTATAAAACTTTTGTAGATGACAAATTAATTCATTGGACATTGATGTTATTCCAACACAAGGCTTGTAGATGCTTTTACATTCTGAGTATGTATTAATATAACTAAATTGCCTGTCCCATCAACATTAAATTTAAATAGGTAAATGTATTTATTTGACGTATGCATGCTCAAAGCTGATCTGGTTTCAGCCACGGCCTTCAGCTGGGTTTCCTCCGTCTTTGCCGCCTCAGCCACATCTCAATGTTGCTGTCTCTAGTATACTTCTTCAACCTTTGTTTATGGTTTATGATGTCTAAAAGAATTTCGCCCAGGACTATGAGGTATCAGTTTAAAATTACTTTCCCATAATTTTTATACAAAAACAAAGTTGGAATGACTTAAATTTAAAAATGTTTGTTATTAATTACTAAATAAAATTTAAAAGTTATTGAAACTATCATTTGAAATTAGGATATCAGTTTCTATGAACTTTGTTTCTTAAGAGCCTATATTTAAACCACCAGACCAGTAGGCCAAGCATAGGGATTGTTGTCTAGGGTAGAATAGAGAAAAATTACGTCACTTCGTGATCGAATGCGTAAAATATTTGAAATACTTTCCGACAACTTCAGTAATTTACGCAATTTATAACGATGCGATGTCAGTTTACTCTATTCTACCCTAGGCAACAATACCTGTGCTTGACCTACAGGAACATAGAAGGACTAAAGTAGGTAGGTTACTGCCAGGCCATCACGGATTATCGTGTGCTAGGGCTGCCGGTCGGATATCTCGCTATGCCAGTCTAAACGACATCATCCGGTGGACCTTTGTCACCGCTAACGTACCAGCTATTCTCGAACCGAATGATCTGTTGCGTGACGATGGTAAAAGACCCGACGGCATGACTCTAGTCCCATGCGAGTTGGGGAGGCCTATTGTGTGGGACGCTACATGCGTCGACACACTCGCACGTTCCTATCTTCCTAGGAGTTTGACCCGAGAGTTGGTGAGTATCTGGTACAGCGCATCAGCATTGCCATACTGCGGGGTAATGCAGCCAGCGTCTTGGGCACGCTTCCGACTGGTATTGATATGGATCAGTTAAGCTACCTGTAGATTTTTTGCAACAGTCTGCAGTTGGCTCAATTGGTTCAATATTAAATACTAGCACAAATACTAGTTTTAATTTATTTCTATTATTTGATTGTAATTTTCTTTGTTAATAAATAATTATTGGTAGGTTATTTAATATTTAAATTAAACACAGAATAAATAAACAGTCTTTAATGTTAGATATCATTAACATGGTACGTACTAGAAATACAAACTGGAATTTCTGAACAAGCAGTATACAATAAATAAATTGGTATGTACTTTAGATAAAAATAATTTCATATAAATTAGAAAATTGTAGAATATTGCTTTTGGCAGTGATTGTAACTGGTAATATTTGGATGTAGCATCTATTACACTACTCGACATAAATTATTTCGTAAAATGCTTGATACAAATAGTGGTAACATTAGTAGCTGGAAAATATTATGCAAGAGATTTTGTTAAAAATAGAATTAATAGACGTAATTGCCTAGTGCTACCACTATTTGTGGCTAGCCGAATCCTGACTAAAGTTTCATAAATAATGTAAGTCTAAAAGTAATCTTAAACTCTCAAGTTGGGGTTGGTGTATCGGACGTATTTGAGTAGAGCGTCGTTTTCCTCACACACGAAGGGTTTGCGATGATGGCAAGCCACGTCATGCCAATGGACGCCGTCGTTGTAGAAGTTGTTGAGGACCGCTACGCAGTGCTCGGCCGCGCCACCTTGGTGCAGTTCCTAGGAGAGAAAGAGACGGATTAGATAGATCGATAACTCTTTATTGTGCCACACAAACACAAAAAACAATACAGAAGGAAATGCTGAGGATCAAGGAAGTACAAAGGGCGGCCTTATCGCTTTGAGCGATCTCTTCCAGGCAACCTTGGGATGGACTGGACATAAGAGTTTTTGAGTAAAATAAGGAAATGAAAACAATATAATTATAGATAGGTGACCGCGCCATGATGGCTTTTTGCTATTTAAATTTTTTTTTTGGTTTTTCAGTGTTCCTTTTGCGAAATAGTTTTGTACAATCAATGGTACGGAACCCTCCGTGTGCGAGTCTGCTTGCACTTGGCCGGTTTAATTAATGTAAGCTCGGAAGCAGTTTTTTTCTCCATAGACACAAAAGGAGTTTCAAATGAGCTGGGTTGCTAATTGGACATTGCGCTTTGTCGAGCTAGGAATCATCGTTAACCCACATTTGCCCTATTCAACTAAGACCATAAATCATGCGAAGTTACCCCGCTAATTACATTAATGATCGGAAGCTCGCATTTTATCAAAACCGCCATCCTTGTCCCCTATGTGTAATGAATACTCAAATGATCACGAACGCTGTAAAATATGCCATTGCTCTTTGCATCTATTAAGTTGTTACATCGATGCACACGAGGCCTTGAACGCAAAAGGAGTCTGTGCATATACGGATGCTTATGATGGTAACGAGACGTGACCGCGAAAAGTTACGTAGTAACCATGTTGAACAGACAGGTACCTACGTGGGGAAAGTCATGCAAACAACACCCGTCCAACGCAAGCCGAATAAAGATGAGCTTTTGTCATAGCTTGGTGGCCACGGCTGTTTGTAGAAAGTGTTATAACGACATGAATGCGGGTACGCCCTTCGGCGAATATTTCGCAGGCCCATAAATATTCACTTGTCGCTTTCGTTTTCATTGCGCACATCCGCGGATGCTCCATACGTAGCTGGTTTATGACAAACATTACTTAACTTCGCGGAATAGTTGCATCACTGTGTATGACCGACTTCATAATGTCATGCTTTCTTGTTGCCGCCTATTGTGCGTTTCCAGGTGACAAACCAAGGAAAAGCCACGTTACCTCGTTCCATAAATTACGCTGGCATGAGAATTGGCATCGCTCTACCTCTGTTGCACGACGTTCTACATTTGTGTCGTCTTTTCAAAATCTATGAAATAGTCGGATAGTCGGTCTTCTGAGTTGGTATAATAAAGCGTTAGAATCTTAAGAATCTGTTGGTCGCTTACCCTGTTGTCAGGCTGAGGTTTGCCGATGCCGCCGCCCTCAGACCAGTCGTTCTGCTGGCGGTTGGTGGTGGGCGCTAGCTTCTGCAGCTCAGCTGTCCAGAACCAGCCGTTTACATCGTTGGGAAGAAGGTCAGGGCGGTTGCAGCCCTTGAAGTCACAGAGACGGCCGGATGTCCAGATGTATTTTACCTAGAAATATCAATATCCATTAAATCTTGAGGCAAAAAACTGGAAACTGGTTCTCAAAAACTTGTACCCGGTCTTATCCAAACAGACGCATCTAAGATCTCTTCGTTTATTTAAATTTAAAACAAATTATCGCGCTTCAATCTTAACCGACGACGCAGGAACCACCTACAGGCGCAAGAAATGTATTCTTTAGAAAAACTAACAATACTAAACGCCTTGTTATTGTAACTATTTGATAAGTCTTAACATCTTCGCGATTCGCACAATCACAATGCCGTGAAGATTGAATGATAGGAAGGTTACTGCTGCAATTTGTCACGAGCCTTCTTCTTAGCATTTATATATAGGTAGGTACACCTTTGTCTTCCTTCGTATCCAATGATTCAACAGCTATCTTAACAATGTGAATGAATTGAGCTTTCTTTGGAATCTGAGATAGGCAAATTGTTATTCAACACTGACAATGATAAGGAAAGTTTGAACTGGTTTATGTTTCTGGCACTTGTTCATGCGGGTTGTGTGTAAGAAAGCTGTTATGTGCTTGCATGCTTATTTGAATTGAATGGCACTCTTTGAAAATATTATTCTGGTTTCAGACCATTACGTGCGTGGGTTGGGTTATATGACCTGCGTTCTCGATGACTGCGTTGAATGAACTCTGCATTTATTACAATTTTGATATTATAGTGCTTAAGCCCTCGCACTCGGGGTGATATCTTAGAAATTAAATGATATCCCAAAAAAAACTATTTCTGTGGGACTTGAACCCGGGATCTTCCCTCAGTACGGGAATGCTCTAACCGACTGAGCTACGAAATCAAATAACCGACGAGTCGATAATCTTTGTTGACTTCTTACGGACTCTAGCGCTGTTAGCTCCACCTACAGGGGAACATTGAATATTTAGACTTTGAACAGGATAGTCTAAAGTTACATTTGTTCATTATTTAATTTATTTGATAGTTGGTTGTTTTGTACCTAATCATTAAGTTTTCCGAGCATATTATAGTCTTTAAAATCCAGCGGGCCAAACATGGTCCCTAGGGAGACACCACCTCTCTTCCGACCGCATCATTCCCGCGTCTATCACTTGTGTCGAACAAGATAGTAATTATATCGATATCGCTAATTTACTTCCAACATTTCCCACGGATAGTGACGAAGATATTTCCACGCCTGTAGTGAAACTGGAGGAAATTTATGATAGCGTTACATTGTTTCGAATCTGTTTCTTTTGTTGTAGACTCGGAGACGACATCATAAATTACCTATAGAATGTGATCGAGTGTTCTGATTTTTCTATTCTAGCAGAACCTGGTTTTCTTCGACTATTAAGGTTTTTATTTCTATGATCCCACTGAGTCGTACCTTGTCTTGGACGATGCGTGCTTTGACCCACTCGTTCTCGTCGCTGGTCTCCAAAGAGACGAGGTCCATGCAGCGCTGTCTGCAGTAGTTCCTGGCTGTCAGCCAATCTTCTTCTACGCCGCGGAGCGCGGGATCCCGCCACGAGAAGAAATAGCCTTTGTCTGAGGAAGAAGTTTTCTTTCAGTAAGGATTATTTTGCGTATTAATTTCTTTGTAACAATCTATATCAATAAATAATCTGAATTTGGGGGCCTACTCAGTAAACAAAAACCGAAAATTCTGATTCGTTTTCGTGCAAAACCAACTCTTTGTTTCCAAGGCCTTACATAAAAAGCCGTTATTTTGTTAATTTTCTGCAGCCTCCTTTCTATCTTCTATTTTTGCGAAGTGATAATTACTATTCTCAGACAGATAATTGTTTGAAGGAAGTAAAAGTTATTCGTCATAGCTTTACAGCCCCATCAAGTTCCACTTAAGCTTAGTATTTATACTTCCATAATAATTTACTTAAGTGCCACTTGGAAGCAATTAGACACCTACAAAATAGTCAACAATAACATGTCAACATGCTAGAACCTAACGGTTGTTAATAATCCCAGGGAAAGTTGCAACTTTCATAGTGTAGGATCACAAACCTATTTTATGGCAATGACAACCACGTGGGAACTGATATCGCAGCAGCGGAAAATGTCAATTTCGATATTGTTACCAACAAACGAACGAATGGAATGCGATATAAGAAAACTAGTTCTGTGAAGAATTGTGGTAGGTTTAGATATGAGGTTTGGAAACGGGTACGTACCTATTCGAACACCAAAAATTAAAATGTCTACAGTTAAAATGCCGATCGTCAAAACCCCTAACATTCCGATTAGACCAGGGCAAAAAAAGGAAAAGGCAGAGAATATAACAATAAAAACGTCAAGTGCAAGTCGGACACGCGCAACGAGGGTTCCGTACCTAACTATTTAAAAATTATATTAATTATGTAAATAAGACCTTATTTCTTGCCAAATATCATGATTCTAGCTCAACGGGAAGTAGGTACACTATAGGTTTTGGTCCATGGAGAGAATCAAAATAATGCTTTTTTGACTACAGACTACAATATTACAGTTTTCGGATTTTTTCCTTTACTTGGACTATAAGACCTCGCTCCTTGCTAAATTTCATGGTTCTAAGTCAACGGAAAGTAGGTACCTAAAACGGTACATAAAATGGTAAGTTTTCATCAAATTTCGTGTTTTTTTTGTATAAGTTAAAATTAAAAAATTTAAAACTTGGTTATTTGAATTTTTCACATAAATTGCAAACTTAAGTGTTTTATATATCGATGTTACATCATTATGGTATTTGAACTATTAGGTATTGCAATTTTAGGGGTTTTGGACATCGCCATTTTAACTGTAGATATTTTAATTATACCTAGGTGTTCGAATACGTACCCTTGGAAACAGTAGGAAGATATCGCATTAATTGCTGAAGGTAGGGTAGAATGAATTGAAGAGGGGCATTTGCGTCTGGGGCAATGAAAGTGTTACAAAAACTGCTATGGTGAATAGGTGTAGGACTAGGCCTTCGTGCGTGCGTGATACATCGTCGGACACACCGTCACTGACCGTCTCGTGAGAATGTCGTCAGACGACGGTCAATTCACGATAAAAAAACGGTAACTAATAATATTTAACGTAATCTTATTAAATACTAAAGATGCGCGACTGCGAATGATTTGACGAGTCGAAAGATCTACAACTACTAATTTACTCATTCGACTTGAATATTAGTAATATACTAATCTTCAAAGTCGAATGACAACTACTAATTAGTAATTACTAATGCCTCTCGGAGTCAAATGAAATGTAGGTATGATACTCGACTATCCAAGTATTCGACTTGGATAGTCGAGTATCATACCTACATTTCATTTGACTCCGAGAGGTAACCTACTCAGTCGGTCGGTCGAACGACTCGGGGTTACTAACCAAATTAGTTACTAATTTGCTCTTGTCATTCGAATGGTTCGAATGATTTCTGAAGTCAAATAATTCGAATAAATCATTCACAGTCGCGCATCTTTATTAAATACTAAAACAATATGAATACTGATCGAACTGTGAGTGAATCATCTCATTCAATTTTCATAAAATATTCTGAAGCTAATAAAATTGGAATGTGTGATGATTAAACGACGAGGTTTATGGGTGAAAAGCATGGGGAATGACGTGCCTAAGCTACACCTACCTTTTACACTGATAAAACGCGTGCAAAGTCGCCGGCTGAATTAGAATTGAGCAAATTCAACACCCGTCAAACAAACTAAATGTAACTTTAGTCTTTGAACAGGTTTTAATTAACTTTAATGTTAGGTACCCCTGTAGGTGGAGCTACCGACGCTACAGTCCGTAAGAGGTCGCAAAGATTTTAGATGGAACCGACTAAGATTTCGTGGCTAAGTTGGTTAGAGCACACCCGTACTGAGGGTGGGGCGCGGGTTCGAGTCCCGGCGAAATCGATTTTTTTTTGGGAACTTATTTCATTTCTTAGAGATACCCAGAGTAGTATAAGCACTATAACAAAAACCTAAGAAGATAGTATAGACAAAAGATTACCTACCTATCTTATGATTACCTATCTGCAAATATCGGTCTATTGGTCAGCTACTATTGTATTCGAATAATTAAATAAATAAATAATGCTGGCTGGATGCTTGGGGCTAGATAATGCTGTGTGAATTGCACACAGCATTATCTAGCCCCAAGATAAGCAGAGCTTATGTTATGGGTAGGGTACTTATCTAGTACCATACTAATAAACATAGTATAATAATATAATACAACACATAGATATTTTTTATTATACATAGAAAACGACCAGAACACCCTGAACAAATGTCTGCAGATCGTACACACATTTGTCCTGAGGCGAGAATTGAACCCGCAACCTCCTGCGTCGCAGGTAGACCCACCGCGCCACATCGGTAGTCAATTAAAGAAGCCGTAGACTATTCAGATAATTTACCACCCACGGACCACGGACATCTTAATTCGGCCATAAATTACGCTAATCTTCATAATTTAGTTATTATCTTACAAAGTTGCCATTATTAAAAATATAATAAGCCAGTTAAAATATTTCATACGGATAGTAAAATGAGAAGTCCACATCTCGGCTGCTCTAAAGCAAAACGTTATAAGGGACCCGAGACATATTTTACAGGAGAGCCAAAAAACGTGTTCATCACTTCTAAAGCGTGCCGTGAGAAAAGTAAGACTCAGCTAAGTCAAAGTTAGCTCAAAAGTTGCGGTATACCTTATTTATTAGGCTTCAATAAGTATTTTTTAATATTACTAAATCCTTAAAACACACGTTAGGCGGCTACTCTACCTTTTCTTATTTCTAAGTAACTTAAAGACTCGTGTCTTCCCAACCTAAACAAATAGATACAGGAAGGTAGATAGTAGGTATGAGATAAAGATTTGTCAGCAACTTTTGTGAGAGGTTAAGAAATCTTGCTTTGTATTTTTTGTGGCGACGTTTTTGTGAATACTTCATTCGGTAGGTAAGGTATCTATAGCTTTAGGTATAGATACCTATCTACGTACCTATCTATCTACGTAAGTGGGTATTTTTACACGAAAAAGTAAAAAAATAGCAAGGTTCATGTATCTATGTAAATTTGAGTTTCTTTATTTCACTGTAAGTTTTAAATGCCTGAGTTCAGGCGTTCAGTTGAACAGATTTTAATGTATATAGTAACGTCCTAACGTGATCGGAATAATGTACGAGTGTGACATTGGCTATTTTTTCAGTCTTTTTTTTTATTTAACTTAAGTTAAGATTTAAAAAAACTGGTAGGTAGGTACGTACCCATGACATAACACTAACTCCGGTTAGATACCTTAGTGCCAGATGATGCTATTTGAATGTCCAGCAAAATATTTTGTAAATTAGAAGTCAAATTATTTTCGAACCTAAAAAGTTCAAAAATGGATGCTGTTAGGTTAGTATGTGCCGGGTTTGATATCACAAACGTCGTTATGTAGAAAACTGATGATGATGATGAAGTGACGGAACTTAGGTACTTGCTGTACCTAACGTCTATTTGATAAATATGTTTATTAAAAATGTTTTAAAAAATGCAATGAATGATGTTATTTTTATTGGTCATTATGCGTATTGTTCAATGTGCGTCTAAACGAACATAAACAATATTTAGTAAAAATTCCCATCATGACAAAGACCATTGGCGAATAAGCCGACTATTATTTAGTCCCACCAGCCTAAACGTTGCATTTTGCATTGTTTGTGTAAACACCGTTTTGCTTTAAAATATTATGTTACGTCATGTCTGTTGATCTTGGACTTGAATTTATGCAATAAAACGCTCACCTTTCTACAGCAGTAGTAAGTAGGACACCTTGAAGCGTTTTAATCAGGTTCTTTGAACTTTGAATAATAACGTCTAGATACATAGGTACACACACGTGCTAGAGATTGTAACTGAGGAAGCTAAAATTAATAGATAAGGTTAACTGGAAGCAGATATCGAGGCCGTGCCTCTTGTACTGAATGAAGTCAGGGTAGTGTCTATCTGAGGGCTCTACCACGCTCTACCCTAAGTGATCGTGAAGTTGATCGATGTTAAAGATACCAACGTAATATTAATTTTAATGTTATTAAACGTTATCTTATTAATTGTGTGTTAATAGATAACGTTTACTGGAAGTGGATATCTAGTTAGGAACAAAGTATTAACTACTTAGGATACTAGGGTACTTACTGTCAGCGTATCTCTCGTGAATATTCCTCTGCACACACTGTGAGGGTACAGGGGGCTCCAGGATACGTCCGTTGGGGAACTGCGCGCTTGCTACTGCCACCAGTGCTACCAGAACTATGCTGAACTGTTTCATTTTCTGCAAAGACATCACTTGATGAGCTCCCATCTCAAAAGCTTCTAAACGCAGTTCAACTTTAAAGAAGCAGGGTTTATCTCTTAGAAGATGCTGGGTACCGGGTCGTATGAATCAGCATTAGCCTAGGTATGGTAGGTACCTCACCTACAATGATCCTACGTAGCGAATCGAATAGTTGAGAAATATATGTCTTGGTAGTTCTATGAAAAAAATCGCGAAGGAACTAATGAAACTGCCCAACGTCCGTGACCTAAAAAAATATATTTATGTACCTTGTTATCCCATCTGACATCATCAAACCATCTCTATGTAAAAATACCATAAAACTGAATAAGCAGAGGCGATCGAAGGAACATTTTTATGACATTTCGTAATGGGCACAATATGAAGTCATCATCGCGTCATACCCCGAAGAAAGTGGGCAACGATTACGTTGCCTGGAACACACCTTGGCCTTTGGTGCACGCTTTCACTTCCCTTTAATTTCAAATTCAGAATATTCATGCAGGTTAAGATGCTTCGCCTATTTCAAAAAAATATAGAATTCGTTTCCACAGAAAGATCTTAAAAATTTAAGAAACCTATACCTAGGCATCACTGTTGCTTTGTTTTGTCTTAGTTATCTAATATCAGGTAGAACAGGATTCATCCAAAGGTCATGGCATGAACTCTGTATTAAAACGATAGTGACCTATATTATTTTCTGTCTCGTCTGATATACTGTGATCAGGTTCAGGTTTGTTCTCCAACAGACCGATATGATACGGTGCACCATCGTTGTTTACTTTATCATCCCTAAATAGTCCCTATAATGGGACTATAGCGAGAAATTTTCCTGTCATTTGTCCCTTTAGTTAAAAACGACACAAAACAAATATGTGTTTTTAGTTTCTCTATCGTTCGACGTTGAACACATTCGACAGAAAGTGTATAGCAATATTTATAAATATTATTGAGATTTCCTGATCCCTATCACCCGACCGCACCGGTCCCGAGAATAGAAAGCGACCTTGTCCCGGACAAAGGAGTTCGTTCATCCCGCGGTCTTAGAGCTCAGAGAGACCACAATAACATAAGGATTATGTACAAATTCCAAATATTTCATCAATAGCTTATAAATTTAACTATTCGACTATTCTCATTTGAATAAAAAACCCGTGTATTTCAAGCAATAGTAGAGATTTATTGTGCGTAAAGTTAGTAACGATTGCTTGAGATCGCCTTAAGAAATTATTACTTGTGCTACTCACTACAATACTAAAACAAATGGGAAGTGAAAGCGTTAAAGTTCTTATTTCAATAAATAGTATCATTGTCGATGTAATAGGTGGCTGTTTATTATGTGGAAGATGCGGAAGATGACATCGCGTTAGTGGTAAAGGTTCTAAAGTTAGAAGTAGATATTATTAGACACACTGACAATGACACAACAAGTCTAGGTATGTAAAGAAAAGTGACCTAAGTCTTAAATTAAAATATTTCGGATTTAGTTAAGTAGGTACCTACTTCAAACTACTACTTTTGTTTTTCATGTAATACCTAGGCTGTAACAACCCTTTTTTTTCTGTTCACTGGTAATAGGAAGTTCCAGAGTGGCTTCAAAGAAAAGAGAGAGATTAGGAATAGATATATTAACAAATATAGGGTGCCAAGCCAACCTCATAACCCTCCCCTGTTGGTAGTCTGGTAAAAATGCAAGAATGATGTACTCGGGACTCGGGTTCTTATTCTTACTAAGAGTTGACAGACTCATGTGCTTGACTATTTTATTATGTACCTGATATTTTCATATTATATAAATACCTAGGTACGTAACGCATGAAAAATTTACTTACGTATATTTATTATTATTATTTTTAATTCAGAGATATTTTTAAAGATGAATGTTTATTAATAAGTAAGTACACTGAACTGAACACTAAAACTTATTAATTTTCCCTTAAATCAGGCAGGACACTTATTAAAGGATATAGTTATTATGGTTTTCAATAATAATTATTTTAAAAAGAACTTACCGCGTGTGTATCTCCCGTGGGTCCGTCACTAACTAATGCGTGCGCGCTGCTACAACGTTTTATATGGAGGAAGTACCGCATGAGTTTTGGTGGATAGCTCACCCTATCTTTGCACGTCGCCGTCGAGACGCAGTGCAGGGTCGGAAAACAAAAGCAGAAAATTCCAGAGATAACGAAACTTGCAATGAAATCACCTGTTACATACCTACAGCTTTCTCTTAGTTTTGGCAGTTAAAGGCATTATTCACCACTTACGTTGCCGTTGTGGTCACAAAATCCTATAAATAAAACCGGCCAAGTGCGAGTCGGACTCGCGCACGAAGGGTTCCGTACAATTATCTATAAAAACGGCAAAAAATCACGTTTGTTGTAAGGGAGCCCCCTTAAATATTTATTTTATTCTGTTTTTTAGTATTTGTTGTTATAGCGACAACAGAAATACATCATCTGTGATAATTTCAACTGTCTAACTATCACGGTTCATGATAGTGACAGACGGACAGCGAAGTCTTAGTAATAGGGTCCCGTTTTTTCCCTTCGGGTACGGACCCCTAAAACTAACAGGTTCCAGTCAGCCAAAGGATACTTAAATTCCCATAGGAAATCAGCTTATTTATTTAAACTTGACTTACAGAATACAATAAAATATATTCTTATCGTAAGGTGTAAAGCTTTTTAGACAATAGCCAGTGCACAATAAAACTATTTGCAATGATTATAATAATAATAATAGTCTGTACACCTAGCGGATATGAAATGAAATATATTTATTTTCTAAACAGGACTAGGTACGCAATATAACAAAACTTAATTTAGAAAAGAAAAAGCGCCTTATCCTAGCCTAGCTCCGTTTACAAAATTGGCTCCAACTCAGCATGAGTTGGACGACTAGCAAGCTAGCATCCAACGCTGATCTTCCGCCCCGGAGCCACTTGTTGGCGTTACGGATAAATTACTCACAATAATGCTAAAACACCCAAAAAGTAACTAATACAATAAAATATTATAACAAAAATAAACTAATTAAGAAAAAACACCAGATATCATCGTCGAGTGTATCATATTGTACAAGCGAGGATGATACCCGCTATGTGTAGCCCTCGCCTTTAGATTAACTCTCATAAAGGGCCTCTGTGCTGTTGGCCGAAGTTTTTGGAGGCATGCGTGGGGCCGAAGCCCCACGCATGCTGATGCAAGTTCCAAAGGACCGGGTCACTATATGGCCCGAGATCATGGAAATGAGAAACAAATAATAATAATAATAATGCTGGACAATTCACCCAAGCTAAATAAGAACATAACATAACCCATAACACAAACTAAGCAGAGCTTGTGTTATGGGTACTAGATAACTGATATGAATAATATAATACAATAGACATAGATATATATTTTTTATTATACATAGAAAAACGACTAGACCACCCTGAACAAATGTCTGCACTTCTGCAGATCGTACACACATTTGTCCCGAGGCGGGAATCGAACCTGCAACTTCCTGCGTCGCAGGCAGACCTTCGCCCACCGCGCCACAGAGGTCGTCAGTTAGGTTATGTTATTCGCAATAAGGTTCCCATAAGTAACGTATTATTTTTATAAGTAAGTACTTATTAACTACTTCTAATAAATTGTAATACCTAATTAATTTCAAACTTAGTACTTTAATTAACCTGTGCAGGTATTGTCTATTTATTTAGCAACGTTATATTTTATTTACACGTCGACACGGGTTGCTTGCTACCACTACATAGTTTGAAATCTCGATTTTAACCACTCGTTTGGACCCAAATCGGGGGTCGCTCTTTCGAATTATTTTAAAATAATTGACGATTAAAAATTTAAACAAATTAATGTTACAAGTTCTAAGTTTGATCTTTGGTTGAAGTATGTTGGTCTTAATCTGATGTCCAATTCCAACTGAAAGGATTCATTTGTTTTTATTCGAAAATCTGTTTAAATGTCGTCGGTTCAGTGTTTTTATTTTTAGAATTAGCTTGATTATTGTACCTTCTTATGCATAAATTTGTGTTAAATTGAACTTCTTCCCTACCTGTGGTCTCTCCCTACCCTATGAAAGTACTTAAGATTTATTTTTTCATAGAATTAGGTAAATAGGTAGGTAGGTCGTAAGGTACCTACTTGCTTACCGACTAACTATTTTAAATTATCATCATCATCAGCCTATTTTAGTCCACTGCTGGACATAGGCCTCTCCTAATGAGCACCATGGCGCGATGGCGCCCTGTCTTCAACTTGACGCATCCAGCATCGCCCTGCAGTCTTTCGCAGTCATCCCACCTGGCCGGAGGACGTCCTACACTACGTTTACCGAGTCGTGGTGTCCACTCAAGAACACGTTTTAAATTATAGTTGGTAATAAAAGCGCGATTACTGATTAGTTTCCTGTGTGCTTTTCGTAATAGGCAAACAGTTGGGCTACGTTCGAATGTGGATTTATTTGATCTTATCGGAATTGGTGAGTATTCAAAGGTACCTCATGGTGATTCATACATAGCACAATTAGGTAGAGGTTGAGGAGAATCGGATATTACCGTGCCCCTAAGCGTGAATGCCTATAGGTAGCTCAGCTTCAAATATTGTTAGGTTATTTTTAGAATTTTATTAAGTTCCACCTATAGCGTGGCAAAACAGTTAAAATCACCAAAAAATGGGAAAACGCAGTATTATAGAGCTGATACGGTAATACTAAAAAGTGCTCGGCTGACTCCCAGCCGAACTGGCGCCACTGATCATCTTAAGTAGACGCAAAAACCAACAAATTAAATAAATTGATTTAAATGGATAAAAACTTTACGGTAAAACTACTGTTTAAAATAACAATAAAAACTAGTATTTGTTGTTTCAGTTATAATCAGCTATAACATTCCGTTACAATTATTAGGCACTCGACTACCGAACATGGAAAATTGGTTTGTTTTTAAAAAAGTAAAAAATATGGAGAAAACTATTATCAGATACCAAATTTACAGTATTTTTTGAACAGAAGTACATTTAAATAATTTCGAAATGTCTATAATTAATGGGCTCAGATCTTATTGAAAACAGTCTAATACCTGTCTAAAGGATAATAGTCGATTCACCAAAAATCTTCTGCTTCTGTTCTGAGCTATCGGAGCGGGCTGACGTGGTGCGCAGGGGGGTTTTGAGACTTGCGCTACGATATGATAAGCACACCAATCCCCCTAGCACGGAGATTGTTGTCTATGATAGAATAGAGAAAAATTACGTCAATTTGTAATCGAATGCGTAAATTATTTGAAATTGATTCCTTCAACTTCAATAATGTACGCAATGTATGTCGATGCACATTGCATCGACATTATTGTCTATTCGTGATTCTACCCTAGAGAACAATCCCTGTGCTAGAGGGGCAGGTTGTTGCTATGCTTGGTTGGATATGCAAGGGCGCGCTATTGTTAACTGTTAACCGCGCGGTATTATCCAACTCTCCCCTATTGGTAGGTGGGTGGTACAGGTAACCTACAAAAATCCACCCTGACCTAATTTTTTTTTTAAATCCAGTGATGAAGCTTATTGTAGACTTAGAAGATAAATAATTATGAAGGTTTTCTTTTACAACACGCCCCTCCTACCCAACCTTTACTACTATCTACGTACCTAGTGGGGGTACATTTTTTGGCAATTTAACCAGTTTTCTACTGAGCAGTTCCTGTTCTTAGACTAACGTGAAAAATACCCAAACTTGCTCGACAGAGCAGTGACCTTATAAATAGTTATCTTACCTGCTTACTACCGCCTACCTACCTACGTATGAGAATAACATTTTTATATATTATGCTATAAATGACTTTTACCTATATAAATATAATATAAGAACCAGTTTCGTAGCTTAGTTGGTTAGTGCACACCCGTACTGAGGGTGGGGCGTGGGTTCGAGTACCGCCGAAACCGAAAATTTTTGGAATCTTATTTCATTTATTATAGCTCCGTCTGTTGTGAGCTTTAAGTATTCACTATTTTAGGTACATGCAACCTGGAAGGGCACTGCAAAACTGCGTTCGACTTTATTTGCACACACATGAATTTAAAAAAAACATGCATTAAAATAAGTTATGCAAAATATATATAATAATTGAATTTAGAAGCCAGAATGGCGGTTATTGAACCATAATGTTGGTGAGCTCGGGTCTAAGTAGGTACCTATCTATTTACCTACAGTTGAGTATAGGTAGAGGTACCTACTTATCGTATCAACCTACAGTGCTAAGAAAATTGGGTTCAAATAAAAATTTCAAGGCAAATTACATCCTTATAAATATTGGCATCAGATTAGGCATTAAATTAAACAAACATTTGTATTAGATACTCGTCAGGGAGTTAGAATTGGCCAAATAAGTAAACAGCAAGTGCTTGCAGTATTTGCTTATTACCATGAAGTACCTAGGTAGGTAGATACCTAACTACCTACCTATCTATTACACCTTGGGTAGCTTGGTAGGTACTCGGCTAGGTTCTCTAAAAATTTGTAGGTACCTATGGTCAAAAATTGAAATCGACTTAATTCTTTGGGTATCGGTTACGAAGTAACATATATACCTCATCTATGGGTCTCACAGCACCTTCGTCGAAGAATATTGATCAATGAAAACTTCGGTCAAAAAAGATATGATCTCCTACTTTACAGGCCCACTTTTAAGCAAGCAAAGCAACGTCATTAGGGCAACAGCCTCCAAACCTCCATACTACGAGCCTCCATAGCACAGACATGTATCTCGCTCGATACATGTCTGTGCTCTATATGTAGGTACCTAGTTATTCTAAGAAGAATAAGAATGTCTTACAGTACGCTCTGCATTTTTCGAGTGCGGCCTATTTAGTTGTTTTTATAAGTTCAATATAATTTTATGTGAATAACTAATGAGAATAAATAATAAACTAATAGTGTTGTTGATTATATGTAGTAATTTTAATCAAAATAACGAAATCGGAGGAATAGCGAGATAGGTCTAACTTATGTCGTCGTCGTGACAGCCTCTTGTAGCCTTGCTCCCTTCTACTTTAACAGGTTCACTGTCCAAGCGGTGAAATACTCCATTCTACGGTCCAAGCCGTGGCCGGGCCGCCGGGAACGATTGTTCGTGGTTTTGTTTGTCAAATGGAACTGGATGACATTGACAGTCATTGGGAAAATGACATTTGACAACTGATGTGTTGTCTTTCCGAGAAACAATGAAAAAAGAGATCCCCTTTAGACTTTAGATCAATGGAAAACTATGAAGAAGTTATAGAATAGAACAAAGATGACTGGCGGGATCGTAGTACTAAGCCATAAAAGGAATTCACAATTTTAGCAGTTCTATGGAGTTTTCGGTGCTGCAGGGCTTCACTGATTGTGCGAGCCTTTAAGCCTAGGCCACGACATCTGGTCGTCATGTAACTTTTCCGCAAGTTGCACCGTGGCGACTCATGGACATATTCAAACATCTTCATTGATTTGTTCTCGCCGCGCGCCGCGGACGCAGACGCAAGAAGCAAGACGCGCGGGCGGGCATGTCGTGCCCTCGTGGATAGACTTTATATCAATGAGAAAATAAAGAGAAAGCTTACGCTAAGGTGTCTGGCTAGTTAGACACCACCAGTGTAGTAATGGAATATATTTGAGTTTTCGAATTATGAAGATTGTTTGATATTATCACCAGAGCCTAATTTGTTATCTAGCAGGATTTACCACGTGCAGCCAGGGTTAAATTGTCTAAGCGTGTAGCAGGTAAAGGTGGCTTGAGAGACAAGATGAGATGTACTACATCCATAAAAAAAGAAGAAGAACATCTGATTCATTCTGTCAGAGGCAGTTGTCATGAAGTTAATGACGTCATTTCATTCAATTTTATTTCATTCATCACTTCGATGGCTTTTGTTGATTTGATTTGTTTCTAAAATAGCGAAATTTTTAATTTTAGTGTACAGATTAAGTTCAAAATGTTTTGCTGTCTAAAAAGTTGCATGAATGGGTTTACTCTAACGCCGAGTGTCCCCATTAGAATCAAAGAAAATCCAGTGCAACTAGACACACTGCATATGGGTCATTATTTACTTACATATTTTAATTTCTATGCTTTGGAAATCGATTCATGAGTTTACTGGTCCAACCTAACGTCCACATATTGTTGTACCGCAGGTTTCCAAAGATTTTAATTCATGACTAGTATGTGGAATGTGCCATTTAACTCTTGCATTAAATTACATTTGTAGGTTGTATTTTTGCAATACCATCATATTTCTTGACACGTTTTAGACTAAAAGTTTAAGGTCTACAGCGTCTTCCTGTAGCTAGTACTTTTCACTAATGGTTTCTTGTAGAAAAACCTCAAATTTTCGTAACATTATTTATTATTTTTCAGGACATGAAATGGTGATTATCAAAGGCGGTCAGCGAGTGTGCGGGTCTGGTTGCGCACTCGGTAATGCTCCGCTAGTCCAAAACAAATCCTACTTTGAGGTGAAACTACAGCAAGGCGGAGTTTGGGCTGTCGGAGTTGCCACAAGAGAGACAGATCTAAATAGAGTACATGGTAAGAACCCGTTTCATTTCAGATTGAACTGAATTCCATTTGTATCATTACTGGCTGAATTACATAAGTACTCCGATCTGTCCAAGCCAATTTGGGCTAAAACTACAGCAAGGCGGAGTTTGGGCTGTCGGAGTTGCCATAAGAGAGACAGATCTAAATAGAGTACATGGTAAGAACCTGTTTCATTTCAGATCGAACTGAATTCCATTTGTATCATTACTGGCTGAATTAAATAAGTACTCCGATCTGTCCAAGCCAATTTGGGCTTCAACAACTAGGTCCTTGCTATCATTATAAATTCAAAAGTAACTTTGTCTGTCTGTTACCTTTTCACACAAATTAGGCAGTGAGGGTAATAATGGTATCTCGGGGATGGACATAGGCTACTTGAAAAGCTGCGGGCAGCAACTAGTTATTTAATTAAATACCTACTTAAGTTTGTTAAATAACAAGTATTAATATTTTCGTCCTTTCCCTATAATATTTAACACTAAGCAGCACCCTACTTAACATTCACTACTCTGTGTTGCTTTCTGGCCTTAAAGTTTGAGTGACATAACCTCCAGAAATGGACAACTGTTGGCACAAAATAATAGCTGATTCACCTACTAACCTTCAATAGAATTGGCATAGTGTGAATCATGTTTACATATGGTCAGGGGTCAAGCTCAGTTATGTAAGTATGAGAATAGAAAGAAAACGTTACAATAGAATTGTTTTCATTGTCACTTGGAAACGGGGGTAAATGATGCGTTTTGTTAGATAAATAGTGCAAAGAAATACTAGCTTTACCGTTTTTGTCATCATAATTTGTTGATTTTAAGATTTGAATAAATAAATAAAAATAAATAAATAATGCTGGATGATTCGCATAGCATTATATAGCCCCAAGCAAGCAGACCTTGTGTTATGGGTACTAGATAACTGATATACATAATATAATACAATACATAGATAGATATTTTTACTATGCATAGAAAACAACCAGAACACCCTGAACAAAATGTCTGCAGATTGTACACACATTTGTCCCGAGGCGGGAATCGAACCCACAACCTCTTGCGTCGCAGGCAGGCCTTTGCCTACCGCGCCACAGAGGTCGTCGTGAACTCGGGAACCCTGCCATCTATTCAAATGACTTATGTTTTGATTCGTAGGTTATTACTAATAACTTGGTTCCTTGAATCAGTTTCTTCATATTAAGCTGTATAGTTTTTGGTAAATAAGCAAAAACTTGACTTTTGCGTTTACGCCGCCGCCGCGCGCCGTTCCAAAAACGTATGCTTTGTCCCGCTCAAGCTATGACCGCGAAATCATATGCCTATACTTTACACAAAATGGCGCGCATTGCGCCCTCTTAACCCCAAGGTATACCTATACAAGATAAAGATAAACTACAACCCGACTACGTGAAAGTTATAAAACGTTTGAAAAATTTACATTGACAAAATAGAATGACGTATCGGTCATATTTGATAGGCATAGAGTTGAAAATGAAAATAGGTCGTAGGTATTGTAATTTTTCTCTATGGGGCCTGCAGCCTGCGGCTACCTAAACTTTAATACGTGTTTTGAAGGCTTATTCGGGGTCGGAGCCCTAAATCCTATAGCCTATAACCATCGGGGTATTGAGACGAATCAATCGATACATAATTTGTTGAAATCGAACTAGTAGTTTCAGCGCTACGTGGGAACAAAGAAATCGGCCACATACATACAAACATAGGGTGCTAACCTCATAACCCTCCCCTGTTGGTAGTCGGGTAAAAACTATTCTGGAATTTGTACAGGTTTATTAGTACCACATTAAATCAAGCATGTAATAAATATTTTCAGGTGGTATGGACAAAGAGTCATGGTGCCTGAACAGCGACGGAACAGTACGAAATTCCAACAATGAGCTCTACCATCTCTCACCCGCTCCCCGAGAGTCCCCCACAGCAGAACTCCTCGTCTCCACAGAGACCCAGGACCGAGAGAATGAGAAAACTGAAAGTGACAAGGAAAAGGAGATAAAAGCTGTAATGCCGCAAGAGGGCGACACGATAGGCGTCGCATATGACCATGTGGAGTTGAACTTCTTCCTCAACGGACAGAACATGGAGATACCTGTTAGAAATATTAAGGGAACTGTTTATCCTGCGTTGTATGGTAAGCTTAAATGTTCTTCTATACTATACTTATATTATAAAGAGGAAATATTCGTATAGGCTATGTTTTATACCGGAATTCCTACGGGAACCGGAACTATGCGGGTGAAATCGCGAGACGCTGCTAGTATTCTATACTTTTAATGTCACTTTTAACTTAATGATGATTATGTATTTTGAAAAACTAAAACGTTACAAACATATCTATTTCTTATTCGATTATGTATGCAAATTTCATTGCAATGAAGGGTGTAGTTTCCAAATGAAAGTATGTTTATATAGGAGCTCAGAGGTTCAACCCACCAATGGTTTGTCACCCATTTAAAAAGAAATCGGTATTTTACTGTTTTCTAGATTCTACAAGTAATTTAGATAACAGATAGTAAGTTTTGTATCAAAGTACTTTGATTCAAAGTTTGTTTTTAGCAAAGATTCATACCAAATGGCTTACAATGTGCACAAAACTTACTATCTGTTATCTAAATTACTTGGTAGAATCTAGAAAACAGTAAAAATACCGATTTCTTTTTAAATGGGTGACAAACCACTGGTGCGTTGAACCTCTGAGCTCCCATATATTATTTTACCTGTCAATCACTAATTTGTTACTCTTATTTGCTTGTCCCCTTTTAATCGCTCACTATTCATGTTGAAAACAATTTATTAACATAGTGATTCTTATGATTTTTAAATCTGGGGGCAAGGCAGTGCCCCCCTGAGCAAAAAAGCGGTACGGCCGTGCTGCTTTTTTGCTCGTCCTTTTCTCGAAGCAGTTGAGGCCATTTTTGACCCCCTATAACTTCGTTGTGGATAAAACCACAAGCCTGAATTTTCAGTAACCAAGTACCAGTAACCAAGTATAGATTCTAACAATACAACATAACATTCTTTTTCAGTTGACGACGGCGCAATCCTAGATATCATATTGGACAATTTTCTATACCCACCACCCACTGGCTACGAGAAAATCATGGTAGAGCAATCTCTCCTCTAACCCACGGATCGATACTGAAGCAACACGGACAGTACAATGGACATAACGTATTGAGTGTTACTTCTGTTTGAGTGCTTAAGTGAACTACATTAGCAAGTGACGCATGTGTCTTGGAGAGAATCTGACCAAACGTCACTATTACAATCTCACGTTTTTTACGTCTTCACTAGTTGCTTTGAACGGGGTGTGTAAAAGAGCGATTCGTACGTCTAAGACTATACCTAGGCCAAACTCTTTGTAGAATTTTTGTAAACAAACCTCGACACAAATAACTAGTCTTTTCAAGTCAAGAGTGAATAGGTATCTTCTAGACCTTCGTGATACACCGTCGGCCACATCGTCACTTTCCATCAGGTGAGATTGTGGGCAAACGAAAGCCTATTGACTTAAAAAAAAAAACGAAAACTAACTTGCTTGGCGTTGTTTTTCAGATATCATTGTAAGTAATATTTATTGAAGAAAGGACCTCAAATCGACAAGTAATGTAAATTGCGTAAAAAGACACGGCAATAGAGTGAGTTTTAGGTTAAGTATGGTAGTTTGTTTACAAACATTCTACAACGAGTTTGGTTAAGGTATAGTTGCTATACAATATGTTTGAAATTTGCTGTGTCTACTTGTAGCTGATATATTTGTAGTTAGCTTCACGGACAATTAAATGACGAGTTACCTAACCAGTGGATACTGACAAAAGTTTAACTGACATTTTCTGTCAAGGCAACTAATAACCCCCAATCGTTTATCGTAATGGTCTGATAACATAGAACAGTTGCTCGGCAGTGTTATTTCTCCCTCTTATATCTACTATGCCAGCGGCGCCATTATTAAAAGAAGTTGAAGTTGACATCTACTGTTGACATAAGTAATTGTACGAATTAAGGATAACTCACGCTAGACCGTGTCGGGTCCGAGTCGAGTGCCGGCCGTAGCACGGTCAACAAATAATTCATATATTTTGCAACGATTAATATATACATAGGTATTTGGCGTCTCACTCACTCCACCACCAGGTATTACATCTGTTTTGGTTTTTCATTTGGTAGCTCTAGACACCATGGCGGTGCGACCGGTTGCACCACCATGGTGTCATGAGAAAGGGCTCTTATAGTTGGTTAAGGTTTTACTAACGCGATTGCAAAATACATATTATAATTTGACTGTTCACGTGTATTCATCGCAAAAACCACTTAAATGTCGGTCAAGTAGGTAAAAGAACTCGAGAAACACATGTGAATAGTTAATTTATAAAGAAGCTCATCTAATATTGAACGCTGGCTTATTTCTAGATAAAAACAGGCCTAAATATTAGTTAACTGTATCGTATTTTAATGTGGCAGTAACTTCAGTGTGTTTATGTGACTTGTATCTATGTTAGATAATGATTGCAGGATTCATAGAATTGTATCTATCAATGTTAGACTATGACTGTAGATTCACAGAATTGTATCTATCAATGTTGGATTATGACTGCAGAATTCATAGAATTGTATCTATCAATTTTAGGTTATGACTCCAAGTACTATAAAAAACACATAAAAATAATATTTAGATACCTAAGTTTCACATAACTGTATCTATCAATGTTAGATAATGATCGCTGTCTGTTTTCTTGTGTAGTGTAATTTGCGGCTCGAGTGTGTCGTTCCTTTTTTAGCGAATTAGCTAGATATGTAAAAAAATGTACTATAATATAAAATATTGTAATCTATACTAATATTATAAAAGCGAAATTAATTTTGTCTGTCTCTCTGTTACCTTTTGGCTGAACACAGCCCCGTCTCCATTTGAGGATAATCTCGAGAGGTGATCCTGACGTCTTGTAGTTGTAAGGGATTTGCGTAGTTCCCTGTCCGCACGATAGAGGCGCTGTAACAAAACCTATGGAAAATTTAGACGCCAGGATAACGTCTAGATACTGTCGTCAAATGGATTCTTAGCTCTGACCTTAAGGATCCGGCGACAGCTGCTCGCAACTTCAATTCGTAAATTATCATGTTCCGTAATACCAAAATAGATGACTTAAAACTTCTTGTATTTTCCACATAGTGTTGTTATTTTGTATCTAGACAGTAAAAGCTATGTTCCTTATCAAACGAAACGTAAGATATTGTTGTTTTTAATATAAAACAAATAGGACGAAAACATGTCTATATCGACGTAAAAATATGCAAAATAGCATTTTGCATATTTTTGCTTACATTTCATTATAGGTGTATTCAGTATTTTATTTATTGCATTCATACAGTCAGGTCTTAGTAGTTAGGTAGGTGAGTGTTCATAAAATGTTCACAGTATGTACCCATTTAGGGTGTTGCAATGGAAGACAGGCCAGGTTTCATGCCTTTCTACTTATGATGTACTTACTTATTATTAATTGGTGTGTATTATTAAGAAAAAAAACAACGAGGGACCTAGGTATATACTATTCGAAACAAAAACAACATATGGTGGAAATATGCTCGAATTTAAAAATCATTTTGGTAGTACGTTTGTATGGGCAAATCATCATCCGCAGGTCCCTAGTTTGGCAGAGAGGTAACCGGTATCCCGGGGAGGCGACCGACATATTTTAAAAGTGCCTGCGAAGCCGCGGGCAGAAACTATACTATACTTTCTGATGTCTAATTTTAATTAGCTGTTAATTAAATGTTTATTTATCATGTTAGCTGAACAATCAGAGAAAACTGAGGAAGGAGTTTTGCCTGCATTGGGACCATGTAAGCTAAAAATTAATAATATTTTTACTTACAGGGAAGATTAAATCTTTAAAATCATAAATAAATTATGAAAGAAAGAATTATTTAGTACCACTAAAGATTTTAAAAGTGTTTCTAAATTTTCTAATGTTCAATCTGTTCAAACCATAGTCCCAATAAGGTTTTCGAGCTTATTTGTTTTAGCTTATAGCTTAGATTGCTCTAATGAAAGTGTGCATTGAATTTACACTAAAAAAAACTGTTTTCTGTAAGTAAAAAGATAGAAAGTGAAAGATAAACTTCTTGATAGTTGCTGCATATTATGTGCTATCCCATTGTAATGTTTAAAATCATAATATTTGTATATTTGAAATATTTATGTTGGTGTTAGGTTTTTGAAACCCTTATTTACGTGTAGGTAGGTACCTACTTACTTACATTTTATGATAGGACCTACAATAAAGCGAATATCATTAGAATTTAATCCTAGTAAGGTTTGAAAGGTGGATTTATAAATGATGTCAACATTCAATAATTCGTTAATCCATACATTAAAACTTAGGGTTAGAGTGCGTCTCAGGAAATCGTCCCGGACATGTATGGAACATAAGGTCGACGTTTCATTTTTCTCTTCTCATGCTCTAAAAGCGTGTCATTAGCGTAGCGTAGCGGGACTAAAGTGCCAATTTAAACCCTGGGGCTGAAAAGTCTACTTTTTGTCTAATATCATCAGCCAGTACTTGTAAAATCGGTTTTTATGGGATTAATATCGATTATATGGGACTTTATGTCATGAAACGCGCTCTATCAAATATTTCATGTTTACAATATTAGCAACTAAAAATCGCTATGCTAGGGCATAGGCATAGCGATTTTGGTCTAGACTAGAAGAGATAATTTTATACATTACGTAAATAAGTTCTTGAAGTATTGTTTATAGAATGATCCCGAGGTGGTCACAATAAAAAAAACATTCCCGAGGGATGGGTATGTATCCCCCAAAACTTAAAAACAATGTAAAATTAATTTTATTAGTTTTTTAGGGTTCCGTACCCAAAGGGTAAAACGGGACCCTATTACTAAGACTCCGCTGTCCGTCCGTCTGTCCGTCTGTCACCAGGCTGAATCTCATGAACCGTGATAGTTAGACAGTTGAAAATTTACAGATGATGTATTTCTGTTGTCACTATAACAACAACTAAAAAACAGAATAAAATAAATATTAAAGGGGCCTCTCGTACAACAAACGTGTTTTTTTTTTTTTGCTCGATTTTGCTCGATATTGATAACGGTAACAGGCAGATGCTTCACAGAATGTTGAGTTATATATTCACTTTAAAAATAAATAATTAAATTAAAATAAAACAAATATTTAAGAGGGCTCCCATACAACTTAATGTTTTTTTCCGTTTTTACAGTTAATAGTACGGAACCCTTCGTGCGCGTGTCCGACTCGTTCCTGTTTTTATTTCAAAACAATCAAATTATGATTACTTCATTGGGTAGCCCCAATGAAGTAATATAGTAAGTAAAGTAAAACTCATCGATTCTTCCTTAAACAATAATTGCTTTGTTTATATCCATATCACATTTCACTGGACTACATTTTACTTTTCATATTATGTAAAAATTATACTTAAGTAGTCTACTCTAATGTGGAGAGGAGAGATGTCAAATAAGAACCAATGGAATATCGAATACACACACTATAATTGTCGACCATAATGTGAGGTTTTGTCATTTAGTTTGGACTGTTGGCCGTTCTTAAGCATCTTCCATTCGCCCCTATTGTCGCCTTTATCTACGCGATTTATACTTACCATTATTATTATACATAGCTACATTCCATGTATTTTTGGATAGAAGTATTACAGTTTAAATTAAGTATGTATTTAGTGTACAAATTCCGGTAAAATAAGTAATATTTAGGCATAAATTGATCTCTAATTATAATAAATGTATGAACGCGTATGAAATGTTTAACGGCTTATTTATAACATTAAAAATAAATAAATTATATCAAGAGGCAATCAACAACTTTTGATAATCTCATATCCTTTTACCAACTAATAAACATACTTAATTTCGAGTCAATTTACCGATAAAAATGTGCTTTGTCATCAAAACTAGGTATTTTTTATAATATAACCGATAAGTATTCGGATAGTGGTGATTTAGATAGAGGTGTATTTTTATTACTAATACATAAAATACACCCAGAGCATCCGTATCAAATATCTGCAAATCGTACAAAAATTTGTCACGAGGCGGGAATCGAACCCGCAACGTCCTACGTTGCAAGTCGGGGGAATCGAACCCGCAACCTCCTACATTGCAAGTCGGCCTGCGCTTCAGAGCTAGGTCGTCACTAGTGTAAAAGCTATTCGGACTGCGTATGGACAAAGACTTAATTCCACACATTCGATTAGGCAACCAAATGAACCGTAACGAGCAGCAATAGAGAACATACATTAGTCATCCATACAGCCCTACTAACGGCGTGTAGTAGCGGTTACCACACGTAGAAACTAATGATCACATGTTATGGGAATGCCCAAATTATTCCATAGAAGGAGAAAAAAAAGAACTAAACTACTAGATAGCATAGTGAAGCATCAGTGCCCAGTCATTAATTATTCATTTAATTTGAATTGAAGTGAATTAAATCAATAACACCTTATTTCTTATTTGATAAAAGTTGCTTAAAAGTAGGTAATTATTATAAAGCTGTTTAAGGTATAAAATTTGACTTGTCTAAAGTGCATATACAGGGCCTCCCACGGATATGCCACATGGAGGGATTGTAGATGGAACATTTTACTGAAAGAAGACATTATTTGAATTTAAAAAAACAATTTCTTCAACATCTTTTTTTCTGCCCTTCAAAAAAGATATCCCCCTATAAGCTTCATGATAATACGGTGAACGGTGACGTCACGTTTAGGAATTTTGCAATTGAGTCTTAAAATATATACTTTTCAATGATTTAATTTTACAATAAAAACATCCAAAAACACAAAAACAGATATGCAGACATATATTTCTATGTACTTATGTCAAAAGAGTATAAGTACAAATAAAAAAATAAGCTTTTTTGAAGTCACAGCATATAATTATACCCATTGTCCGCTGGTTGTAACCCTGGGCTATCTCGCTCACGGGTCATTGGGCATTGCACTTAGGCGGAGGGCTTATGCTTCTATGAGCACGTTCCTTATCTCACACATACAACATACTATCACCAAAAATAACGCCTTAACCCTCCAAGGGTGATTTTTCTGTGAATCGACTAGCAGCTTAGAGTATACCTAGAGATGGCATACCTACGAAAAAAACGTGTATACCTAAACTTACCTAGAAACTAAAATGGCTCCTTTCCGTAGTGCTGCCCTTTTGTACCTCGATATTTTTATCGAAACAAGTATTTTTGTGACGATATTTTAGCAGTTTCGTAGTGATTTTATTGTTTTCACCACGATTATGAAACAGAATTCTATAATCATATAGTCATAGAATGCTTTAATTAGAGATACAAAGTATGTGAATGCACGTACCCAACTATGGCTCGACCGCGCTCATGAGACGCAACCACTGAGAAGTTAAGAAAATGAGCTATTATAACAATGGTAATTTTTTCATGTATTTTCCGAGTCAAGACTCATGCGTTTAGACACGTGCCAGACCTCCTTAGAATTAAAGATCAAAGTTCACCAAACCAGTTTATTGAACAGTCTGCAGTTAGCTCATTTGTTTCAATTGTAGGTAAATACTAGTTCTAATTTGTTTATACTATTTGATTCAAATTTTCTTTGTTAATAAACGTTGTGTTCATTTAAGAAAAAAAGGTACCTACTGAAATGAAACAACAAGCTACTTAATTGCAAAATATATTGTTTGTATGCAACAGTGATTTGTGAGATAGTATATTTATATTTGTATAACAATATGGGTATCTTTTTGTGATTTATATTATTATTATAATATAAATCACAATAAGATAGACACCACATTTTATAAGCAATTCAACAAGTCTCATTCATTTATTATATTATATCACAAATTTAACACAGACTCCTACATTTTTAATTAAACAAGCAATGTAATCCGTCTTATTCATTTACAGTATAAATCAAAAATTTAACACAGACGCCACCTGTATTTTCGATTGTAGAAGCAATGCAACAGTCTCATTCATTTACACATTTGCAATATACCTACCTAATTCAAAAATTCAACTAATACTACACCTAAATTTTCAATTTTACAAGTACCTAATGTAATCAGTCTCATTCATTTACAGTATAAATCTCAAATTTACATTATTTCTATTAAAGTACTGGATCGCGCTGGCACTAGTGGCTGAAACAAACATGAAGAATAAATTTATAATGCAACATTATTTGTCAGCCTACAATTATAGACTCTAGAAAGGTACTGAGTAGTTCAACTTTGAAAAAAAATCTAAAATCTTAAAGAAATTCTAAAAAAAAAGGTGGGCGAAGGTCTGCCTGCGTTGCAGGCAGAACTTCGCCCACCGTGCCACATCGTTTGCGAAATAACTTTATTTTGCATGGAAATAATTTGCTAAGGGAGGATTTATGGAAATGTACATTTTAGAGGGGATTTGAAGTATTTAATATTACTTTGGGTCAGATTTATTTACTTAAAACTTAATATTCATTAATATCAAAATTTAAGCCCTTTGGAAAAATAAAGGTAGTCAAGTTTGTTAATGCATATATGCATTACTTTGCAATAGAAGTTTGTGGGAGTAAGGTCAAGTAAAATACTTACTAAAAAGATTCGTGACGGTACGGCATCCTCTCGCAGTCTTGTTATTTAAAGTTCGATTGAAGCAAGTTTCTTCAAAATGAAGAGAACGAACGAAAATATCTTTCGTACCAAACTTCAAATTTTCTACTCCAATTGAGTCCAGCCACTTTTTCTTTTACCGTAATTTTCGGGTAACCTAGAACGTAAAAAACCAGTTGAAAATTAATACACTACAATTTACACTTGAAAACATCGATACCTATGAAAAATGCCTTGAAGGACAACACTATCGCCAAACAAACAGTTTCATGTTTTCTTTAATTACACTTAAAACTTACAAAAATAAGCTACATTCGGTATGAATTTTATGTAAACTATTCCTATGAAAGCCAACACATAAGGTATTTATTGTATTATTTGGTAATTTAGCAAAATAAGAATACGTACCGGTGTAATGTTATGTTTGGACGATTTTCACTTGTTTTTAAGCCGCAACCTACCAAACTGCTGTTTGGCATCTTCCTATTAGCTTTCTTTCGCTTACTATATAAGTATTCACATGAAAAAGTCCCGAACTCAAATAATTTTAGCATTTTTACTGTAAATGCAACTCTCGTTGACAGTTTACATACCTGAAAGTTAAATGGCGAACCGGCCTCAATCATGCTTTGCTATGACGTCACGTTTCAATGTTGCCAAAAATAGGTTTCGCACATTATATTGATGTCTCTTTTTACATTGGTTATTGTAGGTAAGATAAAACGAGATAGCTATAAGTTTATGAGTACAATATCGATTTAGATCATATTTGTATAACCGAAAGTTCCTATAGAACAATACGCCGTCTCTATATACCTATACTCTAAGACTAGCAGGTACCCACGCCCTACTAACTTTTGAACAATACCATCCACGTTTTCGGGGATCTGTCATAAAGTTTTTTGTGTGTACAAAAACAAGAATAATTATTATTAGAATATCATTGAATTATGACTATTTATGACAAATGACCCATTATTATAACATTATACAGGGTGGAAAGAATCTATGGGCCCTGGAGGGGAACTACCTTAAATCCTTTAGCTAGCTCATTTAACTGAAAGGAAACATTCCTTTATTTTTAAAAAGAAACATAATTGAATTCAAAGATTTTCTAAAATTCCTTGTCTCACCTGTTATATTTGTTATACCTTTATAAACAAACCAATGTGAGCATAAACGTATCAAATTGCTTTTCAATAGGAAAGCCCAAATTCTCATGAAATAAAATTCTGACGGCCCGTCCCGTTAGAGCCTACGTTAGAGCTATGAAAACTGTCCACCAGGGCTGTTATCAGTACCTACAATTTATTTGGGCGTAAAATATAAGGTTATGGGCAACCGGTAGAAATGATCCAAGGATCATGGTGATAATATAATTGTGCATTCGTGCGCAGTCTTTTGGAGTATGCCAGTCAAGTATGGAACCCGAACTACGATGTCTACAGCACACGGATAGAAGGTATTCAAAAAAGATTTTTACGGTATCTACAATATCGAGCTAAAATCTACCTTCCCGGCTACATAGCGAGATGTCGTAAGTTTCATTTTCTACCCCTCTACGAAAGACGGAATATATCCGACCTAGCATTCCTCTTCAACATAGCGAATGGCAAAGTGGACTGTTCTGAGCTACTAGAGCTAGTGGGATTACGCACGAGTAGAGCTGTGAGAAACCCGAATACATTGTATGTACCGCGCGTTAATACGAATTATAGGCAGAACGCATTTATTATCAGAGCAAGTAATTTGTTTAATTTATTGGCAAAAGAAAATGATGATATTGATATTTTTAACACAACAGTGCATAAACTTAAACAAGTTATTAACGATACTTTTTTTCTGGGCAGTATTAGAACTACCTAATAAAGTTTAATATTTAAGTAGCATACATATAGTTATTTAATGTAGTGAGCATATTACTTATATGTATAGTACTACCGTTTAATCTCCAATTCTATTTTAAATTTAACTTTTTTATATGTATAAGCAGGTGTCTTTAAATTTCATATTTTTTCTATTAATTATCGTCGTCTACTAACTCTCACATTTGATTTTGTATAAAAAACCTATAAGTGGAAACTTGTAATTAGCCTTCAAGCAGCTGATCATGCATACCTCATGCATGTCAGCATACTTATACTAACACATTAATGTAAAAGCCTAGCTGTAAGTTTTCTTAAAATTGTAAAATAAAATAAATAAAATAAAATAATGTCCTTAATACGTCCTATTCTAACTGAAACGTTCTTCAAAACATTTTGAAGAACACGTTACCAACGTTATTTTCCTTACTCTAAAACTTGTGTTTTATAGATACAAGTTACGTTAAGTGTTCACTAACCGCAAAAAGAATTAGAAATTTTTGTTTAAAACTCAAAGTACCTACATAGAAATAATAAAGAGATACAAAAAGAAAACACTTGCCTGTGTTGTAGCGAATATTTTGTACCAAATAGGCTACTATTTTGTGACTTAGCATAAGTTCTAAATAAACCAATACCTTTTAGCTTTTAACCTCACCTAGGTACTTTATTTCCTGAATACTGCCCTGGTCCAATCTAAAAACTAAAATGCAATATCGACGTTTGCCTGAGAATGAACGAGCATGTTTTCAGCTTAGGATTTTGTTCCACCTGACACTTCAATTGAGGCACGTTGGGAAACTTATATTCTCAAACTATAAACACAGTTTTTATTTGATTTTACTTCGAGTTAATATGGGCAATTATAACATTTTATCACCTACTTTTGCCTTTGTTATTTTTTTTAAAGTAGGTATACCAAGTGTAGCGACTGTAGCATTCTACAAGTTACGCAAAATGTAGCAATTGCTACGCTCGTAGACGTTCTACAAGCTACGGCAAGTGTATAGTGACTGCTACGATGATGCTACAACCGTAGACATTCTGCAAGCTACGGAAAGTGTAGCGACTGTTATGCTAATGCTACGCTCGTAGACATTCTACAAGCTACGAAAAGTGTAGTGACTGCCTGACTGCTACGCTGAAGCTACGTACGTAGACTAAATATATATAATAAATATATAATAAACTCTAAAGGTTATGCAAAATGTAGCGAATTCCTACGCTCGACATTCTACAAGCTTCGGCGATTGCTACGCTCCTACATTTATAGAGTGTCTACGGCGTAGACTCTCGTAGAAGGTGTGAAAATTGATTTTCTCGATCTTCCTACGTTGCTCCTACGAAATATCCGTTATGTCTACGATAACTTTGTCGAGACATATTCTATTTAGGTACTACTTAGCGCGAAACAGGACCATTTTAAGTACCCGAGTAGGTAATGTTCAGTGGAATGTAGGAGCACACTAAGCCAGTAATAGTGTGCTAGGAACTTACCTAATGAACGCTCGGCTACAGTTTTGATACATAATGCATGGTTCGAGTTAGCGGAGCTCATGAATCCAATCACAATGTCCCATATGTGCAGTGGCGCGCGACCTGAGGGAAACTATTGAATTGTCTGCACCGCTACACGCTTACACCTGACCTACATGAGGGAGGGAAGTATTCATGCATCCATCTTTTAAGAGCAAGTACATGTCATAAGGGGTTTTGAAGCGCGCGCAGTACCTTCAAACCATCTGATCTTATACATCCTGTACACACCAAAACGCGCGTTTGAATAAATAGAAGCGCGTGCTTGTTTGTAGTGGTAAGGAAGTACCTACTTATTATGCAACCAGCATGCAAGAAATTACGGGAGGTTGCGGGTTCGATTCCCGCCTCGGGACAAATGTGTGTACGATCTGCAGACATTTGTTCAGGGTGTTCTGGTCGTTTTCTATGTATAATAAAAAATATATACCTATGTAATGTATTGTATTATGTATATCAGTTATCTAGTACCCATAACACAAGCTCTGCTTAGCTTGGGGCTAGATAATGCTGTGTGAATTGTCCAGCATTATTATTATTAATTAACATTTACTAGATTGACAGGATTTCGATCCATGAGAAAGAATATGTATTGGTAGCAGGCCTTCAGAAGAATTTTAGTAACGTCCTAAACAAGAAGGCACTTGTTGGAAGACAAAACAAAAGAGCAAATGTAATCCATCATTTGTTTCTTTGTTACCGATATTACAGAATAACTATCGATACTTACATTCAAACTGACCTATTGAACAGTATAATGTAGGTAGCTATTTTAGTAACGCCTCATATATTGATCCTCCAACGAACTACTCACAAAATATTTAAACGAACCGTTTTACAAACAGAATACGACAAAATTTTCATTTTGAGTGTGGCGAGACAAGACCCAGGGCAGTATAAACGGGGACGTAATAAAAGCGGTCTACATTCATGAATCAACAAAGATCAATCCTTTGGTATTCGGATCCGCGTTGCTCCAGATCGACAAACGGCTCATGCATTTGAATCATTAATGTTGTTTGTCTATTCCGCTTCACCAACGTTTCTGGTTATGAAGTGGTTATTTGACGAATAACAAACTGAGGTTATTCGTTATTCGTTGAATAACCACTCTCAAATAACGACCCAGCGAAAATGACCTACGCTTACGACGCAGGAGATTGCGGGTTTGATCCCCGCTGCGGTAAAAATGTATGTACGATCTGCAGATATTTGTTCCGGGTCTGGGTGTTGTATGGTTGGTTGGATGTATATAAAAACAAAACATAACTACAGTATTAAGTTTATCAGTTGACGCTGATGTTCTCCAAGCCGAATATTCGGCCACGGCGGCCAGCCTCAACGGAGACTCCAGGTGCGCAGGAGTGTGTGCGCAAACACAGGACTGCCTTATTGGTAGTGCTCGCTTGTTCAACCGCTGATAATGAGGTCCCGGATTCAAATCTTAGGTTGGGCCAGTTGTTTTTTGCAGTTTGTTGCAGTTACCTAGTACTAAGTAGTACTAGGCTAGTAGTGCAGAGAAAGGTGTTCCCTGCACTTCACCGCTACCACCACTTGAGGGTAAAATAGCGAGGGATAGATCCTATGCGGTGCCTATGAGGCCTTCCTATGAGCTTATGAGGTGGACCGACCAAATAAGATATACATAAGGAGTCCCCCTGGCGATCTGTCGGGAGGCGAGCAATGTCAGCCCATACAACAAATGACTGACGAGTCTTTTGTTGACGACCACGACTGCCAAGAATGCTACGAATGACAAAAAGTACTAGAATACAAGCTCTGCTCAGTCTAGGGTAGATAATCTTGTGTGGATTGTCCAGCATTAATATTTATTTCCAGGAGAGTTTGTTAGCCATAAAGTAAAAACTCGCTGCTAGCATTTTTAGTGTTAGCATTTTTCCCTTCTATGAGTGAGACCAGAAGTAAGTAATCATTCAATTCAAGGAGTAAATGAACTTGTTTCACCATGACATTGAATCGAATGAATGACGAGGTACAAAATAAATAATTTACAGATAGAATTTTATCAGTCGCTTTAAAAATGTGGACTGAGTTGGTTCTGTTTGCGGTGACTGCGTGTATTTGCTCGGGTGAAGACAGTGCGTCTCGCCTAGTGCATATAGAGCAAGGTCCCGTGGTTGGGCACAAGGATCCAAGCACTGGTGTTTATGTCTTCCCGAGTATTCCGTATGCCACAGCACCTATTGGGACACACAGATTTGAGGTAAGGACTAAAATATACCTACTAGATTGTTATTATCACAAAAAATCATAAATACTCGACGTCGATTGTGCTTTGAACCATCTGTAAAATTAGTATATCGATATAAAAAATATCTTAGGTTTTTTTTAACTCAGTAGGTTCTATAATCAGATAGGTCTTGATACAAATTGAATGATAAGATTAGATGAAAACATCGGTAGATAGCTACTAGGTTCTTGATTATAGCTAAATTACTACCAAGATAGCCTACCTAGAGATAAACTACTATTTTATAGGTCCCGCAATCATATTTATTTGGAGGCAAATGTTGACGGGTTTATCGTTTTACAGGCACCATTACCGCCACCGAAATGGACCGAGCCGTTGGAAGTAGACAAAAAAATCGTATGTCATCAAGTAGAAAATTATTTTGTAAAAAATAAACTTATGCAGGAGGATTGTTTAATCGCAAATGTTTACGTTTCCGATACCGATAAAGACATTGCCGGTGGCGTTCCTGTCATCGTTTATGTCCATGGAGGGGCGTTCGAAATTGGCTATGGAGACATGGTTCCACCGACCAGATTTATCAAGGGAAAGAACCTAATCGCTGTAACGTTTAACTACCGTCTGGGGATAAACGGTTTTCTGTGCTTAGGAACTAAGGGTGCCCCAGGAAACGTAGGTCTGAAGGACCAAGTGGCACTCTTACGCTGGGTGAAAGAAAACATTGCAGCTTTCGGAGGAAACCCTGATGATGTGACGATAGCAGGCGGCAGCGCTGGCTCTGTTTCGGTAGACCTTTTGATGTTATCGAAATCAACGACTGGGCTGTTCAATAAGGTTATTCCGGAGAGTGGTGCGGCCACCGGATATATCGCAATGCAAATGGAACCAGTGGGTATGACTAAGAACTATGCGAAGACTATGGGTTTTGATGACGTTGACGACATTTTGGCTTTGGAAAAGTTCCTAAAAAGTATACCAGTCGAGGAATTTTATAAAGGAACAGGGAATTTTATGAACGTAAGCACTCCTTTTCATTTCTTACCGTGTGTAGAGCGTCCTCTATATGACGAAGATGTATTTATGGACGATGCGCCTATAAATATTATAAAGAAAGGGGACTACACAAAGGTACCCATGCTATTTGGCTTCGCTGAAATGGAAGGCTTGTTATATTTAGAAAACTTCTCTCTATGGAAATCTAAAATGAATGAAAAGTTCTCGGATGTTCTCCCGTTAGATTTACAATTTGATAGTGACGATGAAAAGGAAAAAGTAGCAGAAACTATCAAACAGTTTTATTTCGGTGACAAAGATGTGACGGAAGAAAGCATTCTTCCATTCGTAGATTATTTTACAGATACCTTATTCGCCTATCCTACGCTAAGATCGGTGAGGTCGTATGTGGAGTCTGGTCATGATCAAATATATCTATATGAGTTTTCGTTTACTGATGAAGATACTCCAGTAGTGCCTGGCACGAATGTGAGAGGAGCAAATCACTGCGCACAAACACTGACTGTTCTTGACGGCAGACAAATGCTAAACCCACTTGATGTCAATATTTCGAAGGAATATCAGAATATCCGGAACGTGGTTCAAGAAATGTGGCACAATTTTATTCTAACGGGGTATGTATTTTTATTTTTTGTTTATGTAGGCACATTCTAGTTCAAAAGTTTTTCGTTTATGTTAGAGCATTATTGAGCATGTCAGAGTAGGTAGGTACATAATTCTGACACGATAGTTTATAATAACTTAGCGGTCATTTTTAACCGATAATTTTTGTCTACGACTAGAGTATAAAAAAAATTATAATAATGCTGGATAAGTCACACAGCATCAACTAGCCACAAGCAAAGCAGAGCTTGTGTTATGGGTACTAGATACTTACAATATATTACATGGATTGATATTTTTTATTAAACATAGAAAACACCCAGAACAACTGGAACAAATATCTGCAGATCGTACAAGCATTGGTCATAGGTGGACCATCGTCCGCTGTGCCACATAGGTCAATGGACTGTGGATTATTGATTTGTTTTATCAGAATATACCTTACTACATAAATCATATCTTTGATCAAAACCACGTCAGGATTCTAACCTAATTTAATGTGCTATAGGAACCCTGTTCCCGTTGGGTCATCATTACCAGCGTGGCCACCCGCGGGCGCCGACAGTTCCCCTTACATGTCACTCGGGGGCGAGGTTCAGTTGAAGGAGCACCTTCTGGAGCGACGGAGACTGCTATGGGATGGTGTCTACGCCCAGCATTACAGGGCTCCTCAAGCGCCGCCAGCAGCGTTGATTGGAAAGTCGCATTTAGAACTGTGATGTTGGAATGCAGCAGGACTTATTAAGTCTTTAATGGATTCAGAGACTGCCTAGTCTTACCTACACGAAAACAACAACGAAAACGAAACCAAAATATAAAAATATTTAAAAAAAAACACCCAGTATTTTTTTTATTGTTTCGTCCCTTTAATGTCCTTCAATCTCGATCGTGGGACGAACGGGATATAGGTAACTTTGTAAAAGAAAAAACATTTTACGGTGGGACGAACATCACATATTATGCGTGTGAGGTGTCGTTCGTATAACAATAGGTACTCAATTTTTAATCCTGAAGAATAGAACGAATAGAAACGAATGCTCGCATAGTCATGGCCATTTTGAAAAAAATACTAGCATTGTATAACATGGGCATTAGAACTTATCTTGGCAAAGTCCGAGGAGTTTCGGCTTCTGCATAACTACGTTTAGATGGTTTTTAAAAAGAGTTGGTTAGCCTGAGAAAAGTTTACGGTACAGGATGGGTGTCCTCATAGGTAACGAAGTAAAGATGCGCGACTGCGAATGATTTGACGAGTCGAATGATCTACAACTACTAATTTACTCATTCGACTTGAATATTAGTAATATACTATCTTCAAAGTCGAATGCCAACTACTAATTAGTAATTACTAATGCCTCTCGGAGACTATCCAAGTCGAATAGGTAACCGACTCTGTCGGCAGTCGCCGCCGGTCGGTCTCAATTCGTTATTCAACGACTGCCGAGTCGGTCCGACGACTGCCGAGTCGTCGATCCGACTAACGAATTGAGACCGACCGAATAACGAATTGAGACCGACTGGCGACTGCCGACTGAGTCGGTCGTTCGAACGACTCGGGATTACTAACCAAATTAGTTACTAATTTGCTCTTGTCATTCGAATGGTTCGAATGATTTCTGAAGTCGAATAATTCCTTGTATTTGTTGGGTCCAGTCGGCGCAGTCGCGTAAGGGATGCTGAGGAAGGCATACGTGCCATGGTCGGAATCCTTGTACCCCCGCACTACCCTCTAAGCAGTATTCACCAACTTGCTCTCTTCACCCCCCCCCCCCCTCACACGCGCCCCAACAGACACCAGCACAATATTATAGTGCTTCTCCACATCATGTAAATAATATTCCACAATATCAATGCTCAGATGTATTTATACGTCTAAAGCAGGTAAGTTAAAAACTGATGTCCGGGAGCTAACAAAATTTGCTGTATAATGGTGACATTATCATGATAATGTCACCATTATACAGCATCACACACACATCAGTTTTTATCTTACCTGCTGATGTCGTCATTCACGCTCTTTGGGTATGCAATGCCGATCCTTTGAGTCGTATTCACTCTTCTTCTTCCACTAGTAGACAAAAAATTTAAGCGAACAAAATCAATAACATTTTGTTTCTTATTTGATCATAATAACTATTTATTAAGCTGTTTGTGTATAAAATTTGACGTAAGAAGCAAACTCGCCTTAATTATCGTAGATGCAATTTTCCTGACCTGTGCAGAGTTTAAGAAGCTTTTGACTAGGAGGATATTTTGACGTCAATGCATCATGGAGATGCAATTATTCTGTCGTCAATTTGGTATCAGTTTTCGACTCACCAGAAATGATACTCGAATGTACCCGACTGGTTCTCGCCTGCTCTTAAACGTAGTTTTCAGGAAAAAGCAAAATTTCACCTTCGTTTTACCACTTAAAAACCCCCGAGACTACGATACATTTTCCCTGTTGCGCCGTAGACGTAAAAAACGAATTACTAACGATTATAATTATTTTGTGTAGGTATTCATCAGTAGAGTCATCGTTAGACGGTAATATCAAAAGCTTATGGCGTTTTATAAACGGAAAGAAATGCTGGAACGGTATTTCTCAAACAATTAAATATGGTATTTTATTATCACCTGATCGACTGAGGATGTGTGCGAGCTTTACTTGAATTATTTTAGCTCGGTTTATGAAAAACCTGAAAGGCTTAGGTTCAAATTGCCGAAACGCGGTTTGCGGAAAACCCACAAGAAATTGAATCTCGCGTCAACACGTAACGAACGGTCAACTATAACGTGCTCTGCTCACGAGTCAATCAACATCCTTATCATTAACTGAGTTTTAATATAATTTATTTAACTACTTACCATACATTAACTACATAGGTAAGTCTTTTTCATTAAATTAGGTTTTTTTTTCGTTTCAAATATAAATGTGGTGGCGCTGGTATCGCGCAGTGCGTACCTATCGCTTATAAACAGTGGCTAAACCATTAATTAACCAATAATTCATCAAGTGATACGCCATTGGAAATGTTTTCATAGTAAATTAAAGACATTTACTACGCAAAAAGTACAATAACAATAGTGCCAACGAACTGTTTACAAACATCCATCGCAGATATTGCCTAGAAGTGAAAAAAGTGTGTGAAACTTGGACAGTGTAAAGAGAAAGAACAGAAGTGATATTAAAATAAACACCAATGAAAATCAATTAACTTTTCTATATTTCCCAAATTCAACAAACAGTGAACGAATTCAACACAAATTCTCAGTATAAATAAGTAGCTCTCATAATCCGCTCCCTAATCCTAACTTTACCGGTGTGGCGCCTTCCGCGCCCGCTAAAAGTCCGGTAACGCTGTCATGGCCCTCTGTGGTCAACAGCATTTATTAGTCCATTCGAAAAAAAAAACCGCTCCCTAATTTCGTTCGAAAACTGCGTAAACGAATGGCCTAGCGGTTCTAAGGATCAGTTCTGTATCATTGCGCTATTAATACGCGGGAAAAAACCTTAGCTCAAAAAGTTAAAAGTCATCTTTAACTATTTGAACAATTTTATTTTTTATTTCATTGTTTTTTATTTTAGTTTATTGTTTCAAAATTAGAGATTCAAAATTTAAACACATTCGAATATAGTTCCAAATTCACAATTGCCGGGAAATATGGAAACGACAGAACTTGTACACGAGCGTGCCTAGTACACGAGCGACGACGTGTGCACCACCGTTGGGCGGTGAATGTGATAAAAAAAAACATCGTTATACATATTATGCATGACATGATAATATTATTTATTACTACGTTTTTTATAAGTCTATGAAGGTAATAGTAAGCCTCAATTACGCAACTACATATAACTGGTTGCCTAGCCAGAGGTAGGTACATAGGTTGGTGTAAGTAGGTATGTTGAAGGTCAAAACTTTAAGGATATAGGTAATATTATAATTATCAAATGATTCACAAACAGCAGAAACAACCGCGCTGCCACCGCGCGCTGGTCGTCGCAATCGCAAATTATACCTAACTAGATAAATTCGATTATCAGTTTTTATTTTTATCATGAGTAAATAACATGGTTGGTCTTATAAATAGGTACAGCATTGATAAATTTCATTTGTGTACAAGATGTGGAGAAATATTATACTGTGTTTGTGTCTGTTGGGTGCTTGGGTGGAGGGGGGTGAAGAGAGCAAGCTGGTGAAGACTTCTCAGGGAGTGGTGCGGGGGTACAAGGATCCCGACCATGGCACGTATGCCTTCCTCAGCATTCCGTACGCGACCGCACCAACTGGAACTAACAAGTTTAAGGCAAGGCAAAATTAATGACATCCTTCCGACTAGGGCGGAAGTCCACATTATTTGAAAATATTTTTTCAACTGTATTCGATTACTGAAATCTAGCACAGCACAATATACTGGACAATGTCTTTTTAAATATCTTACCTTTAGTTCTTACGAACTGGTCAAAAAAGGGGTAGGTAGGTACATTATATTTTATTTTGTTTTATTTGGGAAACAAACAGTTCCTATACACTAAACAAAAAACTACTAAAATAACACTTAAACCATCAAAGTTTCCACCATTAAATGGAACATTAAAAGAATTATAAAACAGACCGTTCAGACATCAAACATCAATGTGCAATTAAAAACAAAACCTATCATCAATTAATTAATTGACTGATTGATACAGTATAATAAAATGCATTTCAAAACTTTCAGGCACCTTCACCACCGCCTGCTTGGCTGGAACCACTCGACGCAATAGACAAAGGCATCATTTGCCCTCAGGCAACATTGCCAATTCCTATGCCAGAATCCAACCTTACACAACAAGAAGACTGCCTTATTGCTAACGTGTATACTCCTGACACACACGAAAAAAAACTCCCTGTCGTAGTATACGTCCATGGAGGTGCATTCCAGATGGGCTGGGGTACCATGGCGGTATACAATAAACTCGTCGCCGAGCACGACATTATTGTTGTCACTTTCAACTACCGTCTTGGAATCCACGGTTTTCTATGTCTTGGCACGGAAGATGTTCCAGGCAATGCCGGCATGAAAGATCAAGTAGCGCTTCTGCGTTGGGTCAAGAAAAATATAGCCAGTTTTGGCGGGAACCCTGATGATGTCACTATAGCAGGATACAGCGCTGGTTCTGCTTCGGTAGACCTCCTTATGGTTGCTAAATCCACAGAAGGACTTTTTAATAAAGTTATTCCTGAGAGTGGTGTCAGCGCTGCGGCTTTTACCATTCAACCTGAACCTGTTGAACTTGCAAAATGGTTTGCAAAAGTGAATAACTTTACCGACGTGGATGACATCTACGCGCTGGAACAATTCTATAAGACCGCACCGTTTGAAACTTTAACAAATGATCCTTTTTTCGATAGAAAAGACTCAACGTTTGGATTCTCACCTTGCGTTGAGCGAGTTTCAACAGGTGCTTTTCTTGTTGAATCCCCAATTGATATTTTGACTAAAGGATCTTATAAGAAAATGCCTGTTCTTCATGGATTTGCCAATATGGAAGGATCTTTGCGCTTATTACTCAATTTTGATGTTCTTTGGAAAGATAGAATGAATGAGAAGTATTCAGATTTCTTGCCAGCCGATTTGAAGTTCGAAAGCGAAGAGCAAAAGGAGGAAGTAGCAGCATCAGTTAAACAATTCTATTTTGGCGACAAAGCAGTAAGCGAGGATATATTGGCATACGTTGACTATTTCTCCGATGTTATATTCACGTACCCTACGCTACGTGGAATCAAGCTGATGGTGGAAAATGGTCATGATGAGATATATTTATATGAATATTCCTTTGTTGATGAAAACACTCCTGTGGTTCCTTCGACAGACTACAAGGGTGCCCCGCACTGCGCCCAAAGCGCTGCGGTTGCTGATTCGCCGCCGTTGGTATTGCTTCTGAAAATTACGATCGACGATACGACGAATCTGCCTTCGAAAATTACGGACGATTTTAAGAAATTGTCTTCTACGCTGAGAACATTATGGGCCAACTTTGTAAAAACGGGGTAAGTTATTTTCGCGTTCGACGGTAGCTGGCATTAGCAGAATATAAATTTTGATCGATGCCTTTGTAAATGAGGTCAAAAGGACACCTACATAATAAACTACAAAATAAAAGGATACTTCGTTGATAGGTCCTTTTTTCGTTTATAGTTTTTTAAAACACACCAGAAGTCAGAAACTTTTCTTAGGGAGGAGTATTAGGAAAGTTAGTAAGTTGGCATGTGCTTCGTAACCTACCTCCGTAGATATAGGTATCCCATTATTTTTTTCATCATATTAATCTTGGTCAGCGTAAGTGATAGGTGTACATACCTGGTTGCTTGACAAATAAAGTTTCCTTGTTTGCAGACGGCCTGTCCCCTCGGGCTCCGATCTGCCAGCGTGGCCAGCTGTGGGCGCGGACTGGGCACCGCACATGTCTCTGGACCGTGAGCTGCGCCTGCGCGGGCCCTTGCTCGAGCGACGCGCCAAATTCTGGGAACGCATCTACGAGAAGCACTACCGCCAACCGACTGCACCGCCCGCGCCGCCGCCGCGGCCCCGTAAAGAAGAACTCTAAACTGAGCCAGTTTAAGTTATAATCTCATAAATAACTCTAATTAAATGTTATATGTTATATCTGTTATCTATTTTTTTTGCAGAAATTTGATTTATTTTGTTCTGTTGATGTCTAAACACTTATCTATCAGAGAAGTTTCTTAGAATCAGTCATCATGCCTATACTGCCCTATTAGGTGTGTAAACTAAATAGGTAGGTAACTAATAAAATACTGACCTACTCTTGTATTATATTACCTACACACCTGTTATTACTATATTAGGTACTATTACGTTACACTACACCATTGAGCAGGTACCCAACTAGCAATTTGCATTTTCCGGCGACACGATGCACCTCAACCTTATCCTAAAGCTTTGGGTGCTGGTTACATAAGGTGCAACGGCCACATCGGTCATACCATACAACCCCGGCCGTAGTCAGATAATCTCTGCTTCTGTACAAGTTGCTATAAATCAAAAATTATTACACTTTGCAAGAAATAATTATAAGCTTGCATTGAACGGGACTGTAACACGCGACATGGTGACTGCAGGTGCTGAATAGCGTTATGGAACATAAACTATTATTACCTTAAATAATTTTCAGACTAGGTTTAATTTGTAAAAAAGATATCAATAGCTGAAAAGTGCCTCGAGATAGTTCGAAATAAGGTTCCCAGTCGCGATCATCTACTCGACTTGGCAGGGTCACTGCCGTGTCTCTGATAGTACCTACTACGTTATGGTGGCAACTTTAAAAACAGCACATGAGTGTGTCATTACCATTAGTTAGTTCATCATCATCAGCCTATGTTAGTGCACAGCTGGATTTAGCAGCTGGCGCCATAGCGCACTGTTTTCAGCTTGACGCTTCCAGCATCATGTTTTGGAAGATTAATATTGACGGTCCTCAGATGACAGACCCTCCCAGGTTGACCACTTTTTTGAAGCTTGTCGGAAGCCATTTTGAATAATATATTTGAAGCCACGTTTTTGTGCTGGGTGGTAGCAGTATATTCGATTAATGAGCGCAAAGCATAATATACCAACTATACATATATTTGGTATAATAAACTCTATAATGCACAAGATGTGCGCACTCATTTTGTGCATTGAAACCGCGCTGTATTCGTCATTACCCTTCCTAGCTTCGAACTTTTTCAACCATTTTAGTGACAATAATGAGGATCATTATTATTATCGCTAAATTATTTAAAGTAAATAGTAATTGATCATTGAACGTATAAAAATGATTTAAAAAATTAATTCAGAAGGTCCTTATACCCTCTTATATTTCTCAAGATAACTCAAATCTTGCAAGTTCCGTGCCAAGAGCTCAGATTTGCTCTCACCACGTGTTAATTAACATTTAAACTTGGCAGCCCTGCTAAACGGCAGTTGAGCTGCTAATGATTGCTTAAGTACGACTTGGATGTGAAGTGGGCAGGAGACGTGACTAGCTAAGCACTAGGATTCTAGCACTGCGCCGGCCGAGTTACCAGAACTTAGGTAGTACCTGCCTAATACCTAGTAGGTAGGTACATGTCTGGCTGGTCTCCGCCATACAGGCTTTGCCTAGTGCGGAGGCGAATTGTAAATTGCAACCTGTACTCTTGACACGTTAGGGATCCGTATGAAAACTTCGATAATATAACCCAAGGTGTGAAAAAAAAACATACAAAATCCTTATACCGCGTACGCTGCGGAAACGATTGACAATACAGCAAAGTGATGTACTACAGTTTCATATAGGACATCTACAAAAAAACTACTTATGTCTAACTATTACAGTTATGGCACAATAACTACTTGAGGATATGATTGGGCTTCGAAACCGATCTCGATACCCTAAAAACTAAAAGACTAATACAATATTACATTTTTTTAAAATATGAAACGGAAGGAGGCCTCTTTTGGAATATTATCATGTGTGTGTGAGGGCCCAGTTGACCCCTACAAAAAATTAGAAAGGACGTTTCGTCCCCGGGACCAATTTCGAGTGGGCCGAGTCACCCCCTAAGCCGTATTATCTATTTTACTATGTAGGTACCTACCTAAGGTACTTATGTACCTACCCAATGATTAAAATGGTATAGTATTGTATTAGTCTTTTAGTTTGTTTATTAAATAGATACATTTTTGAAAGCTAGCACGAATGGCGCGATACTCTTGTTTTTCAGTTAACTAACCTGTGAGACAGTGATGTCACACTTAAATTGCGCGCAAGTTCCTCCTTGGCCTTCTCGTTGGGGTAGGAGTTGACAAGATGCGAGTAGAAATACTCTTTCCTAATTTCCAAGCTGACGATGACGTCACATATCCAGGCGTCTGACTCTAGTAGACGAAAAAAATAGGCGATCGCGCCTGTAGACGATGAGACGCGAGGCTTCCATATACAACCTCCACGCCATACGCGTATAAGCTCCGCGGAAGAAAATGTTCGCACTACAAACTCCACTCCATTAGACTGTCGTATTTGTTTAAAAAGAAGTTCGATACGAGCCACAATCGCGAGACGCAGGTCTCACTTTTCCATTTTGTTAATTTTTCATGTTTTTGGCAATAAAGATGATTCAATTGAGGACTTGCCAGGACCACCAACAGCGCCAGATTTTAAAAACTTACCTACTGATATTATCTTTAAAATTTCAGCAGTCAGATAAGCTATATCAAAACACATTCTTACATAATGAGGGCCATTTCTACGATTCGCCAGTTAGGCGCCTGCAATGCATCGTTCATAATAGAGATAGCATCTATCTATTCATAATTATATGAACATCCGATACCGTACACGCCGTAATTATGTTAGCAGGGGCCACCCAGAGAAGCGTGCGGCAGCACCACAGATTAAATATAAGTTATATTAAAGCTAAACTATCTAAGATGCCACGTAACATAAAATCTATAGATGAAGTTCCGAGTTTTATTTTAGTTACTATGAAGAGGAAAGATGTGTTTGTTTGAATTGAATAGGCTCCGAAACTACTGGACCGATTTGAAAAATTCTTTTATCATTAGGATTCTACATTATCCCTGATATAGGCTAGGCGATAGAATATACCCGAATAGACCGCTAGTTGTGTAATAAGACGAAATAAGTGATTCCAAAGCCCGAAAAGTTCAAATTTTGTGCTAAGATTTTTTGATTTTTAAGGCTTAGCCAAAGTAGCCATTCTACTAACTGACTGAACAACGATCCGGTGGCGGCAACACCTACCTACATAAGATTTGAAAACTTGAGAATATTATAATTTCACCTTTCAAGTATTCAAAGTAGATTTATGTGAGTACTAACTACTGCGTGCGGCTTCACTCGCGAAATTTCGATATAATAAGTAGCCTGTTATCTAAGTTAAGCTATGTTCAAAATGTATACGCATTTTGATCTGTTTAGTAGTGTTGGACATCTTAAGTAACAAAATAAAAATTACATTTCAAATGCAAATTTACTTAAAAAATTCTTGCATAGAATGTAGTAGATTTTTTAGATGACAAAATTTTAAATGTATCTCCTTTCAAATCAACACATTCACCCAAGACAAAATAAACCTAAAACACACATAAGACAAATTACCTACGAAACAAAATAACCTGCTCACTATATTATCAAATTATGGTCACTCTAATGATCAAATAATACTGACGGTACAAAATGTACATAATTACTGATCACTCAAGTATCTATTGATGTGTTTACAAGACCCCCTGTCTTGTAAACACATCAATAGATACTTGAGTGATCAGTAATTATGTACATTTTGTACCGTCAGTATTATTTGATCATTAGAGTGACCATAATTTGATACGCTTGATTCGTAGCCATTAAACGGTGTCCCCCGATCAACGGATAAATTACATGAGCATTAACATTTTGATCACAAAATTATTTTTAATGTAGGTACGGATATCAGTTTCTTATTAAGTTTAATTAAGTTTCACAAATGAGTTATTTATACCCGGTTCTTCTACCAGCGACTAGGTACCAGTATTTGATTTTTAACAGGCTTCGAAAAATAGAGGATACAATACGATAAGTTGAATAGGTAGGTATGTTTATTTTCAAAAAAGCTTAAAAAACCAATTGTCACAGAAGGTAAATAGATATATATATATATCACAGAAGAGAAATTGTCAGATAAGATCGCCAATTGTCACATATTCTTACTTCTTTTATCTTTGTCTGTAACGTTAATTTATGTGTGCAATAAAGAATTTTCTATCTTTCTATCTACCTATGATCGATGTACAGCATGTCTAGTTATAGAGAGTCTTGTATCTTGTGCACTAGCTAGGTTTGCACTGTGAGAACCCCTCATGTGCTGCAAACCCCTCGTGACGACGCGTAGGGAATGCAATGACCTGTGAGGGGTCGCGCTAGTAGGTAGGTACCTATTGTGCAAGAACCAGCGACCTGTGACTAATGCTTAGGTAAGTAAAGTGCAATAAAAAACATGCAAACATTTTTATGTCATGCCTTGTAACCTACCTATATGTCAAGGTAAATAAAATAGACCAATTGACTACATTGAAAATAACTTGCAAATGGATATCACCCGAACATTCTGAAAGCAATGTAAAAAACATATTTTGTTGATTATTATAACTTATAATAACAATATTTTAATTCAAAGTTTCAGTAATATAAGTGTAGTTTAAAAACAATGGTGCTTGGTCACGTGATCCAATACACTCTTGCATCGCTAATGACGTCACATCATTGGGAAACTACGGTAGAATAGTTTCCCAAAAGTACCTAGTCTAGGTAATAGCCTATTCAAAGATTTGCGACCCTTGTTTAGACTTTTGGAGTTCACTGTACTTTCCTCTCCAAAGAAAAGCGATGAAAAACTCGATGACGCTGAAAAAGCCCTTTCATACATTCATTTCCCGTTCCTTGTTTACAGAAAGTCGCAACAAAACTGTTTGTCCTAGCAAACAAATAAAGGTATTCCGAATACTCAAGTTTCATCCTTAAAGGCTTACCCAGCAGAAATCACATTTCGTTCGATTGCTTTCAGTTAGGGTAAATGTGTTCAAACTTACGCTGATAGAAGCCTCATCACGAGTTCTCGGTCGTATCGATTTGGCCGCAAATCCCCTTGACACAGTAATGAATTCGTCAAACTATGATATTACACTGAGATATTATATTCTAAAGGTATCGAAAGATCGCTGCAATCACTAAAGACTGTTGAAAATTGAGACGTCTTCTAGTTCTTCACATGAGGATTCAAACGAGATTCATTCAAAGGAGAGAAGCCATTTACCATTTGTTATGAAATATTTTCAAATTATTGATTTTTTTAGAACTCGCACACTAGAGAAGCGTTCAGCGTAGGTACCTAAGTGTTAAATAAACCATTACTTACATGAAAAGGTAAATTTTCATGAGCAGCACAAGAGGCATTTTTTGGTAAATGTGATTTTGTAACAAGCAAATCTTAGAAATAGAGCGGATATTTTTACTTCAAAACTCGGGTACAGAGTTGGTGAAAGCCAGATACCACAAGATAAAGGAAAACGGTTCATAAATTGTTTATCACTCATAAAAATATCTAAATGTTTCCTTAATTAATAGGCACCTCATAAAGAACGCCAATTTTGACCGTACGATAGTTGCTTTTGCAATGATGTTCCTGATAAGGGTACAGGTTCGTGAAAGTTTCTCCATTGAAACAAAGAGGCAAAGAGGCGTATAAGTCTGATGTGCTATTATTCTCGAAGATAATTTGCTATCACTGTCAAATAACGCCACATTGCTGATTATCCTACATGGAATATGTTGGAATAACAAATGTCATAGCTCTTGTAATTTGCTTCAACCTGCAGCGTGCAGTTTTGCTAAGACTTTTCGTAAAGGTGTTTGGGTGATAACCACGCACGTTAGACACAAAATGTAGGTTAGGCTACAATGATTATTGAAGCCTACCACTGTCTGTGGAGTGCCCTAATGATGATTATCAAAAATGTACACTTAAATGTACATTCATGCTAGTTGGTACTCAGGTTAACGTGTTTGATAGGTAAATTGGTAGGTAAACGCACATTGAATACCTTTGAAGTTGGCATCCAAATGAAATATACCAAGTTTCGTTTCGTATTAGGCATTAAAATTCATCATTCTAATCACACTATGATATTTTATTTTAATTTAGATGAGACACAAACAGGTTGTAAAATTTAAATGCGAAAGTTTGGATGTTCAGATGTTTGTATGTTTGTTACCTCTTTACGCCAAAACTACAGAACGGATTGAGCTGAAATTGAACTGAATTGCGTACGGGTAGTTCTGGGCATTATTTTTTTAATAGACTGGTCTTCCCGAATAGACTGGTCTTGGGGCAGAATGATGTGGGACTCGACGACCTGAGAAGGACGTAATACCCACTAAAACCACTCACCCCTATGACCCTCTTTCGCCATTTTCGTAAAACCACTGGAACACTACCGCGGCTCGACTGGCGTCCCCTCTTCCTCCCATTCATGGCCGGCGAGCCCACCGTTCCACACACTCGCTGACCCCATTCATTCGTCACCTTTACTCCCCCCACCCCCTTACTGGGACACAGACAGAGTAGACGCAGTTGAAACTGCGAGGTAGTTCTGGGCCTGGAATAAAATATAGGCCTAGAGACTAGGTTATACTTTTTATCCTATAAATCAGTTTCTATGTGATAGAAATAACGTTTCCCTATAAACAACGCGTGCGAAGTCGCGGGCAGAATCTAGTAGTATAATAAACGGTATGCAAAGTTTATTGCTTCGTTGGTTGTAGCTAACGTGCTACGATAGTGCTACGGAGCTACGAACCACGTACATAGGTAAGAAAAGATTTCAACGCGCACTTGCTTTTGTATCATTTTTTCATTTACTCGAAGGTTTTTTAAACCGTTAAAGATAGATGGAATCATTTAAAGTGAAACTTTATAGGTACATAAGAAAATACGTGGGTTTAAAATCTATAAAAAGGTTTCAAAAGTTTGTCCTTTCGGTCATAAGAACAAAAATCGATGTCTTCCTAGCCTTCGTCTTTTGTCAATCAACGGAAACTAGCTGTGTGCAGGACATATAACTATTAATTATTATCAACGAACATTAAGTTAACTAAACTTGACAACAGCTGAAAGAAATAATTAGAGGGATAATAAACCTACACAAATAGTCAGAATCAAAATCCATTACAGATGTAAGCGGGTTAACCACAAACTTTGTATAGGAGGAACACAAAATCAGTCTCACGTAAAGGGATGAAACGTTGGTGTTCTTCCAAGACTAGTAAGGTTCGTAGTTAACCCGCTCATATTCGTAGTTTTAATAGAAAAATTGAATCAAAATCTTTAATTAAAGTTGGCATCATCATCACTTTTATCTTACCACACGTCGATTGTATAAATATTTTAAACTTACGCGACTGAACACATAATTATCGGACGGGTATTTTTAAGTAAATAAATAAATAATAAAAAAATAACATCTTTAGATAAAAGTAAAAAAGGGCAACAGCACTGTGTTTCCCTACATACCATTATGCAGAGCATGAAGATAAGATAGGTACCTATATGGTATAGGTACTACATACATGTCAGCGTCGCCTGAAGTTATTGGTCATAAGAATAATGCATACAAAGTACATGTAGTGGAAATTCTATTCATCCTCCATCAGTTACTTTACCAGTCAGCGCCTAGGAAGGAACAAACTATTGTTTCTCCTGTGGCAGCTCCAATAGAACCACGGACGGGATAGAACCTAGTTTATTGCGCTGTCGATGGGCCTTCTCGCTGAACAATATTCCTTTGTTCATCGGAATAACCGACTGCCCGCGGATTTATTGGAACTGCCGTTTTATAACGGAAAAACGCTTAAAATGCAATGTTTGTTTCGTTCAAGGTTGTTTGTCACACAATTTTGTATGGTATAAATTGGTTTTCAACGAAATTAATATGTTTACAGGCATATAAAAAAATAAAAAAAATAAAAAAGTTTCTTTATTCAGACATACGAGAGTCCATCAGTTACACAAAAATACATCAAGAACAAACATTAAAAAAGAAAAAAATAGACAAATTACCAAATCATTAGGGTTAAGCAGTCATTCAACAGAATCCCAACTTGAGGATTCTAAAGAGTTAGGACCCTGTTGAAAGACTGCTATAATAGGCCTGAAACCTATTATATGATATAATAGGTTTCAGGCACTTAAAATAAATAGAACACTTTTATTTGATTGCACTTTTATCTTGAGGATGAATGTTATTCATTATCGCCGAACACTAACATATCTACAGCAACTGGAATACATAATTAGCAGATAATAAAAAAAGAACACACAGAAAGTCAGAATCGTAATCCTTTATGTATACGAAAGGCAGAGAACACCAACTCACCCAAAGCACAGATGAAATAATATTACTTCGTAGTAACCCAAAGTCTCTCGTAAAGGGATGAAACGATTGTGTTCTTCCAACACAAATAAGGTTCTTAGTTAACCCGCATCCATAAATTTTATAATTTATGTTTATGTGTTTAGGGCATAAGTGCACAATATTATTCTATTTAGTCCGTCCAATGGACACAGAAATAATTTATAACGGGATTTTTACCATGATTAGATTTTTGAGTTTTCCAATAATTTCGGCACAGTTTCATGCGAACGTCACGGAAGAACTAAAGTCACTGCGAGTTGGTTTTTGCGCCATGGCGCATGAAACTGTACCGAAATATTGGAAAACTCAAAAATCTAATCAAGGTAAATATCTCGTTAAATGATTTCTATGTTAATAACCATGATAGTTTCAAAAATGGTATTGGACTAGTATTTTTTTGAAGATAAAGTGCGTCAAAGTTTGGGAGTGGGAACTCGTGACGTCACGCCGTGCTAAAAAGTGTCGCACGGAACTTTAACTGGATATAATCTTTATAATTTTTTGTGTAATTGACAAAAGAAGAAATACGTGTCCAATATCTTCCGATTAATGTATGCACAAATTAGAACTTTTAGGTAAGTAGCATAACTTATTATTTTTGTGTTTTGATGAATGAACTTAAAGCTAAGTAAAATAATTATACTATACGTCGAGTTCAAAGTGTCATAAGCTTATCTTGGACGAAAATATGCCGGTAGCAACTCCAAAAGCTTTATTTTTTGAGATAAAAACTTCCCCCATAAATAACTGTCAATCAAGACCGGGTTGAATAACAATTTGTCCTAACTTCTGTTATTCCCTTTTATTCAGCCTTTGGGTAAAATTAAGTGCAAAGTAACGGAACACCGTCATCACAATAGTCGAATGGAACTCCATTACGCCACAAACTTTGAACAGCCCTTTATCAGGCGCAAAACAATGGGTTTCATAATAAACGCGCCCTTATGTACCCGTATACTTAACTATAAGTTTGCCCGAAGACAAAACAAGTGTTTGGGGCGATAAAGATAAGGATTACAAGAAACAAACTGTAAAATGAATCGTGGCAGGGGCGCGGTTTCTCGTTTTCTAAACTTTTTAAACTCCCCCTTCCTTTTGTACAAAGTTCTTCAAATCCAGGCGTCATTCGAAAGGAGTTTTTATGTTCTTATTTCAAGAGCGTTTTGTTTCGTTGTTTTGCGAAAATTGCTATAGCGGATTTCTTCAATTTTCGCGCGACAACGGAACGTTATCGGACCGTTAATGTTTCGAAAACTTTCTGTAGTAAACCGCTTCAGGATTGTTGGTTGAATTTGATTAAAATAACGGAGATAACAATTGTGCACCATTTACTTTAAAGTCTAGAGTTTGGAAGGATGGATGTGTTAGAAAATAATAATGATACTGTATCAAAGTAGTCTTTAGTATGTGTAATTGACTTAATTAATTTTCTTCAGTGTCATAATAACATGTCCAGTCCATCCCAAGGTTGCCTGGAAGAGATCGCTCATAACGATGAGACCGTATTTGTACTTCGTAGCATTTGTTTTTGTACTGTTTTCTGTGTTTGTGTGAAACAATAAAGAATTATCTATCTATCTAATAATAATAACATAACATTACTGTTGAATGTGTGAAAGTATTTATATCAATTAGCCTGACAAGCATTCGCTGTATTCAGTGTTTAATTATAAGGTAAGCATTTATATTTGTTACATCGTCATGCGAAAACACTTTTACTGAAGGATCGGGCTGAAAGTTTGTACAGATGTAGGACTTCACCTGAAATAGAACATAGACTACCTTTTATCCCATAAATCAGTTCCCATGGGATAGAAATAACCTGTAAACGTTTCCATAGAAACAACGGACGTGAAGCTGCGGGCAGAAACTATTTTACTACATATTTACTATTTAAACATCAGACTCACGCCTGGTAAACTAGATACCTACCTAAAGACCTAAGTTGCGCTAGCTGCTAAGTAACCCAAACTTCGTAGATCCCTAAACTTTTATAGAAGCTTTCAACAAGACCATCTTTAAAAATGGGCCGATTTAAAATTTTCCTCGAACACCGGCAGTTTCACACCGTTTATATCCGGTATTCTGTAACACGAGACGGGAGCTTCACTGCATCCTAATGCATCGCCCACCAAATAACACTTTAGTTTAAAACTACCGAGAAACGACACCTTTATTATGCACTTCGCGATGCTATCTCGGATGGGACGTACGTACCTAGGTATAGGGTGTCGTTTGACGATGGGTGGCACGTTAGGTGAATGTGTGATTTTGCTATTATCACTTTTTCAGGCACCTGTTCGTTTATGGGGCACAGTAGTGTAGTTCCAGTTCCTAGCAACCTTGTTTTTTTGTTGAATTTTACTTTCGGACCGTTATGAAGAAAGTTTAACAAAGAACTAAGCACTTACCTTGAATCCTTTTATTAGGTACCTACTGCACGTTAGGGGGTGAGAACTTTCTGATGGATCGCACGTAGTTTGTTTTGTGTCTGCATCTACATTAAAACCAGTGTATCCTGACTCCACAACGCTAATTGATTCGTAGTTAGTTTTAGCGTGGGAAGGTTTATAGCAAATGGGTTACTATGTGTGCAATACTTCTTATCTGCTATCTAAAGTATAGGACCTAGAAAAAAGTAAAAACCCAGGGCATAAGTTGTTCAGTCAGAGCAAAGTCCGTCTTTGATTTTTTAAATATTTATTGCGATCGCACAAACGTTTTTCCCGAGGCGGGAATCGAACCCGCAACCTCCTGCGTAGCAAGAAGACCTTTGCCCACCGCGCCACAGAGGTCGTCAAATTTTTACAACTGAGAGGTGAATAGTCAGTTTCTCATAACTCTGCTGACTCTCAGATCCATTGCGTCCCATTTGACCTATATTTGCTTGTCGATGGTGCTTCATACGCTACAAGCTGGCCCTTTGAATGTAGAGCATTTATAGTTATGATGATGAATAGAACAACTGGCTGAGTGGCTTTTGCATCGTGCTTCTGCATCGTTTGGATCTTATTGAAGTGACTTATTGGTTTTTGTGTGGGTGGTTAGGTAATTTTAAGCATTTTAGCATGTTTTTTTTATCGACTTCAGGAGGGGGTTCTCTGTTAGGCTGTATGTAATAATTTTTTATGTATTTTTGTCGCTTTCCTTGGCCGATAAAAAAAAATTCGCTATTGTATACAGAATGATTTCGAAAAGCTCCCATAAAAAAAGATACCCAGGGGATTAGTATTTATCCCGCCAAGCTCAATTTATTTTTAAAACTATTTTTTTTGCTTGCTATAAAATCGTATTTTATACATTTTTTGGATATTCATTAAAAGTAGTCTAAGTTAACCGAATGTTCTTTAACACTTTAATTGCCCGTGGCGCATATCTCCTGTTTGAGCTGGTAGAGCAGCGGCGCCCTTTCAAAGTTGCACCGCAGAGGCAGTGAACGGGTTAACGGAACACATTTAGTTTTTACTGTTCAATTTGTTTCAGAATGGTGTATTTAATTGATAAATCTCACAGACATTTGTCAATTAGCTTCTTTTTGAACCAACAACAGCAGTTTTCTTTCGTTTTCTCAAGTAGGCCTCTAAATCACGAGCTTAGATAAGACACGACATTCGCTAATGAATTAAGTATCTGGAACCACGCAACGCGGCGAAAAACTTTAATTCAGTAAGTATCTAACCAACCTGATAAGTTTTTGTTCGAGATCGCGGCCCTTAATTGGCACTTAACCATTTCCGCTTTTATTTTCTCACATCTGAGTTAATTAGAAGTTTTGCCATTAAGTTTCATGTATTCCAGATGGGTGTTACTGCAACCTCGTAAATAGATAGGTACTTACGAGCCAAGAATTCAACTCGACGGGCGCGGCCTGGGTTATTCTGCTAGATTAATCGCTTTACTATGGCAATGGGAACGTCAAAGAATGAATGAATGAATATTATATTTATTTTCTCTTGCAAAAGATAATTGTTTATAATTTTTGGCTTATGTTTAATATAATGCTAGTTATCTTGTTTTGCAAGAGACTGGTGCCCGTGAGAGGTTCGAAAAGCTGTGGTACGGGTCACCAGGGCCGGCCATTCTAGCTCAGATGAAACTTATAGATGGAGGGTCCCCGAGTCAAAGTGTTAAGCTTAAAACCATCTCTCGTGCAAATAGGACCGCACGCACTATCTAGAGTTACTTTCATCTAGGTGACGATACCATTGTCATAGTAAAGCCATTACATAGGGCCCATGAACTTATGTCAATAGAAGTTGCAAAGTCACTCGTTGAATTGTTGCGACGCACGCGCTTGTGTGTTTGGTTGGCCCCTCAGGAGGGCTTCGGTGTCGTAAAATCCTTGTTCTTCCTTTGAGACTAATACGTGCGGTAGGCAGCCTACCGCACATAGGTATGTAGGCTAGGCATTCTTGAGTACCTCAACCCGCAAAACTCGGGACATGTCTGCAAATCTTATTTATCAAGCGGAAACCGAATCCGTCATTTATTGCGTCTTATGAAGCTGTAGGTAAGTTACGGTATTGTTTAGAGCAACATCGTTCTCATCATCAGCCTATGTTAGTCCAGTGCTGGACATAGGCCTCCTCTAATGAGCGCCATTGCACCCAGTCTTCAGGAGGAGGTAATAAATAGTTTTTTTTAATTCCTAAAAATACTTACATTCTGGATCTCAAAGAACTCTACAAACTTACGCCTACGAAGTAGGTAGATTTTCATACCAGCTGGCCAAAATCCTCTAGAATCCATTTTTTTCTCTTTGAATCGTCAAACTTATGTGGGTGCAGATGTTTTAAACCAAGGGTGCCACTCGCGAGGAGCCAAATAAAACCAGCATGTGGTAGTTTCGCTCATTTTATTACTCGGTGATCGTAAACACAACATAAACTAGGTACTATTTTGGTTCAGTCGGGAACTTAAAAAAACTAAACACTAAATTTTGGTACTTACAAACGCGAAACGGTGGTGCGCTATCATACAAACATATGTATGGAGGTACAACCATCGACAAAGAAATTGAACATTGGTAATTTGCAAAAACGTTTAATAGCCTATTTTTATAGCCAAAACGCATTTGAAAAATTGACCCTGTTCAACTATTTTGTCGTTGACTACTTAGTTTATGGCTTGAGACGCATTGTTAATATGTATTTTGAAATCAAATAGGTTAAACTTTCTTCCATATTTGATTAGGTACTTCAGTTTCAGGTGAATACGTAAAAAGATATTTACTTGTGTATATGTACTGTACCTGTTATCGTTACTGCAGAGTTATGTTTTTGTAGATTCGAAACTGATTTTCAGCTACTGGTAAAAAAAGAGTTTTTTTGTGACTACAGTAAAAAAAACTGTCAACAAAGCGTCTTAGCCTTACAGTTTTGCCTTAAAATGCCTTAAAATAATGTAACCATGTACAATATCTATGACTAACTTACACTAACCTACTATGGCTTTGCACCCGTTGCAGTCATAGCCCGAATATGTCACTAAAATATAACTTTGTCACTATTTACACTGTCAAGAACGATTTATCTGATATATTTATACTTATCCAAATAAGTAATACAGCATTTATTTTAGAATTTATAGCGGGTGCAATGGATTTATATATCACAGGGCTCAACACCGGCAAAAGTTCAATATTATATTTTTTTATGAAAATAATAATCCTGAACTTCATCTTGAGCTTAGATGCTGCGATCTAGTATCGATCTAGGTTTTGATTTAGAGAAACGAATTCGATATAATATCTTGAACAATATAATGTAGAATGTAGATATTATGGTTGACAGATCTTTACTAGATAGTTACCAATTTTTCAGGGAAAATGATTCGTTCGATTTATCGAATAAGTGAACGTTATCGAATCGTTGTTTTATTACAAAAACCAAAAATAAAAGTCCTCCATTTTAAATAATTTTAGCTGCCTTACGGAAAGTCCTGCGCTCATCGACGGAAAATGTATCTCCAAGCAGGTTATTATAATTTAGATTAATAGTTTCAATAGTTATTGTGTTTGTGTATAAACTTTGAGTATATTTACTATAATATTTGCATGATTTTAAAACCAAGTAAAAAGTCAAAGTAAACTAAAATCTTAAAAAAAAACAATAATATATAGTACAGCTGCACATGATTTCGAAAACAACAAGAATGCTCAAACATTGTTCTTTGAACACGTAAAATTACAAAAAGCTGCAAAACTCGACCAACTTTTGTCACAACTCAAGGATTTGAAATAGTTTCCAACGCTTGTAACTCTATAAACGACTCAATGTAAGTGAAAATAAGGTTGAAATGACTTGATATCTTTTTTTGGTGTTTACCAGCGGGTACAGTCAGGTACACGTTCAGTAACGAACATACATTTTAAAGGGAATTGTGTTGAAACATAGCCTCTACGTGCGCAATGGGTAAATGGACAGCTTTCAAACCGACACTATACGTATAGTACGTCCGCCATTTTTGTTCTTAGCTAAATATATTTTCCCAGCCAGCGCTTAGGAAATCAATAGGTCATTGATATTATACGATAATTGAAGTACCTACACAAATAGTTTATTTTTAAAGTTTATTTCCAGTAGTAGGACGTAACCTATCAGACAACGCAAGTTTATAAACTTTCGCGATTTGATGACATATTAAAGATATATTTCAGACATATTAAAGCGGGTATTTATCTCGTACGTTTTATTTTATTTTCCTATTATTTTCAAATTATCTATAGAGTAACAGCGATCGTGGTCACAGGGTAACTGGGTGTACTCGGAGTTACAACCATAAAACAACAAAAGGTATACACGATATATTCGATTCATAAATCCCTCAAAGACCAAAAAAAAATCGATAAAAAATCGTTAATAAAGACAACGATAGTTTTTCTACGACTATGTATTATAGCGGTTTTCGTATCTTATTTTGTGACGTTACGATATTTTTGATTGAGCCACTGGTGTCAAAATAAAACAATTTATGTTAAAGCCGAATGGGCCCAATGAATAGTGTCCGATGTTATGAATTTAAATTGATCATAGTGATTTTGACTTGAATTAAACAATGTAAACTTATGCTGTTGCATTATTCATTAGGTACTTTAAAACAAACAGTATCGGAAATGTGTCTAATGACGAGCATACAAATTGGTTAGTTTTTATTTTGTTTGGTAACAAATTCTAACTACGCTGAAGTTAATGATTGCGATACTTTAATAGAAATACAAAATTCAAAACAGTCGAAACCTTTTCCAAAGATAATTTCTAAAGAAACAGCTTTGATTCTGACAAGAGTTTTTCTATTTTACTCTGCTTTTGATAAACATAGTTGTCTTTTTTATTACTCGACTGTGAAAAAAGCGGGTAATAAAATACTGAAATATTTTTGATCACGTGATTTTTTTTAATTTAATATTTAAACCAATTATTATTGCATGCTTATAAACTAACTAAACAATAAAATTCGAACACAATCAGTTACATTATGTACAGCTGCTTCTCGTTACAAAACACGAACCCTTTGAAATAAAAATATAAAAACAATACAATACAACCCTTATTTCAACTGCAAATTTACAACAAACCGATTTTATTTTTAATACGACTATTGTCATAAAATATACTCTTTTGAAAGTTATCAGAGCTTATTTTAGGAATATTTTTAATTTACAGAACAAAGTAAAGTTCGGCCAGTGGTTCTGACAGCTATATGATACAAAAAATAAAATACTAGAAATAGGTTATGACGGCCCTTTATATTATATTATGAAATATAAACATTATTTTTGTGTTACATATTATTACATAACTTATTACTGTTGACTGACTTTTGTACACTTATTCAAAACATTGGGCTATTTGCTTCTAAACCAATGACGAAGGCTGACTTGAAAGAGGTGCAATATCTTAAAACAAATTTGTTAAAAACTGTCTGTAAACCTACGATGAGTATCAGGATTGATGTTGTCAAGAAAACATAAACAAAAGTATCAATAAAAACAGATTACTATACCAACTAACAAACTAGCATTATAAACTAAAATTTAACTGAGCTTCAAGGCTGAATCAATCTTTGGCGAATATACCTATTAACTTCCGAATAAAGTTATATATACATACATTATATCTTATGTATAACCCGGCATTATGCCCACAAAATAAATCCTATTTTTTTACACCGAATACTCCAACTTCGTAAGTAAACCTGTGCACTTTTATTTTAAACTTGCAACATTTAAGGATCCAATAAATAGTCGTCCTTATAGCTAAAAACTATTACGCTCAAACCTATTTCTTCCAGGCAACCAAAAAGATAATGAGAATTATCGGAGACGACAATGCTTCGAGCATATAGGCTGTCGCTCAATTAGTAAAATAAATAGTTGAAATATGCGTTTTGGGCCTATGGTAAACAATGCAAAAAAATTGCTAACAATTAGAGTTTAATAGTTTATCATCATAGCTAGTCTTGATTGGCCACCGCTGTGGCCGAAATTCGGCCAGGGCAGCATCATCATGGCTTCAAACCATTAAATAAGTTTATACAAAAGAACATGAGCTACCGAACCACTTTTTAATTAATTATAAAGTAACAAATAAGCAGTTCAGATATTAAACCTATATCAATTACGTAGTAACTTTTATTAATTAATTAACGTATAAGATAGCTGTTAAAAAGCTTATTCCTAGATGCAAGCTTAAGATAAAACCACCCAGGTATACAAATATGCCCTTTTTAAACATATTTTATTTTACAGCTCTTGCACTTTACTCGCAGATTAGCGCAGTATTTACAACCTTGCATACGCGCACTGTGAAGTTAAACTACACGCTCGTAAACTTATTTAGCCGTTTAACCCCATAAGGAAACACAATACGACCATACGGCCCTCTTGAGAGCTTAGACCTATTGTTCATGCTTATACGTACATATATTTACAAATATTGTTCGAACATTTATTGTAGTTCTATCGGTGGATTGTAAGGACCGTGTTCTTTTAATTTTACGGTGATTTGAACAGCTGCTGAATGGAATGGTATAGTGATATGCAAGGATATTTGAATGGCATAGCTTTATCGCACAAAGAGGTAGAGTTTATATGTAAAATCTTTTCTTAGAATCTCTTCTCTTCTTTCTTAAGGCCAGGATATTCGAATTTAGCCAATTTTCGATTCAATTTTAAACGATCAAATATCCTTTGTTTTGATTGGACTAAATTTATGTTGTAGTTAGATTAACATTATTGATTATTCTATGAAAACACGATATTTATCACTTCACCTGATGATAAAAATTACGAAGAAAGGATAGTTTTTTGTTGTTTTTGTTGTTGTACTTCTAGTGTATCAACGTTTTACTCTCAAAAAACATGTCAGAAAATAGGCAACGACGTTTATAAGAATATTCTATGGTTAGTTTTTCTCAAAACCTTTTTTAATTTTGATAATAAGCAAAAACTTGATTTTTGGGCTTGCGTTGCTATGCCCTGTCTCACTCTTGTGAACACAAAAATCTATGCCTATCCTTTTCACAAAATGGATCGAATATCCTGCCCATAATGGTTTAAAGACTCTTTCTTCTTTCGCTTTCATCGTCCTCATATTTTACCGTCATCATTATATGGATATGTAACTGGGTGATGATCGATAAACTTTAATATATTAGGCAGGTTTGAGAACGACCTGCGAAATACTGCAGACAGAATGTTGGATGGGGCAAGATGAAGACAAGGCGCTATGGCGCTTATCAGGGGAGGCCTATGTCCAGCTGTGGACTAAAATAGGTTTATGATGATGAAGTTGCTATAAATAACATGAGTTAATCCATAATAAAGTCATAGAAAAGATAAATTTAATGTATTAAAATCATTTTTATTAATACGGTGAATAATTAATGTTATGTTGCAAATACGAAAAAAGTACAATATCAAACATAGTAGATACTGTATCATGTACTTCAAGCTAACAAACATTATCTACCGTTGTTAATTTGATACGTAGTATGATAAAGAGCATAAGGTCCACAATCCTCTGACAGAACGTACGTACAAGTTCGTTGGGCTCACACTAGCTGCATTACCTACCCTGTTCATCAACATTCATTCAAATCTCAACAATACACGCAACTTATCATAAAGGCGGAGTCACATTGAGAGAAAATTATTATATGAGGAACGAAAAGTTATAATTATAAATATGTACCTAACCTTTGAACGGCTTTCCGTACTTGCCTTGCTGCTACTAGTTATGAATTAGCTAGAGAGATAGTTTATTTTTGATAGTTCGTCTGTATAGCTATAAATAACAAAGTCGTGTTAGTTACACCATTTATAACTCAAGAACGGCTGAACCGATTTTAATGATCTGATTTGTTTGATTTGTCTCCGTCCCGAATAGCAAAATAACTTATTGAAAATCTGAAAAATACACGACGGGAATAAAATGTGAAGAAATTCGTATTTACATACATTTTTCGTATGTAACGCCATCTCTGATTCTAAGGCGGAATTAAGTTTGCCGGCTCAGCTAGTTACTAATAAATAATTATTTATAATGATAAATGCATGAGTTACATATAAATCATGCATTTATCATTTTATGATTATGACATTAATGAGTGTCGGTAATTAATTTCATTATTAGGTGTTCGTGTTTTGATTAAACAACCCATAACTACAAATGTGGCAAACAGACAAACACAAATTGCAACATGAAAAAAAACTTTTAAGTGGTATGCTAACAATGCGTAAGGTAAGTACAAAATAATACCGAGACACGCGCTAAAAGCCCACGGGGAAGTTAGATAACACAGACATTTTATTTAATAAACTGTCGAAAGCTTGTGAAAACAGCGCAATACCGGTTCACACTGATTAAACCATATATGGCTTCGCTTTACTCACTTGATCAATCAGAAGGTGTCATGTAAGGTGGGTGATAAATCGACAGCGCCCTGTCAACTAACGACCAGCTAGAAATCACACTCTAGCTTGTTCGTTAGCACTTTGTATAAGACTATTTAAGGTACACTAACATTCAATCGCTGGAACCACAGACCACGATAAAGTTCTGAGGCTGAAACATTTCTCTTTGCAGATGAATAGAGTAAAATTGCGTTTGCTAGAGCGAAAAGTTTTAACACCTGTACCAGATGAAAAGGTAAGTACATAATGGTGAAATGTATTGTGATGAAGGTACCTGAATAAGTAGATATAATTTTATTTCATTTCTGTTTTAGGTACCTATAATTTTGTTTTGTATACCTACGCTTTTTGTTCTTTCTTTTGCTATGCTATGCTGTAAGCTACATAATTGCTTACTTCTCCGCTTCGTCCGATACATTTGTCATCTATTTACCTAAATACCAACTCCTTAATTTTGTATTTTACCTACTTTTTATCTCTATGTGTGTGCTGTTCTTGTTGTGTAAAATAAATGTACCTTTTCCTTTATCTTATCTTCACCTCCGTACGGATAATTTTAGTCGGGCACTCTATCTGATAACGTTTATTACATTAAGGGATGAAACATTAGTTGTCTGCAAACACGAACTAAACCGATTCGTAATTAAATTTCAGTCCACGGTGTTCATTCTATCATCTGTAGTTACTGAACTTTTGTCTTTGTATAATCTTAACTATTTGTTACAATAATTATCTCTCAATGTACACCTGCCTTTATTCACAAACATAATGAGGAAAGTTCACCTTGGGAACAGATTAATAGTATCGGTTTATCCTTGGAACATCCAGAGGCAATAATACCCGTCTATTTATTGCATCAAGGCTTCAAACATTTTCACGGATAACGCTTAACCTAATTTAAATAACAAGGTAAAATAACTGAAAATGAAACATAAATACAGCTGCGAGAATACGTTTTCGTAGGACGAAATACATTTTAAATGCAAGTATTTAGAATGATTTTTCTTTCAAATAAATTCTTTTGTACAAGTTCTTAATTAACTATTTACACTTACGCGTCAAAATACTATACTTGAATGGTATTAATGACTAGTGTTTACACTAGGGTATGTTCGTTTACAAAACGGCGAAGCCATTTCATTATTGAGACTGTCTCGAACTGTCAATTCAACATCAATATAATCGTCAAACCAACGCGTCAAATGTCGTTACAAGTTTTCAACCGACGCATGACGTGAAGCAAAGTGTCCACTGGCACGTAACTTCCGCAATGTCTTGCAGGAGTTAATTAACGACTGTATCCACTGTTATTTTTCCATTTGCATACACATGGGACATGCATCAAGTAACGTTCCTTATGTGAGATTGTAGTCCAACGAAGGACTATTATAAAATTCGCTTGAGCAAGTCAATTTCTGAAAATTTTACCGTCAGTGGATACTTTGCTTAAGACGTTTATATGTAAATTGTGTCGACTGTTGAAAAGTTCACTGATGAGACAAAACAAATTCAACAAAACGCTCTGAGCTGCCGATACGAACTACTAAAAAGTCAATTCCAAGATTCCTTATAGACCTACTTGCCTCTGTACTTCTCAGTGGTAGCGTCTTCCAAGTTGCTGTCCCAGTCGAATTCTGTGACTCCGTTTCTGGCGACTTCGCCGAGATGTCGCCACCGGTAGTCGAAATCGGAGTCGCGTTTCTTGAGTGCCTCGAATCTGATAACAAGTTAGGTGATTAGGTCACGCAAGTGCAGGTTCTATGGTTGGAGGAGTGCGATTGTAAGGAGGCGTAGGCTGGTTTTGGAATTCAAAATTAAACTTTAGAAGCCCGTGCCAGAGTTAGGTTTGGATTGGACCAGACTAAACTTAACTTTAGAAGCTCACAAAAAGATTGGTTTTAGATCGAAGAAGGGCCGACCGTCCGTCCCTCCATCTGTAGTTTCTTTCGTAAAAGGTAAAATGCCAAAATGTTTCATTCAGAGACGATACAATTGTTATTGTGAAGCAATTAATTTATTATGTGTCCAGGTTTCATTCATTCTAATAGAATATCACATTGGATGGATGAATTAAATAAAAACAGATCTTTATTGCATTAAAAGTACATGACACTCATTTAGGGCTCTCATTACCAATATAAGTTATTTTGAAAACAACTTGTGATTTAAAAAATATAAGGATGAAAATATTTAGTATATTAACAATTCCGCGAAAAAAACCTTCTCCGATAAGTTCTAACAAAATGTAGTCCGCGTTGGCATTTTGCAATGGATTTCCGCAAAGTAACGCCTGAAACTATTATTTAACTTGTGATTTGGTAGTGAGTGCTTTCCCTCACAATTATTACGTCTGGTTATTGTACAAGACGTGTACGTCTTAAATAATATTTATGTTTGTAATCACTTCTTCACGCCGAAACTAGAGAACGGATTGGTCTTAAATTGACCTTGAACAAGAAGAAGTACTTATGCTACTTTTTATCCAATAAATCCATTGAATGCTAAACGGGCGATATTTTAACGGATTAAACCTTTGCGCTTTACTTTCGTTGGCTGTAAACTTGCCAGTATAAATTCTGGTATCGCTAGATTCGGTAGCGGAAACACCTAAACGCGCTGTAAACACTAACTAGTACGGCTTACCCGCTATCAGTAAGAGTTTTAAAGAAATGTAGGACAGCGACAGGTCAAACGATGTTACCATGATAGGAGTATGATAGTAGGTTAATTTAGCATGTTTACGGAATCGAGGAATCCGATTAGGTTTTACAACACCAAAGAGGACGTTCAGCGAATTGCGACCATTTTAGATAGATACTATTTTATTGCATACTTAACTTAGAAACCATTTACAAATTATTATTTTTTATTTTTATTAGATATCATCATCATCATCATCAGTCCATGTCGACCCACTGCTGGGCATAGGCCTCTCTATGTTTATGCCATTCGCCTCGGTCTTGCGCTAGTCTGGGCCAGGGGCAACCCACGGTATTTCGAATGTCGTCGACCCATCGCGCCGGCGGACGTCCCCTGCTCCTACAACCGTCTCTCGGCCACCACTCGGTCAGTGCTTTGGTCCACCTGCCATCACTATTATTATAAGATATGCCAAAAATAAATATTATCGAAAACGGCGTTTTACTCATTAGTAAGGTGACGATACCTACTTAGTTATTATTATTCTTAGATCAATCTGTCTTAGAACTAGCAAACATTACCTAAGCGCTAGCTGAAACCCAAAGCCAGAGCGAAAAAGTGCTGAGCTGTTTCCACAGCACAGTATTTACGTGGAATCCAAATTTAACTATTTTCTGAAATCGACGGCCGAACTAAATTGGTAAAGAGGCCAGTTGCGAACCCAGCGAAATAGAACCTATCCGCTTTCAACTTGAGGAATTGCATATAAAGAACCGAAAAATAGACGCCCCAGTTATGCCCGACGCCCGTTTGCATAATGAAAGTAAAAACGGATCGCTTAGGCTTAGTACGAACTTCGTAGATTCACTAAAAAGCTTGGAACTATTCAGAAATATTGCTATAACAAGATAAAGTTAATTAAAAACTACAACCCGACTACGTGAAAGTTATAAAAGTTTGAAACATTTACATTGACAAAATAGAATGACGTATCGGCCATATTTGATAGGCATAGAGTTGAAAATGAAAATAGGTCGTAGGTATTGTAATTTTTCTCTATGGGGCCTGCAGCCTGCGGCTACCTAAACTTTAATACGCGTTTTGTTGGCTTATTCGGGGTCGGAGCCCTAAATCCTATAGCCTATAACCATCGGGGTATTAAGACGAATCAATCGATACATAATTTGTTGAAATCGAACCAGTAGTTTCAGCGCTACGTGGGAACAAAGAAATCGGCCACATACATCCAAACATACAAACATACAAACATAGGGTGCTAACCTCATAACCCTCCCCTGTTGGTAGTCGGGTAAAAATGGTTTCTTCATTTTCTTGGATAGTCTTTTTAGAACCTTCGTATTGCCTACGTGCATTGAGTATTGAGAGCAGAGTACCTATCTGTTTTCAGCCGTGAAAAAATCTACTTTACTACCAATGAGGTATTATACCATAACTATTGAAAAAAATTGCCTGATATACTTACTATTTATTTATTTACTTGTTAGTTTGTCAGTGAAAGAAAACGACTCTTATTGGGAAAATTTAAAGCACGAGCAAATTTGAGTATATTTGATACTAGCAGCTACGTGTCCTCGAATATTTAGCAAGTATTTGATTTCGCTTGTTATTTCAAAACAACAAAGTATATCCCTAACTTTTTATTACAAGTACCTATCTAGACCCTTTTCAGGGACGAGCGAGAAAAACAACAGCCCCCGGCAAACCACCAAATAGTTCACATGAAGGGCGGCCGATATGCCTAGCCTACTGATTAGAAATCCAAACCGCTTGCGTTCTCGGGGTCACTAACTAGTGTTGCCAGGCAGGGTAAGTAAAACTATCAAAATTGTCTGGCTAAAATAACAAAACAAGGCCGAAGCTTTGAAAACCTGTTCAGTTAGATTTTGTGAAGAATGACGTGAAGATCTGTGGTAACATTTTTCATTCTAAAGTTGGATTTTGGAGAATTGTAGACTTTATTTTCTCCATTCACGATTCCAAAGTTTGTCCTGATAATGTTTGCCTACTGGTAGTTATATGATTGAAATATTAATTCCTCACTAGCTGGAAACACCAGCAGCGACTCAACGACATCGTCTGACGTCGCAAACAGCCCGGGAAGAAAGCTCGACCTTCCAAACCCTACGAGCAGGCAATACCGATCGACACTTGATAAGCAACCGAGTTTGTTAGGTCACGCAACTTCTCCTAAGTGATTTCCACGGTATTTCTCATAATGTATTAACATAAGGTTGATTTTAGTACTGATAAAAATAATTGCTTTATTATTCGTACAAAGTTGCAAGTCTTCGAACATTAGGACATTTTACGACGGGAAGTAGAAGGTCTTTGTAGAGTCGTGGAAGTCCGCTCTTTGTACCAGGCAATAAAGATAAGATAAGGAACGGGCAGTGAATCTTCGTTTTCGCTCGTTTCGACTCCTTTCGAGCATAAGTTTTAAATCGCGTCGAATTCAAGAAACTTGGCATGGTAACAATATCAAGCTTTATGTAAAGTTATTACTGCATTGTTGTATAAAGTCGAGTCGCGACGGGAAGCCAAGTGTACGTAGACACTCGAAACGGAAAGCAAAGCATTTCGTAGGTAGTCTGAGATAATCATATTACTGTTAATTTAATGTTTTAATCCCTGTATCAAAGGCTTAATACATAATCGTCCATTGCTCCTGCATTATTTACACACGACGACGTCAAAATCGATTGCAAAGGAACAATCAAACTTGAAACAAAGACAAAACAACAAACGAATTGGCTATCCGAGTGCAAAGCCAGGTGCTAGAATCGAACTACATCGTCGGACCACGCGTCAGCTGGTTTCAAATCGAACACTCGTAGAGTCGTCAAGCTGAACAGCCTGTTCTCCAATAAACAAAGAATGACACAGGTAGAAAACGTTCGAGCGTGTTTCAAACGTAGCGAACCCATCGAAGTTCAACCATATGAAGGGTTATAGACTTCGCTACATAGGGACAAATACAGGACCTGGCACTTATCCGTTCGTTGATCCTTGCAACAGGACATAATTCGCGTTCGACTCAGCAAGTCTCAAATTGGATTGTAACTATTATCCAATTGTATCGGGTGTCCGTTTGCAAGTAGCAACGGGTTGAAATAAAATTGAATGGATATTTTGATCCGATGGATAAATCGAATTCTGCGAAATTGAATCCATTTCATTCAACTGGATAACTGTGCTTATGTATAATAATAAGGCTTAGATTCAAGTCGAACAGTCGTCTAAAGCTTGTCAATTTCAAGAAATAAACGAGCGTGTTAAATCAATGTTTGGTTTATTACACAGGGTGTAACAAAAATTAGGAACCAATATTTCAGGAGAGGCCACAAAAAAAAAAAAAAAAACCGGTTTGTAGAATACGAAAAAATAAATAAAAACGAATCTCTAGACTAAGCAATAACAAATTAATGCATATGCTTTATAGAACCGAGGCAAAATGCTTTTGTGGCCAACTACGACTACCTACCAATATCTACATAAGGTGCGTCAACGTCGCCCATTACGATGATGTCACCTAGGACCATCTAGCCCCAAGACCATCTAGCCTATTCTAGCCTATTCATCTAGAATTCACCCAGGACCATCTAGCCCCAAGCTTAGCAGAGCTTGTGTTATGTTATGGGTACTAGATATCTGATAAGTATACTGATGAGAGATACTTAAAAAGGTAATAACATTGCAAACAGTTCAAAGACAGTTAAACCATTTATTAACTTGCCATGACCTAAAAGATCTGATTTATAACCTCAGATAAAATGACCTAAGTGATTTATATTTATCTACATGTACTTCCAGGGGAACCTATCTTAATGTTCTCGCTGCACTTAAAATGCATCAATTAGGAATGCCTTAGCACGTGTACTTAGCATATCCTGCCGTCTGCTGCACACGTCTTGAATAAAGGGGGAACAGATTGCGAGTCAATCTGTTTCCCCTTTATTCAAGACGTCTAAGACATCACACTGGTGAATATTAGTTTTTTTGACATAATTTGCAACTATCTCTGACCTCGAGTATAGAATGGAATCTAGACAACGACGCGTCACAACTAGGCGCCACACGAAATTTCTGTGGATTATGAAGACAGTTTAGCAAACTTCCTTACCGTTTAAACATGAGTCCTTTGGCAAAGTCATAGAGTTCCAAATCCAGCGAGTTGAGCCTCTTGATGTGAGAGACCTGCGCGGGAGTCAAGCCAGCGAGAGTTGCTCCTGATACCGTCACATTGTGCTGTGTGAAAGGTACCGCGAAGAGGAGGTTGAATGTCTCTTCGAACACGTACTGGGATATCTGTGGACAAGAAATGAAATAAGCATTGATATTTGAAGAGGTGAGTTGCGGTGATACTACAGGCAAAGGAGGATTGACGCCTGTATCAGTCGAGAGATGTGGAGCATTGCAAGGCTCGTCAGTTCCCAAGTTTGTCTAAAAAGACAGGATTGAACAAATTTTCTCGTCTTTGTAATTTAAATTCTAATAAATCTGCTCTTTTGTCGTCTAAAAGCCCTCTCTCCATAGAGCAAACGTATTCAGCCAAACCAATACCGAAAAGTGCTTGCTTGCAATTTCGAGAGTACCTCACACCCCAAGAGCAGAATCAGCAACGCGTATTATTAGAATTCACACTTGCGAGATGCGTATTCGACAAAGGAACTTGAGTTACCTATATCTGAGAGTATAAACCTATAGCAAGCCCATAGCGACACCCTATCCGAACGGCTCTTTAGAAGTCTCAATGCTGAACAAAGGGAAATTTAATCCGTCCCGCTGAATAGATAATCCCTTGTGCGGTTGTGCGATCCATCATACAATTCGTCTGATACAGTAATGGTATACATGGGCCTCCGGAAGGTTTGATTGGCGTCCTAAACCGGGGCTCGTAAATCAAGTCATCGAGTGCCATTCCCACGATAATAGAGTTGGATCATACTAACTAGGGCGGGGTTTAAATGTTCTATGTGTACGTCAGAAAGTTCATATTCGTAGTTTATTAGATTCGCAATTATGATAAATTTGCTTAATTTCTTGTTCTTTAAGTTTTTCGGAAAAAAGCACAAAGAGACATGCATGGTTTGGGCAGAATATCAGCGCCTATCTACTTCTGAGTGGCAGGGCATTTATGCTTTTGCAGCTGTAACACACGGTACAGTCTCTCTTTTTGTAAAAAAAAAGTTGTGTACTTTGTTTTTCTCGTAATATAAAGGATATTACAAAAATGAAGGACCAAACTTTCAAATTCAGCATCAATCACACAACACGAGAAAAAAAAGAAAAAAATCTTGACTGATCTTGACAATCTCAATAGAAAGATACCTATACATATTATTACAACTTGATATATTTTTTGTCGTAGAAAATGCATTTGTGGTACCTACCACATCTAAGGCGCGTCGCCCGCTCCTATGATTTCGCAGGTCGCGACGAAGGTGATAAGTGTTTTAAACGGGATATAAACAGTAAGTTTTTTATTTTATTTTTATACCTATCAATTAAAATTACAAATAGTAATTTTAATTTTAATAAAAATTTATTTTTATTTCAGGTTCCCCTCAGTCATTTGGGCGTGTAAAAGTAGTCCGCACAGAATGATCTCACATTTTTAATGTTAGTATGGATTTCAGGCAGCAACAGAGAGATACAAACCATATTTTACATACTCTACGGCCAATTCGACATGATGCAGTATATATTTCTTCTGGCGTCATTGTGCATGCATATTGCATATCCACATAGGTACTCGTAAGTTATGAAAATCACTGACAGAAGACCACAGCGCTGGCATAACTCACAAGAAAACAAATTGAAGATGAGAAGCGAAATAAATTCTATAACAGAATCTTGAATTACAAATACCTACGGGCCAAAGTATTCCTAGCTTTTGAATAAATTACTAAAACCGCAGAGAACTGTTTCCTCGGAAAATAGACAAATATATAGCAGACACAGATCAATACTGGCTGTCCGCCCAGCTTCGGTCATAACAAACAGCATAGGAAATGAAGTGACAGATGGTTCAACGTCAACATAGCTGGCATAAGCTGTCCGAAACACAGGAGTTTGCTACAGGGGCCCGCTTAGGCATTATGTTCGTTAGTCGGTGGTGTAACATGAAATATAAGACTGTTAACTTAGCCGAACTATCTAACAATAGGGTGTCAGTCTTGCTTCCTCTAAGGGATTTTAAGGCCTTTTGTTGTCTAGCTACAACAATGCAACTTTGAATGACTAGGAGCGTACAGAGCACCGTCACACTCATTTTATAAATCATAAATGGACACTTCACACAAACCAATTACCTGCGAAAAATTAGTTGGAATCAAAGAAACATAAAAGCACTTGGCATTTTAGATAAAAGTGGCGGTTTGATATGGAAAAAAAATACATTTTTCTAAGCTCTCCAGTCCGTTGGGCAGTGAACAAACACGCCAACTGACAACGTCTCTTGATCAATTACTCGCATTGCCACCTTTCCTCCGGTCTAGCAAAATAGTAAATGGTCTTGATGGGCACAACGTTACGACGCTACCGCTTTATTTTTATGGCACCTTTTAGTAGAGAGCACAATGGCAACATTGCCTCGGTGGCTTCAAGATTAGAGGATAAAAAGTGTCAATTACCTCTCACTTACGTAGACTAAAGACCTTTTACCTGATCATCAGTCAGATGGATCGTTGGGGGTGAGAGGAATACTAATTTGAGGACGTGATACGGTGCCAAGACTTTCTGCTTTAATGAAGATTTTTTAAGAGAACGTTGGTCCTGAATAACTATTTCAATCAGCTTTAGTTTGGTCTTTCATTTATCGCGGAGATTAAAGTTTTAATTTATAAAACGTAGAATAGAAAATGAATTACTAAAGTTAACCCTAGGTCCGTGAGTAACGAGGCCCTCCGGGTTTTCAAAAAAATTTCAGAGCCTATCAAAGCGCCGTGTGACTCCAGAGCTGGTGAGTATCAGGCGCAGCGGCATCAGCATTGCTTACAGCAGCGGGGCAATGCAGTCAGCGTCTTGGGGACGCATCCGATTGATTGACTGATATATCAGCAACAGTTTAGCTCAACTGTTTCAATTGTAAATACCAGTTGTAATTCGTTTCTCTTCTCTTAGTCCAAAAGTAACATAAATGCAGAATACTCGATCTTGGTTAGTGTACTTCTTACCAACAGAAGATGAATCAACCTTTTGTTACAGTACCTACTTTATATTAACCTATCTATATGTATAGCTGTTTTGGTTCTATCAGAATTCGATTAAAAGAAAACCGATCGAAACTTATTATCAGTCGGTTGTCAGATTTCCGTCAGCGTAGTTGTTTCATGCTACACCGGTAAATCCCATACAATAGGAACGGCAATTCCATCAACTGCAATTTCTCGACATTTTATTTTCAAGTGGTATTTGTAAGGATTGGTCGACGCTGCAATTTTATAGTACTTACACGTATTCAAGGGTCGTCAGTTCAGCTATTTTTCAATGCTATTTACTTTGTGTATTGTAAAGCCCGAGCGCGGTAAATTTATAATGGAAGACACTTTTGAGGATTTTTCTAGAAAAAGGTTGAGAAATACACTTCCAGATTCTAAAGCGAGGACGTGTTTCATCATTATCATCATTGGTAACCTGGCTTCACCTACTGCTGGGTCTCCAAACTCTTATAAGTACCACTTTATACAGTCTATACAGTCTAGTCTAGCGCTAGTCGAAACCAGAAGAAATTATTATGCAAAAAATTAGTATTAATAATAATTTTATAAATCTTAAATGAAAGACTACAAGGAATATACTCGTAGTTACAGTTTATGAAAGCAACCACTCCTAAAACAGCAGACCTCTATTGTGCTTAATGTACGCAATAAGGAAAGTGCCGGCAATTAACGAATATGCGAACACATAATTTCCAACAAATGGCGTAACATTACTCATAATACCCCACTGAGGAAGGCTCGCCATAAATTGTGTGTGGCGTTTAAACCCATACCCGGTTTAATAATACACAAGCTTCATCATCATCAGTGCAGCCGAGAGACATCACTGGAAATAGGCCTCCCCAAAATATCGGCATAATAACCGGTCCTGCGCTACCCGCATCCAACAATTTTGAGCGACCTTCACCAGGTCATCGGTCCACCTAGTGGAGGGACCTGTCCACGTTGAGCCTTCCGGTACATGGTCGCCACCACCCGAGAACATTACGATCCAAACAGGTATTGGATCAATTGGGCGGTGGCGACCACGTGCCGGAAAGCGCTACTGTCCTGCCCACGACCACTTTAGTTCCGAAATTCTGGAAGCTTTGTCGGTTGTTTTTAGTTATTTAACAGATCTCTTCATTTCTGGTTCGTTCTCGTATAGACCCCGAGTATAGCCCTCTCCATCTACACTAAAATTTTAAGAAGTAAAATTTGTTTTATATGGTTATTTCTGGAAAAACTGGTCTGATTCCAAAAGTTCTTTCACTTATTCATTACTGATGCAAGCGAGTTAACTGCGAACCATACCTGTGTTGGAAGAACACCCTGAGGCAGTCCCTCGTAAAGGGATAAAACGTTGGTGTTCTTCCATTCTTATATCAGTAATGAATTCGTCAAACTACGATAGTTTTATAGTAAAACATTTCTTTCATTATTAGAAAAAATAATTTCCCTCGAGTGATAGGCTATATTTTCCCAACACACCAAGCGAAGTCGCGTGCAGAATCTAAATATCAAACATGCGAAATGCAGGGAGTTTAAGAGGGATGTTTGTTACCACTTCACGCCAAAACTAATGTACAGACCTATTTCAAATTTTGTATACAAGTCCTAGATCTGGATTAACATTATCATCATCATTGTAAAATAATATAATGCATGGAAGCCGAAGCTTGTTAGAAATAACTATCAGCAAGCTTAGCGATGGTGTTTCACATCAAGTCTCTAGGCGATTGGAAAGTTGCGATGTGCGAGGTGAAGGGTTCGATCCCCGCTGCGATATTAATGTTCGCGTGACCTATGTATATTTATCTCTATCAGAATTATTGTTTATGGTTTCTGATATCTATGACCGGGAGACAGGGATACACTTCATTAGGCTTACGGACTGTTTGTTTACATTACAGTTTGTAATATATCCTCTATTTCGATTATCGTCTAACTCAGTAGCGTAGCGGGCAAAGGTTGCCTGCGACGCAAGAGGTTGCGGGTTCGAGTCCCGCATCGGGACAAATGTTTGTGCGATTTGCAGATTATTGTTCCGGGTGTTCTGGTCTTTTATAAAAAACGTATCTATTGTTTTTTTTTTGTAAATTAATTAATTACGCTGCGTTGCACCTAACCACGTTTTCTTTTCTTTTTATTGGTTTATTCAACTCTATGAACCACATTCTCTACCACGCTTCAAGTCCTGTGCACGGTACAGCGTTTTTAAAACCTTATAACCACACCGTCAGTAACCACTGAACACAAAGCAGACAAATCCATTCAGTCGCGATGGCAATGAATATTCATCGCCTAGAGTGGAGTATCCTAGCCTGGAACCATCCGATCACCCACCGGACACGATCTTTTAGCACTTTGTGTAAATATATCGTGTCCGGATAGAGAAGATAGAGTTACCACTCTAGGTGATTGTTCGGCGAGGTTGCGTTGTTATAAAACCTTGTTTGCTGACATGTTTGGAGTTTATAGAGCAGATGTGGTAGGAAGGATCTCATGTGGCATAGATAATTATTTTCACCAGTCTCATACGAAACGGTGTCCTTGCTGTTGCTACTCAAAAACAGCGAGCAAAATGGATTTTTACCTCATTTGTGGGCTAAATAAGGCGTTCACTACCCGACTTTTAGGTAGGTACTATAGCGGTTTTGAGTCGGAAGCGGCGGCAGTGCCCCTCAGTAGCAAATCATGTGCGTCATGGACACTCAAAGTTCTATTGTTTGGTTACTCATGTTGAAAAAAGGTGATTCTAATTCGCACAAAGCAGAGAAATCGCGATCGCGATGGCCATGAATATTCATCGCCAAGAACGAAGTATCCAGGAACCATCCGGCTAACCCCCTGACACGATCTGTTTACACTCTAACTGAACTCTAGCTGATTGTTCAGCGAGGTTGCGTTGTGTTATGTTATGATATGAAACTCAGTTTACTGACATGTTTGCAACTTGTAGAGCTGTGACGTCACTGGTTGTCATAGAATCCCATGAGGCATACATAAAAGGGACTCTTGACTACGTTAGACTGACCTTAACCTAAATCATTCATAAAGGTAAAGAGATTTGGACTTTGGTACGTATGTCGGTTTCGCCACAATGTTTACCTATTACCCACCCAGTTAACTAAGTTGAACAGTTTTGTTATTATTACAATGTGTTTAGTTTAGCAACCTGTTCTGGTTTCAAAATTGTTGCCCTATTCTACAACCGCTGCTGAATCTGGCGTAATATAGGTCGAATACATTAAATAACAAACCTTTGGTCCTGAAGTAATAGAGGTAGGTATTACCTACGGCTATTATTTCAATCCATTCCGCGCGTTTGCAGTACAATATCTGTCTTATACAGTAACCTTGTCAAATTAAATATTAAACGTCACATTTTTCATACAAATTTTTACCAATCTTTGACTACAATCTCGCCGGATTGAAAATGACGATGTGACCAATGATATTATCAGGATTCACTAGGTCTAAAAGAAACCTGTACATTGTTGTTTTGAAAAGACCCAGTTGCAATTGACCGAAACAACAGTAGCAGGTAGCGTGTTCTATTCCTAAACGGTGCGAATGATTAAGGTACAAGAAAACCGCTTAGCGAGTGCGAGTTGTAGGTAAGGTATCCATGATTATTCAAGACTATTCAAACAAGATACCTAAGGATGGTATTGCGCGTTGTGAAAATAGGATGGAACCATGTCAACGTAAATATCCGACCGCACTTGTGTTAGTTCGAAATAGTTCCATTCAGATCGCCTGCGGACTGTATCTGAGACTATATCCACGCGAAATATTTTACACTTATTTGCCAAGGTGACTTTCCCCATAAAAAGTTCACAACACAACCGTTAAAAACGAATGCTTAACCAGGAAGGAGTTATAATTATAAGCAGTTAAAAGTTAGCCGGTAACCCTATTATTAGTTTCCGTAGCCTCCATGAGTTGGTTGGCCCTAGAGTCGGCTATAAAGAGCAAATAAACCACTTCTACGCAAGGGTCATCCGTTTAACCATAGAATAATAATAAATGGCTGAGGATGGAGCTGATTTTGAATACAAATCAATGTCATTCTGCAGCTTTAGTGAATTAGCTCTGTATTGCGCTGTGTGACTTTGATATGTGTAGTAGTAGAGGTAATCGTAACAAACATAATGTTATCGTTAAGTATATTTAATAGTAAATCGCACAAATCAGATCAAATTACACTAATCTGCAATTTCATAGATAAACTTATTAATATGAAGTGAGGATGAAGTGAAGTTAGGATGATGAATATATCAATATACAGGGTTATTGATAATTCATTGACACTGCGTGAACTGCAGGTTCAGCCCATAATCATGAACACGTTTGTGACAACGCCAGGTTTCTTTCTTTCAACAATCGTGTTTTTTTAACTAGCAAGAAAAGATTCTTAACATTTTTTGCTGGTAAAAAAAAAACACGTTTGTCCGACACCCAATGTAGTACTAAAGACCGATCTCCCACTCAACCCTCACTGTTAATTCAGGGCGGAGACGTTTTTAAGGTAAATAACAAATTAAGTCTCTAAATAACGATTATTGAATGAGCCTACTACCAATACCAAACTTAATCTGGCGTTTTCACAAACGTGTCCGTGATGATGGGCAGAACCTGCAGTTCAAGCAGTGTCAATGAATTATCAATAACCCTGTATAGATGGATGTTGATTACTTTATATTATTCCAAAACAACAGAATGGGTGTAACTGAAATTGTTGGCTCTATTCCTAACATTTCAAGCTATACGCGCTATATACGCGCTTTTCCTGAATGCTCAATACTCAATATTTTTATTGCAAACATGTTGTACATGGGATCTTAAAGATAAAGTGTCTCAAACATGCACCCTGCTAGGGCACGGCAATATTTAGCTAGGTGGCTAATTCTTATAATCTAACGACTTATTCTAAATAATCTATATAACAATAGTGTTTAGGTTTCTTATCGTATAATATAGACTTCTATCTTTAATATGTTGTTTTTGTTTTTAATTAATGCTTTTCCTGGATAAAACATACAGGAAAAGCGTTTGTAGCTGCGGATAGAATCTATAATTACACTTATAGATCGTCACCCCATTGAGAATTATCGGTTTGAGGAATGCACTTTATAATAAGTACCAAACAACCAAAAATTCGGGTTGAACGGTCACAGTACGACACGAAGCCTCTTACAAAAACTAATTCGTTCTATGCTTTGTATTGTAACTTAGTTCGTATAAAAGAGGAACATGCGCTCCGCAGTTAATAAAAAGGCGTCTTGTAGGTTTACTGAGAGTCTCGTGCTCAGCAATATTGCCAATGTCCAAGCTCATTTCAACTTAAACACACAGCTCGTTCAGTTATTTGCTCAGTGGAACAGAAACTCAGTGTATTGTTAGAAAAAAGGCTAGTTGTTTTACGCCGAGGGGCGTTGTTGTAGCGTAATGTCTCTGAATATGGGAGTCTGTAGGATACAATGATTTTCTTTTTGGAATACGTATTATTTTGTTTTTCTATCTGACTATTTTGTCTTATTCTATTTTGTTTTTCTATCTGAGATTTCATTTGATCTATTTGTTTGATTCTTTTATTTGATTGTAATTTTCTTTGTTAATAAAGTTCTATATTTTGTTCTTTGCTGATGTCAGTTACTCAATTATTTTGAAACCTTACTTTTTACGGAATAAGATTTGTAACACAAATATTCCAACAGTCTAAAAAAATTTGAACGACTAATACATTGATTGTCAACACCGATTTTCATTAAAAAAATAAGTCACCATTCATACAAACCAAAAAATAAATCACGGTCAGGTTCATCCGGTTGGGAGCTACGATTTCACAGACACACAGTTACTTACACACGTCAACCTTACCCCGTCAGATAACATTTCCGTAAAAATCCCGACGCCTCTCTTGCCAGACGCGCATCGAGATGTGTTGAAGGGCGTTTTACTGTCACTGGTAATAACAAACCTATATCTTGGAAGCCTGACAGCATTTTTAGCATGTATTTATTATTGTCGGGGGTATCATGAATCGAATGCAGCTCTCAGCGTAGACTTACCTTCTGATAATTAATGAGTCCAAAGTACGCCATCACTGCACGGTTCCTTTTCGGAGACACCGGAAGCACTCTATACGCTTCCGCACTCCGATGTCACAGGGTCTCGTTGTAGCAACTCACAAGAGGATGGCCTTATACCATCTTACTAAAAGCTATTGCTTCCAGCTAGACCCTTACCTTCTGATACTCAGTGAGTCCAAAGTACGCCATCGCAGCAAGGTTCCTTTTCGCAGACGCCAGCAGCACTCTATCCGTGTCCGCACTCCGATGCCGAAGGGTTCCGTTGTAGCAGCCCACGAGAGCCAGATCCGCCAGCATCCTGGTCTGTCGGTTGTTCGCGAGGTTCCACGGGCAGGCTGTGAACTCGTCGAGGGTCACCCCTCGCCACGTCTCGCCGCTGTAGCAGGCTGGTACTTCTGCCCCTGAGGAGAGAAGTATGATGAGTAAACTAGTTTTTAATATGCAATAAATTTTAACAAATAAGGATCGAAGTTAACCCGATTACATTTATAATGTGACCGGGTTAACTATTAGTTTCTGCCTGCGGCTTCGCACGCGTTGTTGTTATGGAAACGTTTAAAGGTTATTTCTATCCCTTGGGAACTGTTTCATAGAATAAACATTGCTTTTGTTTGATTCCAGGCTTAGAGCAACATTTATGCAATTATAAATAAAACAAAATGCAGTCTGATCCGTTCAGTATTTTTATACAAACTATCGCATTTATAATATTACTTTTCACGCATTTTTAATTTAGGTGGTTATGAGGTCTTTGTCACTTATATTATTATTGTTTAATTTGTAATTGTTTTTAGTTTTAAATGTGCAATAAAGTATGTTCTATCAATCCAGTATATAAAAAAAATGTATCTATCTATTAGTGTGACAAGTTTCTACCCGTGGCTTGTGGCCCGTCCGTGGTGAGCAGAATTGGTTGGATTGGCACTTTACTTTTGCGCTACCCAGTATACGCACATAAGTGCGTATACTGGGTAGCGCAAAAGTAAAGTAATGGCACAATGTGAATGTGCTTTAATTTTTGCAAATCCAACCAATTGATTGAGTTTCGTTTATTTGTTTTACGAACCAATTCTTGGTTCGTAAAACAAACAAACAAACAAGTAAACACACTAGAGGTTAAGAAAAAGTTTTAACTATAGTCAAATAATAACAAGCGGATGAAAAACTGGCTGCTTATCACAATGTGCTAATAAATGGTTTCCAAAGGTTCTACAGATTTATGAAAACTGGTAAATATTGACGCTCCAAATTCAGGTCAACCTTATTAGTGTCACTGGTTTTCTTGAAGATTAGCACAGAACAAAGGCTTTGTTTACCCTCTTTAGACTACAACGTTAGGTATAGTAGCAGATTTCTGCATATTTTCTTGCACAGAAAGGAACCAAATATCGGTAACACAAGAATACCGGCACGCGAACGAGCTGTGACTTGTTTGTAATTTATAATTTGATGTTAATAGTGGTGCGCATTAACACAGTAGACATTATTAAGCAGAATTGCAACTTCCATTCGCTTATTATTTGAATATTTAACGAATGTCATTGTAACTTATCTTAGCCCCAGGCTGAGCAGAGCTTGTGTTATGGGTACTAGATAACTGATATACAAAATAAAATAACAGATATACAAATTACATAGATAGACATTTTTTAATATACATAGATAACGACCAGAACACCCGGAACAAATATCTGCAGATTGTACATACATTTGTCCCGAGGCGGGAATCGGACCAGCAACCTCCTGCGTCGCAGGCGGACCTGGCCCACCGCGCCAGAGGTGGTCGAATGAAACTAGATCAAAATCGAATAATTCAAATTACGAATAAAATTCAATGCTAAATGGGACCATTGTTTTGAACTACTCTCCTCTCACCCTCGACTCATGTACCGTCTCCGTTCCGTCGTGTAAAAAGTAGACCGAGACACACATGCTACGACTCTTCATAAAAGGCTGCGGTGGTCAAATAGGTGACTAATGGGTCACGTGCAAAAAGGTCTCACTAAAAGCGGCGCTTATTTGTACGAATCTAAGCGTAGGAACGCACTAGCGGCTGGCCGTCGCGGTCGTCAATTGAAATTTTGTGGCGTTTAAGTGCGTACAATCACAAGCGGCTGTATATTAAACCATTGGAAAAGCGGCTAACCGCCCCCGCGGTTTACCGCTAGTACGTGTAGGAGCGCTAAGAGTAGGGGTATCAAATAGGCCTAGAGCTCAGTATTCACGAGATCCTCGTAATAAAAAACTCTTATTACATAAAATTCAACATTTTGTCTTTGGTTTATTGAATGTGAAAAAACAATTAAGAAAAAAAAAATACCGCGCAAAAAAAAATCCTGAAAGTGCACAGTTTTGCACATAATTTGATCGAGACATCAGAAACCCTTGCGGTCTATTGAAATGACTTAAGTTTTGATTTGTAGGTATAACTAATTATTTGGTTCCTTGAACTAGCTTCTTCATAAGTTGTGTAGTTTTCTTGTAAATAAGCAAAATCTTGATTTTTGCGCTTACGCCGTTTCAAAAATTTAAGCTCTGTCCCGCTCCTATGAACGCCAAAACCTATACCTATCCTTTTCAGAAAATGGCGCATCTTTCGCCCTCCTAAATTCCTTCAAAGTTATCGTACTGTACCGATATTTCCGCTGTTATTTTAGCTTCGACGTGGGCCGAGTCACGCATGTTCTGTTTGCTTTCTCCGCGACACGCCAGTCGAATGTCACTTCACGTGTTTCCACAGTTTTTCAAGGAGAACGCTAAAGCTTGCGCATTAAAATTGTATTAGTTTTTGCGTCTTTTTACGCTGGATGACAGTATCAGCATTTTTGTGTTACATCCTCAAACACGTTAAATATGCCGTAATCCTTTTGCTCGAAGCTAAGTAAAAGAAAGGGCTATTCTCGACTTTCATCCCGATTTCCAGGAAGCTTATAAGCTTAAAGTTATTGGAGGATTAGTATACGGTTGAGAGTGATGTGTGAAGCCCAGTTCCCGGATCAAAGGATCATCAAGCCATGTGGAAGTGTGATGGCAACCTCTGTATACCTTGAATGTCGGTTATACTTTCGAAGTCGTTTACGTTTTGCTTTTGCTTGATAAGCGTACGGAAAGCGTACACTAGAGAAAACGTGCATTAGTCAGAGAATAAGAGTTATTCCATTGGGAATAAATCGTTAATTGAGTGATATGGAGGTAATTGATGTAAAAAATAATTGGTAAAAAAACGTTCGATGTGTGTTGAGAGAACTAGTAAACACTTATCCACATAAAGATGAGTGGTAGCAAAACCTTGGCCAGAATTTAGATAATCGCTAGTTTCTGCTTCGCTCGCGTTGTATAAGGTTATTTTAATCCCATGGGTACTGATTTATGGGATAAAAAAGTAACCTATGTTTTAATCCAGGCCTAAAACTACCTGTATGTTAGCCTGATCCATTCAGCTCAGTTTTGGCGTGAAGAAGTAAAAAACATACAAACTTTCGCATTTATACTATTAGAGTTTTTTTGTGTTCTTAAACGTTCATATCGTAGGTACATTCACCTCGTTTACTCCAGACGCCATTACAACAAAAACAAAATAATTGTTTTCATGTTTACTTTCTTAAGTGCCATTTAATTAACCTGTCTGTCATCAGCCTAATCACAGCTACGTTATGACTGCAGAGGGATATACTGAAGGAGAAAATAATGTAACAATACAAATAAAGCAAACATTTAGAGATATTGGTTGGCGTGATATAATACTCATTGCGTGATACGCCAGATTTTTGCGAACGATTCAGAGTAATAAAGATATTTGAGTAGCGGGATTACAGGTGATCACGTTGCGTAACTACAAAATAAAGTATATTCCTCACACGTGGGACTTCTACATAACTGCTTGTTATCGGTGTATGAATGATTTTTATGAAGAGAATCTATCATTTTAGGTTTCCGTACGTAAAGAGGAAAAAGGAACCCTTATAGGATCACTTCGTTCGTCTGTCAACTCTATTTTCTCAGGAACGCGTGGAGGTGAATAATTGAAATTAACATCAAATAGTCAAGTCCATAACCTCTTAGAACCGTGATATAAATCAATCTTAAATGTCAACGCAATTAAAAGTTACAGCAAGTGTTTACATCCAATTTTTTTGAAATTTCTCCACTTAGAAATTTTTAGGGGACTTCCCGTTGACCGTTGAGAATCATTAAATTTGGCGAGAAGCATGGTCTTATAGCACAAGTTTAAGGAAAAATCCAAAAACGATATTTTTTTGTCTAATACCAAAAAAAATCTCGCCATAGAGCAAATCCTATAGGGTACCTACTTCCCGTTCACCTAGAATCATGATATTTGGCAAGAAACAAGGTCTTATAAGTATTCTATTATATGGAACCCTCGTTGCGCGAGTTCGACTAGCACTTGACGTTTCATTTTTATAAGCTTTTATTAAGTTTTCCCTGTCCGGAGGAGGCCTGTTATCAAATCTTGTAAGTTTTTGACCCACTTTCCGGCTTCATTATGTAAATCGGATGACAATGCAATATAATGATAAAATGGAGCTGATCTGATGCATGTAAAACCAAAATGGAGCTGATCTGATAAAAGTCGGAAAGTGGCCAAGGGAACTCTGAAGAGAAACGTCGTAACCCCTATCGAGTTTGTTGTTGGTAATAAAATTAGCTAAAAAAATGCTTTAATTACATCGCCATAAAAAAACAGGTTATACTCAATTTAACTTAATATTGGTGTATGAGGCTGGTACCCATAACACAAGCTCTGCTTACTTTAGGCTACATTATACTGTGTAAAATGTCCAGGCCATGCATTATTTATTTATTTGAACCCTTTTCTTCAACATATTTTTTATCTACAATTTTGTCCACATTCACAGAATACTATTTAGCTTTCAGGGATTTACCGGCACGGATATTGATCCGAGCTACTCAGGGAGTTACCGGATTTTCTTTAAATAGCTCAGATTATCTGTCAGGGATCGATAAATTCCTGACAGATAATAAAAAGCAAGTCGTTACGACTTTGTTATCAGAAAACAACACTCCGTGCTTCGGTCGTCTAAAAACAAAGCATAACAGGTGATCATTAGCCATTCCATCACCTTATCAGTGATCTTTGCTATGCTAATGTAGTTAATGGCGGTAATAATCGTTAATTTAACCTCTTTTATTGGCTGTCATAAATTCTAATGAATATACTTCTAATGAATTATAGGAGCTTTATTATATTTTATGTTAGACGAAAATGCCTTTGTTTTACGCAATGACAGGGTAGATAGTGGTGTGGTTACACCACCGTGCCTGGGAAGCTGGTCCTGCGCCTGACTTCTTTTCGGTCGTGTCTGCCTTCCCATCGTATATGAGAGTTAAGGAATAGAAAAAGAGAGTGTATCTGTGTTTGCGCACAGCTTTGTGCACTATCCTTACTAATCCATACTAATATTATAAACTCGAAAGTAACTCGGTCTGTCTATCTGTCTGTCTTTTTGTCTGTTACCTTTTCACGGCTACAAGGATTTTAAAGAAATTTTGCAGGGAGGTAAATGGTAGCCCGGGGACGACAGACCGGACATAGGCTACTTGAAAAGCGTGTGCAAAGCCGCCGTCGAACCACCATAAGTTTATTCTGTTCTTATTTTTTATTATTTGCTGCAACAAATATTATGTGTACTTATATATTTTATTCTTACTTTTACTATTAATAATATTGCCCATTGGTCATTTGGTTAGGTGGTCGATAAGAGATTTTGTGCTAAAAATCAACATTTTCCCACATGCTCCCAAAATACAAAATTAATCAAAGTTAGTTTTATCATGAGTTCATAGAAAATGGTTTACGATTTGCGGCAAATAACTTTTCCGCTAGTTTTATTTCTTGTGAAACGAAGAAAAAATTAAAAACCACAACAAAAAAATTCATCGCCCGCCAACCCGCGTCGAGCCACCTTAGCCTATAACGCATGAAAAGGGTCTTTTTGTACATAATTTGCTGAGCTAATTTCAAGTGTTTTTTTTCCTCACTAGGCTGGGCCGAAGAAGCTAATGTCGAAGTATTTATTGTATTACAACGAAGTTGTTGGTACAAATGATTTTTCATAGGATTTAAACATCCGTCTATGGGACAAAACTATGTAAGTAACTTGGTAGATGGCCCAATAATATCTATGTTCTAGCTAGGCGAAACATTTTAGCTTATAATAAATGAATAAAATATACTTACTACCCATAATGGACTGGGGAGTGCCAAATGATCTCATTGGAGGCGACATAATAATTTCCATTTCTTTGTCCAATGTTCCACGCTCTTTAAAAACCTGAGACTCTTATATTATGTTTATACTTGAAATTCAAGGCGTGCCGTTTTTATTTCATCATCATCATCATCATCATCAGCCTATATTAGTCCACGGCTGGACATAGGCCTCCCCTAATGAGCGCCATAGCGCCCTGTCTTCAGCTTGCCCCATCCAGCATCTGCTAGCAGTCTTTTGCAAATCGTCATCCCAACTGGTCGGAGGGCGTCCTACACTACGTTTGCCGAGTCGCGGTCTCCACTCAAGAACACGTTTACCCTAGCGGTTGTCGGTTCTTCTCGAGATATGGCCAACCCACTGCCACTTCAGCCTGCTTAATCCTTTGAGCTATGTCGATAACCTTGGTTCTCTGTCGGATGTATTTGTTGCGAATCCTATCCTTCAGAGAAACTCTGAGCATAGCTCTCTCCATAACTCGCTGGGTTAGGTTCTCTGTCGGATGTATTTGTTGCGAATCCTATCCTTCAGAGAAACTCTGAGCATAGCTCTCTCCATAGCTCGCTGGGCGACTTTAAACTGGTGGACCAGCCCTACCGTTTTTATTTGCTTTTTATGTAATATTATGGAAAGCAGACACTGTGAGCTTAGTTTTTACAAGAAAAGCGTGTTTACGAAACAATGCATTCGAGTGAGCGTTAACTTTTACGAGTATCCCAAACAACGCGTTTCTGAAATCACAACCTACAAACATGTGTGATGTTTTTTCTTTATATAAATGTAATGTTTTCGCTTGTGATAAGCGTGTGGACCTGTTTAGTTTATACAAATACGTTTCATTTTAAATCAGATCAATCAAAGAGTTTACTCTTATTTCAAGTATTTATATTATGTATGTCGCCATTTTTAGGGAACCGATTGATATTTCTATGAGTGTACAACAAGTTTTCATAAATATCGACACAATCGACACTCGCCTCATCGAAAATCTTTGCCAAACTATAATATCGGATTTGAAGATGAGCATCAACTTTTGGTCTATAGTCTATGGTCGCCGTGGAGCGACTAGAGTGTGTGCGGTGAAGTTGGGAACAAGAGACGATTTGGCATTTGTTATGTTAAGGTTAGTTACTCTTACCGCTCTAGCGCTGTTAGCTCCACCTACAGGGGGGACACCTAGAGTGCGCGGGCTTACGCGCTTATAATACAAAACCTTGGAAATCCATTATTGTGAAGATTATTGTTGTTGTCTCCCAACTTCATTTTCCACTTTCTGCTTTTATTCCCCATCGGCCAATTTGTATTTGGTGATAATTTTCAAGTCCACCCATTCCCGTTTCTTTTTATACGTGCGGTAGTTTCATTTCGTACAATTGGAGGTTACCACTTTCTTATAAGTAGCGCTTTGGGAAATCTTTCTGCGACTTCATCCCTTTGTTAGCAGTTTTATACGGAAGCCCTCAATGGCCGGAGGTTCTTTAAAAAGTTTCACGTTTACCTGGACCCCAATAACCCCTGAGCTTAAGGTTGATCGTTACCGGTCGCGCGGGAAATTAATATTTCTCTGTTTTTTCAGCGCTCTACAATTCAGCAGGAAAGTCTTTTTTGCGACCATTGTATATCTGATATACAATGGTCGCAAAAAAAGTAAATAAAAGTCGTAGATTCATTAACTACAAATCATAGAAAATATTTTACGATTTGCAATTTCGATTTACGATAGCTGCGCATGCGGTTATTTCTTTACTACTATCTTTTGTATCTTTGATTAAATTTCAGCAAAATGGTTAAATTCTCACGATGCCCGCTGTTATTATGAAGTACTGTTATTAAAGTTTTAGATACATAAATGTGAAAACAAAAGACACGTCAGAAAGAAGTAATTTCACAAAGCGCCTAAAATAAAGTCGGCGTATCTACCAATTGTTCCTTTGATCATTCTTTCTATATTAGGCGTTCGGAAACCACCACAAAGTCCGAGAAAAACAAAAAAAATGCTTATATTCTTGTCTTTTTGCCGTTGCGTCTTTTTGGTAGTCGAAGGCTCGACTACTCTTCCAAGGAGGCTTTAAGCCACTTCAATAAAATAAAATACTTTGCGGGTCGCTACGCTTGCCGATAACATTCTTATCTCTTGGACGTCCAGACCAGGGCTAGATTACTGCCTCAAGGAGTATTTAAATCCCGACCAAATAGCAATAAAAAAACACGGCTCGCCCCACTCTCCGATCTCATTCTTATCTATATAATTTCTTTTGATAAATTAATATTACTTAAACCTATATTTTCGGCGGTGCGTCCAGTTCAGGGCTCGACTACTACTCCAAGAAGTCTTAAAACCACTCAATACCATTTCGCGGCTCGCTCTGCTCACCGGAACGTTTACATGTTATTTTTGAGCGTCCTTAGCTTCATCACCGATTACTTTTTAAAACACGTGAGGTCCCTAATTATTATCACCCAATTGCTCAACAAAAACCGAAGATTGACCTCCCCTTATGATTTCGCTGCGACCGTACCTAGGCCCCAACTAGTATAAGGCCGGGGCCCCCTACAAACTCAGGATCCGGGGTGAAATTTAGCATCAATGAAGGTAGTTCTAAACCTAGAATAACATCCGAAAAACGCGTAGATAGCTGCGGACAGAAATAAGCTAGCAGAATAAAACTTCTGCGTTTTATTCTGCTGTTCAAGAACTAAGGAATTGTGTTTATGAAATAGCATTTTAATAATGGTATTTACCAGTGGCGGTGCGTCCTTGGCACCAGTGTCGAGAGCCTTTCCACGTCGCACCTCGCTTTACATGCTTGTACTCCGAAAGATACCTGCGGAAGACAAAACCATAAGATTACCATAGGTCACAGGCTAACAAGATCATGTGTTATATTTTATTTTACATTACAGACGACATCGTTAGGATAGCGGGGAAGGAGTGGGTTACAGTGGCACATGACCGAACAGAACAGCGTAATGGAAAGGACACCTATGTAATAAAACCCTTTTTATAGTTTGAATAAAAATAATGGCGCGCCAAAACGATAATCTCTGTCATGGCTCCGGTGACATGACTCGATGACGTCACGACACTCACACCACACCTAACCAGAACAACAAAACGCACTGTAATCTGTGATTGGTGTGACGTCACCAGCGATGCAACCAAATACAGAGCGTTTTCAGCCACGTGATCATTATATAAAAAAATAGGTATTTCAATTCTGTTTTTTACCTAAAATAGGCATACTTTTAAAATATAAATCACCTGATCACTTTGTTACGTTGTCACTGATAAGTTAAAATAAATTGCAAATTGTCTTCATCCTAAAGACAATTAGCAATTTATTTTCAATATAGTCAAATAGCTTATTGTCAAAGAAATTATTAATTAATTGTGAAGATGATACGTGAATGATTTGCGATGTAAAATACGAAGTCTACAAATGAACAATACAATGTAGAGTATTTCTAATTAAGTGTACTTAAACGTTTAAGTTCATTACGGGCATACTAATAAGTTCACTAATGAGGCTGATGTTTAAGGTACATACTATTTCGGTGCAAAATGGATAAACAAAAACTTCTGCGCGAGGAAAACACGGCGCCCATGAATAAATTGGAAGGCATCTGCTAGATTATTTTTCGGTAGCCTCTCTCGGAAAAAGCTCCAGTTGTCATACAATGAGCTGTTATATCATCTGACACGTACTCAGGGGCAATTTTCACAGACGCGGGTTCAAGTCCCGCCAAAATAGTTATTTTTTTATATTTTTTAATTTCTTAGAATTTACTTAGAATTTCTTAAACTATGTGCCAGCGAGTTTTGTAGGCGACAAGCAACTCTAGACATAATCAATTTTTTTTACAGCAAATGGAATTTTAATATTTTATTGCAATATCTTTATTACATAGATGAGGCGCCATCAGAGCCCTGAGTTCGGTTCGCCGATAGTGTGGACACGTATTCGTGACGTTTAATTTTTCTATGGGATTTGGTACAGCGCCTCTAACATGCGGACACGGAACTACGCAAATATCCTAAAAAATATTAGACGTCACTATCACGTCTCGATACTGTCTGTTACCTTTCAACGGAAGGACTACGGTAAACGGATATTTAAAAAAATGGCAAGGATTGTTAGATGGAAAATTCTTTATTGCACACATAAACTAATATATATTATATTTAGCAATATTTAATATTACAGACAAAGATAAAAGAAATAAGAATATGTGACAATTAGGGTACCTAGAGTGCATCCTGGGAAAGGACATGGGATAATTTTCACGCAGGAGAAACGCATGTGAATCCACTGGCAGAATCAAACTAGATTCTGCCAGTGGACTCACATTCTTCCTTTTTTTGCAGTTGCAAGAATAAAATTCGATGTTTTAAAAAAACCTCGCATCTTAGGAAGCTCTTTCCATATAAATGACTCTTTAAGCTTATTCCTCAGGGTTTTTAAGCGCCAGCTGAGATGTTGCGAACTCGCTAAATAAATATTACGCTGCTTATGATTATCATGATCATGAGTAATATAACAAGGGGTTAGATATTTTTTCTGAGGGTCTTGTGAAAGATTAAAGATGTTTATTTGCCAGAATATATTATTATGTAATGTAGTTCTTCAAATTATAATACGCCCAGTTATGTTCTATCTTAAATATCTGCATGATATTAACTTTATCATTCATTACAGAATTTTTGTATTAAAAATGCAAATAAACGAATAAATAAATATAATTACAATCAAATAATAGAAAAAAATTAGAACTAGTACTTACAATTCAAACAATTGAGCTAACTGCAGATTGTTGCAGACTATTAATTAATTAGGTATATCAAATTTTAAAATAATTTAATAATGTTTTCATTATTAAATTAATATTATTGAAGAAAACTTACAAAGCAAACATTTCCAAACCCTTCCAACCCAAAGGTTTTTGTAAAAATATGATCTTTATACAAAGATATACAAAGGTTCATTGTATTATCTACCGATTAGATTGCTGTTGCTACCCAAATTAATAGGGTCTTGAATTTCTAACGATAAGTATACCAACCGAAACAAGAGAAAAGTTAAGAACAAAGCTTTGTGAACTTAGGCTTTCTTTAGTATAATTTAAGAGAACGGTATTTAATTACTTTTATAATAAAAAGGTTAGGAACCAAATGGGGATATCATATTATTTGACTTTATCCCAAGAAACCCACCAGAAAATCTATTTATTACTTCCGTTTTACCAGGAATGTAAGCGACTGAACCTAGTTTGTGTTGGAAGTACACCAACGTTTCATCCCACCCCTAAACGAGAATCGCACTCATCCTTATAATGTCCCTCATTAAGGGGGTACCATACGACGCCATTTTGTGACAAGGATAGACATAGGATTTCGCGTTCATAGGAGCGGGACAGGGCATAGCAACGCAAGCCCAAAAATCAATTTTGCCTAATATCTATTAATTAGGACATTATTTGAAAATTTTTAAGGTTAAATATTTAGCAGTTTGGAAGATATGGAGGTCCAGCGGAGTTGATTTAGGGTAGTATAGGGCCTTAAGGACAAACTAGTCAAGGGCGCAAACTCGTCAGTAGGCGAGGCCTTAATGTATGCGAGAGGTGAGATACACCTGCATAGTTAAGCGCACTAGGTTGAACTGCACTAAGATTCATTACTAAAACGACCGCGTTAAAAAAGTGAACAGACATTAAGCACAATGGTTAAGAAAAACTATGTGTATCTTTTTAAAATAATAATTAATAATTCAATTTTTAAATAACTAAAGTATGCCGGACCGGGCTTTATTTTACTGAGATAGAGTCTCTGTATATTATTTATTTTCCTCCATAGTTGGGCTAAAGTCAATGTTGAAATACGAAAGTTAGGAAGCTACTATTTTTCAAATGTATACTTTTTTACGTTTTTAGGTCAATACAAACAGAGAATGACGAGATAAATTGATAATATGTATTTTCCTTAGTTTTGTATGGTCAATATCAAACAGTGTAGTAGTTACCCTTTCACGTTTATATGGAAACATGAGCGACTCGTGTTACCTTAAGAGATGAAACTTTGGTGTTCTTCCACTTCCAACACAATCTAGATTCGTAGGTAGTTTATTTTTATATATATTCATAAAGGATTTGTCAAGCTACAAAAGTAAGTATTTGAATCAGAGTAGAGTAAAACTATCGGCAACCTTACAACTATATGTATCCTAGATTACATTGATTATTTTTACGACTCGTTCTTGTGAATAAAGATCACAATTCAATTAGGTATGTAATTACGTAATCTTTTCCTACTTGTAATGAATTATTAAAGCAACACTCAATCGTAAATCGTATGTTTGAACATACGTAATTGAAAACCATAGATTCACCAGCGAAACGTTTTAACATAACGTAGTACGGCAGATTGATAGCTTTCCGCCGCAATAAATTACATTAAAACGAAAATAATTATACGCCAGGTTGACTTTTAAAGGCATTTGAATTTTAAAACATTTTTTAAAACTAGTTTGAGTAATCGGAGCGCGATGAATCACAAATGCCAGATGTAACTCGACACTGGGTAAACATTACTTATGTCGTTCGGTGAGAACCGACCTCTTACTGGTTCTTCCACCATCTGTATCTATCTTGCAGGTTGACGACATCACCAATTCTTCTTTTGAGCTGTATATGATTATTATTGTATTAGGTAACTCTCCCATAACATGGGGATGGTGCTTCATAGATGGTCCAGTATTATTTATTCTACTTAATCTATTTAAAGTAATATTTTATACTGGTAAGATTTGTATTTTTCTATGTAACGATAAACTTAAAAACTACTGGACCGATTTCTAAAATTCTTTCACCATTACAAAGCTAATTTTCAGGGAGTTTCATGTCATCTATGTTTTATCCCAGAATTCTCACGGGAACGGGAACTACGCGGGTTAAACCGCAGGGCGCTGTTAGTAATATTATTAAGTCGAAAGTTTGCCGTTTTGAAGATATGTGGCCGAAGACAAAGCCAAAACTACTGAATTGATTGGGCTGAAATTTTGCACACATAAAGATCTAGACCTGGAATAACATATAGGCTACTTTTTTTCTAAAAAAAAAACGCGTGTAAAGCTGCGTGCCGAAGCTAGTTTCATTATAAATTGGATTTGATACTATTTGAAGTAAATTACTAGAACTATTTCAAAATAAACCAGAGACTGACACAGTTCAAAATCATTAAGTCAAATAATTTAGCGCTAATTGGATTAGTTGGGTAAACGAACATATAATATTGTTGTGCGATTACGCAAAAACCATCCATCCTATATTGACATTTGAAAACCCTTCGAATGTTCTCCTTTATTTATTCGCAATTGTATGGATACGGCCATTGAAATGGCTTTCAAAAATCATATAAAGGATGGGTGGTATTTACGTAACCGCACAGGTGTTCTGACAAACTAATCCAGTTGAAAAGCTTAAAAGCCTCTCACTTGAACCCTGGTGGAGTAGTAGCACCACAAAGACCATTAGAATAATATTATGTAATTTGTTTTATATTCTTTCGAAAAAGCAGATTTTAGTTACACGTCCAAAGAAAGATTTTAGTCTTGAATGTTCATATTCATAACCGTCAAAGTTTTATTAAAAGAAAACATTTTTTCGGCAATAGACCTTCGTTTGCCCACAATGTCACCTGATGGTAAGTGACCACAGTGTCATTTACCGCCGGAGATGTGTCACGAAGGTCTAGATTCTAGACCTTAAAGATAAGTGTCTTCTAGACTCTAGAAGACCATTATCCACTCTCGACTTGAATAGACTCAGGTGTAATAAAGAGGAGACTTAGAGTTCCAAACCGTACGAATGATAAAGGTGGAGCAGAACCGCCTCGTAAGAGTGGAAGGAATTTCCACAAGACTGTTATCGTCAACAGTAGAGTAGCAACAGCAAGCTGGTAGCTTATCTAGTAGTAAAACTCGTTTTCCTATTTGCCAACCCGCATATCGGCTTCATCATTCATTTGGAATCGGACACGAAATAAGGGTAGCTCGCTTTACTAGTTATCGCAAGAGCACGCACAGTGAATTTATTATTTACAAAAAAATATCCAATATCATACTTTATTTCTGCGAACCCGGTCAAGAGTTTCGAGCCGCCTTACTGAATCTACACTCTCATTTTACAGAAAATATCATTTGAGAATTCCTTTACATAATAACCAGGAGCTATTTTGTAGAATCAATTAGCTTTGACTGGATTCCGTCCAATTATTTCAACTCGTGCCAAAGTAAACGTGTCTCGGATCCTTTGGGTCTTATGGTTCTAAAATAACAAACAGCAGACCGCAACCGTTTTGGCCTAAATTTTCCGAGGAGAGTTTGTAATAACAGTGATTGACCATACTAACATAATACTTGATTTGGTATAACAATCCAGTATGGGCATACGAGTAGTCATGTTTACAGTTATCTTCTCCTTCATGTACCTATAGAAGGACAAAAGAGATGGATTAGCCATGAACGTAACAGGATATAGGAAGGGATGGGTGGGCATTAATATGATTGATTGCACAGGTAGAAAAGACAGAGAGAAGAGTGGACCACCAAAGTACAGTGACGTCCATCGTTAACTGACCCTGGCAGGTTCCAAGTCACGTAATACATCAGTTTTGGTTTTATTTGTTGTTTTAATATAAAACGGCTTGCAATTTGCAAAGATATTCTAGTTTAAAAATCGTTCTTTATTAATAGAAATTGACTTCAAACGTAACATGGGGTTCAGCTTACAATGAACGCCACTCTACACTCACAAATGCCGCGCTAAGACGTCACTTTGTTAGGTGAGGAGGCAGCTTATTCGTATAGAACAGACTGTCAAACTTAAATGAATGCCTGGTGATGCTTACCTAGCGACAGGTTCTCTGAGGAGTGTGATGTAGAAATACCGGCGATGGACTGCCGAGCCCTCATGCCGGTCCAGCTCGCCGCCGACGCAGGCCGTCAGCTCCGTGAAGTCTGCGTGAAGACCGCATCTGCGGACAATAAACACAGATTTATGGATATGTTATTAAAAAACCTCGGCGGTCGCGACGTAATAATCGCAGCTAACGAAGAGATTTTGTGAGATTGACAGATAATATTTAACGTGATTTGACATTAACTGAGTGCAATTTATTAATTAATTTAATTCTGATTTGGAAATTGTAATTTTTAGGGTTCCTTTTTCTTTTGAAGTACGGCTCAAAAGAAAAAGGTTGTTGGCCGTCTGCCCGTCTGTCAACCCTCTTTTCTCAGAAACGCGTGGAGGTATCGAGTTGAAATTCACATCATATATAGTTTATGCCCATTTTTTTTCCAAGGGAATCACATGCACACTAAACCTATGGGTACTTCCCGTTGACATGACATATGAATCATGATATTTGGCAAGAAGCAAGGTCTTTATAGCACAAGTAAAGGCAAAAATTCCGGAAACTTTTGAATCTCGCCATGCACCAAAAACCTACAGGGTACTTCCCGTTGAGCTAGAATCATGATATTTGGCAAGAAACAAGGTCTTTTATTTATATAATTAATATAATGTTTAGTTACGGAACCCCCAAAGGTGTATGTAAAATTTCAGCCCCATCCGTTCAGTAGTTTTGGCGTGAAGTGGTAACAAACATCCATCTAAGCATCCAAATATCTGAACATCCAAACTTTCGCATTTAATATTAGTGTGATACCTATATTATTTTAATATCGTAATTTTTTCATATAATTTTTTCTTTATTATTAAAAGATAGATAAATAAAACCGGCCAAGTGCGAGTCGGACTCGCGCACGAAGGGTTCCGTACCATTATCTATGAAAATGGCAAAAAAAATCATGTTCGTTGTATGGGAGCCCCCTTAAATATTTATTATATTCTGTTTTTTAGTGTGTGTGTTCTTATAGCGGCAACAGAAATACATCATCTGTGAAAATTTCAACTGTCTAACTATCACGGTTCATGAGATACAGCCTGGTGACAGACGGACAGCGAAGTCTTGGTAATAGGGTCCCGTTTTAACCCTTCGGGTACGGAACCCTAAAAAGAACCAACTTCCGACTGTGGCATTTGGTTGGCCGAAAACGAAATGACAATGTGTTTGTATTCAACGTGCGTTCATGAAGGTCCACAGATAACATCAGCTAAATTGCTTTAGAAAAGAGAATTAGACATTAGATCTTCCCAGCAATACCCTTCTCAACGCCTCGAATAATAAGCGCTCGCAGTTACGAATCGATGTTAAGAAATCGGATACAGTGCTCCATGTTTTTGCATGAGGTCTGACCGTTTCCAAGTATTGTGCTTGCAGCAGCGGAACAGGTTAAGTCAGTTAACCCAAAGGGGTCAAATATACGGTACTTATGCAGTTAAGACAAAGTCCAGCCGCTTAAACAAAACGTATGTACCTAGTACATTCAGGGATTACCCATAAATCCATAAGCGAGTCATTTTTATCGCGAGCCCGATCGTGTTTCTGGCAAACGAAGCTCGACCGAGAGCTTTCGTTTTAAATTCGAGCCGATCCAAGTTCCTTGTTTATGCAGGTGCGTCCTCGGCCCGTTCAATTTTCGAAGGAAAACAAACAGCTTTATGTTTCAAAAGAATTGTATTACAGTCACAAAGCAATCCACGAGTGCCACTCGACTATTTTTCTTAAAACCTCGATAAGTTTTAGTTTTCATTGAAAGAGAAGGTTTCGAAATTGAAGAAAATAAATCTCCAGCGAGACGGAAAACACAATGTAGAAGACATCTATGGATGCAGCGAAGCATGAAGTAACAGATAGGTTTGTCGAGCTCATCCAACGTAATCCGTAGCGTTCTCGTTAATGCTCTTAAAATCGTGACGTCTCGTCTTGATTGCGAATTTGTATTCATAACATGCGCAATGTATTAACCGGTGTTACAAGTCTATTAGAGCATAAATTACTCGCATTAATAACAACAATAACGGGGTATACCGTGTTGGCACGCCGCCGCCGCCGCGCCGCCGCTCCCGCCGCCGTCGCCTCTGTGCGATATTGGATGCCTAATCGATATTAGCTCTATGCTGCATATACTTGTAATTGACATTTAAACGATCCTGCTCGTGTGCGCAGATAATGACTTCGATATGCCAACCGAGACCGCTGTCATGCGAACGCAGCGCAATGCATGGACATTCTGTTTATCAGCTTTTGTTAACTAAACTTTACTAAGCAGACCGGCGCGGCCCTCGAATTTTTCTTGTCTCAGCTTAGCCCACGATCAGAATGAATTTTCATCCTACACACAAATTAATTTTTTCTTCTGTTTCTTGTTTTAAAAGCACATAAGTAATATTGGTTGGATACATTCATAGAAATGTTAATTTTAGTTCTATATAAGTACTTATAACATGCTCGTGACCCAACTTTACTTTAATTAATAGCAATAACTAGCCATAAGTTCTAATTTTAAGTCAATTATTGTAATTCTTATGAGAATAAAGATCTTAAACCATAACTACAAGGACGTAGCCATATGAAAATTTTGCATATAAACGACCTCGACGATGGCCAAAAAAAAGCTTTCAGTTTGTATTTTCAATTTAAATTCCAATTTCTCGACACGGAGCTTGAAAGAATTGTGTGGTAACAGAAAGGGCGTCTGTAACCTTCAGAGAACCGTTAAAGGGTGTTTGTATCTAAGCTTAAAATGTTTACCCCAAAACCAGACACTATGTTCTAGCCAAAATCGATGTAGAATGTTTGTAAACAAACCGCGACACAAACAACTAACTTGCTTGGTGTTGAGTTTCAGATATAATTTTTCAGCAATATTTATTGAAGGAAGGATCTCGAATCGACAATGTAAATTGTGTTTATAAAGACGCGACAACAGATTGAATTTTAAGTTAAGTAGGGTTTGTTTACAAACATTCTACATCGAGTTTGGCTAGTTTATAAGAACGACTTTGCTCATACCATAAACCGTCCACACTCCATAGCTTTATGATAACACTCATGGATCCCGCCTTTTGCCGGCTCAGATACGACATTTGGTGTGATTTAAGACCATGAAAAATAAAAATCAGTCATATATTATTATGTATATCAGTTATCTAGTTACCATAACACAAGCTCTGCTTAGCTTGGGGCTAGATAATGTTGTGTGAATTGTCCAGCATTATTTATACTTGTTTACTAATCTTATAAAGGGGCAACTTATTCGACAGACTGCACGGCGCGGTGGCGGCGGCCAACGAAGGTTGGTTTTATAGCAAACGTGCGTTTCATCTAGATACGGTTTATATCGTAAGCGCAGTGGCTGGCATTCCGCCTAAACTCCCCGCAGTCAATTACACTTTATTACAGGCAATTAATACTTTATTATTCTAATCCACGGCTGAAACAACTCACCATTCTGCTGGATTCCTTTTGACATGGTCAGAATTTTTATATTTTGTTCGTTTTTAATCTATTTCCATAAACAACGTGAATTGCTAATTTTATGATAATGGCTGCCGTTATCGTACACAAAAGCGATTTTATGTTTTTATTTTATTTTGGAAAACAAATTAATCGCGCTGTATTTTGACTGATTTGGTAAATGGCATTGGCGTTATCGTATAAAATTTAATAATATTGATAATAAAACCGGAGTCGTTGACGTTGTTCGTTTTCAGAGCAAATGTTTATGAATAATGCTCTGGCTGCCAAACCAAGCGAAATTCAATCAACTTTGGCCGGAAATGTTCGCTATACCGAGTAACGACATAGACAGTCCGTCTTACGACGCAGGTTGTGTTATATTATAGCATTTATAGGTACATATTTCATTATCAGATAACTGCGGTTGTTTATAAAGGCAGCCGTATAATCCTGCAGAGGTTGGCAAATATTATCGTACATAAAAGAGTACAAGCAATGTGACGATAACAGGCTTGCTGAGTGTTCAAACTTCGGGCGTGGATGTTGGCCCCTTGCATTGGCTGGCGGACAAGTGAATTTGAAACTTCTGTAGAAGGCAAAAAGGTTCGCTGAGCAATCTCCTCTCTTACTATGAGAGTGCAAAATACATACGTGCCGATAGCTATCATGGATTGGCACCAAGCCACTTCCCCGTGTTGTCGGGACGAAGCGACACCACGAAACGACGCCCTCTCGTGTTCTCACTACCGTTCATTCACCGAGCAGCCTAGCGACCGACACACACGCTAAATTGGCGAACATTAATAAACTACATTGTCATCCGTTGAAAGAATTACGAGCGTGTTCATGCCAGCATCAGAAACCGGACCCCGATGTATACCAATACACGACCATTTCGACGTTCATTAAATCTATCAGAATATAACCTAAGCTACAGGGAGCCGGAGAATTGAATATCGTGTTCTGTCCCTTGATTAAGCATATTTAATTACGTTAACTACTCTGATTATTTGTTGAAGACGCGTATCGAATGGAAAATGCGGGTGTCCAGTATACGATAGTGTGTATTGATATCCCATTCGTAAAATCTCCTTTCTCCCGCATTAAAGGAAATTAAACGACCGCGATCATTATCAATCGAACAAAAACTCACTGTTCCATGATCGATCGCCTGTGTCAGACGGAATGTACGATAGAAAATGTATCACTGGCAATTTGTTCCGAGATTTTCTTGCCCCGAATTTCGTGTAACATCAGGGCTCTGATTCCACTAAATTAGTCGCTTCACAACCACAATGGTATCGTTTCAGAATAAATAAATTAACAATGCTGGACAATCTACTCATCAATCTAATCTGATACACGTAATAAAATACATAGTTATAGTTTTATTTTACATAGGAAATACAGCAACAAATATTTGCAGGTCGTACAAACTTGTTTGCATTTTACCATTGATGAATGAAACTACAGATGGAGGGACGCGTGTCAAAAGTGTCAAAGTTGAAACCATTCTATCAATCTCTCCGTGCAAATAGCACCGCGCGCAGTATCTAGTAAGAGTTTCTTTTATTTATGGACAATTCTGCGACGTTACCATTGTCATAGTAAAGCGATTGGTTAGCAGAATTCGGCATCTGAGCTTCTTACTTTGTTGACGCGGCTATTATCGTGAAAGTGACATGCTAGTAAAAGCCTTGGCAGGTGTCGGAATTATTATTCTACTGTCATACTCTATTAAGGGAAATTTCGGTCCGGGCTGGAGCCGTTAAGTTTATGACTTTTACAATTACCTACCAAATTGTATCTGAGATGAGGTGTCGTCATTGTGCCCGTTAAGCTGGTTATCGACCGTGGTCCCGGCGAGGCTTGCCAATTAGGTTTTGAGCTTTTCATTCGTAGTTAGCTTACGTCTGCAGCTCTTTGGCGTGCACTAAAAGCTAATGAGATTTGATTCTGTAAGACAAAGCTCGGAGCTCACTCGCCGCGGGCGCTACAGACGCGGCGAGCGCTAGTTTTTCCATTTTCACCGTGCGTACTAGATTGCGAAGAGGCAACGAACGTGGTTTTCTTTCTCTTTGTTTTTCTGAAGTTCCAGTATTATGTCACAGTTGGCTCTTGCTGCAAAATTTACAGACATGTTTCGGCTCTGGCAATAAAGGTTAGAAGTCCAGAAAATATATTTAACATAACCAGGATCGTTTTATAAGCATTGTTTCATTATTCTATAGAAGGGTTTTAGAGGGTTCTTGGAGGGCTATTGGTCCCATCATCGGTGGATTTGTAGGGTATAATCTGGTAATCCTGGGCCTGATTGTTTAATTTTTGTAAATATATGTTTACGGGGGCTCCGCGGTAAATTGCCCTATTCTGTCCTCATCGTTTTAAATATGACTCTGATTCTCGCTTATTTTGTGTATGTATTTTCTACAGTGATTTATTATAAAACTACAAAATATTGTAAAATGAATAATTTTATCGTGTAGATCAGATATTAGTCATATTTTGTGATGAAACTAATCTGTATAAAATACAATAAGCGCGGGGTTTTAATTCTTACAGAAAACACAAAACACTAAATGAAAAATCATATAAACAATCATTAAACTTACTACTTCAATATCATATAGTTCCTCTAAAATATAAGGATTTTCATAATTATTATTAGATTCAATACAATACAATAATAATAAAACCCAAACAAGTTTTTGTAAAAAACTTTGCTAATTAATTCGAGCTAATTTATATTTCTCCAAAACAATTTCAAACTTATTGGTTATATTTTGTGATTTGTTTCATTACATAAATAGAGTCGTTTTAGAAAAATATTTTGATCTTTTTTCACGGAGGGCCAAAAGAAACATTGTGTGACATATAGAAAGACAATTCTTAAGACGTCATCATCAGCATCAACCCATAATAGTCCATTTCTGGATAGAGGCCTCCCCATAATGAGCTATTGATGTCGTCGCTACAAAAGATAGGAAAAACTGTACAAATATAGCGTCTGTTCTCGACACCTATCTACAGAAAAATAACACGAAAATACAAATGAAATGGTATGCAACCTTCATAAATCAAATCAATTAGGTACTCTAACAAAATGATGTGGTATTAGAAATATTTGACACGGAACCATCTTATAAAGAATTGGCTACACAATGGTTATAAAAAATGTGAAAAGAGTGCCAATTTCTTGACCACAATCAAAATTTATGAGCTTTTATATAAAAATACCATGTAATAACGTGTTCTTGAGTGGACACCACGACTCGGTAAATTTAGTGTAGAACGCCCTCCGGTCAGGTGGGATGACGACCTGCGAAAGACCGCAAGCAGATGCTGGATGCGTCAAGCTGAATACAGGGCGCTACAGCGCTCATTAGGGGAGGCATATGTACAGCAAAGGACTTATTTATGCTGATGATGGTGATGATTAAAAAATAGTAACAGATTTAGCACTATTCAGCGAAATTTATACCATTAATTAAATATTTTAGGCCTACTCCCGTCCTAAACCATTATTACCGACAGCGTCCCATATAGCATACTGGTCCGAATTAAATTTGGGTCTACACTACAACCGAACAGGTAGACATAGAGGGTGGGTTGATAGAAGACCGGTTCAAATATTCATCAGATATTGATTTCAACGTCTCTTGTGTTGGTAGAACAATGGTGCACCACACTTGGAGTCGTGTTGAGACCATTCCACGTTTGCATATTAAGGCGACCCAAACTAGCACCGCCGCGCCGCCGCCGCCACCTATTTTATCTTATTATTTCGTTGAATAAAGGTAATTAAAAAATATCACTGTTTTGTATAGTTTAAGCAGAGATACGAAGTTGCACTTTGTGGCCACCAAACTCTTTTTTCGCATCTCTGCCTAAACTATCTCACTAATATTATAAACGTGAAAGTTTAGATGGATGGATGGATGGATGGATGGATGGATAGATAGATGGATGGATGTTTGTTCCTTTATCACGCCAGAACGGCTGAACGGATCTGAATGAAATTTGGCACAGAGATAGATTATAGTCTGGAATAGGACATAGGCTACTTTTTATCCCGAAATTCCTACGGGAACGGGAACTACGCGGGTGAAACCGCGAGGCGCTGCTAGTATAAAATAAAACTATTGCAGATGCATTAAAAAAACTGACCAATGTAATTTTTGAAATTCTCTTTGTTCAACGAAATAATAAGATAAAATTGGCGGCGGCGCTATTTGGGTCTGGATAGCGCTTTAAAGTTATCTTTTGTTTGTTTCTACGTATTTGTTTCACCCCTGTTTTATATCAATGACGAAAGACTGTAGGCAGATGCAGGATGCGACAAACTGGAGACAGGGGCCAGGTGCTGTGGTCCTCTTAAGGGGAGGCCTATGTCCAGCAGTGGACTGGCACAGGTTGATGATGTTTTCTGTCGCAAGTGGCTTATATGACTTCTAAGGTCATCAAAGAAACTAAGAAACTGCATTTGCATCCTATTTAATGTGAATTTAAGAAAAACCACACTTACGCAAATATCCACCCATCTTTCATACTAATATTATAAATTCTATAGTAACTTTGTCGCGCCTAACCGGCTGAACTGATCTCAATGAAATTTGGCATGGTATGTAGATGGTATCCCGGGGACAGAAATAGGCTACTTTTTATTCCGGAAACGAGCGTACGAAGACGCGGGCAACAGATAGTTGTTCCATATCGCAGAATCGATCATAGCCATAAAATAAAGACAAACTTCCCTGTCAAACTAAAACGAATACCCCATAAATTGTATTGCACAGGTAAGCAACAGTTTGATCGATTGGAAACAAACATTGTAACAAGTTGTAAAACAAACATAACAAAGCTGATGCCGTGTCGACTACTGAAAGGTAGACTAAGTTTCGTTAACCTTTTTGATAAATAGCTTCTTCTTTTATTGATAAATTACATTAGCGTAATGGAATTGCGAGAAACAAGGGCAAAGATGTGTAACAATAAGATAGAATCATAATAGAAAAGTTGGAATAATAAGTTGCTTACTGACCGGTGTTACGGGGTGTAATGTAACATTATTCGTAGAGAGCATGATACCTTACGCCATTTAGCACAAGCTCTGCTTAGCTAGGGAGTAGATAATGGTGTGTGAATTGTCCAGCATTTGATTGTTAAATCCGTCTCGTTGCTCGTTACGAGCGCCTTCTTTCCCCGTACTGAATGCTCAACGCTTGCTCTGCAGCGTTCGAGCGCTTTCTTTCCCCGTACTGACTGCTCAACGCTCGCTCTGTAGCGTTCGAGCGCCCACTTTCCCCGTACTGACTGCTCAACGCTCGCTCGGTAGCGTTCGACCAGTCAGTACGGGGAAAGAAGGCGCTCGTAACGAGCAACGAGACGGATTTTAACAAATGGTAACGTATCATTATCTCGGAGATCTGTCTGTACCCACCCATAGGAAAATAATAATCTGTAGATCGCCTTTAACAATAGAATGGTTAAGATGACACGTGTTTAACAGAAAAACTTGTTCTGTCTGACAACATGATGATGAAGTAGCGTGATCATGTCATTCCAGAAGATCGCTTTATTTATCTGTTGGCTCTTTCTATTCATTTATTGTAATGAGAGCATTTCCATGCAGATTATGTTAGTGATTATGAGATATGTCTCGGCTCGAACCACTCTGGAATAATTTATTACCTGCAAAGGACTTCGCTGGACCCTCAGTCGTATCTACATAGGTACAGAATTACATGTTTTTCCGCCGACCCTTTTTGCTTTTAATGCAAATCTCCGCTGTGGTAATCCTTATTATGACCTACTTAGGGTACGTTATTGTAAACTCTTTCATGGCTTTACAGTTTGACGAGGAAAATGTGAGATCATGACTGAAGAGAACGGTGTATGAATGTTTGCTTTGACTTATACGTAAGATTTTGTACGGTCCATTAGAGCGGGAATATTCCGTTCATTATTTTTCAAGAATTTTTTTTTGTTGTGCTGATTTAGGGTATTTAATCATTTGGCGAAATGAAAGAGAATTTGAAGATTATTTGTAGAATACTTATTCAATTCATAATGCGCACTATTAGTAGGTACTTTAATTTTCTTGAACAAATGAATAGAAAATAAAGAAAATTTGCTCTTTCATTTATTGTAACTTATTTCAGTATTTTAGTGTACAAATTAATATGTGTATTCCTAAAATACTGAACTAAGTTACTATTCCAGTGCTGTTTTGTGTGAACCTAATAAAAAGACTAACGATCTTTCTAATAAAACCTAACGATCTTTCTAATAAAACCCGACACTGCGTAATTTCCTTTTTTCCATATCCAAAAAGGTCAAATGAAAAAAAAAATGATACAGTTGTGTATGTCTCAAGTTTCAATAGAAACTTAAACCTCAAAAGGCAATGGAATAGAATAGAACGACGGAGGGTATTGTGCGTCGTTATTATTTACAGAAAAGAGGCATCTTCCTAGCGCCGATAAGAAGTATCAGTCAGAAACGTTTCAGTTTAATCCGGAACGATCCGGCATGATCCGGCTTATCCGGACAAGTTGGCCGACGCCCGCGGGCCAAGCCGAAGCGTGACTCCTTTGTCAAGGGACCTCAACAAACACCCGCCCAAATACCATTGTCGTCGCGATAAATAGATAATAGGTACATTCTCATTTCAATATATTCGCTCCCCTAATCCATTATATCCCATAATAACTCTGTTAACGAGCGGATTTTAGCGCCATTAAAATAATTCGGTTTAACTTTTCGCTCGAATGCCGCAGATTTTATGATGAAAGTATAAAAAGTGGGAAAATGTAACGTACAAATAAGTTAGCCGCTCTAAAACGGCCTGCGGTTGCAAAGTTTACGTTCCGGAAAAAACGTATTAAACAACTTTGTGGGTCAGTTAAATGAGTATGGCGCTGAGTAGAAAACGTTAATCTTATTGTCTGTGGAGTAGCACATACCTGTCAAAGGAGACCAAAAATAAAACGTCGAAGCGTGCGAGGGTATTTCTGTCCCACTCGTCACCACTCGTCTTAATGCATCCACTTTGTTTCTAACTAATCGTTCAAACGAAAATACCTTCACAAAATCACACTTCGTTAATGACTTAACTCTTTTGTCGGTCAAAGCATTAATTTCTATTAATGGAATCGGAGGGAAATACAATAAAACAGAAATAATAGTTAATTTCCATTAAAAGCTCCTATTGAATTTCCTCACGGACTGTTTTGTTCACAGTTTGCCAACGGCAGATTAATTAGTACCTCATAATCCCAGATAAGCTCAATGTCGCTACTGAGATCTAAATATAAATGAAATCAATCAAAGAGATCAAACCAAATCCTATTTTATTTCAAAGAACAAGGAGGTCTACTTTAAAAAACGAACGAAGTGTATAACGTTGACGTCGTTTCGGATCGCACAAAACGATCAACCTTACTTACCACCAAGTTGCTTCGAGCGCATCAGCATCTGACACCTTTCGTTTCGGATAACAAACATCCAAACAAACGCATTTATAATATTAGTGTGAACGGATCGGGCTGAATATTTACATACAGGTAGTTCTAGGCCTGAAATAAAATAGTCTAATATTATCCCATATATCAGTTCACCTTAAGCAACGCGTGCAAAGCCCCGGGCAGAAACTAGTAAGAAATAAATGCCAGAATAATTTTCATAGTAAGATCATAGAAATAACGTATCGGCCGTCGTTAGTTTTATGCGATCCGACGCGACGTTATCCGTCAACTTCGTTTGTTTTCTAAAGTAGACCTCCAGGTGCAACACGAGTATTTCTGTCGCATTCGAGCGACGCCGCGCGTAGTGCAGCGTAACTACGTAACGCGCCTCGCGTGACTGGCGAGTACTTCCGACACAATAGGACAATTATGTAGTCCACTGTTACATAACCACAAAGGTCGGGTATCCTTTTTTTAATGATTTCATTTGCACGTTAATGCTCGATGGATCAACGTATAGATAGGACGCTATTAAAATTAAAACGTGTATTGTGATGATGGTCACGTAATGCGTTACACTGAAACGTTTAAACGCCACCGCTTATTTAATGTTTGCTATTAGTATAAAGTATAGCTCCATTGCTTTTTCTAATTGTTGTTGTAGAAGTTAAATATTCAATTAATCCTATTCATGAGATGTAGAAGCAAGGCAATAATTTGTAGGAGGTTTACTAAGAAACATTTATATGCTATAGTCGAAGCAGTCGGTACCGCGAAGGTCTTCTTAACTTTTGACATCCTCCATCGTGTTAAGTTGTCGGGATGGCGGAGATGGGAAAAAATGTGGATGTCGCGATGCAAGTGCGGGCTGAATTTTGATTGAATGTAATCACGCGCGGCGTGCGTGCCTCGGCCGCCGGTAGCCGGTCGGCTAACGAAAGGCACAATCGAATGTTCACGCAAACACCACATAAATATTGAAACTTTCCTTTATAGGCTCGCCAACCTGGACCTTTTATGGAACAGTGCTTCAAAGCTTTGCCATAACCACGAATCAAATTCGATACAATTATACAAACCCCACGAGAAAACAAGCGCGCGGCCGGAAACCCAAATTTCACAGATATTCTCGAACTCCAAACAAAATTATTCACACCACCAAATAATTAAGTAATTCATTCTGTTTTGCCCAACCCATTAAGTTGGTTTAAAACTCTCCAAGTTAATTACTTGAGCGAACAGAAATAACTTCACAAAACAAATCCCTTGAGGTTGTTGGTAAATTTTTAATTTTCTGCTTGATGAGCAAGCATCAGAAACATTGCTACTGAAAAATCGCATTAAAATTCTGGAATGGTAGGATCGCGAAGCGCGACGTTTAAATTGTGAAAAGATTGTAAGGGGAGCGAAACCTTTCAAAGTTTTTTGCTCTGTAAATGCTGCTCATTAAATAGCTTTGATTGAGAGTTAACATCAAAGAGAGATGTAGCCAGCGGACAATGGGAGGAGAGGCCAGCGTAGTTCATTATTGTTGCTCGTCGTCTCGTCCCGGCGTCCCTTTGTGCGTCCGTCACGTGCCTCCTCCGGTCTATAGCAGCTCAAATCGCGCAAAAGGGCTCCCGTCTCCATGTTTACTAAGTGAGTACGCTCTGTAAGATTGAGGAAATTACGCACTTCCTGCCAACTGCTCGGGTTCATCTGAATCTCCAAGAAGCAAGCCTATTGTTGCTTAACGAACGATGATCCCTTTCAATGGAACAAGATCGATCGAAATGCATCAGAAAAGCTTTGATCTTTTAAAAAAAAAACCAGCGTATGATAGGTAGTGCTTGCGTTAACTACCCTTTTCAATGTGAGCGCGTCGCTCCGCGGTATAATCACGCATGCTTTGTCAGCTTCAAAGCGGCGAGTAATCAGGCTCTGGTTTATTTCCAACGTGTAAAACATTATATCCTATAACTAAAGGGCCGAGCTCGTAACGCGGGTATCCCCAGGAGCGAGGTAAACTGCTCCTTGGTTTACACCCTGAACTTAAAATAGTGTAACTTACGTATAAGCCCGAAATAAATTACGATACGCTTGTGTGTCAAAGGATACAATGCTTGTGTGGGGAGAGTGTGACAGTGAGAGAAATTGTGTTACCGATAACACGATAGGCGAGATTCGATATTATAGTGTTGGGGGCTCCATCGCTGATTACATCACACGCATCTGTCCCTCCATCTGTCTATACAATTTAGCTGTCAGAGAACGACAGCTTCTGTAATGTGGCGGATATAAGTCATTGCAGTATAAATGGTGCTCCAAATTCATGAAACCGATCAGCTGAGATAGGAAGACAGCTATGCAATTTCAGATTGAGCTTGTCAGATTCAGATTGTGTTTTATCATGACAACAATGGGATAATTTCAGCTCATATAAGCTCAGATTACACAGTTTTTGTTCATGCTTCATGTTTATTTTGCGAAATTCGCTATTAAAAGTAGCAGCGCGCGGACTGTCAGCCGCTTGAAATATTGCGACCTTGCATACTCGTAAGTTCTTCTTCTATAGCTTCTATAGCGTACTTGATTTGCATGATGTAGACATTGCATACATTCCATCGTCCCGGTCTCACAGCATATGGCTGTAACTGCTCAGCGACGGAAGTAAGACGCGTGATGTCTCCTCGTGTCTGAATGCACTTCGACGTGACCTGTGGATTTAATGTCCAATACTCACATTGTATTCCGAAACGCACAGACAGACAGCCAATAGCTTTATTAAAGAAAAAAAATCTAAATTTAGTAGATACATTAACACACTATCTGAATACATAACAGCGGCTGTCAAAATATTTACAGGACGCGAGGAACATTTGAGTATTTAAAAGAGACGAGCACATCAATAGATTCTTAACGTCGAATCAAAACAACGACTAAAATAGTTTATGTTACGATTCAAGGGAATTATTCGGTTATTTATAACGAGACAGAATAGAAACATAAGCATTCATCGCCAGCTTGTTGGTTGAGGCGGATGACATAAATCTTACAAATGCATAATCATTATAGCAGTCGCGATTGCTGCAACTTATTAAATACTAACTTTATGACTAATGTTATCTCTGTATCGTAATAAATGAATTTTAATAAAGCTACCGGCATTACAAGTGAATGGTAATGGACAAAAATGTAAGGCTGGTGTTATTATATTCGGAGTAAGTTATTTGCGTGGACTATTCAATTCGAAGTACCTAAATACGAAGGAAGAAATGTTTTGTAATAAAGTATCCAAGGACATTTCTCCGTTGACCGTGACCACTGCAGTTTGTATTATGTAGATAATCTTGCTTAAATGATGGGAAAAATCAAAGGTAAAAACTGAAACCGATACAAATTTTAATTTTACTGAATACGCAAATGCTGGGAGTTTTCGTGCAGTATCGTCCAGATATCTAGTCGCACCATATCACAAGTTATCTTTACAATTAATTACTTACGTGTATAATTTTGAAGTACAGAAAATATATAAAATATATAAAAATCCGTAGCCAATCCAGTGCCAGTTTTATACTACAAGATCGAACCACTGGATCAATAAATCAACTTCACCAACTAACAAAGCTGGGACGCTGTTTACACTGATACAAATTAAGATAAAACTTTCAAAACTAAACGTCAACAAATGTGTTATTTATTACAAAACTGAGATAAGTACCGACAAATCCGGCTACCAAAGTGGTAGAGTCGATACACTGTCTTATCTACCAATTAAGGCAGCTATAACAGTCTGTCAGTTGGATATTATGCAAGACAACATAGCATCTTGCTTCCTGTACCAATTAGTTTACCACAAACGATACAGATTTGTTCCCCGTGGGTGTAAGTAACAGCCACGCTTATTGATTGCGATATCAATACCAAGATGCGATATCTATACGATACCTGTTTTTTCAATTAGCCCGTGAGAAAGCAATGCTGGCTGCACGACCCCATGCGTGCCGATGATACCAATAAGAACTTAATTTTTAACTTGTCTGACGTGTCATTATACCTTTGCAAATGGTAATAGGTGGAGTGGTGTTATGTTACTTGGAACACGTGTTTCCTTGATTAAACTGTGCGTGAGATTCACATTAATTGGTTGTTTTACATCGGTTTGACAAGAGTTTTAGTGGCATGCTTAGTTACTCTACTCATGTTTCGATATTTTAACAAGTTTATCAAAGTTTGTCTTGATTTTCAATATAACGTTTCGCACACTATATCAATCTACACTTAGATTTATAAGGCAAAACATAATTCATTACTAACCCATATTGTAGAGAATTTGAGTATTTACTAGCTTTAAGTAAGTCGCTTAGATAGTACTCTATACCTATCGTTAAATATCTTTCAACAACTACATATTGATAGTTGCCCTTGATATTATTCTCTATCTTCTTTAAAACTTGTATATTTAAATGGCGTAATCTATTATTAGTACCCTTCAAGCGATACATTAACTAAAGTACATACTCTTGTATCATGACAAGCGGAGATATTTGAAATTTCCCATGCGTATACATTTAAGCCCAGCTGATGAGTAACAAGCCCACAGATAAAGCTGGGAAACCACGAGGTCATATTAAAAACGATCAAAAAAAGTTGAATAAAATTTTTCCATATTGAAGTTGTAAACATTGACGAATAGGAAAAGTGTGTTGTTTCCGTAATCTGTCCTGTGAATTTTTAAACGTAAAATTTTCGGCGTATCGCTACAGAGTCTAACAAACAAAAACCCTGCGCTATATAAAAGAATTGGGCTGTCTAAGACAAGTTTGGAAGGGGGATAGTGCACAGCATACTCCCAGCGAGAGTGCAGACGCTAGTTTCTCTACTCAGAATTAGAAATATCAGTAGTTTGAGTTACATAAACCTACAAACTACGACATAACTTTAATATTATACACGTTATGAGCTATGTTATCTCTGAAAGGCGGTGCAACTTCGTTTAAATAGCATAACATGCAGGTGAGTTGCATATGCATATTTATTGCAAGTGAATACAAATTATAACTTGATAAGTTTACTATTTAATAAGCGTTAATGGTCACTTAACGACAATTTACAGTCCGACGGTTTGACTTGATGATTAAGGCTGGAAATTCCCTATACGTGTTGTAATTATAAAGATAAAGAAATTATGGTTATGTTTTATGTATGGCATGGGGGATTGGTAGATGTCCGGTCGAATGGTTCCTGATTGGACGATATGCACTACAGAGCAGTTGCCAAGGGCGTTGATATTGAAGAAGTAATAAATGACAGGCGAAGGACTGATGGGAAAATCCAAAGGACGAAACTAAACTGACTTTATCAGACAAGACTCAAGATCCACTTTGAGTCACTAATCCAGTGGAGTGAGTACTCAAATAAATTGGTGTTATGATGGAGATAAACAGGGCTTTGTTTTAAAAATAATACCTAGAGATTTCACACAGCAGAGAGACACTTTAAAATAGGATCATTTCAGACGCAAAGTTAAGACAGAAGCGCCTCAACCGCAGCCAAACACGAAAACTCAATCACTGAGCTCATAAGTACAGGTTATGAATCCTAACTGCAACATGCATCGGCTGCCATGAGCAAAAGAATGCATCTACATTACTTGCGTCTACTCTGCAAACAATAATGTACCGAACAATGAATGCCTGTTTAATACAGTGTTTGACTTCCTGCGAGTCGAATTGGAGCCAAACGGAGCTTTGGGTTGAATGGAGGCACGCCTGATCGATCACCGTATTATCACTGAGTAACACGAACCAATGAGTTCAATACACGCACCAGATGCGTACAGAGTCCTGACAAGTAATTCATTCGATTACAGCAGCCAACTCGCGAACGGAATCGATATGATAACGAGCAATTAATCAACTTTGATCGATTACTGTTCTTAATGTTCGAACCCAATTAATTAATTTTCACGACTTTGATAAAACGGTATCAATCGGTCAGACAATAGGAAGGCTTAGGAAATCATGAAGGATAAATTGTCGAGATTCAGTTCGGGAATCATTATTTGTTGAAGGGTGGAGGATATTAAATTAATAAAATATATTTCGGAGACAGTGATTCCATATTTGGTTACAAATAAATAGGTACAGAAACGAAGGAAATAGCTATTCATATTCATCATAATCATTTCTTGTAAACGTGGTTTTTACGGAGTCTGACGAATATCTTCAATTACTTACAGCACTTGACATGTAATTTCGTTTGAAATAACAAAAAGAAGTTTACAAAAGAACCGTAGAATATTACAATAGAAGAGCGTTTTTACGGACTTGGTAATGCGACAACGGCGGGAACAGCAGCCGGACTTTTCCGTGTAAATCTCCGTAATCCGCGAGTGTTTGGGAGTGCCATTAAATAAACGCGTGCTACCGATGTTGATCCATAACTGTAATAAAACAAAAGTGCTTTGCATTGTAGCGATGCGAGCTTGCGACCTGCACAATGGCCCCACTTAAGTACGGTCCGCCGCTTTCATGCCGGTACGAATTTTCCGGACCTGTCGTAATAAGCATCCGCGGCCAAACAAAGACGTTTTCCGTTCGGAGGAACCGGAAACATTATTTCGGAATTATGTATTCAAAGTCGCAGAGATCCACAGAAATGCTGAGTCCACAAATGGAGAAAATTCAGGTTGCAAGAGTATTTTTAGGGGAGAGTAAATTTTACTGTTGTGGAACGCTAAGATGTTTACGTGGTTAAGCTCGCAGCGCCGAGTAAACAGTTCCGCAAAAGCTTGGCCCACTCCCGATGAACGGAATAACCCAACACAAACAAAACAACGCAAACTCGACGTTAAATAAGAGGAAGTTAGTGCAGAGTTTCCCAAAGCTACTTTTCTAATAAAGGGATTTATAAGTTCATACATTCTGCTGACTAGGCAGGTTTATAGCGTGCGACACTAACGTGGGTTATTTTATATGTGGGCAGGTTAGGCAGGAGGCGGAGATACCGTGGCTTGATGACGCGTGTAAAACGAAGACATTAGTTCCTGCTCCAGACTCGTTACGGCTTAGGGGCCGGGGCCGCAGCCCTGGGGACCTCACGCCTGCCGCCCCATTTGTTACCCGACCGCAACATTCTGAATTTTTCATGAACACAAAACATAACTCGCACGACAGTTCCGAGCGATTAAAAAGAAAAATGATGATCCAGTAAAGTTGTTATACGGACAGCTTTCCAAATGGCGTCCTAAAAGGCACCATTACAAATACAAAGAAGGGGAAGCGGCCGTTCGTGCACTTCAATCAAACAGGCCCAAATCGTTACCCTGGCTAGAAAAACAAACATTGAACGATATCGACGGCAAAATTTCATAGGGGTGTCATGTCAAGCGTTCAGACGACATTTTATATTAAAACGAATATGTTATAGTTTGAATGAAAATTCTACCAGCACTAGGTAGAATTAAAACAAAATATCTAAAATAACGCAGAAAACTGAAAACATAAACAAATAGACACAACAAATCTCATTTCAATCTACAGAAAAGGTAACGAAATTCGCAACCTTTCCATTACCATTTCAATGAGAACAGTAGCATGCAAAACATGGTCGACGGTCCCATTATTTTTGCCTTCACGAAATTCACACCTTCAAGAGCGCTGGCTTCACAAATTCGGGACGTCATTTCACGAAGCATTAAACAAACGACTTCATACTCGTGATGCAGGAGTGGCGCATGGCGTCGCGGTACGGTCTCGGAGTTATGGTGTAAATAGGAGGCAGCCCTATATGTCTGCCGGCGTGTCCCAGACACATGCCGCCACATCGGGCCCGAACCAAAACAATTAGATCACTGCAGCCGGTCTTTTAACACGTCCCTGATATAAAACTTTTGGTAGACAGCCGTATTTCGCCCAACATGTCAAAGCAATAAAGCCGAACAATGAAAACCAGTAAGGAATAGATGGCTTTACTACAGTTAACGATAGGTTTACAGTATAAACAGTGAGTAGCCATAAAACGGAACGTATGAAAAAGTTAAACGATTCGATTGTAGGGAAATCACGAGCTGTTTTAATCACGGATAGGTTCATTCGAAACCGACAGCGTGACCAATTGATTAGGTGGTCGGATCGTCCAAGCGTGGATTGAAACGGACGGGAGATCCGGGACGCGGGACGAACAAATCAACTGCTGCCTTACATACAGAGCTTGCGAAAATAAGAGAACAAATGAAGTCACGAATGAAAGTCAAACACATCTACGATTCGATGCAACGCGAATTTAGGGTTTATGCTTTACAAGAGAGTGGAAATAGGCATTGAAATAATTTAGTTGCAGAGCAATGACGTTCTGAGATTAAAGAAATAAAAGTGATTGATTTCTGACTTGACAGGGTCAAAATATCGACGAAACAAGTTCATAAAGTTCATGATGCTCAGAAGGTCCAGCAGGGGACTGACTTGGTTTATGTCGAAAATGATACTGCAGGCACGTTAAAGACATAAATAAATATAAACTGAGATATAAACTGAAGTAGTGTTTATTATAAACAGAACAAATGCCTGACACAAATGTTACTACGAATGTCTGCCTGGAGACACGTAAATTATGTGGCTTGAGCAATGCCAAGTTTAGTTTATAAATCAGTGAAGTGAAGAGCACAAGATGTGACTTAATTTAAAGCACAATTGCCGCGGCAGAGTACGCTAGAACAAAATTAAAAGGAGTCTGGTAATTGAATGTTTCAATGAACTGCAGTCGACAAGTTCAGACGGCGGCTATACATCAGGCATGCGACCATAATTCTTGGAGGACTTCATTGATATTTACATTGCAAACGCATGTCCGTACATTCGTTTCGCTTCGTTACTATCGTTTCATCGAATATTTAAATGCGATCTATTTTCTGTAGACTCTAGAATTTTATGCACGTGGACGTTAACATTGGATGTCACGGAGTCTTCAATTCCTATCGCATAGCAATGATGTTAAATTGGCCCTCGAGACAGTATTTTTTATGGCCACTATAAAATAAAATAGTCCTGTTCATGGCTTATCCTACGCTCGCACCCACTCTCTCAAAATTGCAATTTCTTTAAGGAGACACTATCGATATTACGTCAATCCTCTTCAATGGTATTCCATTTATGCAGACATGTATATTATTTTATGGTTATCTTTGTTCACTCAAGTTCCGACGCTCCGAGTTTCCACAGTTTTGATGAAAACTTTGGGAAATTTTTATATAACTGGACTTGACCAAACGCTTTCACTGAAGTGCAATATATTTTCCACAGAAATGAAAAGACGTATTTCTTAAGAGGTTGGTTGCCAACTTAGCGTTTTTGATGCACCAATTCAGGTTAGTGGAACAAAATATTGCGAACGCAGGGAGAAATTTACCACAGCATCAACTTCAAAGAACCCAAGTAGAATAGATTGCAAATAGATTTCATTTCCAAGACACATAATATTACTAGAAATAAGACACGTCGAGATGAGGAAATAACACGAAACAACGAAATAGGTCTGTTTCTTACTACGAGAAAGGCGAATGCTTCCACAAAAACATAGAGAAATTGACGTGACAAATCGTTAAAATCGCATGGTCGCGGTGTGGCGATACCGCGACCATCGGCCGAGTGGGAGGGATCCTTATAGTTCGCAATTTATTCCAAACTCGGCAGGCTTGTAGATTTATATCGGTCGTAGATTGGCGGCGTAGCTCACGCGAGCTCTATACATCGAAAGCAATTTCAGCATCGGCCACATGCGCTTTGCGGCCATATCCCAGCCAATAAATATACATCGGTTATTTATTACTAGCAGGAAGTGCGTGCTTATGACACCAATATCGTATTATAACGTTTGATTCGATTTCCTATAGGACAGACAGAGAGGTTTCCTGCGGAAAGGGAAGGTCCAGGCATTCGTATCACGTAAAGCAATAAAGAAAATACCGTTGAAATTAATTCCCATACACAAACAGGGGATGAGAAATTGAGGATAAAGGTGGGAGGCTTCAAGCCTTATATTTTTTCTTTGTAATAACTCCCACACCACAGGCCACGAATAGAATACGGCATTACCTTAAACGTAGCTACTTCGGTGCTCTGATAGTTTTGAGTACATTGAACGTAGTGGATTGTTCCCGGATCATAACATTAAATGCTATCAAAAGCGAGTGCTCAAATGTACAAAGGGCTTGATGGGGCGAATGGCATTCCCACGCGTCAAATATTTCCGGATAGCGTGTTAATGAATGGTCGGATAGAGGAGCTAGACAATGCGTCAGTGAGCGAAGCCATTAACTGCACAATTAGTGCAATTGTCGTTAATTTATTGCCGTGCACCGAGCGAACATCCAATAGCCGGGGCGGTGGATTCTGAGTAATTGCCGAGCTAAATCAAAGGACAAAGCAGAGCCCTGTGCAATCATAAATGAAAGCGCCTATACGTGCGAACATGTTATCATTATCAAGGGTCAAGAACTTTTCCGGTACAAAGTTTTCTCTTAGCTAAATGAAATCAAAACTAACAGAAAGCTCATCAAACTTGTTTGAGAGCCTAATAAAACAGCAAAAACTTATTTAAACCACAAAGGTCACGCGTGTAACATATTTTCAAACAATTCCTAAAATAACACATTAACAGGAAGTTCAATAATTTATATAATAACATAAACCGCAACAATATAGAATTCCCACGCGATAAAGATGTTTGAGTCATCATCACACATCATTATCGGCATTTCGTAATGTATTATGGAAATGTGACCATAACATGCTTTACGCGTTTCACATCGTAAATTAATGTCTTTACTGCTGCACAAGACATGATTGATTTAAATAATACAGTCTCACTGGTTACACACACAAATTTAGAAAAAACTATGGATATGTTCTACGGAAGCTCTGAATTCCAGTATTTATATCCAGATTTGTGGCAATAATCCCATCGTGACTTCCCGAAGCGAAAGCGGTCAAAAGCTTACCAATACGAGGCAAAAGTCGTTTATCAAGTTCGCAAGCAGATCCAGCGAAGTACGGAGAACTGTCGTCATCAACCTTCCCAGACCCCGCGCTAGGTTGCACTCTCCACAAACACCATTAATTTCACTCAATTATTTACACAGAATTTGTCCGTCAAGCAAGAACCTAGCACGATACATACCAAGTATACCAACGTCACATAAATCCTCATTAGATCACATTTTAACATCAAAAGACCCGTTCATTTTATCAATTTGTTTGAACATAATTTCCCAGTATTTCTCAAAAGGCTGTCTAAACTTGACACAGTTTAATCTACGATAGTGTATGTTTACGATAAACGTAATTTAGGTTGGAGTAGATAGATAACGTGTTAATAGATTAGATTCTAAATTAACTTTGCCAGTGTCACACCCTCGTTACCGCGGTCCGCGGAATCAGACGGAACCATATGGACCCAGCCTTAAACTGGTAATTTATTATTACGACAGACTATATCCACATGCAGTGCCAGAGAATTAATAGGAGATAATCCGATGCATAATTTTCAATTTTCAGATCCGAACCGAAGCCAAAGAAGAACCATCGCCGTTTTATGTGGCCGCGGTTCATTAATTCCAATAAGTGCGTGATATACGATCGTTCATTGACTGTTTAGTCTGGAAACGCTCGTAAAACAGGGATTTAGAAACAATGCTCGATAGCTGGCTCCACTATTTGCCTAATGAAAATGTGTGATGGATTGAAAGCAGTAGCTGTAGAAGTAACTATATTACATTGTAGTTTAGCGCAACCTCGCTGTCGATAAGAATCACGATGAATGGAATGACGTCCGTTGCGTTCAATACATCATCATCCTTCATTTGCATCGAAGCGAAATGGCGTCAATGCTTATGCATAAACATCAAGCTTCCACGACCAAGCTGCGGATAAAAAAAGTCAAAAACTTTCCGGGTATAAGAGCTTCATACATGTCAAAGGTTTACTCGTCGTTTGATATAAAAGACTAGTGGCCACTTCAATAGTGCTGTGTGCCCCGCTGAGAGCATTTCTTGTACACAAGGGACCGAACAGTTGTGGCTTGCTGTGAATGGGAACTCTTCAATCTCTTTGGGTAGATCTATTCCCAAAGCCCATTGATAGATTCATGTGTCCGTTATAGTGAAGTGAATTCTGCCCCCTTCTTGATTGAAACCACAGCGCATGTAGACAGAACTGCGCTCACCGCAAATAATAGGGAGGTAGTAAATGCCGGTGCATTTCTAATTCTCAATAGTATAGCACGAGAGCAACATAATTGTTCCTGGGGCACGGCCGCGGGCGGTGATAATAATTAGAGCGGAGGTGCACGATACAAATTGTAATTACGTGGATGCTGCAGTCATAGCCGAAATGCAGGCTAATAACGTTTTGATCATAAATTCTCGAGATTATTGCGGGGTTGCTTAGTTTGTTGATATTATTCACGAGAGAAATACACGTATCTCACATGTATCAGATATCTTTACGTTTCTGGCAAACACCAAAGTTGCCATTAAGTCGAAGGCTGGAAAGGTTACTTTAAATTCTTATAGTGCATCCGCACATTCCGCATTTCTTCGAGTCGATATTCCCCGGCAACGGGCTATCGCGTATCAATCTGTTTAAAAACACTGCTACCTTAACTGTGTTTTCTAATTTTGTTTTAAATGCTAGTGCATTTACACACGTACAACAATTGCTCATTTCATTAGTCATTAAGAAGTCGCCGACCTAGCTCGTTGTGACCTTCGTTCATTACGTTACATCGCATAGCGTCTATTTACAACTATGCAACGAAATTAGTAACAATGTGACGCTGTCTATTTACTGCACCACGAGGTCAATGAACGATTAATTCACACGATAGTTCTAGTTGTTTATCGCATGAAGCAATAAAGATATCCCAGACCTAAGTCTCGTTGCCGGCACATCAGATTTTATGACTCCATAGTTGACGTCTCGGACTGCGTTTTAATTAGGTGCTGATCGGAGATATACAATGATCTTTTTAGAGATAATGCGGCCAGTGTTGATTAGACGCTGCATTTTATGTCAATAGTAACTAAACATTATAACTAACCAGGATCAAAGAATATAGATGTAATCGTCTTATACATTTTGTAGCGATCCGTAGTTTTCTATCTGGCATCATTTCAAAGTGCGTCTAGATTGATGACAAATTAATTGTGGCATAAATTTTAGTAACAGATGGTCGAGTTATTTTGATCTTGAGACTGAGATAAAGTCATTCGTTAGTAAACTAACTAGGATCAAAGTAATCACTTGATCCTGATATTAAGATGATGGAGTGGACACTAAACACTCAATTGTGTCTATGAACTGCCTGAAAGAAGGGTATGACATCACCAGTTCAAATGTGAGAACCACAATACTTAAAGAATAGAATCTTTATTCTTGCTTTTAGCTTAAAAATCTTCACACTTTTCTGGCATTTTCATAAAATATAGCACTTTACAATACAAGTAGCGCACGACTCGGACCGTCCCAGATATTATTCCCTTTGGGGAACAACGCCGTAGAAGAAACTTAAAAGCATATAAACGTTGCCAAAGCGATTCAAACATGCAAAACGACAGGAGAATCGCAGGACATGAACATGCAAAATGCGAACGTGCCAGAATTTCCATAATCCAGTAACACGGGGACGATACACAACATCTAGATTTAATAAAGGTGTGCGTACACAACAAACATTTACGAAACATCGTTATAATATTTCGCTTATAATATCAGGTGCTCATACGCTGAGGTGATACACCTAGAGATAATTTCTGTACTATTCACTAATCCTTGGCTTAAGGGGGATTAAGCCTTTGTGCATTTTCTGCAAAAGAGCAACGTACAACGGGCTCGCATTGCAAATTTTGCAACTCATAAAAATTAAATTATATCTGAAAATAATGATAAACGAGATATAGCGTCCCAGACATTTGAAAGTTTGAAAACGAAAGCAATTTTGTGAGTGAAGTTTTGGGTTTCGGACGTGATCGTCGAGTTTTAGATAGACCTACAATTTCCGAAACTTTGATTAAAGGCTGGTAAAATGTTTTAAAGGCCTAATCTAACACGTAGCAATTGTAATAATAATCATCGGATAAACGCGAGCTTACTGAAAACAGGTACAACCTTGGATTCATATACCCGAATCATGAGAACCAAAGGGATATAACCAAATTGAGATTGAACAATATCGGAACTTTCATAATCAGGATGGGTACTGGATAGTTATTCCAAGACAATGTACTTCGCCGTCCGTAGTTTCGTGACCCGATAGTTACACTAATAACTAGTTGTTTAACATTGTACAACTTTAGATATCGGTTGTTATCGGCACAAATATTAGGTCGTACGTAGTGACTCTTAAATTTACCGGGGATTTACATCTATAGTTTAATATTGCAATAGGTTACTGGACTACTACTGAGAATTTATTCTAACGTGTTGTCTGATAAAATAATGCAGTGTAATTAATATTTCTTCTAGGCCATAGTATTAGTTATAAAAACTAAATTCAAAGTTTGAATAAAATAATGGCGCGCCAAAACGATAATCTCTGTCATGGCTCCGGTGACATGACTCGATGACGTCACACCTCACACCACACCTAACAAGAGGAACAACGCGCGCTGCAGTCTGTGATAGGTGTGACGTCGGTCGTTTTCGGTCATGTGATATAAAACTTTTTAAACTTTCGCGATTCACACGCGCGATCACGACTAGGATCAAAAAAAATTGCAACTTATTTTCAATGTAGTCAAATAGTCTATTTGCATGTGACCTTGATCTATTTTCAAAGCACGTATAGCGGGATATTTACTATGGTTTTTCGGATTTCTATATTTCGGCACAGTTGCAAGTGCCATGATGTCTGTGAGATAACTGAAGTCATATTTGCGTGTAGGTTGTCTGATATAATGCTTTCAGAGTTAATATCTATCATAGTTTCGAAAGTCTAAATGTACATTTTCTCTTTATTGCAGTATATTTTAGGTTACATAGCAAACAGTTCAGTAATCCCTAGCTGCAATTAAGTTGGGAGCTCAAACAGTGGACCCTCTGTTTAACTGAGAGCGGATGTGTGCAGGCTCCACTACTGGTCAAATCAGGATGTGAGAGGTCAGGTCAGCTTATGAATGAAGACCAGACGCAGTCCGATTGAAACTAGTTAGGCAATTGATAAAATGTCTGTGCGACTCGGTGGTGCTAACAAATGCTGATGCACCAGAAATGTAATAAACCGGCCAAGTGCGAATTGACTCGCACACGATGGGTTCCGCAGTCTAGTTGATATACTTTCGCGAAAAAAAAACAGTTTTTTTATGGGCGCCACCCATCCAAGTGCTGATCACGCCCAACGTTGCTTAACTTCGGTGATTGTTGTTCAACTCGGTATGGACGTTGCCCCCTATTAATTATCAAACTTATTATATTTATTTTTAACAAGGCAAGAGAAATACACACTATGATACATTCAACTGTCTACATTTTACGGTTCATGAACCTGACAGACGTACAGACAGACAGCGGAGGCTTAGGACGATCACAGATAGGAAAGGTGCACTGTGCACGATGGGTAGACCTTTGGAATGTTGCAGGTAGTTACTAATCTATTTTTGTGTTTGTTTGTGGTAGATAGATATATCTATCTACGTACCTATGTAACATCTCCTCAACTTTGTATTTACTTATCTTGTTTGTGTGTGTCTGTGCAGTTCTTGTGGAGTCAAATACATATATCTTTATCTTTATCTTTATCTTAGTAATAGGGTTCCGTTTTCACCCATCGGGTACGGAACCCTAAAGAGGCACTTAACAGTAAGTACAGTAGAATTTATTTTAGTTTGGATGAACTGTGACCACAAAGATAATGAAGTTATCAAAACTGAAGACACAGTTAAAGTTCAAATTATATCAAGCAGTTGCAATGTTCAGAAAAACGACTGTAAATTCTGTCATTTCAGAATATCTGAATAATGCAAGCAGTTCCATAGCAAATGAATCGTGCACAGCACAATGTGTTATCAACGAGCACAATTTGCATATGAGTTTACAGACAATTTAATATTTAAACCATAGCAAGAGAAAATAGAACATTAGCATTCATATTAAACAAAGAAGAATTCTGCAAGGAGCAAAAACGTAAATCTAGGAACATTGAAATCTTCCGAATTTAAATATTAAGTATTCCTTCAACGACGTTTTGTTTTATTGCAGTGTTATTGCTGGACGTTCTAGTGAGCGATGTGACTGTTTGCTTTTTAAATGCGTTGACTCCTCTGATCTATTTCCATTCAAACGATTCATGAATGCGTTGAGGTGAAAAAGGTTTGTTATCTCAGCTTAGTTTACGTTAATTGCTTCACTGATTATAACAGCCGTCCCGCCCACTTCGTTACAAATGCAAAACCCACATCTTGTTAGTGCTACAGGAGTAAAGGAACATTTGATAATGCATCGAAATCTAACACCCATATTCTCAGTCGTTTCCTTAAGATTTCCGCGACTCGACTCAACCTCTCACTCCAACAAAATCTTATTCTTAGTTGACAAGAACGTCCTTCACTTGAGATTTTTTCGGTTCACCTCACGTTCGAGGTAGGGTGGGAACTTTCAAACGTAAGGTACCTCAAAACCAACCTTGAAACTCCCTCAAGACCACTCAAGATGATAAACGATTGTTTTATTGTGTTGATTTAAAAAATATATATATAAAAATAGTGCCATTTTGGTGTTTGTAAATTATTTAGACGACAATCCGTACTCTTATCCTGCCCGCAGATATATACGCGTCGACGCCTCAAACCCTTTGGAGTTTTTCTTTTTAAATTCAGTAGGCGTTTTGTTAGCTTCCGTTAATATGTAAACTACTTACTAAGAATATGGGTATAAAGCTACTGCTGGTGTTACGGGGCATAATGTACCATTCGCAGCGAGCATGAAGCTTCAAAAATCCGTCGCGTTGCTCTTTGCGAGCGCCTTCTTTTCCGGTACAGACAGCACGAACGCTTGCTAGTGGCTGGTTACATTACACCACGTACCCGACTTTAGGAGTTATCTGTACTATACCCCGATTCAAGAACCTGAATATGTTTTGTATACAAAAGGGGCTACAAAACCTAAGGAATATTGGTAGAAAATATTTAACGACATTGGTATGGTTTGATATTCTCCACCAATAGAGATAATAGTGCCCGCTGCTGAGACTGTACTGTGTGCTGATAACCCTTGCATGTTTTCAAAAGAAGACGTAAGGAATGCCGTACGAAATATGAAACGTGGCAAGTCACCTGGCCATGACGGTCTCAGCATCGAGCACATTCTTTACGGTAGCGATAGACTTATTGAACATCTTTGTTATTTATACAACATGTGTTGCAAATATAGTTACCTGCCGCCTGATTTAATGAAAACTATTGTACGCGAAGATTTATCACACGTTGTGGAAACGAGGCAACTGTTTCCGACATATCGGGGTGTAGCAGACAGCGCTCGTGAGTGGCGACAGATAATTTGAGTTAATTTACGATGGTGCGATAACCGCCCCGCACCGACTATCGTAGGACGTGATAGATTGGCCCACCAGATACCAGCCGCTGCATAGTGATGGGCTTTGTTGCGCGAAATTTATGGACCTTTTTTGGCTATGAGCTATACGAATGCGCGTTATCTGATAGAAGTTGGGTAGGAGATCACGCTGAATTATTGCTTTGTACTTTTGAAAGGTTTTGTGCTAGGAATCGTTATTGCTACTTCGAAAAGGTTAGGTATTCTTCACTAGTACGATTGTGTAGGTCGGTAGAAATCGGTTAGGTACATTTGTTTCAAATGATTTTTTTTTTGCAATGTAGATTGCAACTATATTACTATTTATTTGATGTTAAATTTCAGCGGTCCTAAATCTCCTCTTTCTAGGGCACACCAGTTTCTATGATCCATTGGTTATTTGTTATATTTAAACTAGATATGAATTCATATGAAACAGGTAGAAGGTACAGAATTAAATCAACAAACGTTTCAACCAAAAAGAGTTATTAAAACTGAACTTCAAACAGAACCAATTAGCCAGAGTATCTTCTCAAAAGACACTCAAAAGAACATTGCGACCGCGGCCGTCACGTCAGCTCCATCAACGTAAACTTCACGATATTCATCATAAAATCTTTATTACGAATCGCGGTTATAAAATCAAGATTGACAATCTTAATCCCGTGTCTCAGCACTAGAGCCGGCTCGTTAGCGCCGCCTCATTGCAATTGAAACCGGGAATTGTGACAGTGGCAAGATTACTCGCGAATCTCGTGATGCCGGTATTTAGCGGAATGAGCTCGCGAATATTAGACTTGTTTAACAGAAAGTTCTAAAAAGCAATGTTCGAATTGTTCAGCGGAGGCTTATGTTTCTGATTTCTATGGCTTAATAGTGAACGAATAGCAGCGGAGACTTAGACACAGAGGTCGTGGAGTTAATGTTGTGTACACTAATATTATTATGTAGGAAAACCTAATGACAACTGCCACTACAGTGGCAGGATTAATCGGGTTGCCGGTATTTAGCGGAATGAGTTCGCGAATATTGGACTTGATAAACAGAGACTTTTAGAAAACTTTGTTCGTATTGTTCAGCGGAGGCTTAGGTTTCTGATTTCAATGACTTAGTGAGCGAATAGCAGCGGAGACTTGGACACAGAGGTCGTGTAGTTAATGTTTGTTTACACTAATATATAGGAAAACCTTGTGATTTGTGACAGTGGCAAGATTAATCGGGTTGCCGGTATTTAGCGGAATGAGTTCGCGAATATTGGACTTGTTTAGCAGAAAGTTCTGGAAAGCAATGTTCAAATTGTTCAGCGGAGGCTTAGGTTCCTTATTTCTATGACGTAGTGAGCGAAGCTAAGATGAGACACGGGAGGTCGCGCTGTAAATGTTTACCCACACTAATATTATAATGAGGCAAACAATGTAATTTTATTTGTTTGCTTGCAGGAGGTTATCTCCGGGCTCAGAAATTATGTAGGTATAAGACAGATTTTAAAATTAGGTTCACGAACAAAAAACAGTGTTGTTAAATTGTGTTGAATTACGCGCAGTTTTAATACAAGGAATAATTGTTTTTTTTTCAATGAATCTATAGTGATTATTATAGCATACTCCCCTTGCTTAAAGAAGGCCTGTTCAGCGGCATGTTTGACGTAGGTGGGCTGATGAGGAACTTAGCGAGATCCTTATTATTGTTTTTGGTATGTCTCGATAAATTAACGCGTTTCCTGCCTTAGCGGTGAAAGAGACTTGTATGTATATGTCGCCGCCCGTTTGTAAAATGGCTAGACCGATTGTAAGACGGCGGCGCGGCGCAATACAGTTAATTGCCATGCAAATTGTTGAACGTTCAACAATACAGCGAAAAATCGTTTAGCTATCTCGTCGAATGAAATTAATTAGGTGTTTCTGAACAATTTGCGTTCGCTTTGCTATAGACCTAGCCATGTGCTGATACTACAATCCGGCGCGCAGCTGCTACATACAGATCGGTACCTATCAGGAATTTGATTTAGCTTGCTACTTAAAAATAGCTATAGCTTGTAATCCAGCTCAGCAAACCTGTTTCTGTCACAGTTCAGTCTTTGATGAAAGAAACCACACAATGCGCACTGATCGTGTGTCAAAAGTGTCAAGGTTGAAACCCAATGTATCAATATCTCCGTGTAAATAGCGAATAGCACCGCACGCACTATCAAGAGTTTCTTTGACGATTTTGCGACGATACCATTGTCATAGTAAATCGATTGGGTAGCAGAATTCGGCTACCCAGCCATAGCGGAATGAGTGAATATTGGCCTTTATTCACAAGTTTTCATTGATGGCTCGAAGATAAGCCCCCGTTGGAAATTGCTTTCAGGATAAAAGTCTGTTGTCAATATAGATGGGTTTGAGTAAATCTCGGTTGGCTTTGAACGTAAATATTATTGAAAACTTTGTGTCCTCACTGAGACAACGCACAGTAGGTATGTTTATGAAACAAAGATAATGTAGAAGGTTAGATCGGCCTTACAGTGGAATTTTAAGAGTGAAGTTGTGCTTGTAAGTGTTTTTGAAATTCTTAAGTTATTTCCTATTTCATCATCATCAGCAGCCTATATCAGTCCACAGCTGGACATAGGCCTCCCCTAATGAGCGCCATCGCCCTATTCCTATTCATAAATTGCATACAATATAACACACACAATTGCATGCAATTGCATTTCTGTTTCTATTCCTGTTTCATAAATTGCATATATTGTGGAAATGTCTACTTAATATGTCTAATTATTTGTTTGGTTGTCTTTTTCACTTCTTCCACTAGGTACTGGAAAATAAGTGAATAAAATCAACCACACCTTATTTTTTCATTGATAATAATTACTTTTCATAAAGCTTAGTATATAAATTTGACTTATCCAAGTGCTTATTCTTATAATAAATTAAATTATTGACTTCGACTTTGACGTGTCGTATAGGGGAGGCTTATAAGCGGTGGACGTGTATGATCTAATATGATAAAGATGATTGGATATTTTCACACCGTATCTGGTCAATAAATTCTAACTATTTATTACACCTAACGGATTAATTAATAGGTCAAAAACCATTACAATTGAAGAATAAAAACCAATTAAAACTAGTATCAGACTGCAGGCAGATGTTGGATGCGGCAAGCTGAAGACAGGGCGCTATGGCGCTCCTTAGGGGAGGCCTATGTCCAGCAGTGGACTAACAAAGGCTGGTGATGATGATAGATAATGCTTTATTTCATAAACCAAAACATTCACTACATTATTAAACTGATGATGATGATAACAACTTAGTATTTACATTTATATCAATTTCAAATAAATCCAATCCGACACCAGGCAGTGTAATGTAATTTTATGTTTGTTTTAAAACAACATGTAAATCCAAGCAATTTGTATGTGAAGGAAGTCTATGAATAAAAAATAAAGCATTTAATTAAATCGTAAATATTTTATAGATGCAAGTTACAAAAGCAATTATTGACCGAGGTAACCAGTTATTATCTCGGTTGTTATAGTATTAAAAAGCAATAAACAAAGCTACTGTAAATCAAAAGAATGTCAATAAATACAAGTATCACCTGCGTCGTTAAAGAATGGGAATGTGATTAAGAATGACGTCATCTTTCATACTGTCCTGCTCAAATCGGTTTCGAAATGAGCAGGACAGTAAGAGATGGCGTCATTCTCAATCCCACTCTACTGAACGCAGGTTATACGAGATTATTTGATTGATATACAAAAGCTTAAAAGGAACGACTTCGAACCCCTTAATTGTACACTGTTTTATAGTATTACTAGATAAATACTAATCAAATGAAATAAGTTCCCAAAAATTTCCGGTTTCGGCGGGACTCGAACCCGCGCCCCACCCTCAGTACGGGTGTGCTCTAACCAACTAAGCCTCAGTCGGTTCAACCGAAAATCTTTGGGACCTCTTACGGATATATATAGCGCCGGTGGCTTAGAGATACCCAAAGTGCGGGTAAGCACTAAAACAAAAAAAAACCTTAAACACTAATCAATCGGGAATAACATTTTAATGGGACCACCTCGGGATCATTCTCCATACAACAGAGAAATAATGAAAACGAACATAAAACCACTTTTTTTTCGAAATCGGTAATTACCTATCTATATTTGTAAAACTAATGTTAGCACGCCAAGCCTCTGTAAAAACATGTGTTATTGGTCGGCAGGTAGAAAATGCCTCGTCATTAAGCCCACCCTTTGTACCTTAGTGCAATAAAGTTTTAAATAAATAAAATCGACAAAAAATTATTCGTATGTCGATCATGCGCGCACTTTACTGCCAATCAGGAGATGTAGGTCGACCGGCCGGCCTTCAGGGTTAACGAGGTGAGGTATAAGTCGATGGTTATCCCATAATGAAGGACACTGACGCCCACTCGCTCTTAGTTAAGCTGCTGTATAGTAAAGTCCGGGGCATAGTTTAGTATTGTAAAGGCTCGAATGATTTGGAAGAAATCACGAAATATCAGGGGGGAGGGGGTGTACTGAAATATCACGTGTAGTACAGTCAGCTGCTCAGATATGTATACACTCCCAAGTTTTCACTTTTATTTTACTCAGAACTTTTTAAATAAGAGTTAAGAGCAGACATTTTACGTACAAAGTAGTCATCGTACTTGTCAAAATGCGGTACAATAAAGTATCAAAATTACCATGCACTTACTATTGACTCAAATTGAAAACATGGCAGTGTATACATATTTTCGCAGCTGACTGTACCTATTTATTTTTTCGTTGATAGCGTGATTTAAATATTTTTAAACTTACGCGGAATGAACACATTATTATAAATACTATTTAACGGGTATTTATCGCGTTTATTTAGATATATTTCCAGACGTTTCAACAGGCTTACACACTGTCGTGGTCACGGGATGTTGATGTGTCATACATAATTACCGCGTGATTTTTTTTACAGGATAGGTATACTTTTTTTTATCACGGTGCTTAATATTCCAGAATTAAATTTAACTATACCTAGTATTAAAAGACAAAATTCTGATAAAAAAAACCTCACCAGGGTGGAGGAGGGTCCATTTTACTTTAAAACATCACGTAATTAATGGAAGACCCCATCAAGGCGATTAAAACACACTACTAGTACTATTGGTAAGCTTAAGCTAAAGAAATACTTCTGATTTCATGATTTCATAAAAGCACCTCACCTCACCAGCCTATAATGGTCCACTGCTGGACGCCGGCCTCCCCTTGATAATCGCCTTATTGGCTTTTATCTCATGGAGGGTTATGATCGCAGTTCGGTGGTAGATCTATTCTGCAAGAGGCGCTGCTGCCCGCCCACCAGTGTATGTCCCTCATTCGCTTTTAACGACACCCACGGGAAGAGTTGGGGTGGTACAAATTCTAAGCCACACGGCGCATAAGAACTCAAAACGTTTAAAAGAAGATGCGTATTCTTGTATACGTATAGTATTTTGTATAGGTACGTATAGTATACAAAATTACACACTTTCCAGAATACGCATCTTCTGTAATGTACAGTGCGCGTCAGAATTAAGTATCCCCCTTGTCTAAGAGAGGTAGGGAGATAGGGGGATACTTAATTCTGACGCGCACTGTACTAGTACATCAAAGCTCTTCTCATTTATCTAATCTGTGCTCTATTGAGCAAAGTCTGTAAGATACATAAAACTTTTCTATGCCGCCGGATACCGCGCCCTAAGGGCCCTATCTCATTAGGATACCATGGTGGCGCCACCGGTCGCGCCTCCGTTGTGTCTTGAGCTACTAAGCGAGAAACACCAAAGCAAACACCACCACCAACTGGTGGAGTGAGTAAGACGCCAAATAGCCATATAATATTAATTGCGCTACCAGCGGGTGATTTGATCCGGCAACACATTTGGTTGCGCAACCAAGCTGATACCAGGTGAGGTACCTTCCATACAACTGCACACATTTTGTTGGTGGCGCGACTGGTGGCGCCATTATGGCGTCCTAATGAGATAGGGCCCTAAGGGGTATTTGTTCAAATCCCGTCAGTGCTACACGAACAAACACGCCTCACAGTAAGGGTTAATCTTAAAGCCATGTCAAATTAGAGATCAGGGGCCCGGATTTGAAGCATTTCGATATGTGAGATTAGACGGACGAATCTCTACTCTACGGTACAGATGATAAGATAGTCTTTTAACAAAAATTGTAGGCAGAATCGGGGCCCAGTATTAACCACCTTGGGAGGTCCCTAATATTAATAGCTTCGAAAAACTAGCGTAATAAACTCTATCACTCAATCGGAATTATATTGACGTATTTGATCAAGAATTTGTCATAAAAACAACACAAAACTAATAAAATAAACAATAATTTATATCACAAAGCCTGGTCTGGAATGTTTAACGCGTTCTTAGAAAATAAATAATTTCACTCAATTTCTTTAGTAAACAAACATTCAAAGCCAGACAAAACGAATTACAGAAGTTTAACAAAAAGTTTTATAAAGAAAAAACTGTATAAAATATTCATGGCTGGTATTTCTATAGATCGTTACAAGTCTCATTCAGCCAGTATCCGTCCGTCGCTAAATGACTCTTTGTGCTTCTCTCAATCAATCGACAATGTGCTACATAGTAAGGCACATCAACTCCATATACGTAAGCTGTAATAGGTTATACGACTGAAATTACAATGTAAAGCCGAACGTGTATATGTCTGTTAGCAACTGCAAGGTACTATACGAGAGCAGCCTACCAAATTCTTATGGACAAAAATACGGAGGTATTCGCAAAAAAATATTTTAAGCAAGGTAAGCTGTTAGTATTTTTATGCACAACCACATGTCATGGAGCAATACCCGTGCCGAAAAATATAATTGAAAAAGGCTACAGGCAAAATCAGCGCAAATGTACAAAACTCTACATCCATAATAATTATAACCGGCCAAATACGAGTCGTCTCGCACTCTCCTTGGTTCCGTAACATCGCATATAACTATTTCGGAAAAGGAACACTAAAAATCTGATTTGAAAAAAATAACATAAGAAGTCATCATGACGCGATCACCCATCCAAGTACTGACCGCGCCCGACTTTGCTCAAGTTTAGTTTTAGTTGCTTAAGTTAGTGATCAGTACTCAACTTGGTATGGACATTGGACCCTTAATTATTAAATTAATTTAATTTTTATTATATTTTGTTTTAGCGACAAGATAAAAACATATTCTGTTAATAACAACTGTCTACCTTTTACGGGTCATGCATGAGATACAAGTCCGCAGACGGGCAGACGGACAGACAGCGGAGGTTTAGTAACGGGGTCCCGTTTTCACCCTTTGGGTACGGAACCCTAAAAACAGTCCATCGTTTAGCTTAGTTAGTTACCTGATTATTAGAAAATAATTTATTTGAGTCTGTTAAGTTATGTATGACACCAGTGGCGGCGGAATCCCCAAAGTTCAAATCATGACGGGTTACACTGTAAATCAAAAATACATCACCGACATAACGTAACTGTACCTCTCTCCTAAGTTCATTCTTACGTAACATTAAATTTTTCTGACTTATGAACAGCAAGAAGTCAGATAAAAACAAATTAATTACTCTTATGGAGTATACACACCAAAGTCACCAACACCCGGCAGGATGGTGCGTTATTTCATTTCAGTGAATGAATATTGTAGGCAGCAGACAGTGTTTTGTCAACTTGTCTGAAGACTCCATTACATTTCAACTAGTTAAAGTAGAGAGACAAACTTAAGGTTTGTATAAAAGTTGTACATAGATTAAGCCAGGGGCGTTCACTAGTAAAATACACTCGTGCTCAGCTCATTGATACGAGTCGGAGTCAAGTGATCTATTTGATCAATTTTCAACAACATTACAAACAGTCGATTTGCTCAATCAAATACAATACGCCGCCTATTCTGCCAATCAATTCATTGAAATTTCGACTCAATTAAGTAGTTGAGAGCGTACAAAATCTCTCGTCTAGTCCGTAGTGAATTTGTAAAAGAATTCGTATAGAAACAGTAAAATTTAAGTAACCTACATTCGTCTACCTGGCTGTGGGTGTGAAAAAGGCAATTTAAATTCATTCATATCACATATTTCCACTTGACAATAAAACCAGTGCCCCATTTAATATACATCATTGAATCTGAAGACCACCAGGAAACTCCGCTTAGGCAACGGTCAGCTAATTTACTATGGTATTGCCAGCATATAAATGAGCGTCCAAATTTGTACAGTCACCAGTAATATCACAATTATTGTATGCGAGCACGTTTGTTATAGGCGCCTGGTGTCGCCAACAGTTTTATTACTCACAATGAAACTATTAAAGAAGTAAGTATTCCAAGTTCTCGTTTACGATTATTTACCCGCTTTATTTTGCGTATCACGGAAAATATTACATCGTATCTTTCGGCTTCCACCCCTAGAGGCTATTTTCCACACACTGAATACTCATGTATATTTCCGCAGATAGACTCATTTCTATGATAATGTCCGATAGAAAATAATATTAGGAACGGAATTTCTCGAATAGATTGACTTTTATCTCATGTTATGACTATTTCTTGGCTACCGCAGCCCCGTTCCTGTAGTAAATAAAAGGATATTGGTCGATATCCAATAGTTTACGATCTCTGCACGGCTGGCAGCACGGCTACGGCTGAAGTACTGGCCGGCCTGGTAGTGGACAAATCGAAATTCGTTTTCAATCAACAATGCCTGCCACGTCCAGGCCGTGTTCGCAACCAGCCGTATAATCCCCAAGGGCGGTGAACAATAGACAGGAGAGGTGATTTGCATGGTGTGAATACAACTATAATTTATTACATTTGGAACATTTGCATGCCCGAAACAGAGGACCAAGGACAAGCCTACGGCGCCGCCGCCACTGCTGATGTAATCAAAACTACGGACAGCGAACGAAGCCCGACAATTATTAATATTCAAATTACGGACACAATAATGACAACGTTACAGCCGTTGATATGAATTTATGGCGGTCCCAACTCTTTGACACCCTTGGGAGTCTCGGGAGCCGGGACTTGGATAATAAGATAAGACACGTGGTACGGTTTACACAGCTTCAACTATTCGTCATCCCACAAAAATGCTCCAACAAAAACGTCCGTGAATGCAATCAACCTAAACCTATTACCTCGCCCGAGTTTTTTGTTGGTATGCGGGGGTTTGAAACAGTCGTCGAAACAAAAGCGGTACTCACTTCCAGCCAGTGGAGTATCTCGAAAACAGCCATATCTCGTTGCTGTGGGGTCGAAAACAATGGCAGCGTTTTCGCGCACGTTGACAGTTGCACGGTCTCTGTGAACAAACGGTCAGAATTGTAATTCCTCCATCCAAGCGTTTACGAAAACCTTTTAAATACAGGAAGAGTAATAGCTTCGGTATCAATTTAGTGGAAACGTTTAGAGAGAAGCAGAGCCGATATCGTCGAGGCACGATTTAAACGAGAGGGATTTTCATTTCCTCCATTGGGTGTGAATTCTTTGAGAGGGATCGCAATGTGTGCGGAAATTACCAGTGGAATCGGTATCGGCTCGTCGACTACGGACGACCCGGCGGCGGCTAGGCGGCGGCGGACAATTCGCTCACAATCCACCTAAATACAGGGTGGGCCTTAACTGTGTTCCCGGTTTGTTTCGTCTATATCTCAAAATCCAGCGGGCGGGCGGAGACGCGGGGGGTGTGGTAAGACGCGCCATTTCGTGGAAATTTTAGTCGCAATGGAGCCATTCACTGGAGCTCAGCGTGCGGTGTGCGTTCGCGCATATTATGCGAACAATAATTCTGTGACAATTGCGAGGCGCGTGTACCGTGCTCATTTTGGTTTACGAGATGTTGGTGAAGCACCAAGTGCCAAATCCATTCGTAAATGGGTCAAAATGTTTGAGGAAACCGGATCTACAGTGAGAATAAAAAATGAAGGCCGCCCAAAGTCAGCACGGACGCCAGAGACAATTCAACAAGTTAGTGAATCAATAAAACAAAATCCACAGCAATCGACGCGCAAAAGAAGCCAATCTTTGAATATCCAGAGGACCACTTTGAGGAGGATTTTGCATCATGATTTGCATCTTAAAGCTTATAAAATTCAGTTAACGCAAGAATTAAAGCCAAATGATGCTAATCTTCGACTAAATTTTGTCAATGTAATGCTGGAACGTTTTAACAATTTCTCTAACATATTGTTTAGTGACGAGGCCAACTTCCACCTCAATGGCCACGTCAACAAACAAAATTGTAGGTTTTGGGCGGAGACTAATCCCCGACAGATGCATCAACATCCTCTGCACAGCCCTAAAGTCGTTGTGTGGGCTGCAATATCAGCTAGAGGAATTATAGGGCCGTATTTCTTCGAAAATGAAAGAGGAGTTGCTGTAACGGTAAATGCTGAGAAATATTGCCAGATGCTGCAGGAATTCTTAGTTCCAGCCCTTCAAGATTTTGAAGGCCACAACTCCAGGACCTGGTTTCAGCAGGATGGGGCCACCTGCCATACTGCCACGGTGTCCATTGACATGGTGAAACAGATGTTCCATGAAAAACTCATCTCACGACGAGGAGACATTCAGTGGCCGCCCAGAAGCCCAGATCTCACACCATGTGATTATTTTTTATGGGGATATTTAAAATCTAAAGTGTACGAAAACAACCCGACAACAATTCAAGAGTTAAAAGAAAACATTGTACGGGAAATGAATGCCGTTCCGAGAGCCACTTGTCAACGTGTCGTTGAAAATCTGCATAAACGTTTTGAAGAATGTCAACGAGTTGGTGGTGGACATTTGGACAATATAATTTTTAAAAATTAGATCTCTTTTAAATTTCCATTTCATGTAGTTTTTATTGGAATAAATAAAAATGTCCAAACTTATGTCGATATTTTTTTATTTACTTTTCAAACTAGGTATACAGTTAAGGCCCACCCTGTACCATTTTACCCTTTCCGATAGAACATGTTTATTCGTTTCGTGGATTCCGGGTAATCCCGAAAAATATACATTTCCCTGGAATTTGTTGAGTACCTAGCTACTTTATCTTAATTATCGCCCCTTCCGTTACCGTGCCCAAAAATACAAAATATCACCAATAATAAATTAACATGCTGGAGCTTGTAGAATTTTTATGTTAAGCTTATCCTCCTCATGAATGTTGCATCAGAGATCGTTTCCTCCAACACGGTTCTACACTATTTTAAAGTCTAAATCGATTTTTTGTTCTTTTTTGACAACAATAGCCGGTTAACACGTGCCGTCGCATATTAATGCATTGAAACAAAGCATTTGGTTACTCGTTTTATTTACCCATTGGTCCTTCTATGTCATAGATAGGTGAGTTTAGGCTACGAGTACAACAACAGGTTTCTCAGTGTTCTTTATTATAGGGTTATGGGTAAGGTGACTCGACTTGTTGTAAAAATTCATGTAACGTGCTATGAGCATGAAATTAAACTAAAGTTGGGACAGCACTGTAGCGACGGAATACATTTGTCCCCGGAACGGAAAACCGTTTTGTTTTTAACCAACTTGAGTTTACTTTGTGCATTTTAAAAAGAACTTTTCTGGTTTGACAAATCGAAACGGTTTGTTAAACGGAAATAATGAACCGTTCTCCGTAAAAGTGTCTTTGATGTCCGGTTTGTATAACTGTCCAGGTTTGGGTTTAATAACAACTAAATGAACTCCAATAGATTGCGTGACAGGCGTGACAGGTTAGATGCTTTTTCTGATAAAAAAAAAATGTAATTCAAGTATCACGAAAAATTCATAATCCAATTTACATACCTACGTGCAGTTTTTATCACCATTAGAGAGAGTGCTGTCACATACGGTTCAGTGCTAGTACACACCCGGAATTTTTAAAACCATTATGAAAGCGCAGACGAAATAGCACAGCAATGAAACTATAGTTTGCATAAGCTTGTCATTTCTCTCTCGGCAGCGATAAAAACTAAATCCCAATACGGTACCCCCACATGCTTCGTTATTCTGTGGCGCTACAAAGTTTGCGCTGGATGTGGCAAAAAACAACTCCCACATTGTGGAGACCGGAGGCGAAGCGTCCGGGACGGCTGCTGAAACTGGCTGAACGTTAAAATATTTACACTGCGGTTGAAACGAGGCCTCTTTCGTTCCGCCTGCTTTTAAATCTTAAAACTAACAGACCTGCTAGGCAAATACTAACCATCTCTCGGGATAGACGTAGATTTTGACGAAAACTGGAGTTAGAAGAAGGTTTGAATAGAACAACAGTCTACTATACGCGATACTTAACGTATGTAATAAAAAATTACGCTAAAGTACATGTTGACTAGTTGACGAAAGTATTATAGACTATAAAAAAAAATCTTAGAATATACTAAAAAAAAATCGTTACTCATTTTTAAGGAGTGTCAGTATCAGTGGCTTCAAAGATTTCACACTGCAAATTCTCGATGCGAGAGATGCATGTTAGCACGGTAAAAATTTCGTATTGGCTCTAAGCCCAAAAGGAATGGAAAGGAGAAATACACAATTTCAGGAATACAAGTTCGATTTCAATAGCTCGTAAAGTCCGGTAAACGTGTACGTGTTGCACAGATAATAATCCATCAAGCAACATACTCGTAGTAGCAAGGACAAAGTGACAATATATGAAACATAATAAAAATCTTATTGAAATAAAGCTTATGTGACTCATAAGAACGTAAGTGACAATATATGAAACATAATAAAAATCTTATTAAAATAAAGCTTATGTGACTCGAAAGAACGTAAGTGACAATATATGAAACATAATAAAAATCTTATTAAAATAAAGCTTATGTGACTCGAAAGAACGTAAGTGACAATATATGAAACATAATAAAAATCTTATTAAAATAAAGCTTATGTGACTCGAAAGAACGTAAGTGACAATATATGAAACATAATAAAAATCTTATTGAAATAAAGCTTATGTGACTCGATAGAACGTTTAAGCAATAGATTGTCGAATTCTGATAAAAATCGTAAATCATACCGCATCCAATCCGCCCCTAGCTTTGCAAGTTTCTTTTTATCAACTTTAACAAACTTTTTACGTAATAGGTCTTCTTTATTTATTCTTAAGCATCTTGGGTCGGGTATTCATCAAAGAAACCGAATAAAAGGATGTTATTGGAACTTTCGTACGTGAGGACAAACTCCAGAGATTCAATTGAAACCACCGTTGTTGCTTTATCTGCGACCTTTAACCTTCGGTTTTTATTTAATTAAACGAGCGAATTCTAGTCAGTTTTGGTGGTCTAATTGAGAATAGTTGTTTTATTGTTATTTGTTATCAACAGAGGTGTCGGTTTCCGACAATTTAGATTACAGTTCTGACCACACGCATTGATGGATTGCCTACCGCGTTGATGAGATGTGTTGTTTCACTAGTTCACTTGAATATTGCGAACGTAGGAATCGCAGAAATTGTCAACAATTTAATTCTTGAATGCACTAGATAACCGATATCTTTATACACAAAAAAAATGCTATCAAATAACAGAACGAAATTATAACTAGTATTTACAATTGAAACAATTGAGCCAACTACAGACTGTTGCAAATAATCTACAGGTAGCTCAACTGATCCATATCAATACCAGTCGGAAGAGGCTGCATTGCCTGCATTGCCCCGGCATACAGGCAATGCTGATGCGCTGTGCCAGATACTCACCAGTTCTTTTAAGTAAATTACTCTGGAAATAATAAAGTATATTTGTAAGTGATTTATCAATTAAGATATCAATGCCAAAAGACACAACGCTAATACACTAATCAGTATATCTGTGCAATCGAATTTAGTACCCAGTTACCTACCTAATCAATGTAGGTATCATTATAACTATAATCATGTTATGTCCTTTAAACTAGAGATATTGAGCCAGTTATAAACATAAACAAATCAACAAAGCCCAAAAACTGTAAAAAAACTAAAATAACTTAAAATCAACGTCCTCCGAACCATCGTCGATATGGCATGGCATACCTATATCCGAAAATCAGCGTTGAATTGTATCGCCCTATATTTTATCCGATATTATTTCACCTTCCCCATAAATATTCGTACAATGCTACCCTCCATTCCCGGCCCAATTGGAGAAAAATTCGCACCCCTGAATATCGTTTAGATGCCATGGAAAAATCCATTCCACATGAGCGGAAATGATAAATTTTATGGGCAAAGGCTATCGTGAATGAAGTTACTTGTCTCAATTTATATTCAAATGGTTGTTATTACTATGGAATACCGATGAGATACCGCGCTGGGGGAACTAAGCCACAGATTGCGCTTTAGTAATTGAGATATTGGTTTCTAATACACTCGCTTTTTATGAAAACGCAGCAAGCAATATATTATTATCCCGAGCCTGATGCCGGCACGGAGAGCCGCTACCAACTTTATTACGGAATTGGCATCTTACAAGACTCCGCAGCGAAAAGCATAATTTATGACCTTACATTATAAACTAGATAAATGAACGTTTAAAGTGGAAATTTTACAAATTCATCATCCGACTTTACAAAGGCATAACTCAACTAGAGTGGATACATGAAATTTCATTTAATTAAGACTGAAAGGCTCATCCAGAGAGGTTTAAATATTTGACGATCAACCGCAGCGTGTATGAAACTAGTGTGGTTTAATGACGAGTGTGTTCCACAAAACTGTTTATAAGCTCGCTATAGTTTTAATTAAGGAGCACTCTATTTGAGACCACGCTTGTAGGTTATTAGTGACTTTTGGAACTCGAAACTGCTCTTTACAGCGAAGAGATAGAGGTTTGGGAAAACCACATGTACAATCAGCGACAATATTTAGCTTTAGCTGGAATAATTTTTATTTGAAGACGGCGGAGTCTGGCTATCGAATGTTGAGCCTTAAAAATTGCAAGCTTTTTAAATGGCTCTATATTTACATGACAAAATGAATTCTGCGCAACAAATTGTCGATGATTTGGTTTTGTGGTGATTTTATTTACCATTTACGAGTCCGAAATCGGATAACGCTAAAATGTGGAGTGCGTGCGGTTAAAAAAACTTTACTTAGCCCTTTTTCAGTATTAACTCTAGGAAGTTGACCCTGGGTGTATCTTACTCCCCATTCTGGGTATTCCTTGCCTTGTATCTATGATGTGACGTATGCATCCTTTTTATTTCCCAATGGCTAATTAAGGCCCAATCAGCACTGCGTTGTTTTCAACCAGCATAGCATCACAATAGCGAAGCTTACATAACTCAAGGGTTACATGTGTGTATACCACCGTCACTTATTTAACTTTTCTCTTGTAATTCGTTATTGTACTAAAGTGGGCAATAAATAATTTTATATATACGAGCATCATTGTATCTACGTTAATTGTAACAAACTTTCAGGATCTGTTAATGAAATGGAGCCGCACTTCGTCGGCTTATTTATGTTGATTGCGACAAATTAACTTCGCATCCGAAAGTTACGTTATCGTACGTTTCAACCCCTTTAGTTTATAAGAGCTGTTGGAGTTTGATTAAAACCAGTATATTTAGGTAAGTAAGGAAAACTAATTGAGATGATTGATGAGCCCAAATTTAGACCACGGCGGCCAGTCTCTACTGCCTCTCTCTCATAATCAGATGAGAAAGGTGACCGACACGACCGGGGAGAGGTCGGGCGCAGTACCGTTGGTGGTGTTTGTTTTGGTGTTTATCGCTTGGTAACTCAAGATATCACGGAGTGGCGCGAACAGTGTCGCCACCATGGTGTCTAATGAGATTGGGCCCTGATGGTGTTCAACGGCTCAGTTACGAGATTCAAAATAAAATCTTCGAGACTTTTTATAAAACCTGCTTTTTACAAATTATGAACTAAAACAGAATCATTAATGATAAAATTCTGTAGGAAAAAAACATCGCCAAAATTAACGTTACAGAAAATGCACCCAACGATGGTTGACTAAAAATCAAGCAATAAAGTACAGCCGGTTCGATCTCTAAGCGAAACAGAAGATCGTCTATTTTACTCAAAGTAAAGCTTCCCACGCAACGACTCGTTCAATCTAGCGCCCGTCTTCGCTAATTTAATCAGGCAACTTGCTAAAAGGGTCTAGTTAGAAAAGATTCACCGGAATCACCTCGGTCGTCGCGGCGAGAGTGACGCGTGCTTTTTCGATGCTCTATTTGATGCTTTTTCGCATCGTCATTCTTTCCTCTTTCACCTTTTAAAGGTTTCCGCAGATTTATCAGCTCGGTGCTAACATTAGCATTGCTTCGTTTCGAGCCGTTGTATATTTTATATGAGCATGCAAAACTGAAAGACGTCATAATAGTACTACTTGTTCGAAGGGTAGGAAAATTTAAAACGTTGGTAAAGTGTACGCAGTTCATAGCAAATAATAGATAATCTTATTGTTGGGTGCCGTGCAAGCTTCTCTTTGCTTACGCCAATCTACTCGCATCCTGCCATTGCCCCGACTTTTGTAAGTCCTCGACCAATCGCGCGTTTAGACGAAATAAACTACGTACAATACAATACACTTTATTGCACACCAAAAAATACAAAAGAAAAGAATACAGGAAAAGATAGACAATAGAGTTGCACAATGGGCGGCCTTATCGCTAAGACCGATCTCTTCCAGACAACCTTGGGATGGACACGAAGCAGTTGTACTCGTATAGACGACCTACTTATTCCTGCCAATAAACTTCTTTCCGTCAGAGCTTTAGCCCACTTGCCATCACTTCGCCATGACCACTGACTTTTCAATTTTCTACCGTCGTCGTCGGCCAGGCTATCCGGTGTACGATTTTTGTCGCAGTACTGCCTTAGCTTATAATTACGGAACGAGACGTAACCGATCCGATGTCGTGGCGATAAATATGCGGCGACCTTATAACACACCGGCTTCGCGCGTCACATGGGATTATAGTCATGTCGGAAAGTCACGCTTTCAGAACGCTTAGCATTTTCATGTTTTGAATTTATAGAGGCAATTTCAACGCATTCAGAAAAACGTATTCGTGAAACGGTGAATGCTCTTTTTGTGGTTAAAAGGAATTCTTTGGATTGGGAATGTTTCGGATTTGTATAGGGATATTTAATGCTGAAAAAATAACGTTTAATGCTACGTTACAACGGAATGACTCAAGAACTGCTGTTGGTTATTGACTCATTTCTATTAATACTCTCTCTCTCAGACTATCTGTGTTTAGAAATTAAGAATTTAAATATAATACGTAGGTATTATAAAACAAAACTTTAGCTCGAATGGATCCGGAGTTCCCTAGCGTGCGCTGCGCAAGTAAATCAATAGATCTAGAAAACCATGTATGATGTGATTATCTAAAGATTAATTAAACTGGTCTATCATCCGTGCAAAGCCGGCAAGATTTCTAGTACTTATTATCAAAGTAATCTATATCTCATATCCGTAGTAATTGTGTCCCCGATCTACAGGAAGGAAATGGTATATCAGAGCGTGTATCTTGATTTGACAAGTTATATTTTACACCTGACTAACTGAGATAGCAAGACAAGATATGTAATCAGAATGAACGCCGATATTCACATAAATTCATAGACTAGCTTCATTACTCCATATATTTTTATTATTGATAAAAAGAAGAAAAAGAAAGCAGAAAATATTTTTTTTTATTTGAAATTTACTCACAACACGACACTAAATCAATCCTAGGCTTAGATGCATATTCTTGTGCACAGCAAGGTTTAGGGAAACTATGGCCTATACTCAGCATTGTGCTAGGTAGAAACTGGTGTCTACCTAGCACAATGCTGAGCAATGCTGAACCTAGCGCTGATTTTTAACTCCGTGAGTTTGACAAGTAAATACGCTAGGTTCGCTTCTTAAGCGCGACCGCAACATCTTCTACATTTTGTAGAAGGTAATATTTATTTCTAAAATAAAATCAGGTTGTCTTGAAATACCTACTGTTTCTTTTAAGGTTTCAAATAATGAAACACCTGCTTGCTTATAATTTAGGTACAATATAACGGAGCTGTTACAAATATTGAATATTATCCAAACAGCAGTACCGTAGACAAAACAGGTCTACAAAATTTTGACATTTCGTGGGTGAAAATTAATGTAATTGCGGCGACTAGCGCTCGTTTCTAGTTAGGTGACCTAAGCTCAAGTTTCTAAAGTGGGTGTTTTTAAAAATTACTTGGTTCCTTCTGCGAAATTGACCAGACTTCGTTATTTGCAACGAGCCTGGTTTGAGATTTTGTTTCTATTCTGACTGAGATGAATGATGAAAGATTTCTACCAGAACAAATTTCAGCGGCGAGGATGTTTGATAATATAGTAAACAACGGTTGAGAACTGCTTACGCTTGTTTGCTTACGCGCATAGTAATCAGAATAATTTATCAACAAGGAAGACCTAACAAAATGCATAACACCACCTTCAAATCCAAATCCATGACTAGATGCTTCCCAAACGAAGTGCCTCCTGTCTTCTGTATATGCAGGAAGACAATGACGTCATGCGCGTTCAGGTCGAACCTGAAGTCGTCATGCAGGACCTTGTCGTATGAGATCTGTGGCTGTTCTAACCTAATCAGCTCACCTTTAGGTCCAAATCCATGACTAGATGCTTCCCAAACGAAGTGCCTCCTGTCTTCTGTATATGCAGGAAGACCATGACGTCATGCGCGTTCAGGTCGAACCTGAAGTCGTCATGCAGGACCTCGTCGTAAGAGAGGCCTGGCTGCGCGATGACGTCAGGCAGCGGCCGCCCCGGTGCCTCCGCGTATGAGAGAGCTAGTGATTCCGCTACCCTTTCTCGGGCTGTCACTGCACAGACCTGGGTACAAGGAGGAATCATATGTTAGTAAAGGAGATAAATGGTTATCTGATTATCTGTAAGCATGTTTGTGATGGGCGCCGCGCCTTGTCACTACATTGTAAAGCGCGTGTACCGACCGAACGACCGACGACGTCACGATACCTGCTTCGCCCCGCCTCAAGGGCGCGTACCTGCCGATTTCCTCCTACATGTGCATAGCGCTATAAGTTCTAAGATTGTTTTGCTGCCAAGTAAAACAATAGCTTTTTGCTATTATAGTGCGTAAGCCTCATACTGAGGGTAATTCCCGAGAAAAGCTAATCGGCGCTTGAGTCCGAAGAAATGTCTTAGTTATATGTTCTTGTTAAATGTTTTAGTTTAGGCTTTAGTACTGTATAATTTTGTTTCTTTATGATATATATTTTTAGAAGTGAATAGAATATTTTACCATAATTTAGTTCATACGTAAATTAAGCCTATGAATAACTGTATATAGCTACCTAGCATATAGCTATTTAGCATTTATATTGCCGTGCCCTTGTAGGGTGCATGTTGGACGTTTGTTATTTTATCATAAGACCTATTGTACACATGCAAGCAATTAATAAAACATTGAGTATTGTCCCAGTGTTTATCGACTCCTACGTCACTCGACCTCGTAGCGCAATAGGTAGCGCATCCCGCACTGAGGGAGGGTCGCGGGTTCTAGTCCCGTCGAAGTCGGGTTTTTTGACATTATAAAATTTCGTAGAAGTGTAACAATTCATTTCGGAAGTAAGCGGGTTAACTACGAACCTTATTTGTGTTGGAACATTACCGCTTACATCCGTAATGAATTCGTCAAACTACGATAGTTTTTATAGTAAAAAAGTGAAACAATCTTGGAACGCCTACTTTACAGGCGTTTTACCCTTTTATTGCCTCACATAATGATTCTGATATTACTTTCGGATTATAACACGGAGAACCGTTTTTTTTTTAAATTTATAGTAGAATCATGGGACGAGGATGTCCTCACGCGATTCTGCGGGTTAATAGCACGAAAACAAGCCATAGTGTGGCTACTACTGGGAGTACTTTTATCCCTATATTGACAAGCTTACACATTCTCATTCATCATCATACAGATTATCTAGAAGATAAAAAAGCTTGCATATAAACAACGAACAGGCTGAAGGTTTCTTAGTCGCTTCTTTACTTTAGTCTACATACCAAAGCGACAGAAATCTAAAATATCACTTTATTTCCGTGTCAGTGTTTTATTTAAAGAATTTAACCTTTTCTAAGTGTACATTTCTGTATTTATGGAAATAAAGAATTTTTCTTCGAGTTTCGAGTTTTAAAAGACATGGCTAAATTTAATCAAAGCCGCATGCTTTGTTTAATTGAAGTTATGAAACTACTCGTTACACTCACAGAATTACAATTACACACCAATCAAGTTAGATAGAGTTACAAATTTGAAGTACAATCAATCATAAGCAAGTAGGTGGAGCCGAATGGTAATTACCTACCTACTGTTTATCTAAGCAGGCAACCCCCCCCCCCTGAAATAGTAACAATAATTATGTTCGGGCACTGCCATACATCATTCAACGTCGAGCCTTCATTAGCGATGTATGAACAAATTTAACTAAAAAATGCAGCGATTATTATAAACTAGCTTTTATATGTGCCTTTGCTTACGTAGTACATGGATAAAACACAGTCTATACTCCGATTAAATAACCTGGATATTTTTTGTATACAAAGGCCTAAAGGCATTATAAAACGCAAGAAATATTGGTGGAAAATATTTAACAATATTGGTATAAAACCAATATCGTAATCGTCGATGGAAATATTTTCCATCGAAGCAAAGCACAGAAGTTCGAAACAATTTTGGCTTAGAAATTTGTCTAAGTGCTTATTTTGTAAGCCTAAAGAAATAAAGTAATTGAATTTTGAAAGCTTTCATTAATAATTTAATTGATCTCTCGTTCATTTTGTAATTCAAATTTAACCATTTACACTGCATTTTCGAAATTTGTGTTTTAGTTTTTAGTGATAACCTTGCTGTTTTCTTTTTTGATATTGTTATCTTATCAGTTTATGTTAAGTTTTCATTCATAAATGTCTTTGTTGCCCTAAAAAATCTTGGATTATAAATCTGAGTAAATACCTATTTAATGTTGCTGCCCCTTTCATAACGATCAAAATAAAAACAATAGCACCATTTTTAGTGCAGTCAAATTAGTTTAGTTTTGACGACATCTGAATGGACACGTAATCGTTCAAAATTGTATTAAATCAGGTTTTCTTTAATCTCTCAACGATTAAAAAAAAACTCTATACATCCCATCCCACTAATCCCACTAATATTATAAATGTGAAAGTTAGGATGGATGGATGGATGAATGTTTGTTGCTCAATCACGCCAGAACGGCTGAACGGATCTGGATGAAATTTGGCACAGAGATAGATTATAGTCGGAAGTAGAACATAGGCTACTTTTTATTCCGGGTACTTTTTATGAACGGGAACTACGCGGGTGAAACCACGAGTCGCTGCTAGTATTATATAATAAGAAAGAAATCACAGACAGATGAAGCTTCTGTACGTGATTTATCTTTAGACTAAACCCTATCCTATAACCTTCAGACAAGCCAGACCTAGCCACTCAAACCGACATAATATAATGTAAACTAGATATAGAATTATTCCCCGGAGGCACTTTTCTCATAGATACCTACTTGGAAAATTCCCGCTTCAGTCCCCTATATTTTCATGTAATCAAATGAAGTACAAGTCGAGCTTCTCCGTGAAAACCACATACCCACAGACAAACTATTACTTTGCTTTACATTACACATCTTGACCTTCCAAAGTCAGCGACTCGGGATTCGAAAGGAATGAATAACTTTGAATGATTGCACCCAATTCCATGCAATGACAGAAGCAATTAAAGTAATGAACCAAATTAGAAGGCAGGCAGGCGCAGGCGCCTCAGAAACCGCATGTAATTTCATACAAAAACATCCATAAATTTATTAAGATCCACCGCAACCACAAACCACGTCCGAGCGAAATTAAAGATGTAAAATATGAATCACAATCCAAACAAACTATTAGCGAAGCATGCCATCTGGGAGTTAATAAGCAATGAATCATTTCACTTCAACTCGAGGTGAGGGCTAGGGGTCTCGCGCCCTTGAAAGTTCAGCTCCGGCCCTTGCGACCCCCACCTAATCGAAATCAACGCGCCGGGAACAAGATATTTCTCCAAACCCCTCTCGAGATGAAACTTTTAAAATCGAACGTTAAGCCCGCCTGAAATATGAACGCTCGTTTAGAAGAAAGAGGTGACCCATTTTTAGCGTCTTTTCAAGCATATTACTATAAGAGTACTTAGACTGGACCTAATTTTTTCCGAAAGGCAATGTTGCGCTGAAACATTCATGTATTTTTCTACGGGCATTCTTGCTGCTCTACTTGCAACCTTGCATAATATTACGCTGCTTTGGTATTTTCTGCAGGTAATTAAAAATCTGGCATTCTTTCAAGGATATAATAAAAAGCATATTACGAAATGAAATACCAAGAAGGATTTCCTTGAACGTTTCAGTTTTAATTGCAATAGCCACGGGTTTCCCGACGTGAAAAGAAACCCTTAACCTTTTTGTGGAACCCCAATTTCTCGAGCATGTTTCTGTTTCCTTTATTTGCATACCCCCGCTGGTCACGATAACCGAGGCCAATCTGGAAAAAGTAATGTGTTTTAATATCTCCGGGCTGCGTTGTCGGCGGGGGTTAAGAGGGAGTCGAGATGAAGGGCGCGTACCCTCCGCTGCTTGTTTGCTCGTCTAATGAAGTGGGCAGAACACCCCATTAATATACAGTAACAGTCAGCGCCAGACGAGCTGCGCGGTAGACTTGTGTCAGCGATTCCAAACTAAACCAATTTATTACGTGCTCGAGAGTGCAGCTGATGAGACCGCCTGAACAGCACTATTCACTCCTATTATTAAATTGGGCGATTTTTCTTTTATAAAAACAGTCTCAAAGGCGACGTGATTGAGCTGAAAAATTATGGTAATTGTCCAAGTCCATTAGCCAAGCATTCGATTCATAGGCAGACGCAAAAAGCTTTTAGATTTTACATTTCTTTCAAAGTGAAAGGGCTGCCAGAATTTGCTGATATTTTATTCGTACTGTATTATCCTGCCGCGTTTTATCCTACGCTTACGTTCACTACATTCCAATCTCATCAAGCAAAGCCTTATATCGATCGAAGGGTTTCTCGCATCAAATTACTCAGCTTTGATGCGTTGGTATTGAGTATGATTATGCGGAGAAATATGATCCGGCGCCACAAGTTAATACCTAGCGTATCATGTTTAACCCTGAGCTCTTTGATTCTGAGCATTCACCCGCATCAATAAGACTTGGTTTTGATTACGCGGTACTTAGCCAGAGACATGCGTAATGCGTATGGCATATAAGGTAACCATATAAGTTTGGTAATCATTAACGAGGCTCCTGAAATGTCAGCACTACTAAAACCCTTTACATCATTAGGGCAGACGTCTCCTATTACGTCGGTTTATGTGTTGACATACCTTGCTCGTGGAAACCGCAGGTTGCTCTAATTGATCAAAATTTAAAGTAAACTCTACCAGGGTGTAGGTATAATGCAATCAATAAGCAAATAATGTTGGACATTTCGCATAGTATATTCTAGCACTAAAGTAAGTAGAGCTTGTGATAAAGACCCAGATGATTGATTATATGGTTGAGCTTAGAGTTAGCTGCAAATTATGTCAACTAATCCGAACAAAGAAAAGAAAAATTCACATGTAGAAATATTTTCATTGTTATCATTATCTATATTTATTAAAAATAGGCAAATATTTTAAATTGTGTATAAAGTTCAGCAACCAAAAAATCAATTTTACGTTAAAAGTACAGCGGGATAACAAATCGAGTTATTTTTATTCGTATCTTTTTTATGTGTAAATCGAGACGGAGAAAACAACCTGACATGGAACAAACGTTGATCATAGAACGTGGATCATACAATATTTGTCTGCGGAATCGAACCCAAACCTTCCTTCCTCCACTGCACCACAGCGATCTTCTCAACGTTTCAGAATGTATATCCTGTCAAATAAATAAAACATGAGCTCATTCAAAAATTAACGCAGAAACTCCTATGAAAAATAAATTCCACACTAAAGCCTCCCCATTTACGTAAGTGGTGTCTTAGAAGCATAAAATGAGATGATACATTTTCGCGCTAAAGAAATTTAGCCCGAGGTATTAATACAACTTGGAGATGGAACAAGCAATGGACCTTTGCTGAGTTTTGCCCTCAAGGGGTATCTATAAATCCTATGGTCAGAGCCATTAAACAAAAAGCTTTACTGCTGTTTCTGTAATCAAGCTCAAACAAAGCTTTTAGGGTGGAACGTGACGCTGGTTCAAAAACAATCCAGGTTTTTTTGTAATTTATTCTCTCTAAAAGTTATTTAGATAGAAGATGAGCACTTTTGTGCATATTATAGGCCTTTTACTATAGACCGATGCTAAAAAAAAACTTCAAATTAATTGTCGTTTTAGAATCTATTTACGTGTACGTGATTGGTGTAGCGCTGTTTCGCACCAAATTTTTCGCACCACAAGCTAAAAGTAATAATAATTTTGTTGCTAAATCAATCTATTGACACCATACTCAAATACCACAATAGATGCGAAGTTTGTTTTAGCATGGGTTAATAGCAAATGCTTACAATATGCGCAACACTTCGAATCTGCTATCTAAATAACTTTAGAACCTCGAAAATAGTAAAAATCCGCCACCTAAACCGATCTGGGCTATAAGCAGTAAAAGTGGCGACAAGGCGCGGGGCGGTTGGAGAAACCCAGCTGAATTAAACTTTCTAGAAAGGCTTACACGCTCAGTTGCAGTAGGTATCGTCCTTCACAAACTTGATGATAATGGCAGAACTTCCTCGGTGTTTTATAGCCGTCGTCATTTAATTTTATAGCATTTACGGCCCGGTCTTTGAAATGGTAATTAGCTGTTTCAATTGAAATGCTATAAAAATGACATTGTCTAGATCTGATATGGGTAGGCATAAGTACCTACTATACAAACGGTTGCGCTACACGATAAATATGTACAAAATAACAATGGAAGCAAACAGATATATTTGATTTTATGCCTAAAAAAATTTTTATTTATTTTATCAATATTTGTTTTAAGATATTCAAATATGTATAAAATTATTTATTATGTATAATATTATCCCACTAATATTATATATTAATGTGAAAATTTGGATAGATGGATGATTGTTACCCAATCACGCCAGAACGGCTGAACGGATCTAGATGAAATTTAGCACAGATATAGATTATAGTGTGGAATAGCACATAGGCTTTAGCACATACTTTTTATCTCGAAATTCCCACGGGAATGAGAACTACGTGGGTGAAACCGCGAGGCACTGCTAGTTATGTATAAAATTTGACATGTCTAAGTGCTTTTTTGTAAGCCTAAAGAAATAAAGTTATTGACTTTTGAAATAGAGAAGAAAATAAACCGCACCCTTTTGGTGCAAGAAGAATCTCTCTAATTTTGGTCTCTTTCTTTGCTCTTTACCAAATTGACATGGACTGAAGTTCACGTCGCAGTTTCATGTTCACGTCGAGTTTCGCGATTCACTTTCACTGTAGAACAATATTGACAAGAACCTGACTGGACTGAACTTAACTTTTGTGTGGGATGAGATTATTAATCGATTACTGTGGGTTGATTCCTTGATTATACAATCAACCAGTTAAAGGAGCCAGGGCACGTGATAGTAGGTACGACCTGCTGCGTAATCGACTGTGTAGGAGTCTCAGATCAGACCAGGTGTTATCCTGTCTATTTATCAATTCAGAGACTTTCCGGCGTACAGGCAGACAGACCTACATACGTATATAGAAACAGCTAGATAGTAGAGCAAAATGAAGAGCTAGTAGGTACCTTTATGTAATGGTGGAAAACTTAACGAGTTGATTAAAATTTGACCCTCTGGTTTAAATGTCATAGTTTAACTTTTAAACTACATTTCATTCAGATACTTTTTCTGTATCGCAACGCAAACTGTGGATTTTAGACATATCTTCTACAACTGCTGGTAAATTTACTTATAGAGGAACTAGCAGCTACCCGCGGCTTTGCACGCGCTTTTAAAGTACTTAGTCCCCGGGATACCAATACCATTTACCCACCTCCCTGTCGAATTTCATTAAGATCCGTTCAGCCGTTTAAGCGTGAAAAGGTAATAGACAGACAGACAGAGTTCCTGTCGAATTTATAATATTAGTATAAATAAATAATGCTGGACAATCCATACAGCATCATCTAGCCGCGAGCTAAGCAGAGCTTGTGTAATGGGTACTAGATGACTGATAAACATAATACAATACATTACATAGATAGATATTTTTTATAATACATAGAAAATACCCAGAACACCCGAAAAAAATATTTGCAGATCGTACAAACATTTGTCCAGGGCGGGAATCGAACCCAACTTCCTGCGTCGCAGGCGGACCTTCGCCCACCGCGCCACTGAGGTCGTCAAGATGCGTCAAAATACAAAACTTTCATACTTAAGATTTTGTCAAGCGTTTTGGTGTTGTAAGAATTAAATCAGACTTTTAAAATAGTATCAACTGCACAAGTTCCTTATGTGGCTAAACGGCATAGCGGTCGGCGCGCAAACGCACAACTCATTCTGATTCTTTATCTTAACATATACCAAGAATGCTGACCGACCAAATTGGGCGTGCAAGTTGCCGGCTTAGTAAGTTTGCCGGTAAAATATGAGCTTATGAATTGCTCCGGTGGAATGGTTCCTAGAGAGCGACTCTCGCTGTATAAGGTATATGATTGTGCTTCTTATTCATCGGCACAGCATACATAATATGAACACTGGACCTGTCTTCTCAAAACGAGGGATTCCAATCACCACGCTATGCAGGTGGTGATTGGTGAACGCAGTGGAGGTGCTGAATGATACACAGAACGAAGCTGTAGTGGCCCATCCTCTGGTAAATTCGTAAAAATAATGTGGTGTTGTCACTGATAATTCAGAGCATTTCAATTAAAACCGCGAATGATGTTTTTTTTTTATTAAAGGAACCAAGGTTTATTTTCATAAATTCTATATGATTAGGTACTCGGTTTCTATAGATTTTTTCCTACCTATTTTTAGGGTTCCGTATCCAAAGGGTAAAACGGGACCCTATTACTAAGACTCCGCTGTCCGACTGTCATCAGGCTGTATCTCATGAACCGTGATAGTTAGACAGTTGAAATTTTCACAGATGATGTATTTCTGTTGCCGCTATAACAACAAATACTAAAAAACAGAATAAAATAAATATTTAAGGGGGCTTCCATTCAACAAACGAGATTTTTTTGCTGTTTTTATAGATTCTGGTAAGGAACCCTTCGTGCGCGAGTCTGACTCGCACTTGGCCGGTTTTTTTTTAATATTAACATTTACGTTTGTTACCATAAAACTAAGTGTTTAAAAATATACACACCCTCTATCTATTCTGTATTGACTTGAATTGTTTTAAATATTCTGAACTAGTTTCAATGGAAACTTTTTAAGGATATTTTATTTTAATTATTTACTTAATGGGATAAAAAGTAGACTATGTTTTATCCTGGCCTAGACTATAAGTTACACACTAGAGTTAATAAATAAAATAAAATAAAACTCTAGAGTAACACACTTGAGTTATAATAAGTTGATTAACTTAAGTTTAGATGCATGGATGTTTGTTACTTCTTAACGTCAAAACCACAGAACGGATCAGCCGGATGCAAAATTTTAGGCCTATCCGTTCTGTAGTTTTGGAGTGAATAAATAACAATTAATACCATTGATTCAAACTCTCACAATTATAATATTTGTGTGATTACTTTGTACCAGAGTTACTCATCAAGAGATACACAAAGGCTATCAAAGTGTCAGCTTTTTATTCATATTCCTTTGACTTTAGATAAAAGTAAAACAACAAACTCCTAATTACCAAAATAAGAACGAAGTTTATAGTATTTTTGTGACTTTATAGTCAATAAACATTATAAAAAACAAGATTAAATTGGACACCCACTAATATTCTTTCATCTAATCAATACATACCTATATTCTAAAGTTTGTTTATAATCTACTGTACTTTGAATCTAATAATCTACTGTCATTATTATGAAGAGTGCGTGTTGCATGCAGGCACCTAATTTTTTTTTCCATATTTTAAGTATTTATTTGTTAGAGATAATAGATAAGAGAAGTTTCTGAATACATTCTTAAAGAACACAGTATATACATTTCTATCCTTTTTTTAAATTAAAATTATGTTTCAAGTTATTAGGATTATGTTTGCCAGATCTAAAATAAACATATCTGTAACAAGATCCAATGAATATATTTTATTATATGTGCTCCGAACACACAGCATTGTTGGAAGAACGATTTGTAGTATTTGCCTTGATATACCGACTTCTAGTCTGTTTTGGGCCTAATCTTCCACAGAAAGTAGTCGATCCAGTTGTCACGTTGATCGGCTGTCAATGTCATTTCATAGCGTTTGTGTAATTTGCCGCTAAAGCAACAAATTTTTTTCATAACAAGTTTTTTAGTGAAAAAACAGTGATTTATACGTAATAAAAGTGTTTGGAGTGCCAAATAAGTGCGCCCGAGCAGATGGAGCAGGTTGCTACTTCGGACAAGGAGCTGTCTGATCACCGATCTGATTATACTACTTCTCATCTTCGAAGGGTGATGTAGGCCTAGTTTCGCCACCCTTTGAGTTCTGAAACTGGTTACTTAGTTAGTTTCAGTACTCAGAGCCGCTACCTAATAATAAGCACCGAGTGGGTAAGTCTTATAAAGATAAAGAGCGCGATCAGCGCGATCATAAAAGAGACACGTTGATTACCCAAGTTGGGTACATCACAGATTGTCTGTCGCAATAAAACACCGCGTTGGCCGGCCCTAGTAAAGGAGTCCGTATCCTCGCATCTAGTCAAATACATTTTCTGAGTTATATCCCGCCTGACCACTGCTGAGGTAAGCGTGGAAAACTCAACGAGCGTCACTCAAAGTTACCATCGGATGGTCTACTTTGTATGGACGTCGCCGGTTCTATCAAGCCGGTCAAGCACAAGTGAGTACTCTTCTAATACAGCTTGAATTATCAAGTTATTGCGATACCAACACAGGTACCTAACCTATAGTATAGACAATAGGTGCTGGCTGTGCCACCTTTTTTTTGGGGTTTGGTACTGCCTACTTCATGTTTAATCATTTTAGGTGTAAGTACCTAATACCTATATATTGTTATAAATTCAAACAAACTTATTTGAGTGTTAAAAACAAACTTCTGATGACAAGATAATGAATAATGTACCTACCAAACTTAGAGCAGAGTTTTGTGTTTCTAAATAAAAAGTTGTCAGAATAATGCAAAAAAGCTTTTGTTGTGGTTTAAATAAAATAGATAAAAAACTATTAAAGTAGGATTGTTCTGAAATTCCTGCAAAATGAACCACCTAGTTTATAGCCTGCAGTGCACTAGACTTAGGCCTGTGCAGTTTGGTTTCCACCGGTTATTCACCGAGAAGATTAAATATTAACACAAAAGTTCTAATTATAAGACCCAAGGCGCGGTATGTACTGTTCGGGGCGAAGTTACCATTTCAGAATTTTGCTATTTCAGCATAGGCAGAAGACAGAGAGAAAATATCAGGACAAGAACTGATTTTTGACTCACTAACTTAAATTGTTACCTTTCTTTTGTAAAAATTATTGTAGACATTCTTTGAAGAACAGTACCTCATAACTATTAAGTTAATAAGGTTTGCAAATGGACCTTTCATATTACAGCTTGGAGGTCATCGAGCAAAAAAGCAAATTGACCTTTCACATTACAGCTTGTTGGAGGTATATAAAGTGACTTAAACTTACTTGGAGTGAGTGCAAAATACCTTAGTCTTTTGTAAGTTACTCACATTGAGATTGAAACTGAATGGGTGCAAGATTATCGTAATGGCTCTGAAATTTTTCATTTGAAGTAACATGAAACTTATTATAATATTATATTTTCGTTTATGGCTATACCAACATTATATAAAAACATTAAAAATGAACACAATTATGAAGTTTCTTAGATGAAGGATGTGAAGCTCTATTTTTCTTCAATGTTGACAACAGTTGGAATGCAGGTACATCAAGACAAATACCTACTACTATTAGCTGCATATGACAGCCAACTGCAAGGCAATGGCCCAAATAAAGACAAATTCTTACTGCTATTTTGTTTGAGTTAATGAATCTCACTACAGGTGAAGGTTAGTGCACACTAACAGTCCATTAGAATCTGGTATATTTAACTTTTATTACAGAAAAGTGTAAGTACTTATAAGTTATAAGAGCTTAAAGTTTTTATTTTTTCTGCCTAAGCTTTGATAAATCAAGTAGCAGAAGATCAGTACACGGTAACTTGGTTGTACAAAAAACATGATGTACAATAAATATTTTGACATCTTAGATAACAAAACCAAACCATCACAGCTGGTTTCACTGGGATATGATCCAACTTTTGCCGAGATGCATCAGTTGCACTCATCCAAACAAAAGTTTCTGGTCAGATGGGTGGTGACCCAACCAAATATATTTTATGACACAAGTCAAAATGTTTGACTATACCATTTCATATGTAAACGAAACTTATTATTTTAAGTATAAGGGAAACTTTATCCTATTGCCAGAAACAAAGTTAGAGTTAGAATTATAATGCCGACGAAGTTGTAGAAGCTGTCTTGATGACAATTCAGGACACTACGGCATCATACCCCTCAGGGCAGGTATAACGGCATAGCCGACTGCCCGACAAATAATATGACATACCTAGTACCACGCATAATGGACCAAATGGAGTCCAAATGTGGATACAAGAGTACTTCACCATAACCATAACCATGACATAGTACCAAAACGGTACTTATTGCCCCTGGCCTCGGAGGCTAAATCCTGAATTTGGGGCCATCACATGCTTGCTCGGGCTAGCGACGATGTTTAAGAGCTGTCTTGATGACGATTCAGCTATGGCAGCATACCTCTCGGGGAGGTATAACGGCATGGCCGACTGCCAGCCAAATTATATAACAGAGTATCGGAACGGTACTTATTGCCCCCGGCTTCGGAAGCTGTATCCAGAACATGGGGCGTGGCTTTATAGATAATATCAAATGAAGGAGGCTGTTACAGTATAAGATTATTCTCATTAGGCCGTGAATCGCCATTCACGACTCAGCGGTGTGACCCACAGAGGCGCGCGACGTTGGTGCCCCGTTGATAGACCTGACAGGTTAAACTAGCTCATGGGCACTAACAATGTTAACTTCAGTTCTGAGGAGTCTATTTTTTATACCTACAATCAAGGGCCCGAATGGCACTTAATATCTCTGGCCTCGGAGGCCGTATTTAGAAAGGAAATTTTGCCATATGATCCTTCATCATTATCATCCTCAGTCTATATTAGTCCACTGCTGGACATAGACTCCGGCCACTAGAGCCGTATTCATTAGATGGATCCTGATAAGTAAAATTTTGCTTTAACAAAGTTAATCTAATTTTTATTATGCTCAGCTGAGAGAGTCAATCATTGCTCAAAAGGAGGTTAATGATACCCGCCTCGGAGGCCATATGCAGATGATGAGGCTTGTCAAACTAAGCGGTATTCCGCTATAACAAGGCCAATCGACTCTTATAACACACTTCAATCGAAGTGTTATAGCACCTTTTGCCCTCGGTCTCGGAGACCGTATCCAGATAATGGGGCATACACACCAGGCGCCGCTACGTCTCAGCTCACTGACAACAATCTCAGCAAATGCGTCTGGCTTTCCAACATTTAAAATCCTGAATTGAGGCCCTGTCTGAGCTCTTTCAATGTTCTCTCCCCGGTGGAGTCCCTCGTCAGATGAAGACACGAGAGCTTTTGGAAAAAATTAAGGGGGGGGGGGGGCAGTGAAGTAGACCCCCTTTAGGTTTGTCCAAGGACAACCTAATTGCTGATGATGAAAAAACATGAAATACTGCTATGGCCAAGATTTGGCTCAAAGGCAGATAGTGCTGATAATTGACAGTCTGGTTGGATACTAAAATTACATCCAGAAGAAATTAATAGAATCTACTAAGAACAGGCGAGCTAAATAACCCTGGACTAAAAAGGACAACCTAATTGCTGATGATGAAGAACATGAAATACTGCTTTGACCAAGATTTGGCTCAAAGACAGTGCTGAGCTGATAATTGACAGTCTGGTTGGCTACTAAAATTACATCCGAAGAAATTAATAGAATCTACTGAGAACAGGAGAGCTAAATAACCCCGGATTAACAAGTTTGTTGATTTTAATAGAAACAGTAATCAAACCAGCCACTTTGACTATAATACTGCCCTTCTTATGATAAACAACGTAAGTGCATCGCGGCATATTTCGAGAAAATCGCGCCTAAAGTTTTTAATGTTATTTTTGGTGTCACGACTACACTAATTATGTTATTTTCAAAATTGTTACTTGTACTTGTAGATTAAAGTGTGTATTTTATAATTACTAACATATTTCTGTTTTCTCTTTTATTTCTGAGTTATTATAACTTAAAAACTATTTATGATTAGTAAAAGTAATGTCACTTTTTTTGAAATACTAAACATAACCATCGCATGTGCAGCAGTTGCGATGTTTATGACTAGGTAAATGAACAATTACGTTCATTATGACTAGGAAAGTAAGCATACGATGTTTATATCTAGTATCTTCATACATCGCAAAAATAATTTACAATAAAATGTAATCATAAGCAACCACATACGTTGATTATGTCTAGTACAAAAGTAAATTCTAAGGAGTTAAAGTATCAACGTGCAGTAAAGCTATTAGGTTTGTAACTTCAGAAGAGTCAGAATTATGATTGGATTTAAGTAAAGTTATTTCTATTAATATTATGAATGCCAAAATTTGTACCTTTATATTGTGTATTATTCATCTTATTTCATATTAGTACTTAAAGGCATAGTAAATAAATAAAAGAGTTATTTAAAATAAATGTTTTATGTTTAAGACAATTATTAAATGCAAAAAGAACTAATTATAACAACACAGTTGCTAATCTTAACATAAATCAGTTCTTCATATACCTTATAATGAACCATGTTTTATTATTGTTTAAGACAATTATTAAATGCAAAAAAAACTAACGATAACTAATCTTAACATTAATCAGTTCTTCATATATCAAGTAAACTATCTAAGTAGAGATCAATAAACTTGACTATTAAAAATACCACCTTTTATAAACCTCAACTTACACCTAATTAGTAAGAATCAACATTATTATATTTAGAACTTAACAGACTTAAATTATTGTTTAAAAATCTTTTAAACACTCATAACATAAAAGATGCTCTTTGAGCAAGTCAAAAGCTTAAAATGCTATGAAAACATGTTGGTGCTTCACCGTTTAAATTATTATAGTAGTTAATACTTAAATATCTTCAGCTTTTTAGTTATCTATTACAGGCGAACTTGAAATAGGTAAATTATACCAAAAATTTTGTCTATTTGTCGGCATTAGTGGAACAAGTTTTGTTATTATTGCCGCTTTGCGCTGTTTATCAATACCCCTTGGTTCTGTTTTAGCTACTGTTTGAGGGAATTCCATTGATTTGGATATCTTCACTTGAAGAATCTCACATGTATTGTCCGGGTTATCTTTGTGATTAGTGTCATGTATCTCAAAAATTGCACATGTTTCGCATTCTTCATGGCCCAAGTGGGCAAATGATATATTCATATCTTTCTTGACTACTAATCTATACGACTCTAATGAAATCTTAGCTTCTGGATTTTGTTCTATAAATTGTTTATGCATCGCTGTAACTGAAAGGTCACTCGGTAGGTACAAGCGGTTTGGGGCGTGCTCTCGTCTATAATGGGAAACACTAGGGTTAAATTGTTTGATGTGGTCTTTTATAATTTCTTTGTCTATTTTTTCAACTCTTTCATAGCTTCCACGCAAGTTTTTCTGTTTATCTACGTCTTTTTTCATCACACTTTTAATTTTACTATCATTATTAGCCTCATACCCAAGAGTCGTCAAAAAAAATGTCTTACAGACTTCAGTTTTTTGTAAATTACTTGCATTCATGTAATACTTATAAGTAATTGTCCTCTTTTCATTGCTTGTCACTTTTCTTCTTTGTACTGCTTTTGTGTCTATCGAGCATTTGATGAAAAGGCCTTTTGCTTCAAAATTTAAATTTACATATTTATCATGAATTTCTTTTCTCTGCTCTTCGGTGATATATGAGGTGCATTTTTTTTTTGCATGTTAGGATGTTGCATGGATCTTTTAGCATATATTTTATTTCTTCTTCTCTTTTCTTCCTGATTTTTCTTTCTTCTATCGATTCATCGTACTTTTTTCTTTTTCTTGGTTCTCCAGATTTCGTGAAACCCTTACTAGTTGTAGCTTCTTCCTGTAAGATAATTTGATTTTGTACCTGGTTTTCTTCGTCTGTTCTTTCCCTTTCGCCAACACTTTGCTCAGTGTCATTGTTGTTTTCCTCTTCTATCATTTGGTGTTCCGCTTCTTGATTGAACGTGCTGTTCTGATCCCCTTCTGCGTTATTCTGTGCTGCTTCTACTGTTTGTCCTGTGGCATGTTGGTTTTTTGCTATACCTAGTTCTTTGGCGGTGTATTGTAGTTTTTTCGCTAACAGTGAAGTTTTTGAAATAGTTATATTTTCCTCCAAAATTTCATCATCCGTGGTTTCGTCAGAATAAGGTATATAGTCTTTATCGTTGTAGCTATCATCAGAGTTATGCCATATGTCAATGTCTTCCCTCATTACATCATCTTCGATATCAGATGTAGGTAATTCTTCTCTACATAAAAGAGAATCAATGCCCATCTCATTGTCGGGATTTTCATTTGCGGGATTTTTCGCCTTATCATTTTCGGTAGTGTTTAAATCATTATTTATTGATTCTCGTTGTTTCACTATCGCTAGTATTTTGTCTCGTCTAGCAGCCATTTTCTGCAAATTATATAAATCCTGTTAACACATTAGGTTAGTTGTTAATAATAGAATATTTTAAACATATCTACGAGTAACTAATTTTATAAATACGAAAGTAATTTTATTTACGTACTTATTTTTTTCGTCCTATCTACTCTAATCTTCATCGTGAAATATGCACACTTTTTATAATGTCCACTACTATAAATTATTTGTAGAAATAAAGCTATAATTGTACCTAACTCACCTGCCTGGCTGTTACACAATGGCGTTAAAAAAACATACATATTCATCTACTAGTTCCTTCGTATCTACCCTCCGTGCCTACGCGTGGTGATAACTACTTAGTTAGAGACATTGGCGTGAAAAGGAAAACATAAATTATATAACTAACTTCATCTACTTCTGCCTTCGTCTCTACTCGCCGTACCTACGCGTGGTGATAACTGCCTAGGGTCATGTAATAGGCTACCTATTTAGATACCTACAAACTTACACAGCAAACGATTAGACGGTAATTCTTATTTCTATGCAATTGAATCTACGCGCCCGCGCACGAGTGGGAGAGAGGCCTACGATACGAGTTAGTAGCCTCCACGCCGCATGCGTCCAGACCGCGAATCTGCACTAGGCAGGCTTCGTCACCTTGCACCGCGCGAGCGACAGCTATAAATAGATTTCACGCGTAGACCATGTGCCGCCTGACTGAGCCCTTAATTATTTCGTTTACTTACCTACTTGTTTGTCGTGTACATAATACAGTGTAATACCTATCTGTGTTCAGCCCTACTCCTTCTGCATATAGGACATACCTACCTATTAGAGAAGAGATTTACAAGCGTGAAAGGGTAAACATAAATAAACACGGTATGTGTTTATTTATGTTTTACCCTTTCATACTTTTAAAAAACCGCCGCACACAGAAACTGGAGGCTAAGGCATACGAATTGTATTCTATGAATGACTACTGGCCGCAGGCCAGGGATGTGGTGGTAAACTCTTAAGATACAACTAACACGAGCTTTCGCTTCCAGTTTCAGTGTGCAGCTGCTTTTACAGACAAACCGAGTGAAAAACTTTCACATTTATAAATATTGGTAAATTAAAATTCAAACTCACCAGGGTTTGGCGCCAAACTTCCCGCAAAGTGATGACGACCACCTAGCACCTTACTCGCCGCGCGAATGATATTTTTGTTCACTGTTAGTAATGTTCTCCCCTCCGATTACCTCACCGCCCCACCGTTTCTGTATTGTATTTACCAGACATAAACATCGTATGTGCGCTACTTGCGTTGTGTGTTTATAGAATAACGCAATAAAATAACGATTTTATGCAACAAATAAAGAGCGTAGGAGATAGTACTATGTTTATTTCTAGAATATTGTTAATCTTTCTTAAATAAGTACAAGGTATAAACAACGTAAGTGGCTCATATAATCATTATGTTTTGTAAGTTGAGCCGACAGTTGAAGGTACTGCTTATCAAAAACAACGTTAGTGATCGTGCGATACTTATGACTAGGAGATTGATTAAAATCTCTGAGCGTAGTGGACAATACGTTGTTTATGTTTAGAAATAAAGTGAAAATTGTGCACGTACGATGTTTATACTTATGTTTTTTTTTATTTCTATCAAACATACAGAAAAATGGATAATTTTTCCAGATAGATCTCGCTTAGCTGATTACAAATATGCTAATAACTCATTTTCGCAAAAAATGTTACCTACGCTGTTTATCGTAAGAAGGGCAGAATAGCTGGTTGGATAAAATTCATACTAAAGGATACTGGAATAGATGCATATATCTCCGGATAGTACTAATGCTAAGATTCTGATCTAAGATCAGCAGTAGCTTCTAGAAGTTTTTATTTTTTAGAAAAAAAAAAAAAAAAAAAAAAAAAAAAAAAAAAAAGACCTATTGAGGAGATTCTGTGCAGAGGAAATTGGAGAAGCTCTCAAACCGTCTTACGCCGTGCTGTTATAAAAGGAGCACTACACTACACAGCACTATACTACAAAATCATAACACTGGCCCTGACCAGTTGTTTAATAATTTCATAATACCTATCTTAGTTGTTTGGACTAAATTTTTCTTTTTTACTAAATTGAAATGTTGTATTGAATAACATAGATTTCATGTTTATTCTAGAAGAGAGCTTGACTTAAAGTCAAGTTCTGGTACTTGTACCATAATTAAATTGACTACCTACCTATTTGTAATAAAAAATTTAGAAACAAAGTTGATGTTGCATTTCTTTTTAGTAAGAGATGTTGATTAACATTGATCTTAATTGATATTAAATAGAGCATTAAAGCTATTAAATAGCTACCTATTTAATTCATAGAATTTTTTATAATTTAGAAACTAGTTAATGTTTCTAAGGATTTACAAACATCTAGTTTTCTTTATGGGTCTTAGTACCTACCTACCTGTGACTGATTTGATATGTATGTAATTTATAATTTTATAAAAACACAATTGCATAAATTACAGAAATAATATTAAATTTTTATTTGGAGATCACATAGCGTTTGTGCCTACTCTTTCACCAGCAGATAACAAACAGGTCTTCCAACAATGCTGTGTGTTCGGAGCACATATAATATTACCGTTTTGCATAAAAACAAAACGGATATTATGTGTGTGGAGAACACACAGCATAAGCAAGGTGCTTGCTGGTGTTGGGAGACACTATGAAATGACATTGACAGCCGATCAACGTGACAACTGGATCGACTACTTTCTGTGGAAGATTAGGCCCAAAACAGACTAGAAGTCGGTATATCAAGGCAAATACTACAAATCGTTCTTCCAACAATGCTGTGTGTTCTCCACACACATAATATCCGTTTTGTTTTTATGCAAAACGGTAATATTATGAGTCCATCTGTGCATGTTTACATGTGCAAAGTGTCAAGTTTCCACATGCAACTGTATTTATATTGAAAAAAATACACAGAAAATTAATTAATACAATTCTAGGAGGTGAGTTACCTGATCGGGGCAGAAATACCCAAATGCAACCATCCCGAACAGCGACAGGAGTAAACAGAAGAGTATAACTTTCCGAAGCTTTGATCTCGGCTCCATTTTCTTAATTTCATACACACCGCTGGGTAGCAACAATGCGAAATCACTATCTACTTGCACTGATACACTTTTTTGCATTTCGACTGAATGCATAATCTCATTTTAAAAAAATATTAAGTTTTTGCAACCAATTCGAATCTGTCCAAAGTCTTATTTACTTGGTTAAACACATACAAAATCATAGTTCTTCACATTGTTATCATTTCCGAGTCATGTTAAATCGTGCCTGAAATTCTGTTATGCCATTTCTCGTATCGAAAATAAACTACAAGAAAAGCCAGTGTACTACCACCGGAGACCGTTCCGTACGCTCAACTGGGAGATGTGAGCGTTTCGCGATCCAAGAAGGTACATCCATCGCGCACAACGCAACTGTCAAGCAGGACGTCGATCGTCTGCTTGGAGATTGAATGCAAACAAACATAAAACACGAACTGAGCACCAAATATTAATCTCCGGCATCATTCAAAAACAGTAAAACTCCTTCGTAAGTCTTGTAAATAAAGAAAAAAGCTCCACCATCTTCGCAATTTTGGTCATTTTCTATACTCATCAAATCAACACAACCAACACACAACACAACAATTAACTGTCAAAATCGACTGACAGTCGCTCGCTGTCAACAAAAGTGATTGAACATGTCATTGTCAATTTAATTAAGGTTTTTTTCTCTCCGTGAGCTTTCTGGTATAATTTGTATGAAGAGGGGATCTTTTTTTTCATTGGAATTTGCAGATCTTCTGATAAAAAGAGTTGTTCTTTCCGACTAGGTACGCTCTCGGGGTATGCTAGTAGATTGGTAGGTACCACAGAAATAATAAATTTAATATTAAAAGTCTGTGGTAGGTACGTACGAGCCTAGAAGGTGATTTTCTCCGTCCAGAGGAACGACACTCGCTCCAATCCAATGAAAAAAAGATCCCCTTCGGTATATCAATGCTCCAATCACCCTAATGAAAAAAGAGATCTTTTTTCATTGGATGCAGGCAGGCAGGAAGCGGGAATCGAACCGGGGTGGTTCCTCAAAACTTAGTTATATACCCTTTTCACTATTCCGATCAAAAACATGATCCGGTTAATAATCAACTCATGTTTTGCCTTACAAGTGGTGCGGTGCGGTGCGCCGAATGCGGGGTGAAGGCGTTAGAATTGACCCCTCCAAACTCAGCCCATGGATTGTCATATGAAAGAGCCGATTTAGGGAACCTATACTATAGGTACCTGAGGAAGGGCGGGCAGCCGCTTCCTTCTGAATATTTTTAATACGCCTGCTAAATGATTAAAAAGACCTCCTTGTTAGGGAAGGCATGTTCAGCAGTAGCAGCAGCAGTTTTTGTCTGTGTATTTGTGCACGCTAATCTCTAACGGCCTATACGATTTAGATGTAGTTTTCACTAATATTTGTGGTAAGCTTCACTCAACATTTAGTGTTAGTTTCATGTCAATCGGTTCATATAGAAAAAAGTTATGCCAATTTAAAGAATCACGTCGAACATCTGTTAATCTATCTATTATTTATCTGTTCAAGTAGCATTGACTGCAATTTTACTAAACTTCATAATAATGGTCTTGGTCTTTAAAAAATAAAAATGATCAGTGTCGGAAATGTTTACTTAGGTAGGTAGGTACCTACTCCACGAAACGACCAAGCAGCAGCAATAAACGCTTAAATTTTGAGCTTTGTTTCGGGGGATAAGTAGAATATAGTAAGTTGAAAAATCAAACGAACTGTGTGAAGTTCGATGACAATAATCGTCATCGAACTTCACACAGTTCGTTAGCAGTATAATTCTTAGCGATTTATTTGGTTTAAATTATGTAGTTAGCGCCATCTAGCCTGGCGTGAACATAATATGTATTATCAAATAAAAAACCGGCCAAGTGCGAGTCGGACTCGCGCACGAAGGGTTCCGTACCATTACCTATAAAAACCGGCCAAGTGCGAGCCGGACTCGCGCATGAAGGGTTCCGTACCATTTTTTTTGCCCTTAAATATTTAATTTATTCTGTTTTTTAGTACGTACCTAACAACAGAAATACATCATCAGTGAAAATATCAACTGTCTATCTACCACGGTTCATGAGATACAGCTTGGTGACAGACGGACAGTGAATAATAGGGTCCCGTTTTTACCCTTTGGAGTTTTTTATACGAGCTCGCCCGAAAAAGTAGGACGCGGTCGAAATCTTATCTATTAAGATCGGACGCCGCCGCCGCCGCGCCGCGCCGCCGTCAGAGTTCGCTCGGATTAGTGCCAATGCCACAAAACGAGTTGCATGCATCCGTGTAGGTATCAAGAGTCCACTCTCGTTCGAATCAACACGACTTTAAGCCTGACACCTTTCATGCGATGCAGCCTAAGCCACACAGCAGCCCAAATTGTAGAGGTGCTAATGTATCTATATGGAATGCAAACAGGAGAAATAAAATACTGTGATGCTCCTATGACAGGCCTTTAATCCAATATCATCAGGTTTCTTATCCTTGTATGTTGGCATGTAATCAAAACAATTTCAAATAGAACAATTCTTTAAATCAAAGGACATTTTCTTTTGCTAAATGAGCAAATAAAGTAAACTTAAGTATATAAGACATACACAAGCTTTAAACTAGATAAATCATTTTATAATGAAGATACCAATAAGTTGCTGGCGCAAAGTAACTATCGGATAAAAAATAAGACTGATTTCATAGTTTTTTATTTTAAAATGAAGAAGGCACTTTAAAATCAAGATGGTGAAATAGATAACAATACATGCATACAAATATAATGCTAGTAATAAAATGAAAAATTGCTGTTAGAGTCAAATAATCTCTCGTCACACTGATGTTACACTTACAAGTTATTATCATATAATATAATACATACATACATAGTAATTATGTACAGTTAAAAATCAATAAGGAACATTCCATATCATATTGTATACCTATTTATGTATCTATGTTGAAATGCTGTCAGCTTTTTGTATCACATTTTGCCGTGTTGATATATTTAATTGAATTCATTCATTCAGCCAGGCTTACCAAGAATTAACCAGATGCAATCATTCAGTTTGATTTCAAAATAAATGAGAAGTCCTATCCTAAGGTTCTTTTGACAATAGAAAAAAATAATTACTTTTTAAGTAAAATAAGTATTGGTCAAGTGTTTGAAACTTTGTACTACATAGAATCATAGACAATTGTTTGTCTATGTTAAGACACAAACATAGAATACCTAAAATATGAATGGAGAAGTCCTTAGTGAAACTTTAGTCAATGCCACGAGAGAACTCCTAATAACAGTCATATAAATTGATATTTAAAAAATCTATACAAAATGTTCACAATTTGTATGATTACAATTGTGTGATATAAAAGTATTTACCACTGATATAAACATTTTATCATGACACAAATGATGCGGTATAATTCATCACTACACTCAGTCAGTGTAAGTAAAGTTGACGTTGATTTCATTGTTTTAACTAACATCACATGTCCTAGTTTAAAGGAGCAACTCCTCACACCACAGAATTTCCTAGTTATATAAAAATTACTATATTTTTAGTCCACAAATTTGAAACCAAGTCCACAATCCTATTCGCCGCCGATTCACTCGCGACGACAGACGGTGTTATTTAATGTTCTGTTCACTAGGCGTATGTTCATTTAAAGTTTTTCAGTACGAAATATTAATATAGCACATTTAATTTGTTGAGAGTTTTTTTATATCTATGCACTGTTTAAAACAATCTTACTCCCTGTTACATTAATTGTTCAGGTTGAAACGCAACATGCACAAGTCACGATTTCAAAGGAATAGCATTCCTCCGAACAGTTCGTACGCCACAAACGTACTGCTGCGATGCGGAACCAATTATTCGACTACTAGTTGTCTATGGGGAGAAGCCAGTCCTTGCTTTGTTCTCGCACAAATCACCATTAATTACGTCCACGTCCGCGGCCACGAGAACCGTCTCGGTCCTGGAAGTAACAAAACAATTAGAACCTGAAACTCTCGAGCACGGGAGTACAGTATTACGATGAGAAACGAACCTTGTTATTCTGGGGTCTATAGTTGGATTCGCGGTCGCGATATCCTTGGTCGCGATTATCGCGAATGTCGCGTTCGTCCCGGTTGTCGCGATGGTGGTCGCGGTTATCGCGATATTCACGATTGTCGCGGTGATCACGGTTGTCGCGTTGATCGCGGCTGTCCCGGTGTTCGCGACTATCACGATGGTCACGATTATCGCGGTTGTCGCGATGATGATCGCGGCTATCTCGGTTGTCCCGATGATCTCGGGAGTCGCGGTCGCGGTTGTCGCGGTAGTTGTTGTTCCGATAGGCGCGGTCGTCACGCTCTTCGCGCGCTGGCTCCGGCACTGGCACCTTGCGCGAGTCCTCCTCCTCCTGGCGCCGCTCGTAGTGAGTGAAATCGTCGAAGATGGAGGTGGTATGACAGTAGCAGTGCATGATGCGTAGCACCTGCAGCCCCTTGGGATGCGGCACCTCCTGTGTATCGCGCGAGTTGGTCACCGGCTTGTTCTCGTTGTTCTCCAGCTTGATGTGCCGCAGCTGCACGTTGGGCACGTCCTTCACGTAGATCCAGCGCACGCGGAACTGGCCCTTCCACTTGTCCTGCAGCCACACGCCCGAGCTGGAGTTGTAGTCGACGGAGCTCATCATGCGCGCCATCCCGCAGAAGTGCCCGCTACCGTTCACCGAGAACAGCAGGTACACGCAGCCGCCCTCGCGCTCGCGCTCGCGGAATGCTGAGTCGAGCCGCTTGTTGCCGTGCTCCGTGCTGCACCAGATCTCGTACTTGATGCTGCGGTGGATGTCGTCTTCAGAGTACGACTTGATCACGAAGAAGCGCGCGAGCGGCGCGCTTAGGTCAAATTCCTTCGGGTTGTAGTCGTGCTTGACGAGCAGCGGGAGCGAGGGCGCCGAGAGCGCGGGCGGCAGCGGCAGCGGCGCGGGCACGGGCTGCGGCGGCGACGGCGCTAGCACGTGGTGCGGCGGGGCACGCGGCGCGTGAGTCCAAGCGGGCGGCGGCGGCTGGTGCGGCGGTGGCGGGTGGCGCGGCCGCGGCGGCGCGGAGGACGGTGCGTGCTGCGGCGGCAGGAGCGCAGGCGCAGGCGCAGGCGCGGGTGCCGGGGGCGCTGGCGGCTGCAGCGGCGGCGGCGGCGCGCTGGCGGGCGGCGCGCTCTTGCCGGTGCCGGCGTCCCAGGCGCCGATGTCCATGTTGTGCTTGCCGGGCACGATGGGCGGCGGCGGCATGCCGGGCCCCTTCTTCTTCAGCACGGTGCTCTGCGAAGCCGGCGCCGGCTTGGCGGGCTGGCTCGCGATGGACGCCCACGTCATCTTCTTGGGTCCGCCGAGGTCCCTGAGCTCGGGCCGCTCCCTCTCCGTCTTGTGGTCTCCGAGCGACAGCGCCTGCACGCTCGCCTCCGCGCTCTTGACGTCCGGGACGTATACGTCGTTCCTGTAGTAGTCATCGTAGGGCTTGCCTCTGCCGAGCTGGCCCCACGTCGAGTAGTCTCCGTTGCCATGGAAGTAGTTAAAAGACGACGCCGGCTGTCCAAACGCAGCGGTAGAGAATGGGGTCGTCGTCGGACCGAAAACTCCTGGAAATTACACATAAAATTTGAACTAAGATTGTTCTTTGGCACGCGAGTTGTTCCGCTGGCTGTCGTACGGGACGAATGCGTATTGCAGAAGCAGCGGTGCATAAAAGAGTGACGCACTACCTTGATTGCATAAAGCCGTATGTTTGAATGTGCCGATATGCACACGCACGTACCACTAACACGAGATTATTCCCTTTACTTCATTAAACAACAGCTCAGATGTAGGTATTCAATATGTATACATGGTAATCCTATATGTAAAATATTCAAAACAAGTTAACTGTCGTCATTTCTCTTGTTGAGCTACATGCAGGCAGTTTACAAGACTACCACCCATATGTAAAGCAGCCCTTAGTCAAGGCAACAACAACACAACGACCATAACTCAGCATAAAGTAAGCTTACATAAGTGCGTTTGATTAGAATCACCCCATTAGATGCCTTATAGGAAAATGATAGTACAGCACAGTATGACAAAGGCGGGAGAAAGGAAAAAGATTGAGTAGCATAGGTACTGAAGTTAGTAAAAAATGAGTGCACTCTGTTATGGTTGATGATTAGAATAATGTAACATCTTTTCTCTTGTCGCTGAATTAAAATGTACTATCTACCCTCAACTCCATAAGAATTTTGAGGATTGTATCCTCCGAGGAAAGGCATCGGGTCTGTTCCATTGGTGGACCATGTCCCATCCCCGACTCCAAAAGCTTGATAAGGAAGTGGTGTGGTACTGTAATAACCTGAAACGACGGAAAATATTTTCCTCAAAGGAGATATCCCATTTTTCTTAAGGACTTGGGCTAGGAATTGTACTTGATAATACCAATATTGGCTGATAGAACAAGAGAAAATGATGCAACAAGATGCAAAAGATGGTACATTTTATTGAGTAATAGAATACCTAGCTAGTTTTCTAGGAAATACAAATGCACAACTATCTGCTAATATTGTATTAATATTCAAAGCTGTAAAGCACATTCTTTTTCTACAATTAACTTTGATTTGGCACATTAAGATCTTACAAGATCCTAGATTTTGTGTTTTTGGTCAACAAACAAGTTGCATAAAACACATTTGCAATACAATGTTTAGCCCAAAATGAGACATCTCATTTGCTCAAACTGTAATTTATTGTTAATTATAATAATGAATAAAAGTGAAGTATATGGAAGTCATTTATGATGAATGAAATATGAACCCTACTGGTTTATATGTTTAACTTCAATTTTGCCCCCATCAAATCAATTATGTTTCCTTTCATGCTTGTTGAAATTACAACCTATAAAAAATTGCAGTCGGCAATGTTGATTGTATGTAATTTCAAACGGTTTATTTGATACTTTGTTGACCAAGTACTTTTTTGATCTGAATCCAATCATTCTCAGTAAGTAATATATTATTTATCATTCAACCAAATGTATCAAAACTTTCGAATCAATCAACATTATTAGTAATAGCAATAGGAAAATAATTTTTTGAGATAAATAAAAATATTTGGGGCTTTGACCAAGCTTACTAATATATTGTGTCTATTATGTTCCAGACCGACGCTGCAATCCTTGGGGTATCTGAGGCATTCAATTATGATATTGTAGTTTTTATTTGCATGTGCTAGATATATGGCCTAAAAATATGGTACTTCCAGCCTTTACAGAGTTACAAGGCTTGTACAGCATTTTATGGAAAATCTGTAGTTAAAAGTTAGGTAATCTTAAACTCAAACAATTATATTCAAAATACAATGTTTGTAAATGTTGCCCCTGTATTAGACCTAAAAATTAATTACTTAGGACAATTCACACAGCATTATCTAGTGCTTGCTTTCCTGTTGTCGGTTTTTTTGATAGAATTGGGCTTGTTGATTTGCACTCTTTCCTACCATTGTAGGATAATAATGCTGACAATGTTTTTTCATACTCAATGCTAAAAAGAGGAATATTGAATTATTGTGTTGTGAGTTGTTTACAAATATTATACCTTGAGAATGTCTTGAGTAGTTCTATTTTTTTTCTATTCTTTAATAAGAAATGAAAAACAAACCTGCTGCATTGTAGTGGTCTGCCGCAGATGAGATTGGTGGAGCATATGAAGGCTGCTGCTGGTGACGCCATGACACCTCGGGTAACTCCTCACCACCACTTTCTAAATGTTGATCTTTCGGTGCATTTGTCACTGGAACCATGTTAGAGTAAATTGGTTAAAACCTACATGCAAACATGTAGGTACTTTGATCAAAATAATAGTTTGATGGCAGTAATTGAGTAGACAACTGTGTTATTCTATCAGCACTTTACTGAAACAAATAGATCTGCCAAAGCCACCAATTTATTAATTTTGAGTAGGAGTCTAATAATTTATAAATGTTGTGTACATTACGGGATGTATGTTTTGAGATGAGTGGGAGTAAACTAGTATTCAATGTAAGGTGGGTACGGACAAACATTTACCACCTACACTTGTGTGGCTACAGACAGGATGGTTGTTGCTGAACAAGATGAAATGTAAGCATCATATATAACATATTGAGACCACATAATCTAGGTGAAACGAGTAAAAAGTGAAAGCTAGAGATTATAGCGCTTATCATAATGGCACAGCTAAACGACGTTCGAGAAGCCGACCGGTACAAACTGTTAGGTATTCGGAGAAAACACTGCTACGTCATAAAGATTCAGTTATTACCTTGGTTCCCTTGCCCTTTCATCCGCTAAACATCAGAATCACATGAAACAAGATAAAACCACATAAGAACACTCAGAATATACACATTTTATTCAAGAATTCACCAGAAATAGCGTAAATATGAAATACCTGGTCTGACACGCCTGCTGACATTGGCCGCGATTTGTATGTATTGAGCACTTTGTAGAAGTCTTTTCTCACAGTAACATAAAAATAATCACATGGGTTTCACTACACTAAGTCTTAGTGGTCCAAATTTCACTAAAAATGATAAAAAATGTTCGTAATCTCACAGTTCACACAAAAAGTCCCAATCAAGCGGATGGAAACGACTTCGTTTGGAAATGGCGATTGGTGACAAAAAAAACCAGAGCTGCCAGTTTATGATTTTTCGGAAATTACCGGTTTCTATTTTAGTGCGGTGAAGGTGAAACAGTGCTCTGCGCTATCGTAACTTTTACGTTACGACTTGGGTCTTACGGGTATAATCCATTTAAGATGGTTATGGATTATAATGTGATTAACAAAAGTAAAAATATGTTATTATTTAAAAAGCATTACTTATGTACCTTAAAAATAATGGTACCACAGAAAGCACAACTCAAATATGTTATGTTTCAAAAATATACATGTATTTTTTTTATTCATCCATCATACAAAAAAGCTAGGTACTTATATCATTTCTTAGTAAAAAAAGATGAAATTGTTTTCGTCCCACTTGCAGCCTTTACTCTTTTTTGTTCTTTAGCAGTAAGAGGTTTTTGCTTTTTATTTTCAGGTGTTATGTTCTCAGTAAAAGATCCATTCATATCAAATGAATGATCAGTTTTAATTTTCTTATTCTTTTCATGAGTATTTGCTTCAGATTTCCTTTTATTCCCTACTGTTTCAACTAAATCTGGTTTGAAATTGAACTTTTCCTCCAATTTTTTAGCTAGTGCTTCTTGTAGGTATTCAGAGACTATACCACAGGCGTATTTTAGGTAGAATTCTGAAACCAAATTTATAGGGATTAAGACACGTTGGCAGTGCCCCGTCACTTGTGCTCAGTTTTAAGTTATTTACCTACAGTTTTCGGGCTCCCCAGGGTTAGTGCCGCCCGCCGCCACAGATTAGGTGTTACTTCGGCACCGCGTGCGAACTACATTATTGATTTTAGCGTGTACCACGCTAAAAACGCACATATGTCTTCTATCTTGTTTTATGATCATGAGATTATAGAGATTTAGCTTTTTTAAACTGCTTAAAGACGCAGAAAGGGAGGTACGTTAAATACCTACTTCATCCACCTGGCAATATTTTACTTTAGGTAGGTAGGTATAGGTAACCACCTACCTACCTACACGATACTAGGTAACTATGTATTATAATTAATGCGAAAGTTTAGATGGATGGATGTTTGTTACTTCTTCACGCCCAAACTAGGTATAGATAGTTAACCCTTAACCACCTGACGTCGGTCACAGAGACTCTGGCGATTTTATTTTTCAAATTATTCTGTTGCTATGCTCGCGGTGCAACCGTGCGTTCATGTACTTTGCGCCCTCTCTTGTCAGTACTCGCCACGCGCTCGGCGGCTCCAGAAGTGCGCGCATTTGTGAATTACAGGTAATTATATTTCGCGTGCGGTCCCAGTGACCGACGTCAGGTGGTTAAGTTATTTTTACGATGTGCTATTTATTTTTTTGTAGGCTTATAATGTCGGATCCAAACATATTACGATGGCTAGAGGAAACAGATTCAGACTCCGAAAACCATCTCAATGCTCCAGAACTTCCGAATGAAGATTGCAGTGACGTAGGAGATGTTCCAGAAGATCACATCATTGATGGCGAGTGTCAGTCAGATTCAGAAGTGGAAGGTGACGAGTCTGAGTTTCAACCTATTGAATCAACATGATGATGGAAGAATCATCTTCTGATGACGATGTTCCGCTGTCAAGGCATCGAATGCATTGAATGCAGCCAAAAAATGTGCCGTGATTGTCGTCGCAATTTGTAAAACTTTGAAGGTTGTGATTTTATAATAATTGAGCCTTGATCGTACCGAAAATGATTTTAAGTTTAAGATAATATACCGAACTAATAGTAAATAAGTAAAAATATTATGTCGAACTTAGGGTAATTAACCAGATCTCTGATTTTCAAAGTTCCTGATTTTTTTCTAAAATTTTGTATTTTTATATTAAGTTTTGATTTTAGATCAATAAATAAAGACTTTAGCATAGTTTAAAAACTTATTATTAATAAAAATATAATGATAAAACAGATGCGACTTTCATTTAAAATAATATTTCAATAATATGTTAATAAACATGGTAACTACGCAAGCGGTCTCTATGACCGACGTCAGGTGGTAGTGTAACTGAAATACACGTCAGGTGGCTAAGGGTTAATACTAATATACTCGTAACTACGAACGGATGAATGAAAATTTGCATAGATGTAGCTAGGTATACGCCTGTAATCAAACATATGCTTTTTCTTGAATTTTTCATCTAGGTACGTTGTTTTTGTTCACCGAATTATTAAGTAGGTACCTAGGTAGATACCTAGTAGATTGCATGAGAGAGTTAGGTACCTACCACCTACTTACATAATATCCGCATTTCGATACAAGCTATGTATGGTCAATCCTACCGTCAAGCCAAGGGCCGGCGAGGGAGCTGCAGAGCTTGATGGGCACGGAAGGCTTTGATCGAGCCGCCGCGCGAACACCGAGCCAGAGCGTAAGAAACATTATTTGTTCTACTATAAAGCTCAAAGTTGATTGGTTAAGTCGAGTAAGTGAGGTATCTGTTACGAAGTAACATTATTTAATCTGTGCCGCGGGTAGGTAGTTACGTGACAAAAATAAGGGGTAGGTAGTAGAGGGTTAAATAGGAAGTGCCTATTCTAAAATCAATAAGTAAGTATACTCTTTAATTACCTTCATCTATGGTTCCATTACTGACATTGCTAGTAACAAATGTAGCAGACACAGCACCGGATGTGACATGAATATTTTTAGCTCTAAGGACTTTCGCCACTCTTCGAACTCTATCTTCAAGCCATAATAAAGTTTTGTCTTCATTGTATTTGTACGCTTTCATATCTGCTGAGCCCTGAAAACAATTTCAATGGAGGTTCTCTTTAATACTCTCAGGATTTAATTAATTTTTCAAGTGCACATTGCACATCTATAGAAAAATTAATTAGTTATCATCAACATGGGGTGTAACAAAGGGTTCTATCCTAGGCCTTTCCTATTTTTAGTTCATAATTTAACAACCTGACACACGAACCCGCGCCCCACCCTCAGTACGGGTGTGCTCTAACCAACTAAGCCACGAAACCCTTAGTCGGTTCAACCGAAAATCTTTGGGACCTCTTACGGACTATAGCGCCGGTGGCTCCACCACCGTGGTAGTGGTGGTTCGAGTCCTGCCGAAACCGGAAATTTTTGGGAACTTATTTCATTTCTTAGATGTTGATACTGCTATAATAGTCTTTTTATGCTACTTCTATAGTATTATGTCTTATTGCATACTGCTGTGGGAAATGCTGCAATATATTCCCATCGTATAATCACCGATATGAACGGCCCTCTTCTATGCTGCAGAAGAGGGCTGTTCATGCATTCTTTAACCCCTAGAGACCAGAGACGTGATAAATTCAAAGAAATAAACATAATGACAATACCATGTCAATATATTGCTGAAAACTTGTTGTAAGCACAAATAGCGATAAACATAGTTTAAATTCTAGAAATACGAATAAACTCCCGAAGTTCGGGAGGCCAATACCCAGCACTGCTGGGCCAGCAGTGGGCAAAATCCGACTGCGGATGATGAGGATAATGATGAGGAATAAACTCGCAGTCCCCACAACTAGGAGATACAAGATTAATGTGTCTTTTAAAAGGCAATGTATATACGTCTACCACAAAACTTCAAGCGGGATGCAAAAATTATCAATAAATAAATTCAAATAAATTGTCAGATATTTTTTTTTATTTATTTATATTTGTAAAAACTATAAAACATCAAATTATCTAGATTAAAAAGTTTGGATATTCTAACAAGGAAAAGGTTTCTTGTTCGCTTCTTTACTTTGATCTCTTTTTTTTTCCTTAAAAGATTGAAGTGGACAGAAAATCAAAGTGACCACTTTATTTCTTAGTTTTACTCTTGTAATCAGAATTTAGTGTCCAAGAGTCCTGTAAGGTTTAAAGGAAGTCAAGCACTTTGAGGTTTGAGTTTTATTATTTGCAGCCGGATTTTACCCACTGCTGGGTATAGGCCTCCTGAAGTTTGTACCATCCACCATCATCATCATATCAGCCCATACACCTCCACAGCTGGACATAAGTCTCCCCACACGATGACGCCACAAAGAGTCCTGAGCCGCCCCATCCATCGACTCCCTACACCATATGCACCATAGTCCGGTCTTAATTAGTTATATTACTTTACTGTTCTAAAACGTAAAAAAACAGTATTATTCTATTCTTTACCTTCATGTCCGCAACACTGTCCAAATTGTCGATAAAATCCAATATTTTATCAAACCCCTTTTCAGATAGTAAATCTTCCAAGGGAATTGCTCTGTTGCTGCACTGATCAATTAGCCTTGGTAATACTGAAACCAAGAAAGGATTATTGTGACTAAACAATGTTAGTTATAATTATTCTGTGACTAAACAAAACCAGTTACAGTGTACATAGTAAAATAATGTTTAATTATTTTCTTTACTAACTTACATAAGAAAGTAGGATTGATTTGAGTTGTCATTTGAATGCTTCCATCTGATTTCACTGTCTCGCCAATAAACCAGGACCTGTGAGGCTCGTTGAAGGTAACCACTTCAAATATTTTTTTTCCTGCATGGTCTAAGCAGTATTTGGCTGACTTTCCATTAGCTGGGTGGGGTAAAGTAATTATACTTATGTTTTTATTTTCTAGTAAAGATTCTGCAACAAAAGTAGAGTGATTAGAAAGCATTACTTTACTCATTGGTTGGTTGATAAATAAACGTTTCTAATTTGTAATGTTATGTTATTAACCCTTTGAATGAATGAATGAACATTTTATTGTACAATAAAAATAAACATGAATAAATAATCTTATATCTAAAATAAACATAGAGCGATTTCTCCCAGGCAAACTTTTAACGCCAATAGGATCCTGGATCTTGAAAGTAATCTGCATCCTTACACTAATCCGGAGGTTAAAAACAACGCACCTTTAGCAAGCAATATCCATGAGCTTTCAACTCGTTTATTTACAGGAGCAGTGGTAGATGCTTTGTTTGTAGCTTTTTTCGTTCTGGAAGTCATGTTCAAGAGAATAGATTACTATTTATTAAAAAGATTACATAAGTTATTTTCGTTTTTAATTCGAACAAAATTGAACATTTCCCTTCCGCACCCGCTCGAACACGAAGATAATTTATTTGCTTGCTGCTATTTCCACACAAAATAACAAATAAACATACTTCATACCGCTTAAAACTTTCTGCTACGCCTATTTGTCATTTCTAAAATCCGTTTTACTTCTGTCAAAAACCGGGAAATTTCCAAAGAAATCTCAATCGTCAATATTTTATGTGTCAATTCAAAAGTTTTATCAATGTCACTGTCACTGGAAACGTGCGTAGCATGTTTGATTGTTATTGTTGTGTTCATTCAATTCAAATTTCAAAGCACAAGTTCAAAGAATAAAACCACTGGCATTTGCCGCCGCGGTGCAGTGCATTCCGAATTACGTTGATTTCAGTTTATTTTATATCACAGAGATATATCATGCAAGCTTTCCTAAAAACTGGTAAAATATCCGCTGGCGATAAGCCATCTTCATCAAGTGTAAAATCCACCAAAAAGAAGCCACCTGCACCATGGGTTGAAAAATAGTACGTTATCTATTCACTAACAATAATGCCTTGCCTCTTGTTTGAACTGATTTTTTAATTAAACCTTTTACATTCCAGCCGTCCAAAAACCATTGATGATATTGTAGACCAAGGAGAAGTAGTTCAAGTCCTAAAAGAGTGCTTAGTTGGCGGTGACTTGCCGCATTTGTTGTTTTACGGACCCCCTGGTACCGGCAAGACCAGCGCTATTCTAGCAGCTGCTAGGCAGTTATTTGGAGATATTACACGAGATCGTGTGTTGGAACTTAACGCGTCTGATGAGAGAGGCATCCAGGTTATCAGGGATAAGGTTAAAACCTTTGCACAACTCACTGTAAGCAGTACCAGACCTGAGTGAGTATACTTTTGCTACCCTAGCTATACCTACCACTTAAGGCGATTCCCAGAGCCAAACTATCGCCGCCACCAATTTTATCTTAGTATTTCATTGAACAAAAGTAATTTCCAAAATTTTCAATGGGCAGTTTGTGATACCTATTGTAAGCTTTTTTTTAATGTCTTTGTAATATTTTTATTTTGTATAGTCATGCATTAAAGATAAAGCTCTATCCCAATCGGAGTCCAGATCATTGTTAAAACTAAAAAATGCAGACAAGTATTATGAGAAACTATATTTTTAGTGGAAGACCATGCCCTCCTTACAAACTGGTAATCCTAGACGAGGCTGACTCCATGACCACAGCAGCTCAGGCAGCACTTCGTCGGACCATGGAGCGAGAGACCAGAACTACTAGATTCTGCCTCATCTGCAACTATGTATCCAGGATCATTCCACCCATTACCAGCAGATGCTCCAAGTTCAGATTCAAGCCACTTGGTAGGGATAACGTTCTCAAGAGGTAACTTGCTTTTGTAAAATATAGAATTGTGTGAAAGATAAATGAGAATACATTTATTGTTCATATTTAAATTCCTTTTTAATCTGTAAAACATGGAGCATTAACCTTTTGAGGTCGATACTCTCTCGCGCTCAAAACCGTTACAATCGACGATATAATAGTAAGGCACAAAAGTAACACACGGTTGATGTAAGATGTAAGACATATGTCTTACTCGATGTCAACGAACCATTCGCGAGTAAGACATATGTCTCATCCGATGTTGAAGAGTTAAGTGTATGATCTGTTAATATTCTCTTAGTGTCTTTATGAGACTTAATTGATAGTAAATGCAGATGGCCCAACCATCAGTTGATACTACATGACCTGAACCGTAGTTATAATCTCAGTTTAAGCTGTGTTTTGTTTAGCTAGCTAGTTAATGCTGAATAAAAATTTCATAGCTTAACTTTTTTATGGCAACCACAGTGGAACAGTTGGCGAAAGTCAATCAGCAACACAGAAGGTTATGAGTTCATGTCCTGCAATAGAACAAATGTATGATATAGGCTAGAGGATACTGTGTCTATTGACCAACATGTTTATTTAACCATTTTATTTTTTTCCAACAGATTGTATGAGATATGCCAAGCAGAAGGTGTGGAAGTCGGGGATGGACATATCCTAGATCAAGCTGTGGACACCTGTGAGGGTGATCTGCGTCGAGCCCTCACAGCCTTGCAGTGCTGCCAACGATTGCTTGGAAAGATTACTGCCGAGGGGCTAATAGAGGTAAATTTAAAAAAGTTGAAAGTGTGAAAAGTGCTTTCCACCATTAACACATCCATTGCCCCTGAGGCACATGTTGTTATAGCAGACCTATTAACTGTGCTGCGGTCCACCGTCCTGCGCGCGGGTCGCGCTGCAGAGGCTAGTCAGTGAATGTGCTATACTACGAGTAAAGTCTTAGCTCTGCAAAGTAACAATAGAAGCTGCCATATCAATCAGAAAATACTGATATTAATCTAAAATAGAAATGCTGAATTCATTGGTTTTTATGCCAAACGAACTAGCCGATGGCGCGGCAAACTTGGTTCCGCCTTAGATTGAGAGATGGCGTCACATACGATAAATGTATCATTTAGTCATTTAGTATTTTTTTTAGTATTTTATTTATTTAATTGGAAGGGCGGCGATTGCCAATTACACAAATTAATTAATTATAATTTAAATACAAACAATAAAAACACAAAAAGTTATTTTAACGATATTACTTCATATTTTTCCCCTCGTGAATTTTTCAAGTATTAGTTATTCTGCTATTCGGGACGGAGACAAATCCAACAATTTCAATACAGATCATTAAAATCGGTCCATCCGTTTTTGAGTTATAAATGGTGTAACTAACATGACTTGTTTTTTATATCACACTGGGTGGACCAAACAGTGGCGTTAAAAAAAATGCCTCATCCCCAAAGGTCACGTGAAAATACCCTATGTATGTTCCCCGATTTTCGTAGCTTTCGAGATGATGAATTGTACTTTCTTGCGTAAAATGATAAGCTTTTTATCAGTAATGCAAGTTACAATTTTTTTATCGAAAGTGAAGAATTTACATTTCAACAAGACAAAGTTGAATTTTCAACAACAGTAAAATAAAAAAATTACCATCGTTTCTAGGAGATTTTAAAATTTGCAAAAATATATAACTCGAAAACTACGAAAAATTGGGGAACATACATGGGGTTTTTCAGGTATACAGAAAATGGTACACAAAACTAATATGAGTAAATGGTTTAAATATTCATCGGCCACTGATGAATTTCGTGATGACTGTTGTTGATGATGGTGATGATGACTGAGTTACTTCCATATAAATATCTTTTTTATGTTTAAGCATATTTACTTTAGATAAGTGAAAACTCTTAAGCTTTATACCTACCATCATTGTTCCTATTATTTAAGTATTATAAACTGTTGGTTTTCCACCTAAATAAATAAATAAAGACGATACCCCGAGCCAAACTAGCGCCGCCACCTATTTTATCTTATTATTTCGTTGAACAAATCTAATTTTAAAATGTCCAATGGGCAATTTGAGATAGGTACGTATTATGTGCTTTTTTTAAATGCCTTTGTAATATTTTTATTTACTATAATCTAGCTAGGCAGAGATGCGAAAATAGAGTTTGGTGGCCATAAAGTACAACTTCGTATCTCTCTAAACTATACAAAATAAAAATATTACAAAGGCATAAAAAAAGCCAAATAGATATCACAAACTACCCATTGAACATTTTGAAATTACCTTTGTTAAACGAAATAATAAGATAAAATAGGTGGCGGCGCTAGTTTGTCTTAATTAATTTGTTTTTTTTTTGTGACAGGTGACTGGCTTGGTTCCTGAGAAGGTAGTGAATGAATATCTCAATGTGAAGAACTACAGTGAATTGGAGCAGTTTGTAGAAAAGTAAGTTTTGCTTATTACTTTGCATGTATAAGACCGGTTTGATTCACTTTACCTTAAGAGGGTGTGTGTAATGCACGCCATTTTTAAAATCGCTTAAAATCTAGGTACAATTTAAGTCCTCCTGGGCTCCCTTGAAACTGGCCGATATGGCCGAAAATGCGGCTAGAAGGATATCATCTGATGTAGATCTAGACTATACTCCTGCCCACTGCCCCGCCCGCGCCGGCGTCAACGGGGAATAATGAACAAAAAGTTCACTAATCCCCGTTAAGGGGGATTGTCAACGATTAGTGGAATAAGCCGCCGCAGCGATCGTCAAAAATTATTGGAATCAGTAATTGTCCCTGAAAACATAGATAAAACTGTGTACTTTTTATAGTAAAGAATTCGAAATCGTTCTAATGTTTTTTCAAAACAATCAAATGATAATATTGGTTTTATTGTGTTCGAGTCCATTCCATTCGAACGTAATAATAATTCCTATCCCCTCACAATACACTGCCAGCGGGTGAATGCGAAGGAACCAGCACCTGCCGCTGCTGCAACGCCCCTTGAAAACTTTTTAATAATAAGAAAAGGGGATAGAAGTCGTTATACAAATGGTGTTATGTTTACAAAGCGCCCATGCAATAAAGCGAGCCAGTTTAAAAATATCCAAATGGTGAAGGAATTACTGAATACGCTACTTAAAATTTTGAATTTGAAGTTTGCAACGTAACGAGAACAGTTGCTTGTAAACCTATCAATGAAGTAATTTATAGTTACCCCCAACGTACAGCGGCTACTTTTTATTATTATTATTATGTACACAAAGGAAACAAACAAAGGAAATTTAAATAAAACCGGCCAAGTGCGAGTCGGACTCGCGCACGAAGGGTTCCGTACCATTTTATCTATAAAAACGGCAAAAAAAACACGTTGGTTGTATGGGAACCCCTCTTTAATATTTGTTTTATTTTATTTAAATTAAGTTATTTATTTTTAAAGTTAACATATAACTGAATATTCTGTGAATATTTCAAGTGTCTACCTTTTGCCGTTATCAATATCGAGGAAAAACTAACAAAAAACTCACGTTTGTTGTATGGGAGCCCCCTTAAATATTTATTTTCTGTTTTTTAGTATTGTTGTTATAGTGGCAACAGAAATCCATCATTTCAAAAAAATTCAACTGTCTAACTATCACGGACCGACGACAGACAGACTGACAGCGGAGTCTTAGTAATACGGTCCCGTTTTACCCTTTGGGTACGGAACCCTAAAAAACATTTGGCCAGTTTGTGATAACTATCCTAAGGTTTTTTGATGCCTCTGTAACAGTTTTATTTTAGTGATGCGACGTTGCTCTTGGTGGCCACCAATTTCTGTTTTCGCATATCTGCCGGTACTATACAAATAAAACTATTACTGATGTATTAAAAAAATAAATATGATTGGTATCACATACTGCCCAATGGTCTTTTTTAAATTCCTTTGTTTAACAATGTAAAAATAAAATGAAATAGGTGGCGGCGTTCGACCACACTGAGCGGAACTGCATTACAGCGGAACTCGCGGCACGACAACGCGGCCAATTATTCTTTGTATGACATTATAATATACCGAAGCGATCTCTTTTTTCATTGCATTATTTAAGATAGAGCAAAACGCACTAGACGTCAGTAGAACTGCGCGGCTTTTTTGGTCAGTTGGTCAAATTTTACGCGCATTGCCGTGCCGCGCAGTTTCACTGACGCATGACTTTTGTCTCCTCCACTTTTCGTTTTCCAATGCGGTCTCTTTTGTTTATACGACTTGACAGCGGCTTGCTCCTTGATCTGTCATAGTTAATTCTTGGTCTTACCCTTCCTCTTCTTCCTTCTACTTTTCTTTCTATGATGTTATTTATGAAGCTGTCATGTCGTCTAAGATGTCCAATCATTCTCCCTCTTCTGTTTTGAATGGTTTTCCTCAAAAACCTTTTCTCCTCGACTTTTTTCAGCATATCCTCATTAGTAACCTTCTACTTAAATATAAATAAATTTATGTTTAAATGTCTTACCTCTTCATAATTTTAGTATACTAGTATTAAAATATCTGTGGTATAGATATAAGTTTACCTAGATCGGTAATATCGTTAGACATTGTACTGAAATGAAGATTGTACACTGTCTGTAATGAAAATCAAACGCTTAAAGCAGCGTTCTTCACAAAAATTGTATTCAGTAACATTCGTCATCATCGAGCAAATACAAGTTCTTACTCGCCCCAACCACTATCCGAACCCGAAACGCTTCGTTAGCGCGATCTAGCGCTCGTCCACTTTTAGCAGCGACATCTAGTTATAATGTGTCTGAACTAAACGTAGACAAATGTAGAAATAATAAATTTACCTTGATAAAAGTAACATCTGAGTAACATGGTGATACGCAAACTAATATTATAAATGCGAAAGTTTGAATGTAGGTATGTTGGTCACTTACACTTGCCAAAACTACCTACTGAACGAATCGGGCTGAAACTTTGCATAGACCTGAGCCAAGTAATGAAATAAGTCCCAAAAATTATCGGTTTCGGCGGGATTCGAACCCACGCCCCACCCTCAGTACGGGTGTGCTCTAACCAACTTAGCCACGAAACCCTTAGTCGGTTCAACCGAAAATCTTTGGGACCTCTTACGGACTATAGCGCCGGTACGGTAGAGATACCCAGAGTGCGGGTTAGCACTAGAACAAAAAACCTTAGACATGAGCCCTTGAGCTCTTGACTGACGATTAGTATCTGTTTACGACGGCGACATTATGCGATCCCAACTAGTGCTAGTTGGGATGAGCGGTATAATCTACACTAATATTATAAATAAAAAGAAATGTAATAATCTACCTACACTAAACTAAGTACATTAATATTATAAATAGGAAAGATTTGTATTTTTGTATGTATGTAACGAATAAACTTAAAAATTTTGCCGTTAGAGAGGTACATTATCATATCACTGAGTAAGATAGGCTATAGAATATACCCGTGCGAAACGGGGCGGACCACTTGAAAAGCGCGTGCGAAGCCGCGGGCAACAGCTAGTAGAACCATAGTTGAAAATAGCGTGGGTTTATTTTAACAATATTAAAACTCGCATGCAAGTTAAACGTGGGTCGCAAACGCCATCGTCATGTGTACTTTAATGACCGCGTTCGTGTTCAAGGGCGAACCGTTTTATCTTGAAATAAATAACAGCATACGCTCTGATTGTAGTTTAGATTTCCGCGTAAAGAAAATTGGTTTTACTAGTTTCTGTCATTTGCTATTATGCCGTTTTGATACGCCGTGTGGCTTAGAATTTGCACCAACCCAACTCTTCTTGTGGGTGTCGTAGGAGGCGACTTAGGCTCGTATTATGAAAGCATGCTCAGTCATCGAGCTCTGCTTGAGTGATGCTTATGTCTAGTTTTGAGTGAATACTAATTTTCAAACAATGCTTGGGAGCTCATGTCAAAATCTACACTCACTCAAGTAGCCGTCAAGAGCGGATTTCCTCCGTCCACGCCTTCGAGTAACTGCTTAGACATATTATTGAACGGTTACCAAGCAACACTTGAGTAATTAACGCTTGAGTAGAGATCACGTAATGACTGCTTAAGTAATGCTTGGGGAAGCTTTCATAATACGGGCCTAAGGGACATACAACGGGGGGTGGGCAGCAGCGCCTCCCAGCGCGGGGATTATGGGCACTACCCCCCATGAGATAAAAACCAACAAGGCGCTTATCAGGAGTAGGCCTGCGTCCACCAGTGGACCATTATAATCTGTTGAGGTTGAGGATGAGTTTTGAATTTTTGAAACTATCATGGTTATTACTATAGAAATCATTTAGAACGGGATATTTACCATGATTCAATTTTTGAGTTTTCCAATATTTCGGCACAGTTTCATGCGCCATGATCACGGAAGAACTAAAGTCACTGCGAGTTGGTTTTTATTGGCAGACATACCGATCTACCCTCATTCTTTGTCTTTTGCTACGAACATTACCATATTAAAATTGAATCATGGTAAATATCCCGTTCTAAAAGATTTCTAGAGTTTTGAATTGGATCAATATAACGTTGTTCATTCGCTTGAAGGTAGCCACACGACATATTTAAGCTACTTCAGATTCCTATCAATTCACATTGTTTTTTAAATTGCGGAAATCATATTTTTATGGGACCGTCGCGTATTCATTTTAGGTGACAACAGCAAGAGACATTAAAATCGGTCTACTATTGATAGAGAAGTCGGTGAACCACCTTTTTTGAAGTCCGTAAAAATGGTAATAATAAATGACAGGGTGAGGGGTGAAATGATGCGATTTCCTCCACATTTGTCTTTCCAATGCGGTCAATAAATATGCAAATATATTTCTATATCAATAGAGAACACAAATAAAAATAATCACCTTTTTTGAAGTCACAGCATATACCAGTATAAGGACTGGTTTAATGATACTGCACTATGTAATTTCCACCATTGTACTTACCTTTTATCTGTAAGTATTATAGTATTAGGTATGTATGTAGCTATGACTGTTCTTAATAAAAGTGACAGTATAACTCCATAAGCTTTTCTATCATGAAATTTCTTTTACCTAATTGATTTCTTCCTGTGCTTATAAATATATCTTTTCGATGCATAAAATAAAGTAACCAGGTACACAGGCCTCGCACAGCCTTAAATTCGCTTCGCGCTGTTACATTGTGGCGTAGCTAATAACCCTATAATCAATTTGCAACGACGGAACTGTCCACCCCTGCTTGTGCAAGCGCAACCAGCGAATGCACTCGACGGTGACGCAGTGCCTCCATTCATTGTAGTGTATATAGATAAACTAGCAGCGCCTCGCGGTTTCACCCGCGTAGTTCCCGTTCCCGTAGGAATTTCGGGATAAAAAGTAGCCTATGTCCTATTCCAGACTAAAATCTATCTCTTTGCCAAATTTCATCCAGATCCGTTTTGCCGTTCTGGCGTGATAAAGGAACAAACATCCATCCATCTATCTATCCATCCATCCATCCATCTAAACTTTCACGTTTATAATATTAGTGAGATGACACTGGTACACAAAGACAACAGGCTAATTTCAAAAAAAATTTGAAACTCCGACGGCGATGTTGCGTCTCATAATTTATTCATTGTTTCAACTAGATCTACAGCCCTTAAATCTAGACAATTCAAACCTTAATAATCTACTAACAGCCAATTAAATACAACTAAACAAAATACAATTTGCGTAAAAAATATACAGTTATTGAAAACAATAGAAATACAGTTAATTTAAACTAAAACAACATCATTTATTTTAATATCTTTTAACTACACCTTTTAATTTTTTAAAATATTTAAATACAGTTACCTTACCTTATATTTCTGCTGTATCCTCCTGCAGCACCTTTAAAACATCTCTTTTAAATGTTACCTTACCAACATCAAATATGTCAAATTAATAATAAAAACATTTGGATGCATTCATTTTCATAAAAAATAGCTCATTCTCGTTGATTGGAACTAAACCTAAATCAGTTTATTCGTAAGGGAGCTACAATTCCACAGAGAGACAGACACACGGATGTAATGTCTAAATTATAACACCTGTCATACCTTTTAACGCCTACGCCGCTTAACGGATATAATGAATTTTTGCGCAGAGTTATACATTCATACGATATCACAACAGGGAAGGCCTTATTATGCCCAAAATTGCGTGTGAAGCCGATTGGCGAAAGTTAGTGCAAAATATTTCTGGATTTATAAGAATTGGCGTAATTGGCTTCGCATGGGAGTTACCTATCAACGGAGTTCCCTGAACATTTTGTACCCACGATACTTTCCGAGAATGGCTCTGGCTCTTTCAAACACCTGTACCGAGTAAAGCGTTGGGTACTCGTATATTCTTTGTCAGTAAACGCTTTGTTTACTTGCTAGAATTATGGTGAAAGTTTTATTTTATTATTGCAGGGTTGAAGTACAAATAGTTGTTAAAACAAGCTAGTTTAAGCAAAAGCGTTCGACTGTGCGCGTAATACGGCGTGTTTGAAATCAGATATGAATCATGCACTAAATTTTAATAATTTAGACGCAGTATATTCTAAAATATCTAAAAAGAACGATTAACTTTCATGCATCTCTGATGTCGTCCAACAAAATAAAGTATGCAAGAAATCATCTTCAACAAATTGACACATCATGCTCTGAGACAAGAGAAATTAGATATTATAGAGAATCAGAAATAAACTCTAGAAATCGATCGTGAGCCTAATCTCAACTTATTACCATTTCATTGGTCATAAGATCCTTAAAGTCGATTTGAGCTGGGCACATGTGCAGGATGGAAAATAGTATCCCTGATTCTACTCTCCGTTGGGCCAAAAAAAGTCACAGCGTATCACAAGGAATAAGAAGAGAGATCTAGAGGTCGACCGAGGAATGGCAAGACATATAACGAAGAGAGCTGGTCCTAACTCGGTGACAAAGGCCAGAGACAGTAAAACTTGGGGTGAACTGGGGGAGGCCTACGCTAAAAACGACGACTACAAATAAATCGAATTCATTTGTAGAAATATAAATTTGTACTTGAATAAACATAAGTTAACATAAACAGTTTGTATCTAAAATAGATACCTAGTTACATAAGTTAGTAGAGAAATAAACGCTAATTTTATTTAATTTGTATTAATTTAATAACTTACTTATACCAATATTACACCTTAACAACAAAAAAACGAAACGTAACCAACGTAACATAGGTACTGAAAAATTAACTCTGCAAACTACAAAATGTACAAAGTACCTTTTGTCGTTTGCAGAGTTCATCTTACAGGCGATTCTCTTCGGCTTTCTCACTAGACTGAGACTGTATCGTGGAATAGGTCGTTTACAACCATCATGGTTACACTTAACACTGATAGCGAAAAGTGTTTTACCATGATTTGAAGTTCCATTGCTATTTTGGTGCAGTGCAAGCGCCATGTTCACAGAACCGAAGTCACATGCAAAAAGAAATCTATATTTGTAATTAAATAAATACCTATCAAGTTAAATGTTCTTTTATGGCCATTGTTCCAGATTCCTAATGGATGCATACTCAGCCTCCCAGCTCTTGGAGCAACTGAGCGCCACGGTCGTCTCAGCGGGCCATCTGACCAACAAGCAGAAATGCGCCATTAGCGATAAGTTGGCAGGTGCGGCCCATCGGTTGCTAGATGGAGGAGCTGAGATGATGCAGCTCACAGATCTGGGGTGTACCATCATCATGGCTAATAATGATCCGTGATAAGTTATTTTAACCGAGATAGAAAAAAGGATGAGGTTCTATTTTCGGCTGTTTGCATGTTTTTTTTATGTTTATCCGTTGATTTATAATTTTCTACGTCAATTATGGTCCGATTTTGAAAATTCTTTCGAGGTTGTATAAAGATTAATCCTGAGGTGGTCCGATAAACATTTTATTCCAGAGGAGTTCCGCAAAACAGTGGAACAAATACGAACTCTTGCAAAATTAATGATTTCGGAGTCGGTTGTTACTTTTTTAAAACAATTAAAATAAATGCTCTACTTTACTTTAATATCACAAGGTCTGTAGATAAGTTTCTTAAATTAAATAGAAAAAAGTAAATTATTATTGTAATTTACAAAGTATCTTAAATAAAAAAAAGTAAATTATTATTGTAATTTACAAAGTATCTAAACTTTGTAAATTACAATAATAATTTACTTTTGGTATCACAGGGGCTGTTCCTCAGATTTAAACAACCGCTACATTTCCTTACGCTACATGTTTAATTTTGACAGTAAATTCATTCTATACACTTTTTTGGCTTTTAAATTCTGAGAACTTTAAATCTGAGTTATATTTTGTAGTTTATTCATAAGATCAGAACAAACCGCGAAAGTTTTAATATAATTTTTCTTTAAGTTTTTTTTATTAGTTTGTGAAATATATTCTCAAGTCCTGAGAAATAGGAACCTGTGTAATTACTAATCTCTAATCTTCTTTAAACCAAGTTAATAGCTTAAATAACTTAGATATTGTCTACACAAAGCCCCAAGTTCCATAAAACTACGGACATTCCGAAAACTATCCCCTCTGTGCCGCGCATTGTCAAATTCTTATTACGTTTCTTTTAATTTTATGGCTAAATAGCCTGATTTTCTTTAAAATGTTGATCTTTGTATCATTGTTGTTTGAAACAATGTATGTCTAAGAATAAATACATTTTTACTGATCTAAATCTTTGTTCCTTCAACCTTCCACCTTCAAACGGTACGAAATCATCCTCTGTCCCTTTCGAACAATATTTATAGAGCTTATTATTATTATCCTAGTTGTTGTAGCTGACCTTTCTTTCCCATTTGATATTATCAACGCTTTATCCGAGGGAACCTAGTTTAAATCTAACCGATAGAGTATCAGTTGGTTTTCTCATAAAATACAGATGGTAAATCAAGATAGGTCTTTGCCCTTTCTCAAAGCGGCAATCGTAATGCCAAGAAACGTTTTTCATACAATTTCATGGCTAAGAATCGTGAACGTGATATTAGATCATTACACTAGTGTTGGTTGTGCAATCTCCAGCCGCTTACTTTTCTGTATAACTCGTGTTTCTTATTTTGTAAATCTGATTCAAATCTCATTCATAACAACTCATTTGTAAAGCATGAGGTGTGCGATAAGTTGCTTCGCTAAGCGTCATGTGCATTTTACGCGCGCGTTCATTTCACTTCCGCCGTCGTCGGTTGAACGGACGCCCGAGTAAGAAAGAATATAACGCTCGTGAAGAAAAGATAAGATCGTTGAGCGGAGCTGGCATGGCGTTGCGACGCACGGGGCGGCTCCCCCCTTCCTCTACGCGCGGTTTGCGCGCGCTGCGCTCCTATTGGCGGAGCCTCTCCCCTCTCCACCAAGCGCCGCGCGCGCGCAGCGTCTACGTCGCCAGATTTCAAATCTCGACCGTTTATTTCGAAGTGAGCGGGCGGAGCGGTCGGACGTGTTCCCCGCCGCGCGCAGTAAATAAAACAAGTTGAAATCACAACGTGGTCGCGAACCCGGTGTTAGGACGTGACATCGCTAACGATCAGTGCGTGCAGTGCTCCGGTTCAGAGAAGCGGCGGCGAACGGCGGAAGGTCAATTTCTTTCGATGGGTGGAGGTTTAGTGCATGTTTAACTCATCATGACTAGATCCACACTCATCCATGGAAGTTGCGAGTCTACAGCGGGCGAGAGGCGGAGAGCCGGTGATTACGGCGGCGGTGGGTGTCATTAACGTAATGATACGGTGCGGCATCGGCAGGTACCCGGCCGGCGCGTCTACCTGCGCTGGCGCAAGCCAACTAGGTACGCGCCCAAAAATGTCGTTTAGATACACTTCACGCTCAGCGTTTAGAGTAAGTTTTTTACCAGATTCGTCATCGTGAGGTATTGAATAGTTTTTTTTATGGTTCAAGGTTTCGGAGGCCGGCGATTCAAAGGTTTGTAGATTGTGATCGTTTTTCTAAGCTAGCGGGGAGGTGTGGTGCGGGGTGGGGCGAGGCAGATAGCGGCGCGGGCGCATCTGCTCCTTCTGAGAAAGGCCATTGTGGCGGTCCCGGAGTGGTCAGTGCGGTGACGTCACGGGGCCGACAACCTTCCCCTTGTACCCCCCTCGCCCCTGCCGGTCCACCTCTACACAGAACGGAGCTGTCCCGACTACGTTCGCTAATCATTTTAGCATTTATGAACATCAGACTACCTACACATTCTATTCATGTACTAAGTACATACCTAACTACCTTCCTTAAAAAAGTGTGAATTCTACATTCGGACCTTTGTCAAGGTTATTAGCGTTGATCTGCCATAAATTTATTTCCGCTCGCCGCCTAATTTTAATATATTTTACATAATGTTACACAATAATTATGTCTAAAATTATGCAAAAGCCAGTCTTCGCGGCGTCATGTCACCGTCACATGCAAATTAAGAAACAGGAAAACGCGGCTCGATAACTTAGCAACATAAACTTGCCTTTGATGAATGTTCGTGCTCGTAAAATTTGCCTTTTCACATAACAAACTGTAGCTACCTACTAGCTATGTATAGGTAACTATTGAACGTACCAAAGGCAATCAATTCTTGTCAAACCACTATTTTCTTGTCGTGATCAGATAACTATAATCATAGGTACCCGTTGAAATATTAGATGATACATTGCATTCCGATCTATAATTTACATATCATAGAAAAAACGTAACCCATTACTCAAACATCAAGACAAGTAGCTACGCCAGAGACATTTAAAGTCGAATTTATGAGTTATTGGTAACATGACTCTTGATTCTGGTTTAAAAAGCAATAAACATGTTCTATTGCCATTAGATGCAGAGTTTAACCTCAAAAACTTGTCATACCATTAAGGCTTAATAACTTCGGTGATGCTTTGAATAAAAGGCAAAAACCGCTACCATAAGCGAAGTATTTTCCTCAAATAACCTCAGCGCAATCATAAAACGCCTTTCAGCAAGTTGTAAACCGGTGGTAATCGCTGATATTTCATAAACATTCATCTTGGGAATTGCAGCTCCAATGTCGACTTGCGGTTGTATGCCACCGATCGTGTTTCCTCGATAGCAATAGCATTGAACTCGCTACGAACTAAGTAATACGAGAGAAATCTCAAACAATCACGCAGTGAAAATATACAAAAGTTTCTAGAAAGGTTGAATAATGGTCCTTCGAAATCGATGCCTTTCTCAAAACCGACAAAAGCAATTTCACAAAAGCCCGGGTAAATTACGGTCTGTCCATCAACTCACTGTCTGCTCTACGTGTTTTTATGCATCGTGGAGTCGCTTAATAGAGTTCCGGGTACTGAATATAGTGGGGCAGGTACCCGCCGCTATCGCCAGGTAGATAGAATAAAGGCCAACTCAAAAAAACATAATTATGTAAACCTCTGCTCGCTCGCGGACGCTTTGTTAAGTGAGAATTACATTCGTGGAATCAGCTCCATTTGGTTCGTTCTGCGGGCTGGCAACCAAATAAATGATCATATTAAATTAATCACGACTACACTCCGCCAGTTTTTAACGGGCGGTTCTTAAGTATCTTGATGATTAAAACTAGGTAGATAGTAGATAATTTGAGGTGTTTCGCGTGCAATAAAGCGGTATGTGATATAATGCTTATCCGTGAAGTTACAGTTTACGCATAACTGCCATAATTTAATCAACAACTTAGCCGTTAAAGGTCGAATTTGTAATGACTTAGATCGAGTGGTCAGTGAATGCTGTTTTTCTTGAGCCGTTTGAGGGAAACGGAAGGCTGACCCGATTTGCTCAACATTCCTGTAACCATTCCACAAAATCGTTTATTGTCAATTAAATAGACATTTCGATGAATAATAATGTTACTTATTCATCGGAGTTCGGAACTTAACTCTTGATTAGTACCTACGACCAACAATATACTCTAAAAATACTACATTAAGTACCTATCTACCTATTACTTTTTACGCAAATGAGGATAAATCACACCGTTTCGGAGACAACTCATAACTAAAAATAATTCGAACGAGTTACTAAATGACTGGTAACGACCTTACCTTAGAGCCGCGATTCAGAGGACAATAAACTTTAATGCGACATTATGTTATTCCCATGAACTCCATGAAGTTTAAAGTTATACGCGTGCTCACGAGTGGTGCTTTTTGTCGGGTAAACATGTCGCTTCCGCGTCGAGCCGTGCGAACCCCAGGCAACCTGGAGCTCCCTTTGTCTAACCCATTAGCAGTGCTCACACACTGTAGCGGGTACAAAAGCCTTGTACCCTTTTTTGCTAGCTTTTGTCGACGTCGCTATTTAACCGTTTCCTCTGTGAATCCTGCTTTAGATTGCAAGTTGGGAAATGCAGCTCTATTGGTATGAAACCTGTTGAACGCCGGAATATCTCAGAATATAAACAGCCTGGTTTCTCCTCCCAGTTGAAATATTTCGCATAAGATAACTGCCAAATCAAGACAGGTATAACAAAACAATTGGAAATCAACACGTGCGATAAATCAAAAGGGTAGAATGCCCGCTCCGCACATTGTCAGGACATTGAAAAAACCGCCTCGGAATGCCGAGACGCTTCTCATAAAACAGGCCCTAAAAGGGTAAAAAGCTTCAGATAAAATTGAAAATGTCTGTGCTAAAAGCAGAACTCGTAAAGTATCCAGTTTTAGAACAGGGGTTGCGCGAGAGGAAGTGTTTCCTGACTGATGGAATATTCATGAATGCAGAAGCCGTTATTAACTCGTGGGATATTCTCATGCTAAATGGCATTGTGAGTTAAAATAAGCGGTTTTAATTGCATTTCGCTGCTTGGAATTCCACAAATATTCGCGGATCGTAGGATGTATATCAAAAAAACTTGTGCAGGTAGGTAAGTACTTAAAAACTAGATGATGATGTGTGTGAAAACGTCCAGCAATTTTTAAAGAATGTTTTGTTTATTCTGTAAGTTCCGAAACTTTGCCTTGTGCTTCATTTTAACATTTGAAGCCTTTTTATCGGTACCAATTCTCGAATCATCTTCGCGAACCTAACTGTTAATTTAATGATGTCATGACATGACTTAAAGCTATAACATGGTTGGCACATTGCTATAAACCATCTATACGTATATAGTTGTTCATTAATCATTCACCTTTTCATTCGAGCACATTGCCGTGCATTGACTGTACAAAAACTTCTCGATCAATGTCCAGAGGGTAGTTTTGAATTGTAAATAGCAAAGAAAAAGACGTTGAAGCAACCCTCTTTGTTAAACTTGAGGGGTGGTTTGGTTCGCAGCTGGTATCGCAGCTTGTCGACCAACGGCGTTTATTTTACCTTTTTAAAGAAACGGAACAGAATGCTCGTAGCAAATTATAAAACATAGCGTCATAAAACAGGCTACTACCAAACCACAAGTTATTTACAAAATAACTTATATTGGTAATGAGAGCCCTAAATAAGTGTAATGTACCTATAATGTAATAAAGAATTTTAATTTAATTTAACAGGACAAATGTCTTGATTGCATTAAAAAACTTCGTTTGGAAGTGGATGCATGGAGAAGTGGAAGATGCGTCTTGATATGGTAAGACTGTGATAACGATTCATAATTGATTGGTACCGTATTGAAGCCAATTCAAATGAATTGAACAGGAAATTATATCGATGAAGTGAAGCCTATTGAAGCACGCTCACGGACTTTAGTCGCTATAGTGGACAATTTTAGATCGAGATTCGGGAACTTTGGTATTCACGTACAACGAGAACATGGGAAAAATTAACATTTACCTAGGTATTATGTAGGAATAATACGCCACGTAATGAATTTACTACAAATGATTCCATATTATTTTCTTAACCTTTAAGCAAAATTATATTTCAGAATTCTAGTCTAGAGAGACTATATAGGCTGTCTGGGGTGTTAGGACAGCAAAAAATAAAACCGACCAAGTGCGAGTCGGACTCGCGCACGAAGGGTTCCGTTCCATTATCATATAAATTCAACCTGTTGCTGTTATCAATATCGAGCAAAAAAATCACGTTTGTTGTATGAGCCCCCTTAAATAATTATTTGATTCTATTTGTTTCTGTTGTTACAGCGGCAACAGAAATACATAATCTGTGAAAATTTCAACTGTCTAACTATCACGGTTCATCAGACAGCCTGGTGACAGCGGACAGCGGAGTCTGATTATTAGGAACACTAAAAATTAACTAGGTGTGTCATAGGTACCTACCCACGTTATGAGTACCTGCTTCAGTTCAATACGTTCCAATAAAATGGTGAAATATTGTTGGAACTCACTTCAGCTTTAATGTTCATTCGAATTGAACCCTCCTTCTGTGAAAGCAATTTGAACACTGCGTTCTAAGAATCTAAACTATAACAAGGCACTGGATAATACGCTCGTCTGGAACAATCTAGATTTAGCTACGAATTTTCAGAAACAATAGATCTTTAACACAAAGAAAGTCTGACCTTTCTACGAAGGGTCATTTGAAATTAATTCTAGGGTTCCTGGCAATACGATACGATACCCAATGAATTGTACGATTTTCTGTTAGCATTAGGTATGTATTAAGTTCGTACCAAAACTAATTAAATAATTAGGTACCTAATACATTTTCTAACGCTGATTCTGCCTGGCATGATGCAATTTGATATCAATCTAATAATGATCCACGTCCATTTTCGAAGTCGTCAACCCATACAATTTCAATATTCGACGTAACACGAGACGAGACTGGCTCCACAAACCAGCAGCGGAGTTGATTGTCGCCAATTAGTTGTAATAACGGCCCTCGGTCGGGTAACTTCGTGTAATTTGTTCTACAACACTCAGGTCGGGTATGGTTGGCTACTGTCCGGCTATTTCAGATCACTTCGGCTACATTATATCTATCCCGTACTCATAAAAACCGAATCGTCGAATTTTATGCAAGCGATTTACGAGTTTTTTTTGCACGAAAACGATTATAATTTTTGAGTTTCCAAGTAGGTCCCTTTGCTTTGCTTCTGATCAGACTTGGGTACGATCGTTGACCTCAAGGCATGCCCAATTTACCTATATCAGAAAGCTTTTGACGTTTACTACCTACATACCCACTTTTACATATATTCTGAATCCAGGCATGGTTATTGTCCTCTTTTTATCTGAGGGTAGTTATGGTCTGACAGTTACAACTGGTAAATTGTGCAACGGAGCAAGTTCAGGGCTTGGGTCCTGGGTAGGTTTAAATATGTTTTTGTCTGTTTCAGGATATGTATCAGCAACTCCAGCCTCAAGTTAAAAATTGAATCAACCGGAGGAAATAGTCTACTAGACCAAGCCAGAAGGTTAGCTGTAGCGTCAGGGATTATGATAATGATGATCCCTCGTATTTAGCGATTGCTTGGTTTGACAACTTCTTATACCACGGATAAGACCCTGTATTCGGTTTGACGATGACGCACTGATTCGAGACGTCATCCTCACGAGTTTTTGTTTGGGTCTTAGTACAGCGCCTCTAGCGTGTGTATATGGAACTACGCAATTTTACGCCCATACAAAAATGATGGCGTATTTACAAACATGTTTTTCCGTCTATAAAAGCTGGACCGGAGTCCCCGCATTTACCCAGTCTCCTCTGATCTGGTAACCCTAACCGGGACAAGATTTATGTGTGAAATGTTCGAGGTCGATGCTCCACCACAGCTCCATGCTCAGTTTGTATGGACTAGCCACAGAAAGCTGCAGAGTTTGTATGAAGGCTTGCTTTATGAGGTGTCAGACATTTATGAAGTGCATCAACTAGTTTGTATGTTTTAAGTCGAGTTATTATTTTATACGGTGAAGATTGTAATCATATTTTTAATGTATTTGTAATTGCTTTATTAGGTACTTTTCTAGCATTCTAGTTACATTGTAATAAATAAATACCTAACGCTAGTCATTTCACTATATATAGCAATTTATAAAATCATTGTTTGGAGTATGGCCCTTTTTTTTTTTTTTTTTTTTTTTTTTTTATTGTCCTGAGGGAAATGCGCACGCATATCGTACTGCCACGGGGAGACAGTACGATTATGTGGGACTCCAACCCACTAAAACCCTCAGGGTGTTGCCGCCTCTGCCGTTTGTGGTGGGAACATGGGGACGCTTTCGCTTTCTTCCACGGACCCACCGCGGCTGCCCGGTATCGGGCCCCTCACTGGGGGGTGAAGAGCACCCCCCTTCGCGACGCGCCAGAAACACGTGACGCGCCACGACCACCTCGGGGACCTTACCCGCCAAAAGGGCGCCGGACGACCCCGTGTCCGGACGCCCTAGGTCCCCTTGCGACGGGTCAGTCGAGTGGCCCCGCCGCCTGCCACACGGTCGCAGAGGATAGGGAGAGCGGCCCACGCAATACCGACACTCCTCCTCCCCTGCGACCCCACCGCGTCCGCCATCAAACGGTGGCGACCCCGCCAGGGCCGCGGAAGGCAGGGAAAGCGGCGCACCGCAATACCGGCATTCCTCTCCCGCCGCGGCCTCCATCTCTCTGCGGCCATGCTGCCCATACAGCACAGCCGCCCGCCTCAGTCACGGTGCCTCCCATACGACACCGCAACCTACTACCACTCCAACTGGGCTTAGAGCGCAAAACCCAGAGGAGCGGTCCGTCCCGGGGCCGGCCGTGTCGCCGTCTGCGTTGGCACGGCCCCATGGGTTCCTCTTAGCTTCGCCGCAGGTGACCAGGCTGCGGTTACTAAGCCCCCCCGCCACGGCTAGGCGGGAACCCTTCGGGGGGGTGGAGTATGGCCCTGGATGCGAAACATGAACCATGACACAGAGGGAGACAGAGAAAGGATTGCGGTGTTTGAAATGTGGTGGTCAAGGAGTAGGAAATGATCAGCTGAACGAAGGTTACTAATGAGTAACCTTCTTCGTTCAGCTGATCATTTCCTAGGAGGTGATGAAAAGAGTTAAGGAGAAAAGGTTTTTGATGAACACCATTCAGAAAAGAATAACATCTCTTATTACAATCCACTCACTAGAATGGCGCGTCAGTACAATGAGCTATCCATAAAACATAGTGAACTTGACGTCTTTAATCCTAGAATTAACCATTTCTTAAGAGGAATTAAAGGTATCCTCCATGATCCTCATACCGATAGTCCTCCACGTTGGAGCACTCTACGTCACTCTAGGTCTTATAGCTAGGCAGGATGGTGTGCGTATTAAATTATTATTATAAACTCCCACAACTCTGCATGTTTGTGCAGAATGTAGATGTTACCTGGCAACATCTAGAATTGGTTGTGTTGTTTAATTTTATCACTAATGTCTTTAAGAAGATAAATAAGTTTTTTTGTTTATTGTTACTCCATTTAGTACGATTAATTGGACGACCGATGTGGCGCGGTGGGCGAAGGTCTGCCTGCGACGCAGGAGGTTGCGGGTTCGATTCCCGCCTCGGGACAAATGTGTGTACGATCTGCAGACTTTGTTCAGGGTGTTCTGGTCGTTTTCTATGTATAATAAAAAATATCTATCTGTGTATTGTATTATATGTATTATGTATATCAGTTATCTAGTACCCATAACACAAGCTCTGCTTAGCTTGGGGCTAGATAATGCTGTGTGAATTGTCCAGCATTATTTATTTATTGATATGTACCAGTTGAGCTACCTGTAAATTGTTTGCAATAGTCTGCAGTTAGCTCAATTGTTTCAATCGTAAATACTAGTTTTAATTTAATAATTTTATTTGGTAATTTTCTTTGTCTACTATAGCTGTACACGCATATTTTTACGGTTCAATGTAGATCATAAACATAATTTCTCCTTTTTTGTACGATTATTTTAGAGGGCATTGTAATTTGTTTTGTGTGTTGAATAAATAAATAAAATTAAACAGAAGAAAGAAAATGATTGCACATCTTATACGAGATGACAACTTCATAAATAAAATCATAGAAGGAAAAGTAGAAGGAAGACGAGGAAGGGAGGACCAAGAATTAACTGTATGAGCCATATCAAGGAGAAAACTGTTGTTTTGTCGTATAAAGAAGTAAAAGAGACGGCATTGTAAAGAGAAAAATTAACGAAATTGCATCATTGCACCGAGAACCAGGCACTTTAATTAATATATAACAGCCATTAGGCAGGATTAAATAGTAGGCAATATAATTATGTATTTGAATCTATGGGCCTATGTAAAATATAGTTAAGGTGCCAAAACATTCCAAATTTCATTTAAGTAGATATATACCTATAGGTACTTATTTATAACAATAAATTTTGTTACCTGTAATTTATTTTCCAAATTGCAGTGCCCCACCCGGGCCCATGTTAGGTGCAGGGACGACTTGGGTTGCAACAAATTATAATACCTAAGGTCCAACTTAAAGGGTTAAGGTTACACGAGTCAACAACAACACGGCGCGAACTCGTCGTCGTCGTGTCGTCGGTAGGCGAGGGCTAATGTATGCTATCACACCTGACATAGTTCTAGGATGAAATGCACAATGAAGATTTCCTAAAACGACCGCATTAAAAAAATGTGCAGTTTTTTCCACGTTTGTATAAGAAGATGAGCGACTCGTGTAGGTATAACCTTAAGCTTCAATCATAGGACAGAGAAAGAAATAAAAACAAAATGTCCCCAACATTTACTTCTGTGTAGAATAAACGTATTAACTGCTAGACTGTTAGTCTTAAAAAATATTCAAAATTCAAAATTCAAAGTGGTTTATTTCCTTTAGACCTTACAGGACTCTTGGACACGTCACAAAACTCAGATTACATAAGTAAAACTAGGAAATAAAGTGATCACTTTGATTTTTTGTCCACTTCAATCTTTTTAAGGTAAAGTAAAGAAGCGAACAAGAAACCTTTACCTTGTTAGAACGTTAGTTTTCGAGTTGGAGCAAAAGTCGTCCCAAGCTTTTTTATCCTCTAGATAATCTGATATTTTATAGTAGGCCTTTTTACAAAGGATGTGTTTAACAGTTTGTTTGAATTTATTTATTGACAATTTTTGCAACTCACTTGGAGTTTTGTTGTAGAAGCGTATACATTGCCCTTTAAAAGATACGTTAATCTTGTGTAGTTGTGGGCACAGCGAGTTTATTCTTATTTCTAGTATTAAATTTATGTATATCGCTATTTTTAGGGAACCGATTGATATTTTTATGAGTATACAATAAGTTTTCATAAATATATTGACATGGTACTGTCATTATGTTTATTTCTTTGAATTTATCACGCAGGGATTCTCTGGGACCCATATTATAGATTGCACGAACAGCCCTCTTCTGCAGCACAAATACGGTGTTAATATCTGCAGCGTTCCCCCACAGCAGTATACCATAAGACATAATACTGTGGAAGTAGCTGAAATAAACAAGTCTAGATGTATCCACGTCTGTAAGATGACGGATTTTTTTGACTGCATACGCTGCAGAACTAAGTCTCTTCGATAGCTTATCTATGTGCGGGCCCCATTGAAGTTTATTATCTAAGGTGATTCCTAAGAATACGGTACTTTCTACAATTTCTAACGTTTCTCCTTTTACGTTTACATCAGCCTTAACTTGTTTTACATTAGGTAAAATAAATCTAATACATTTTGTTTTGGTTTCGTTAAGTAACAGATTATTGACACTAAACCAATGAACTACTTTTGAGATATATTTATTTAATTATTGATCTCGAAAGTTACTTTTGGTTACATCCTGTATAGCCCAAAGTAAGCAGAGTTTGTATTATGGAAACCTGCAGTAATTTCGGTGTGTATTTTCAGTCGTTTTGACAGATTTCAAAAGCTTATTTTTTAGCTTTTTAAGCTTATTTCTTTAGGCTTACAAAATAAGCACTTAGACAAGTCAACTTTAATGCTACTTAAATTATTTAGTGATGCAACGAAAACCACTTTTACGAACACGAATATCAAACCTACCTACTATCTGGCGAATACGAATAACTCGGCAGAGTAATAAAACACTAATTTATAAAAAAAAAATTTTTTTAGGTAGAACACTCAGATTATGGTCATACAACATCAAACAAAAAACCCATAGCATAATGTATAGAAACGGTTTTTAAAACAACAATAGTAGGGTAGGGCGGGGCTAGTTGAGCATTTTTTCACTTGATCGGATACAGCTCCTCAAAAGTCAGTCTTAATGGCTTGTTATGCATACTGATGGGTTAGTAATTTATCCCTTTGCAAAAGTATCTATAGTCATTTATTTCTAACAAGTCGATTTTAAGAGCTATAGCTGTTTAAATGCAGAAAGTCAAGTATGCTCAACGTACCCCATAGGTGAGGTAAGTTGAGCAAGGGTATGGGGCAAATTGAGCGCTTATAAATTGTACCCAAACCATGGGTTCAATGTTAATTAGACCTAAAATAAAATTTCCATATGACAATCAACTTTTTATTAATAGTATTTCAGTGAAGTAACAGTAAAATTAAAAGTAATTATCTTTTAAAAATAGAATCAACAAAACATCATGTTTCTTATGCATAACTTTTGGATTAGACTCAATCTTTTTATTCAAAATTAGCCTTTAGTATTGATCTAATTATCAATATAGGTTATATTCAATAAGAAAATGTAAATAAGATCTTGGAATCTTAACTCTTACACTCTGTTGCAATTTACGCAAACAAAAGTGACCAGCACCTGGCGTACATTTTGTATGTGCTCAACTTACCCCAACCCGAAATTTTAAAACAAAAGTGAGGTTATGAAGAAACGGTAATAATAATACCCAGAACCTTTAAATATATCAAAAGTACAATGAAATTATGGAAGATTAACACTTACCCGACTGAAAACAGAAAACATTTGAATAATACAGACGAAAACTTGCGGTAAACGAATTTTTTACTTTTTGGTCACAAAATAAACAATTCACGCGTGTACTTCACTCGATCAACAAATCGTCACCGGCGGTCGCGCGATGAGTTCCCCTCTTGCGACCGCTTCTTTTCTCAATTTGATGTGTTAGCGTGCGGTGAATAGTTTTCGAGATATTTCGACTGCCCAACTTACCCCTATGCTCAACTAGACCCGCCCTACCCTAATACATAAGTCATGTCCGTTCGTCATTATTGCCTACAATTCGTGGTTCACAGTGTAATTATGTATGCCTTTGTAGTGCCTACGTAGCTTATTTTAAATTTACGCAACCAACAACTGTATGAATCATGGTTAGGTTAGCATAGTACTGCAATTTGTTCCGAAGCAGAACTTAGGCCATGGTCACACTGTCAGAGTTTAACGCTGCGTTGTTACGCGCTGTTCTCGTTTCGACAAGCACCGACTTTGTCTCTGATGTCGATAAAGTTCTGTGATCGTGCTCCTGTTGGCAGTTGACGTCAATTTAGAAAGGAAATTCGTCTCGCTCATCGTGGCGTACCAACCCTGTGGTTGAGCAATATTCAAGAAGTATACGTTATAGCACGTCTCTGAGCATTGATCGACAACTTAATTTGATTTTGTGGCGGAGATTCCCGAAGAGTACATTACTTAAATTACTATAATTTTCAAGTTTTACTGTGAAGGTGTGGCTCATGGGACGTTGAAACAGCCCCGGTTGTTGTGTGCTGCTGGTATATCTGCCGTTTGTAGTTGCTCAGGGTCAATTTGGTGATATCAAAGGAGTTTTTATGTGTTTAAAGCCAACTCGCACAATATAAAAAGGCCTATGGCAATTTTTTAGTTTTGTCGACCTCTCTAACCTTTGTACACGCACAACGCTTTGTACACGCACAACGCTTTGTATGGTAAGCAGAAACTATGCCATAAACTTTGGTCATAAATAACTGCTTACCACATAACCCGATCAATTTTCTTCGTTGGTTTCTCTCACCTAATTTTGTAATGAGCATACGTAACGACGACAATTTTCTACTGATTCGCAACGTGACTCTCGTCCGTGGAGGTGATACTTTAGCCAACGCGTCACAGAAGTCTTTTGTTAACCAAACACACAAACATCCGTCAAGCTAGGTCAGGCTAGATTAAAATTCATGACGTTATAATTTTACTTATAATCATAATGGATTTCTGATGACGGTGTGATGTTTTTCAGGTTTTTCACTATGTGCATTTTAAATAAACTTATTTCTAGTCTTTTGTTCGTTTTATTTTAGGTTTCACCCATCGAAGGAAGAAAGCCATGTTTGGAAGGCTATCTAGGTACTAGGAATGTGTAAAATTTGATGAAAGTGGATGGATAGGTATAGGATTGGAGTAAGGGTAGGCCCGATAGGCATCAGAGAAGATTATCGAAATATAAAAATAATACCAGATAGATTGGTAGGAAAATTGAAAGGAAGTGCAATGCAGATTTTCAGGCTTTCAAAACTGTCTAGGACGGACATTACATAATGTTAGATTCAGTTTATACGTCCCTACCCTATAGTATAGGTACCTACCTACTCTGCATTTCGATCTAATAGGCCACCTTCTATTTCATGAAGAATCGATCTTTTAATACGACGCCAAACAGATGCTACAAATATGTATGTACCTACCTGGCTATTCTCTTCAATCTATACTTATGATATAAAGTGGAAAGATTTGTTTGTTTGAATTGAATAGGCTCCGAAACTTCTGGACCGATTTGAAAAATTCTTTCACCATTCCTACGTTATCCCTGATGAACAAAGGCATAAAATATACCCGTGCGAAGCCGGGGTGGACCGCTAGAGCTATATAATTTAATACATCTACCAGCGAGGACAAGGATCATTAGGACATCAAAGGACACAAAAATAGAATGGTAAGGACTAAACAAATAGTTGATTAAGTTCACTTCGTTTATTTGGCTGATTTATAAAGTAGTTTATAAGTAGTGCAATTATTGTATACGCAGAAAAATCTCGAAGCCTCTAAAATTCACGTGTGTTCACGGAAACCCTTTACAATACGATATCGTATTGACAAGGTTTTAAAGGCGGAGAAGATTTACTTTAAAGCCTAGATTAACTCAAATTAGAGCCATATTTCGATAACATCAATTAAGAACATCGAATGCACCACTTAAGTACCTACATTCTACAAGTTGTGCATTACTAAAAGTAGGAATCAAGTTTGTTCATGCAAGCTGCATATTTCCGAGGGCTAAGACGTAGCCAGGAATAGCTCTAAAACAATCCATGGTACAGAGTAACCTATAATTTGCCGGCGAATAAAGCAGACAGCACCAGCAGATTGAGAACATTGATGCACCAATAGTCAATACTGTCAGATATAGGGTGGCCTAGAAAATGTTCCTCTTTTTGATAATCGTTGCTAGCCATACCAAGACGTCATCATGTTGATGCGGCTAGGAAACTAGAACCATAATGATTAAGGTTCTAGTTTCCTAGCCGCATCAACATGACTTACATGACGACGGAACGGAACGTATCGAGTAGCAAGCGCCACACATTAAAATAAAAACATTTCAGTAACATATTGGTTAAATTCCTGTCTCTTCCACAAAACAAGAGTTAGAACTCTGCCTCCTAAGGTAGCAACACTGTAATACAAAGTTCAAAATACCATAAAGAAGTCCCCTTCCGGGATCGGGCGGTCATTACACGTCCGATTTTTGTCTGATTGTCTAATCAGATTGACTATGGCGATTTATATATTTACAAATGTATGAAACGAACGCTATCAGTTAGTCGAATACAGCCTATCCCTAGACAATCTGATTTGACAATCAGACAAATCGGATGTGTATGGTCGCCCTATTCCGGAAGGGCACATCTTCATCGGGATAGGGCTGGGATAGACGTATTCGACTATCTGAAAGCGATTTGTGTATAAACAAATGTATGAATCGAACGCCCTCGGATAGTCGAATACGCCTATCCATACACAAATCTGTTCCGACAATCAGACACAAAATCGGACGAGTATTGCCGCCCATAGCTAGTAAGTAAAAGTTCCTATAGTAACTATTCCCTGACCACCCTGTACCGGGGAGCAACGACCAACCGCCAAGGGCAGCGGAGCGCACTGCCTCCGATCCTGTTTCACTTCACTCGAATCCAATTTTCTTAGCGTATTGCAAACTGTAATTTATTTTTGCAAAGACAAATCCATTTCTGCGTGTATACGTGACTGCGAGGTAATGATATCTAATGATGGCGGCTGTCATTATCCCGAGGCCTGTGGCTGGCTGGCCCCGACTAAGAGCGACAATTGGCTGGGCCCAACTACAAGCAACGAGCGGTTGGCCCCGACTACGAATAACGAGTGGCTGGCCCCGACTACGATGATGTGTTCGGAGTTGCGATGCAGCAATATTACGAAGTCGTGAGAGCGTCTCCGGTGGGCAGTGAAAACCGGGCCGGATCTTGTTTGTCAGTTTTCTTTACAAATTTTGCCCACTGCGAAACTTTCATTGAAAATTATCAAAACTCCTCTCATGCTCTGGCTCCCGCTTTTTACAGGAAGCACAGGATAACTTGTATATTATAATTTAGTTGAAAAATACCTATTGTTCGTAACATTATATGCGCCTTATAATGCGCTTCGAAAGGAAAATTCAATTTCATGATCTCATTGCGTAGGTAGGCACTGTTATCCAAGTATGAACTTTATGATGTTCGAAGACTTCATGACATGCATCTGAAAACTGATTTTTTTATGCAAGGTAACTGTCAGTGGACTATGCATGTAGTCCAATGACAGTTACCTTGGCTGTCGAAGGTCAGTGGCGCAGCGTCGTTGTCGGGACAGTCAAAAAACCTCTGCCCCTTAATCCCTAATCTGGGAATGGAACGTGGGGATTATCTAATTACCTAACTTCATATTAAGACGCTTATTAGGGGAGGCCTGTGTCCATGGACTGTTATAGGCTGGTGTTGAATCTATTGACAGTTCGGTCTTCATAAGTAGGTAACGTTATTGCTTTCGTTCGTATTCAAAGAACACTAGCAAATCTAAATGAACCGCCCCCGATTTTCGCGTTTTGTATAAACTCAGCTTCCTCATTATACGAAAGATTGTATTTGCTGCAGCAGCCATTAAAAGAGATGTTTCCACGATGCTAATGAAGGAAAGGATAGGCGCCTTCAGATTGCTTCATCATTTTCAACTAGCGGTGCAAATAATTTCGCTATAATGACAACAGAGGCCTTAGAGTAGGTAATAACCACACTCTAGGTGTTCCGCTTTTCGACGAACAGGAAATGTTTTCAACAGAAAGCCAGATTGAAAACAACCGTCATGAAGAAGTTTGTTCCATCCGGATCAAAATCTAGTCGTTCGGGGTTCCAATCTGCATCAAAATAAAACACTCAGATTTTTTTCTTTTCAGTTCAATTTGCTCCGAAACTTATGGCCTATTTTGATTCTCCAAAATACGTTATTTTATTATTATATATTATACTAAGGTTTTTGTACTATAGTGCGTACTCGTAAGCCCTCGCACTCTGGGCAATGTCTAAAAAATTTAATAAGATCCAACATTTTTTTTTTTGTATATTATAAAAGCTACTGCTTGTGGCTCGCAGAAGATGTATTGTGTTGGAGAATCACTACTAAAAATGAAATTCAATCAAATAATAGAAACAAATTAGAACTAGTAGGTATTTACAATTGAAACAATTGAGCGAGAAATAAAAAGGCCCCCTTGTTCTTGTGGATCCTTGATGGGATTTTAGGCCCGTATTTGGAAAGCTTGCTCATATACCTACATATAAACCTTGAGTAACGTTTATGCTATAGAAAAGCTTTACTCAAGCATACATCGATGACTGAGCAAGCTTTCATTATACAGGCCTTGTGATGTATGGATTAAGCCCAGTTACCATTTTGTCCATGTTTCTTAAAGTTGTGGTATGGGTCAAACTAGCGCCGCCACCTATTTAATCTGATTATTACGTTGAACAAAGAAAATTTCCAAAATCCATCGCACAGTTTGTGCTACATATTGTAAGCTTTTTTTAATGCCTCTGTAATAATTTTATTCTATTATGTTTAGGCAGAATATCGAAGTTGCCTTTGGCCACCAATATCTATTTTCGATTTTCTGGCAAGCTAGGTACATAATTTTAGGAACCTACTAGTGGTGGAGGTTTTTTTTTCGTGGAATTGTTACTAAATATTTTCATCCTTATATTTTACCTACTAGTGTTGTTCGCCATTTTTGTTACTATTGTTTTAGTCATGTTGTCTTACCGTTCAACCTCAGCTGTTCATACTCGGTTCAGCTTGATAAATGTAACTTTGAGATCATTGCGGTAGCAGCGAGCGAGATTGCTTGTTGTTACCTACTATGTCGGTTTATAAAGCTTTCGAATATCTCATAAAAACTGTTTTTTGACGTTTAGCTACCATTACGTGTGGTAAACTTTATGCTCAGACTTTCATAGCCAAGGGGGCGTTCAGTAATTACGTGAGACGTTTAGGGATGTAAGATCATGTATCAAAAAATGTGTTTTTTAATCCCATTTTTTTACATAAAAAATGCATATTTTTAATGTAAATCACCTGATTACGCTTTGTTACGTTGTCACTGACTCGAATGAAAACAATTTGGAATTCATTTTTAATGTAGTCAAATAACCCATTGAGACACTTCAAAAATGGTAATACCCTATTTACCCAAGGAACAACCAATGTACCTACCTACTCGTTCTAGCGAGAAAAGAAGGGTTAACTAGCAGGCAACCTCACAAAAAGCAAGATCGGGACCCGTTTTACTACATTTTACATCGTACACCTTTGTTTCCAAGACGTGAGTAGCCTCGTGGCTAGTTCAAAACACTATACAAAAGTGTCTTTATCCAAGTAGGTAGATACTTACTTCGATTTTAGACTTTAACTGCCTTGCGATAAAGTTCGATTTTGCCACAGAGTTCAAAATACCTTTAACTATGAACACGTATCTTAAACTTTACCTTACACGAACCTTTTCAAAATCAATTTGAACTTTAAGTTTATAACGTAAAGGTTGAATTTGCTGATTTGATGAACATTATTGAGTGCAGGATGACTTTTTACGCGAAATTTATTGAAACACGTGCGTGAAGACCATCGTCCGTCGTAATGTTTTACAAACTGGAGTGGTTTCGGTACTACATTTTTCTCGTGTTCCTATAGACTAGCCAAACTAGATGTAGAATGTTTGTAAGCAAACCGCCCATTCTTAACCTAAAATTTATTCTGTTACCGCGTCTTTTTAAACGCAATTTACATTACTTGTCGATTTGAGATTCTTCCTTCAGTAAATATTTAAGCTAGTGAGTTTTAGTTCACGGAGAGTTTGTTAATGGTTTTAACGCATTCACTGCCCAGTCTTGGCGGTGAGACCCGCCGCCGCTACTTGGGGGTCCGAGTTCGTTATCTACGTCCAGGTTAAAACACAGATATGATGAAAGATAGGAGACCTCCAATCCAAATGTCATGTCAGTTTTGGCATGAACACAATATGAACATTCTAACATGTTCAACCAATGAAAAAAGAGATCCCCTTCGGTACAAAATCAATGTGTTCAACGTTCAACAGTCGATGGACCATGAACATAGGCTATTAGGATCTTTGGGATGCTGATGCGGAGGTACTTATCACAGGCAAGCAAACAAAGACTCCCAGAACAAAGAAAATATAACAAAAAATGGGAAACAATTAGCAAACATTGTATGGTAGGTACATTCTTTCAATAGCGAACATGAAATACCTTGGCAATCCTGTCATAAACTAGAACTCATATATGGTAACACCAACTCACAGAGATCTAAAATTCTTTACATGACTCTTTTTTTTTTTTTTTTTTTTTTTTAATCTTTATTTTTTTTATAGGACTTTGAGTCATTGCTGACTATGTCAGTCCCGTATATAAACAATTATACAACTAAATTACATCTAAAACTAACCTAAATAATTTTACTGCCGCATCACTATTCACAAAGAGAACAATCAAATAATAGGGAAAAAAAGAAACAAATTAGAACTAGTATTAACAATAATTGAAGCAATTGAGTTAACTGCAGGCTGTTTCAAACAATCTACAGGTAGCTCAACTGATCCATATCTATATAAATTTCTATATCACGTAGGGTATCGATAAGTTATTAACAAAGAAAATAACAATCAAATAATTAAAACTAGTAGGTATTTACAATTGAAACAATTGAGGTAACTGCAGACTTATCGATAAGTTAGTTATCTAAGTGAGCGATACCCACTAAAAATAATATTAATTTATAATAATATATGGTATATATGTATAATAACGTATTTATAATATCGCGGGTATTCCGAGGTCTACAGATATTGTGACCGGGTAGGGTACACAGATAACTAGCATTCTGTGGTAACCCTACCATCGCTAACTTAGATAAATGTCAATATCTTTTGGTAGGTAGGTACCTTTTAAAACATGAATGTTGTCGACTGCGATTAGAAGGTCGATTAGTATTAGCACTTACCTAGCTAATTGGGACACAGTTATGAGTTTGAGGTATGTAGTCCATTCCATTAGCAATATGTCACAGTTACATAATTATGTATTTTCTTAATGTTGATCAAAGTAGGAACAATAATTTTAAGCCCCAGTAAGAATTTATGATGCGAAACAATTGGAATAACGTACAAGTAGAAGCGCAGTACGTATTTTGTTGTTTCTATACAAAAGATTTTAACGTGCTCGTTTAACTAGCCCTTTTTAATTTTATGAAAAATGTGTTACTGATTATTTTTAAAGAATTCTAGGTTGAGGCAGATGAGGAAAAATTTACGTTGCGTTTGCAAAAGAACTCGGAAACAGCTCCTTTATTAGGTCCTTGGTGTTACATTGCTACGCGCTGGTGCTACGTTGCTACGCGCTGATGCTACGTTGCTACGCGCTGGTGCTACGTTGCTACGATGGTGCTACGCTATACAAAAGATCTCAACGCGCTTCTCTGAACAGCAACTTTTACAGTTTGATCGGCTGTAAGTTTTTCCAAAACAAGCAAATTTCTACGCTTTGAAAAGTTTTTCACAACTGATTTAAGGCGATAGATTGGCATAGTACCAGAAGTCCGGTTATGAATTCAGTGACTCCGGAAACCGGACTTCAGTCCGGTTGTTAAAGTGGTACTTTTTTTGAGCCTTTTTTCGTTTTATTAGGTCGATGTTTATGATGTATCATTATTAAAAAAAGCAAATTACACTCAAATTATAGAAACAAATTATAACTAATCTATATTCTATTTACATTTGAAAAAATTGAGCTAACTGCAGACTGTTGCAAACAATCTACAGGTAGCTCAACTGATCCATATCAATACCGGTCAGAAGCGTCCCCGAGACGCTGGCTGCATTGCCCCGCTGTATGGCAATGCTAATGCGCTGCGCCAGATACTCATCAGCTCTTGGGTCACGCGTCGCTTCGACCAGACGTTCGGATATTTTTTTTAAAAACCCGGAGAACATCGGTACCCCACGGGCCTAGGGTCACGACTCCAAGGGGAGCAAATGTGTAGGCTCTGCCGAGACCGCTGCATATGCATTATCATTGCTTGCCAAAATTATCATATGAACTTATACCTAGTAACAGTATCCTGAGAATGCTCGGTACCCATACCAATTTACCCCTGACTGCGGGTAGATGCCAGTAAACTATAAAATCCAGATTAATTATAAGAGATATTACCCAAGAATCATTGAGGTAGGTATCAGGCTGAGCTAGATAAGTAATTGATCACAGTAATTGGTGATCGTCTGAGCGTACGGCGACATAGGTACGTTGTCGTCGACGCATGAACTGGTTCACAATCAATTACCTACTTTGGATAATGCTTACTACGATACCTTCTTTGCGACATCGTTGTATTTTACCCGCGTCATATTATTTGACTTTGAAATTCATAATCTACTAGCAGTGCCTCGCGGTTTCACCCGCGTAGTTCCCGTTCCCGTAGGAATTTCGGGATAAAAAGTAGCCTATGTCCTATTCCAGACTATAACCTATCTCTGTGCCAAATTTCATCCAGATCCGTTTTGCCGTTCTGGCGTGATAAAGGAACAAACATCCATCCATCTATCCATCCATCCATCTAAACTTTCACGTTTATAAAATTAGTGAGATGAGATAGTGAGATGAGATATACCTACCTAAACCACATGAACGTTTTAATGTCAGTTCAATTCCGATCAATGTTAAGGGTCCTATTAATTATTCGCTTCTTCCAGTGGACAAAAAATTGAAGCGAACAAAATCAATAACATTTCGTTTCTTGTTTGATAATTACTATTTATAAAGCTGTTTATGTATAAAATTTGACTTGTCTAAGTGCTTTTTTGTAAGCCTAAAGAAATAAAGTTATTGACTTTTGATTTGTTGAACGAAACCACCTTACCTGAATCTTCGATTTTTTCGACCAGTGTTCCCTTTGAAACTATGATATATAGAAAACCGACAAAACACAAAATATCGACATAAAATCGACTTTATTTTATTTGTATAAAATATGATAATCTACCTACAATATGCTAATTAGTTGTCAGGACATCGTTTTAAGTACTTTTAAGTAAATATACTAGTGCCGGAATGTCCTGCTCTTCCATACTAATCATCATCAGCCCGCTGAGACCCACTGCTTGGTATATAGGCCTCAACTTTACACGCCAGTTAACTCGGTCCTGTGCGAGCCTCATAAGTCATTTGACCCCGTTAATGCCATCCGAATATCTGGCTGGTGTTCTAAAAATACATGGATTTAACAAAAAAACTAAATTAATTACTAATTTTCCATGCATTTTTAATGTGAATGACTGTAGGAACAGACACGTCATGAACACAAAGTGAGACGGGACAATCCGCTCAGAAGCGAGACCGCGGTATCATCACAAGTAGCTATTGTTGCAATCACAATGAAGAAACAATTGCAATGCATCGCGGTTTCACAATGAGGCTCCCAGGAAACGAACTGTGCTTATTTATTTCGCTACGTAGTATTGTGATAGTATTGCCACAGTTTTTAAACAGGCGTCTTTACCTACTTTTTTTGTTTACCTTCATACGAACTGGGGCAAGCTTGCTTGTTAGAGGCATCTAACTTCAGTTTTGAAAACTGCGGATTAGATTTGAGGCACTTTGAAAATGAAATGAATACATATCATACTTTAGGCTATTATTAGGTACCTATGTCTGTGATATTTTATGAGTTATTTTTTTAAGATCCAATGCAGAACTGAGGCCTCTCTTTCCTCCATAGGATTCCCCTTTATTTGAAGAATTAAATTGAAGGCATTCTTTTCTAGAAGTGTCCCAGTCCGCCTTGCATCTCCGCATGTAGCATACCTAAAACTTTTAAAATTTACAACTAAGCTTAAAAGCTTAGTTCTTTATGTAGATTTTTAGTATGAAGGTATTTATTATGTAGGTATGTGTAGACTAAACAGCGGAACTATAGCAACCAGCCACCGGTAATCAATTCCTGCCATTTCTAATGATAGAGAGGAAACCGCACCATTTCCATTTTCTAATGTCACTCACTACACTTCCAATCGTCAGTGTGGTTCTACAGTGCAACTAGCATTTCTGTGCAGCGATGGACAAAGTTACAATTACAGCTTGCTCAAGAATGCTATGAGGCTTTTAAACATTTTCATTTTTCGTAGGTTTGACCTCACCTCACCTCAACAGCCTATAATGGTCCACGGCTGGACGCAGGGTAATGCACATCATCCCCACGCTGGTGGTAGATCTATTCTGAAAGAGGTGCTGCTGCCCGCCCCCCGGTGTATGTCCTTTCCTCTTACGACACCCACGGGAAGAGTTGGGGTGGTACAAATTGTAACCGGCGATAAGGCTAGGTTGGCTAGGTTGTCAAAAGAATTCGATGAAAAATCTTTATTTCGATTTTATCGGCTCCCTCGGCGAGTTCGTCTCCGTTCGTTGATATTTTAGGAAATAGTTTTTAGATCTTCATACACTTTTCGTATGCAAAGAGGATAGATGATGTGCGTCCAGCGTGGAAAGGCATATTCATGGTATAATTGGACAGGATGTGACGCAGCATTCATGTGACACGAGCGGAGTCAGAAGAGGTGCGGAGAGGGGAGGGAGGGACGCTATGGTGTGATTCCACTGTGACGCGAACTTCAAGGTCATGAGTTTCTTCTGAAATGTTCGTTTATTGTTTCAACATAATCTACAGCCCTTAAATCTAGATTCAAACCTCAAAAATCTAACTTACGCCCTATCAAAGATTAACATTTTATAAAAGAGTAGAAATGAATAGCATATTTAACATTTTCATGGCCCACGACGCCAATACCCATCTCCAGCTCCATCAGGCGGCCAGGCTACCGCCGCGTGAATAAGGAATATTATCTTCTTTTCCAAAATGAAAAAAAAAACACTTTAAATAACCAAAATAATTGTGCAAAGTATCGTCTATTTTCTTAGTTATTACCATTTTTCTCCTAAAATATCACAAGATTTTTTTATTGTCATCACATCACCGTATTAAATAAAAGAAATCCAAGGGAACCTTCGGCTTATTTTTTCAAATAATGTCCTGATTATTAGATAATAAGGAAAACATTGATTTTTGGAATTACGCCGCTCTGCTCTGTTTCGCTCCTATGAACGCGAAATTCTATTCCTCTCCTTCTCACAAAATAGAGGTCATAGGTCGCCCCGCGTTAATACAGATACCTACACATATCGTGACAGAATATTTTTGTTTGAGCTTGTGTTATGGGTACTTACTAGTACTAGATGCCTGATATACCTACTTAATATAATACTTAATACTTACAATTTTTTTACGTTATACAGAAAATCCCAGAACCAGAACACCCGTTACAAATATTTTCTGATCGTACAAACATTTTCCCAAGGCAGGAATCGAAACCGCAACGGTCGTCAAATCGGATTCACAACGCGAAGGTGAAATCAATATGCAGTGGAAAGTAAAAATTGCCAAGCGTGCACTGTTGACGATTTGCAACAGCAGGTAGGTTGGTACCTAGGTAATACCAACCTATGGTTGTTAGCGCTAGCGCTAACCCCAGTAGTTGTGCAATACAAAATTGTCGGGGGCATTGCATAGCCTAGGTTAGGTAGGCATTATCACAATCGTATTTCAACTTTCAAAGTTACAACATTAATTGTGCATGCATCCTCGTTCTGCAATGGCTTTTTAGGGTTCCGTATCCAAAGGGTGAAAACGGGACCCTATTATTAAGCCTCTGTTGTTTGTCCATCAGCGGGTTGAATCTCATGACCCGTTAAAGGTAGATAGTTGAAATTTTCGCAGAATATGTATTTCTCTTACGGCTATAACAGCTAATAATAAAAATAATATTATAATTAACGGTAATTAGTTTTTGCTGTACTTTAGTGCTCTATTTCTTGAAGCGTAATAGGTAGACAGTTGAAATTTTGACAGAGCGTAGATCACTATTGCCACTAAAATAATAATAATTAAGAGTTACGAACGTTGTTATTCTTCCAACACAAATAAGGTTCGTAGTTAACCCGCTTACATCCTTAATGAATTCGCCAAATTACGATAGTTTTTATAGTAAAATAATTAAGAGGTCCAGTGTCCATACCAAGTTGAGTACCGATCACTGAAGTAAAGAAACGAGAGCTGCGGTTAGTACTTATATGGGTGACCGCGTCAAAGTCATGTTTATTCGGGTCACCGAAGTTTTTGCGCTACGATATGATAATCGGGAAACACACCTGTGCACTTGCCAACAGTCTCTGTGACTTCCCGTACGTCACGCAGGGTGACCCTGCTATGCCACAGAATATGGAAGACTTCAGGTTTGTAGAGTTGTCAGGTTTGAAGTTGTGAAAAGCCGGAATAATGGTAGCAGTTCTGAATGTAGTGAGATTTTGGATGTAAAGTTAAAAACTATTTACTACTTACAGCAAAAGACAAAGGTAACTAAGGGCGTGGTCCTTAAATCGTGCAGAATTTAGTGGCACAGTAGGTAAAGGCCTATGTCCAGCAGTGGACTAGCATAGGCTGATGATGATGTTGATGATGAGGTAAGTAAAGTGTGTTATATTGTACAGGTTGAGAGATTAATTCATCATCATCAGCCTATATTAGTCCACTGCTGGACATAGGCCCCTAATGAGCGCCAAAGCGCCCTGAATAATTTTAATTTATTTATATATTTTGTTATTATTAATAGGTATCTATTTTAATTATTATGAATTTTTGAGAGATATGTATGTAATTAATCTCTCAAAAATTAATTATAACGTCGTTATTTCTAAGAACTCCAATACTCCGTATTTGATTCTTTCGCTATTGCAAGCAAAATATTCACATTTGAATTATTCCCGGAAGAGAAGTGTGCAACCAGACACATGCCTATTGCCATAGCAAAGAAACATCAGTATTTGCCACGTAAAACTTAAAAAACTGCGTAAATATGAAGGAATTTGAACTCGCGCTTTTGAGTTTTTTCAAAACAATCAAATTGTTTATTTTAAAACCAAATGCAAACCGCATTTGGTTTTAAAGCAACTAATATTGTAATTATACCTCAAAATGAAAAAGAAAACTAAACGTTTTCCAAACGGCATAGTTGGGTACATTTTATTCCTTTCTAATTTTGTTTACCCTGCAGCCTTCCTCTTGCGTCGCAGGCAGACCTTCGCCCGCCACAACGGCCGTCAATGTCGAAATAGAATCCGTAGGTTCATTTTAGTCGGTATCAAAAAGCCGGTGATCAACGTCCCACCTCTAAATTTGCACGTATGGTACCATCTGGTCTGGACTGGACTCCATGTTAATGTGCAGGCATGAGAGAGCTTCCTCTGTGAATACTATGAATAACAATTTTGAACTTGGGGTGACGTGACAGGTACCTACTTGACTTTTTTTAATATCTTCATTTAAAGAGCTTAATCACAATGAGATTATGTCACTCTAACTAATTAACAGAAAACAAACAACTTAAGAACCAATACGCGCCATTTTGTAAAAAAGATAGACATAGGATCTTGAGTTTATTGGAGCAAAAACTTGATTTTTGCGCTTACGCCGTTCCATAAACATATATTATGTTCCCGATACGTTTTTGGAACGGCGTAAGCGCGAAAATCGAGTTTTTGCTTATTTACAAGAAAACTACACAACCTATGAAGAAACTGGTTTCAGGAACCAAATAATTCGTTTGAGCTTGATTCGCTTATAGAAGGTTGGTCGGTCCTCCATTGCACAGGGCCTTATATATACGGAAAGGCTTTGCCCGTGGGATCATCCCTAGCTAGCTAAAATAATAATAATACGTACTTAGTAGGTACATACTTATCTAAACACAATGTCGCTCTCCGAAACCTGAGAGTATCAATTTCACGGCTACTTTAACCCAAAACATGTTCTTTCTCTAACGACGTGAATATTGAAGCCACAATAAAACATGAAACTATTTCAGAGACAAATTGGAGTGGTCACAGGAAGTGAACAACACGCCATTACAATAATTAAACTAGGAGGACCTGGTGGTAGCTGTGGTCGACTTCTGACGGACGTTATTGAAGGGTCACGCTTTCTTAAGCGGGCGTCACTGAAAATAGTACATCCTCAAATCCTAACCTCAAAAGCCTATATTGTCTTTAGTCGAAATAATAACAAAATAGGTGTTCTAAATGTTTATTTAAACACTAGCGCTTGCAGTGCCATCTATTGTCAATGTATGAAGACTATGAAGTAGTTGTAGGTTAGTTCAATAAAGTTTTTAGTCTGTGGAAAACCATAACGGCGTTTCAGTATAGTGTCTCTGTCTCATGCCCATAATCCCCACGCTGGGTATGCGGGTCGAAGATAGCAGTGCGATCGAAGAATTGTTGTGCAAGAGGCGCTGCTGCTCGCCCCCCGGTGCATATCCCTTAGTCGCCACTTGCGACACCTACGGGAAGAGTTCGGGTGGTGCAAATTCCACGCCGGCAAGTTTGTATGTAGATACATACAGCATCTTCTTTGAACCGTTTTTATAACGATGAAATTAAATATCCCAAAAAAAACGATTTCGGCGGGATTTGAACTCGCGAAATCCGACTCCCACCGAAATCGAATATTTTTGGGATATTATTTTATTGCTGTCTGCTAACTTAGAATATTACTAAATCTCACTAGTGAGCAATGACACTGCTTCCAGCTGTTTTAAATTAGCAGACCAATATGAATAAGAGATTATTAATTATTATTAGGTACTATTTATTATTATTATTAATAACAAAAACCGGTTCTAAACGATATTGAAATAAAGTCTGTGTCAGCATTCTTAACTGAAGGTTTGTCATTCACAGTAGTAAGCATGGATTGTAGCTCGATGATTCGTCTAGACTTTGACCTAAGGTCTGTATTCTGTGACCTTAGGCACTAAATCGAGCACAGCAGTTTTTTGTCTGATCTACAGCTGAGACGGGTTTCTTCATAGGGTTTCCATGGGACTAAGCAAAACACTAAAATACGGCCGCTCTAGGCGCAACTATGGCCGCTTTTTTGTCAAAACTGGGCTTTAATGGGCGGCAAGACACGGATAGCTTCTGTAATTATCGTCACGCACTACAGATTCCATGGACCAAGGGGCCTTTCTACACGTTTTGTCCCACGAACCGAATTTGATGAGTAATGCCGAGACCACAGGGTTAATGGAAGATTTTTTCTTCTTTGGCGGCATCTTCATGGAATTAGAGACCCTTTGATGGTGGAGGGATTTGGGGCAATTGATTTGTGTAGTGGATCTGTGTGTGTCAGAGTTTCTCTGAAGTATAGGATTCGTAACGAATACATTCGACAGATAACCAAGGTTATCGACATAGCTCAAAGAATTAACAATTAAGAATTAATTAATCATTCATTATTGTTTTACTCATAATTCATAAACCCTACAAGTGTCACACCATAGTTGTGTGAAATGTAAGTACTGAAAAAATAATTTTTATTTTTATTTTATTGTATCTGCCCAAAATTTCGGGAATTCCCGGGACCAAACCCTACCACGTCCGCTGCGTACGATTCCGATATAGATGCGGTGGACGCACAGCTATATCTGTAATTTCTTTCATCTAAGGTTCGTCACGCCACCATGGGTCAAAAACATTGTCAAAAACAGAAATCTACGTATTCAAAAACTGAAATCCTAAAACTACGTTGTTTTTAATACTACAAGATTCCTCCACTATAAAATGTAACATAAAACGGCCAGCAAACACAAGTCTCGGAAAGGTATCTGAGAAGCCAGTGACTCCTAAACACAGGGTTGTGGTGAGCAGGAATGCTGTCGGCGGCCGAGCGGCGCCGAACACAACCCTCTGCACAGGGTTGTAATGAGGGCTGGGGCTAGAGGACTCATAATCTAGATGCCCAACGCTCGCAGAGATCGATAGATCGGCCTTTGGCGGGAGATTTGATTATTTTGTGATTTATAAATTCATTCCACATTTTCAGACACGGTTCTCGTAAGTTGTACATTTAAACATTTAGAACTAGAAGTTACTATTAGGTAACTATTATCTAAATTTTATAGATGGCTTTCAAATGTACAACTTACGAGAACTGTGTTTGAAAATCTGGAATGAGATTACTAAAAATGCATTGAGCGAGCAAAAATTTCGTTTAGCAATACCATAGTAAAGCTCAACGATGACACCCTCGACTAACATAATACAATAGCTAAAAGGGTTGTACTGCGGAGTGTCAGGTGCAGGAAGGTACTGATAGGTGTTCCGGCTTAGGAACTCCTTTATATTAGAACTTGCTCAGCCCGTATAGCTAAATTAAGACCAGAGATTAAGTTTAGTATCATGCCCTTGTTAAAATGCAATTGTGACAATGTTAACGGTTGATTATGTTATGTCTTGACCAATCCATCCCATTGTTATCGTGTTTTAAAGCGCAGACCATTGAAAGATTCTATTGAATTTGAGAAGGCTCATTGTCAAAGTTAGTAAGTAGGCTGACCAGTCTAGAATAAGTCCCCCAGAAACTAGCACTGTACACAAAACCGCCCCCATTTACATTCCCTAACTACGTTCCTGTACCATCTCATTTCACGCTTCTTGGAAGGGAATTTTCAATCATTTCTGCGTCTTGCATACTGTCATTGGGGGCAGGGGGGACAGTATCTAGAAAAAGGTATGTAATCAAGCAAGAAGCTGTCCAACTGGTGGCTGTTATTGCATTTCAATCGTGACAAGCAATCGTAAAACAAGGTGTAAGGTAATAATGTAGCAAAGTTGTATTCATGTCTGAAAATACGGACTTACCTACCAACAACATTATTGGCACGAAGGTAGGGAAGCTTTTCATTCTAGATACATATCTGTGTTTTTCATATAAGTTTGAAATAATTTCTGTTCTTCCCAGTGGGTTTTTTCTGATTAAGTACCTATTTAACTCCAAAACAAATCCTGATATTGATATTAATAAAATAAATAATGGACAATCCACACAGCATTATCTAGCCTAGGATTTAAAGTACTCCTTTATTTAAGTTTTGCGGAAGAACGATTCGAATCCTGCGGCAATACATTTTATGGGACCTCTTTTCTATACCATAGCCAAAAAAAACATCGAAGTCCACAACTGACGGAGAGATCGGCGATCATAAAAAAAACATACATGTAGAACATTGAACCTCTTCCTTTCTTCGAAATTGGTTATACCTATTTATAAAAGCTAGGTAGAGAGGTCTCTCCTCTGTAGACCGAAACACGTTCTCGGTGAACCCGTTGACCCAATCACCGACGCTAACCCGGAGGTAACAGCAACTAAGCGTTTTGCTTCCGCACACAACCCTCAAAAAAGTATTCCCTGCTTCCGCCCATATAGTGCCATTCGTGCGCCGCCTGGGTGAAACCTTCACTTCCTCTTGCAGCTTCTGGCAACAGCCCGAGTCGAGGTTCGCACCTAAGTGGTGGCCCTTGTGCGTGTTGCCCCAACCTAACTTTACCGGTCAGGCGCCTTTGCGCCCGCCAAAACTCCGGTAACGCTGTCATGGCCATCTGCGGTCAGCAACGTATTAGACCATTCATTAGAGAGGTAGAGCGGTGAGAAAGGTTATCATGTTGCAAAAAGCTACTACAACAGTGCTCTACACAGTGGTACCTTAAGGTACCTTATCTTAAAATTAGTCTTAATCCCAGAAGACTTCAGTTACGTATTATTTACGTATATACCTAGGTACCTACTCACATTTCTGTTTACTAGATTTTCAGAAAACCTCAATCGATCAATTATCATCTTTCGACGTAACCTTATTAAGGCAGTCTGGACTATAATATACAACATTATCATCATATCTGTCTAGTTCTCAAAATAATACCTTGCCTACCAATTTGTAAAGTCTAAAATCAGATAACTCCTAGGTCTGTTGAAACTTTAGTCACGTAGTACATAAACATCTCATACACGAGTATAACTGATTCTTGGAAGATCTAGGCACTGTAGGTGCTTTCTGTCTAGCAATTTTGTGTCTTAACTTCTCTTAAATAAAGTCTGAATCATTCATAATATGAAACTGGTTCAGATTAAAGTAACACAGTAAAGTTGAAAGGCCCGACAGTAATAGAAACTATTCTACAAGCTATGTCACAGAGCTCTATAAATCTTGTGGTCGTGTCGTTGCCACTGTTTTAGTAAACATTTTGTTAAACCGCGTTAAACTTGAGTCATAAATAGCTGGACATTTTTATTACCTAGGAAACTTAATAGGTACGTAAGTGAGCAGCTTTAATTGCTTGATTTTGGGAAGTGTTTTTTGGGATGTTTTAACTGCAGTTCTACACTTGGCGCCAAGACATCAAAATTGCTATGATAGATAGAAGTAATGGTATATTTTTAACAAGGGACTAAACCACCCCATTAAATACAAGACTGTTATACTCCCGAGCGCAGCAAGGGAGGACGACAAAGACACATGCATCAGTCTAGTAGAAATTTCATTATTATTTATTTTTTCAAAACAAGAAATTGGAATTTAATTTAAATAATTTTCCCGTGTTCTGATCGAAAGATCTGATCGAAGCGGAACCCACTCTGAATGTTTGGTTCTTCATTTTTATTTCACCCTGTATACGATTCCTGGTAGTACTATCCTAATGAGAGCCCTTAAACTAACTTAAAAGAAAGAAAGCAATCTCTATTCATAGCATAAATAATGTAAATTACTAATTATACTAATTACTTACTACTAAATACAAGCTAGCTAGAGTCCTATCCATAGTCAAAATAGACGACATGATGATAGAGAGTCCTTCTACTCAAAGTTCGACCACGGAAGGCGGCCTGTCTGACGGAGACTAGCCACGTGCGCAGGACAACTAATATTGCACAAGTGTGCAAGCACTAATGCACTCTCTCTCTATTCCCACACACTCATAATCCAAATCAATGACGGCAGACCGTAACGGCCGGGTAGAGGCCAGGCGCAGGACGAACCCACGTGCTTTCCAAGGCTCGAGGGAGAAACATCGCCAGCTTCCTGACTAGGGCGGGCTAACTGTAATTTTTTCTAGATAAAAGTCCCAATAACAGTTAGAAAATACCAACAACAGTAATAAACTCTCATGAAACAAACAAAACTCTATGTTTATTTAATAGAACCTTGTCATTTACCGGTCGCTGCTGGTAAATAGCTTAGAGGTAAATATGCACCTACTTAGAGCAAATTGTAGCGAAAACATGTGGTTTTCCCCAACAACCGCCTTTGCGCTGGTAACTACTGTACGTAGGTAACAGGTAATTTTGTTAACTTTCAAGTAACAACTATACTTTATGTAAGGAAGAAATCGCTATAAGCGATACGGCCCCCCATTCTTTTTTTCTTTTTCCAAACTGATTTAGATTTAAGTTGTTTGTGAATAATGAATGATCTATCTATCTATCTAATCAATGACAATCTAGAGTCATACAAAACTATCGTTTCTGTGTTCCACACTGATTTCTATTCTATGGACCCTATCTCATTAGAACACTATAGTGGCCCCACTGGTCGCGCCACCGTGGTGTCTTGAGTTACCAAGCGAGAAACACCAAAACAGACACCACCACCAACTATTGGTGGAGTACCTAAGTGAGACACCAAATAACTCTTTCTATGGTTACGCCGCCACCAGCGGATAATTTGGTTGCCGGCAACCAATTTGGCTGCGCAACCTAGCTGGTGAGGTACCCTCCATACAAGTTAACACATTTTGTTGGTGGCGCCAACGTGGTGTCTTTTTTCAAATGGTCTAATAATATGCTTGTGTCCACAGATGGCCATGACAGCGTTACCGGACTTACCACCATGGTGTCCTAATGAGATGCCCTAGATATAGCCTATGTTGATAAAATTAGCACTATTTTTTTAATTAGACTTATTTTTGACAGTTTCAAATAAACTGTTTTCAGCAGTGCGCAAAATTTCCTTTTGAAATAAGTTCTTCTCATCTGAATCTGAAAAATTTCGTCAGAAATCAGCTTTAGCTGTTCACCGAAAATGGATTTTATGCCAAATAACAAAATCGCATCGCCACGCGTCTTCATTTGTTCCGGGGTTTTGAACGGAATTTTCTTGAAGATGCGCTTTAGAGCAATCAGGACGACGCAACGGTAAAAGGTATTTCATGTATGGAATTTTGTTTACAACTCTTAATATAGGTAAGTATGAAACACAAAATCGCATCGTGTCCTTTTTCGTTTGTTGCCTTTCTTGGAGTAAATAATAGATTCAGGCGTTACTTTGCGGAAATCCATTGCAAAATCTAAGGATGAAAATATTTAGTAACAATTCCGCGAAAAAACCTTCTCCGATATGTTCTAACAAAATATAGTGCCGCGCTCGGAACGCGGAGCTCGGAGTGGCAACATCTCTGGTGGGACTCTGCCGTTGTTGCTTGGCGCTCTCAGTGTTAAGGTCGAGTATTGTGGTGTCCTGATGATGTCTCCTGGAGAGACGAAACTAGTTGACGTCTTGCTTTGATAGGTATTTTTTCATTTTGTAGTTGGCGTCGTTTTTCTTCTACAACGCGGACTACATTTTGTTAGAACTTATCGGAGAATGTTTTTTCGCGGAATTGTTACTAAATATTTTCATCTTTACATTTTTCTTGGAGTAGTCTTTTCAACGAACTTACAAGGCACGTGGCTCCACAGGCATCCACTAGTCACAAGCAAGTTACAGGTATGGATGGAGAATCCGTCGATGTTCCGGCCCGGCCGTCAAGGGCAAGGCCACTACGCGGGTCGACGAACTCCACTCGTTACTCAACACATTTATGATGTTGCTGATGGGTTTATATTGATGGTTATGTTTTGAGATATGGAATCGGAAATAGAGGATTTGTCTTTTGGGGCTAAAAAGGGTTGAGACAGGCATGAATTTCCTGGGGGTTGGAAGGGAACCAGGTCTTACAACTAAATTTAATTTATTTATTACCTCACAAGGACTACAAGGCTCACAAGGACTACCTATACTTAGCCAAGTCAAATGCTTATGTAGATTAATTACATTTTCAAAAGCACTTATCATTTAATTATATGAAATAATATACAACAAAAAACAAACAGAATACAATGTAATAAAATTATTAATATAATTTTAGGTAAGTAGCATCAATAGCATTGACAAAAATGTAAAGATTACTTAAATTTAAATTTAAATGTCAGGTCAATTTGATTATTATTTATTTATATTTTCACAAGTTCTTAGGTAGTTGGTAATTGCAGAAATTCAGCGAAAAGCTTCTTCATCATATTTTTCAGGATTTTACAACTGACCATTTTAAAAACCCACCAACAAGCCATTGAAATTCTATCCTCTTAAAACCCTGATCTTGAAGACCAACCCTGATTACCCTAGAATTCAACCTCTTTGACTTTATGCTTTACACTTTCATCCAATTTCACCCCTAACACCAACCATTAAAGTCCTTTATCCATTAGGAATATATTGCGACGCACACGCACTACAATTTTCCAACTATTATTTGCAGTTAGTCAAACGATGATCCAACCTTATTTCGAAGGTTGAACGTAGAGTTTTCATTGTTTATGGTTAAGAAATGCTGGTGAACGAGGAAGCCAGTGAGTTCCCACGTGTGGTCATTAGTTCTTCTAGGGAAGTCTTGATGGGAACATTGTTATTGGAGCGTGCTGTTTGCTTTGTCACAGCACTGTTATGAAAAGGCGATTTGGAGAATTTCCTCGTTTCAATGGAGGAGTAAGTATAGCTTTGGCTTGGATGTAGATTGCGTAGGAAGTTGTGGTATAGAGTTTTTCTGACCGCATGTGTATACAAGGTGCCACGAAACGTGTGTCTAAGTCAAAAAGGTGATTATGACCCTAGGGCCTAGCGGACCAACTTTTGTTCTACTATTTTAATTTCAGACTTTTTTCTTGAAACCCTTTTATCTTCACATTCGTGTTCTTACGTGTATTCTTAATTTTTTTTTCTGAAATTTCAAAGGAACTAATTTTTTTTCGCAATTATTTCATTGCAAAACACTGGTTTTGCTGACAAAACTGTCGACTTCTTACAATATTCATACACTGAAATGTCGCTCCAACCCAAACCGGGTCTGTGTTGGCGACTTTTGCCAGCAGACTCCGTAGTTCCTAGCATTCGTTTAGAGGTGAAAAGGTAACAGACAGACAGACACTTACTTTCGAATTAATAATATTAGTATAGATAATTTGGTAGGCATATGTAATTGAGCACGTCTGCAAAAACCTTGATCTTTCTTGATTCGATGTGTAACGTGACCCAAAAACAAACATACTGCCTACTCACGCATTTTGTCGATAATGTAGCATTTTGTCATGTCAGGCATTGCTATCTGTGCTACACATGCTTCAAAAGTGCTGAATTCAGCGTATTTAGTGGAGTGAGAGCACGCGCATCGTACTTATCTACTCTAGACGATACTGTGTGAATTGTCCATCATTGCTGTTTTTTAGGGTTCCGTACCCAATGGGTAAAAACGGGACCCTATTACTAAAACTTCGCTGTCCGTCTGTCACAAGGCTGTATCTCATGAACCGTGATAGTTAGACAGTTGAAATTTTCACAGATGATGTATTTCTGTTGCCGCTATAACAACAAATACTAAAAACAAAATAAAATAAATATTTAAGAGGGCTCCCATACAACAAACGTGACTTTTTGCCATTTTTATAGATGGTACGGAACCCTTCGTACACGAGTCCGACTCGCACTTGGCCGGTTTTATTTACCTTCTCTGATGGCGTGTTCATTGTGGGGTGGGGGCGGTGCACTCAAATTACAATTCGTTGAAAGTTGTGAGAAGGTTATGTGCGCAATAATTGATTATATTTTTATCCTATAACTAGCGGTCCGTCTCGGCTTCGCACGGGTATATTCTATCGCCTACGTCCATCAGGAATAATGTACGATTCTAATGATGAAAGATTTTTCAAATCGGTCCAGTAGTTTCGGAGTCTATTCAATTCAAACAAACAAATCTTTCCTCTTTATACTATTCGTGTAGATTTTTCACTGGATTTCCGCAAAGTAGACATTACTTTGCGGAAATCCATTCTAGAATCTATCATTATGTCTAGCTTGACTTCTGTAATCATATCCACAGTGTATTTTTAACCGATTTAGAAAAAAGGTGCCAAGGTGGTTCTAAAAAATTAAGAAAAAAAAATATTCCCGAGAGATGATTAGTATTTGTAGGTACCATAAAACTTGAAAACAGTGCAAAATTAAGGGAGTCGAAGTAGCGTCTTACTATTTTTTAAACAATAAAATGTATTGCCAGTTAAATAACCTCATACCCTTTAGAACTTCTGAATTTCTCAGTATAAAATATTAAAACAAACAATAATTAGGTAAGTACCTAGTGGTAGAGTAGTTCACTAAGTAAGGTACCTACTTAAAACACGCTACCAAGTAAAACCATCATGAATAATCATAATTACAAAGGATTCTGAGAATCGTCATGAATTACACAACTTTATCAACGTCAGCTAACGTCAAAAACAGAATCATTAGTACTGCTCCATCTTGAGAGACACATAAAGGTTTTATTTATTTATAGCTCAGGACAAACGAACGTATATATATACTAGCTGTTACCCGCGACTTCGTCCACGTGGAATTTGATTTCTCAACCTATCCTTATAGACTTTGGACTGTACATTGTCCCAAAGAGTGATGTGATGTCACAGGATCTGGAGAGCCAACTTAAAGTTTAAATTGTTCTCGCATTAAAGCCATGTTTTCACGTGGTCTGTGGCAAGTGGTGCCACCGTCTTGCTGGTATGTACTGGAGAACGCGGGCTTTAATTTATGGTAAAAATAGTCCGTTTATCACGGCATGATAACGTTCGTCATTGATAGCTCGGACGCTTTATCGAAAAATGGAACTGCAGAATGGACCATATTAAGGTTACGAATGTTGAATGTCAAGAATGGTTCTTTTGTGTGATAATAAAGGTAACCCAATAAATTTGTGTTTTCTTGAAAACGAAATCACCCTAAACGGGGGTTTATAATACGAGTATTAGTAGTTAATAGAGTCGTTCGTATTAGTGTGTTTGCAGTTAAACATTTAATTTGATATGAAAAAGGCCAGCTGTTCTCTAAAAATCAGCTAAATTAAATAGGTACCGAAAAACAAAACCTTAAGGTTGTGTTGAGACTTGTGACCAAGTCTCGTTATTAGGAATAACGAGACTTGGTCACAAGTCTCAACACAACTGTCTCGGAGGTTACCTACCGACCTCCGGTATAGTACCTTCTAATGTTACTTACCACCATTGTACCTACATCAAGACAGGTATCAATGTGGTCACAGATATAGCTTATAATAGTTAGTATCCATGGTTAATTGCTTTGCTAATGGCCCACCAAGGCTCAGATCTATGTTTTACATCAGTGCGAAGTGAATAATTCTAGCTAGAGTCAAGAGATTTCTAGAATGATGTCCACCTAGCCGAGAATTTTCGTTCGGATGAGTTGTACCCATAACAAAAAGTGAAGTGGACAACCCACTCCGTGGACTAGTTTTTTCTCGGATGAGTTGTATTGTATCCTAACCGAATTTCGGCCACGGCCGTCAGAGCCAACGGAGACTAGCTAGTAAAAAGGACATATTATAGCGCACATAAATATACAAGAATACTTAAATAAGAGTAGAATACTTTATTAACAAAGAAAATTACAATTAAATTATAGAAACAAATTAGAACAAGTATTTACAATTGAAACAATTAAGCTAACTGCAGACTGTTGTAAATCATCTACAGGTAGCTCAACTGATCCATATCAATACCAGTCGGAAGCGTCCCCGAGACGCTGGCTGCATTGCCCCGCTGTATGGCAATGCTGATGTGCTGCGCGAGATACTCTCCACTCTCTTTGATTCTAACTTCTGCTTTCATTCATAATTTTATTCGTTTTCGAATCCAAATTTCCAGGGTACCTACAACTCGTCCGCAAAAAAACTCATCCGCGGATGAGTTGTCCACTTCACTTTTTGGTAGCTACACTCATCCGGATCAAAATTTTCTTGGTTTTTGATTCGGACGAGTTACACACATGCACTGCGCAAGTATGTTAAGAAGTCGATGAAGATGATAATATTTCCAAATGTAACAATAGCACGATAAATCTACGGTTTGATGATTGAAGTACCGATTTAAAGCTAAGGTTTGTTGAGTTGTTGTATAGTATAACCAACCATTGCGGTTTATTCTTAGGTACTTATTTGATGTCCTACTAGCCTAATTTCAGGTGGCAGTTGCCAGTCTCAACGGAGGTAAACCACGTGCGCAGGACAGGTACCTACTATGAATAAATCTGCTTAGACAAATAGGTACCATCTTTAATTATAACCCGACCCGGGATTTGAAACAACGTGTTCAATCACTGATATTAGGGCTTATGGGGCCCTCATAAGCTAAGCCAATAACAGTAGTTGAACACGCGACCGCTCGACCAACGAGGCAGTTGGTCGAAAGGTACCTTACTTTTACAGTGTTTTAGCGCCAAGAAAACACACATTTGCCCAGTACACTCCATAAAAACTCCAAGTTACTTTTATAAAGTAGTACAAAATGCTGGTTGTTATAAAGAGAATGACGTAATCTCGCCGTGGAATTGTTTCGTTTACAATGATTGCGCTCGCAATGCCATAAAATAGTAAGACCACAGTTAAATAGTTATACTTCGTACGACCACAAAGTGGTCGGCGTGGTCAAATTAGGTAATTTTTATCAAAGGGGTTTTTTTCAATTATATGAAAATCGATGGTGAACGATTTTTGTCAAGAGCGCGTTGAAGTCTTTTGTACGACGAATTCAGTCGGTGGGTTTTTGGCATTTTCATTATAATTTTTTTATAATTTTCTACGATCTTTTACTAACCTTCCTACTTAATTTGGTTACGAACACAAACTTCGTGACAATATTTTGCATGTGCTGCCTAGGTTGGTACTTAATTTTCCGATGAGAATATTGGTATAGGTGATTTTCTACAAAATACTTTCGTAGAAATTCTACGGGGAGCGCGTTGAAATCTTTTGTAAATACTGTAATGAACTATACGTACCTAAGTGCCCACCTATCGACAAAAAAATATGTTATGATTTTTAAAACAATTGACGCGTTTTACATAACTATAAACCGACGTCAGATTCATAAATAGTGAAAATGGGTTAGGAAGGAACACTTCGATAGCGCAATCTAATTTAATTTCAAGTGGTGTTTCATTTCATGTTAAAATTCGAGTCTAATTTAGTTTAGTGTGATGAACTGATGACTGATGGATAAAACGGCGAATGAAAAGACCTCTTGGTTACGCCCGTAGCCATGGAAACCATTTGTTACACGTGAAAATTATCATGTGATGATGTTTTTGATAAGTTTTACGTCGCACATATCAACTCCGCGAATATCAAACTTTTGTGGAACCACAAAAGAATCAACTTTTATGCAAAAAAGAAAGAATCATCCAATTAAGAAATTAATGAATTAGAATTAATGAAGAATTAACGAAGATATCACCAAAATTGTTGTAGCTAGTCGTGATTTTTCAAAAGTATTTTGTTTTTTACGAAGCTTGACGGGATAAATTCTAATACTACTAAGAAAATTCACTTTTACGAGACTGATTCGGGATCATTTAATAAAATAACGAAATAATTTTAAAATTTGGTCTATAATTGACGGAGAAATCGACGAACATAAGATAAAAAACCTCCTCCTGAAGTCGGTAAAAATACTTTTCAAGACTCCGCTCTACCTTTTCGAATGGACTTAAAAATTGACAGCGAAAATATTTTCAACTTCCTACTACCCGTGACATGATATGCGTTTTCAAGTAGCCTACCTATGTCCGTCCACAGGTTATCGTTTACCTCTCTGTCAAATTTTCATTAACAGGGAGAGTAATGCCAAAATCATGTAAAATGTTTTTTTTTTTAACTAACTTTTATGGCAACGAACGTAAATGTTCAGAGAAAATACGATAGGAAGGGAAAAAACCGGGTTGAGTGGGTAATCGAATAGAATTTATCGTATGCGGATCCGTTATAGCGTGAAAAGGTAACAAACAGATTGACAGAAAGGCAGACAAACAGAGTTACTTTGGAATTTATAATATTTATGCATATAGGTAGGCTGTGATATTAGTATGGATGTATCACACATAGAGAGCATACCTACTAGTCAAAAGTAAAAAAGTTCAATAGTCAAGAACTTTATTTCTTTAGGCTTACAAAAAAAGCACTTAGACAAGTCAAATTTGAGACATAAACAGCTTTATAAATAGTAATTATCAAACAAGAAACAAAATGTTATTGATTTTGTTCGCTTCAATTTTATGTCCACTAGTGGAAGAAGCGAAAAATAAACCACTAGTAAGTTTGTATAATAGGTATTTAAAATGTAATACAATATTATTTGCCTATCTAAGTCTAAATATAATGTGATTTAGATAAAGGCCAACATTTATATAAAACTAAGCTTAAGATTGTTCTCCCATAATACTATTGTCGGTGCGGAACTGGGTGACATCTGGCCAAGCATTAACATCATTGATATAATCATCTATGGAGTAAAAGGCTTTCTTGATAAGATTTCGTTTTATGTACCTACTGTATAAATTTACGAATAGGGAGCTCAGTTGCTTCAGATGGAAGCTTGTTATAGAAGCGTACGCAATTTCCCATAAATGATTTGCCTACCTTTCTTAATCTATATGATGGAATGTGTAGCTTGTTCTTGTTTCTTGTATTTCTGTTGTGAACATCACATTTTTAGGGTTCCGTACCCAAAGGGTAAAAACGGGACCCTATTACTGAGACTTCGCTGTCCGTCTGTCCGTCTGTCACCAGGCTGTATCTCATGAACCGTGATAGACATTTGAAATTTTCACAGATGATGTATTTCAGTTGCCGCTATAACAACAAATACTAAAAAACAGAATAAAAATAAATATTTGAGGGGGCTCCCATACAACAAACGTGATTTTTTTGCCGTTTTTCTAGATAATGGTACGGAACCCTTCGTGCGCGAGTCCGACTCGCACTTGGCCGGTTTTATTTTCAAAAAGCTTTCTCTATATTTGTAGTTTACCTACACCTACACGTAAACGTTAATAAAGGCTTCACTCAAGCAAGGGTAGGCTCTGCCTTCAAGAGGGCTGAACAAGATGGCTGACTAGGGTTCATTGACCCTAGTGACTCAGCACGAAGGCTCGCTACAAAGATTTATAATTCAACATTAAATAATTTTGGTCAGTTTTAGTACAAGTTTTTGGTAGTTACTTAAACTGGTTTTACAGGAAGGTATCGCACATGTTTAGTTTAATTAACCAATTTGAAAAAAGAGGGGGGGTCTATGTTCGTCGTGTTTTTTATGCATGTTCGCGTTTATGATCGATGTGGCGCGGTGGGCGAAGGTCTGCCTGCGACGCAGGAGGTTGCGGGTTCGATTCCCCCCTCGGGATAAATGTGTGCTCGATCTGCAGACATTTGTTCAGGGTGCTCTGGTCGTGAATATTTGCAGATCACACCAAACATTTGACCCAATGCGAGACTAATAATACATCAACTATTCGGACCATCTATTTTCTTAGGTACTTACTTACCTACCTGCTTTAATAAATTTAAAGGTACCTAGTCCTACTGATTTCAACCAGCCTTCTTTCTATGAGAATCCCACTAATACTATAAGAGCTAAAGTTTTAATAATAATAAATTTATTCATCACAAATACATGCATCATGCAACAATCACACTAACCTTAAATTATTCATACTACTATCTAATAATCTGTTAACACTAATTATTGTGATCTCACTTTGATCTCTACACTAGGATACCCTGTGCTGTAGAGTCAAACAAGTAGTATGGTTCTAGCGTTGCATAGATGTACTGAAGTAATGTTCGGATCATACTTATGTGACTTTATGATCTTGCTTGTATCTTCAGTTCCGTTAGCACTATATAGTTATGAATGGATAGCTGTTTGTTACTTCTTCAAAACTAAGGAACGGATCGGGTTGATGTTGCATAAATGTATCCCTAAGTCTGGAATCAAACATACTATCTTAAATAGCAACTTTTTATCGTATAGAACCGTTACCATGGGATAGAAAAAACATATAATCGTTTCCATAGAAGAAACGCAAGCGAAGCCGCGAGGGAAAACTAGTTCTTCTATATATATTATGTAGATTCCTTGTAGTATCCGCAGGACGCAAGCTACGCCCGATTTACTACAAATCGTGTACTCTGATTACGTTCAGTTCAGAGGCACGGAACTGCGTTCAGTCACCCCCTCTTATCCCCCTTTCCTCTCTACGTCCACCTTTCCCCTGATGCCCCCCTGTTCCTTGACGAATCAGCCTCTTGCCGTGACGAGGTTGTTCACGAAACTTGAGGCATTACGGTCTATTGAATAATCTAATCTTCTGATTGTCTTGGGGAAACTGGTTATTTTGTGAAATTTGATGGTTGGTTTGTTTCTACTATTTTCGTTTTATTTTAAGGTGGATAGCGAACAATAGCGAGCGAATTAAAAAAAATCTTGAAGAACGCAGAAAATAATAGATTAAAAAAATGCGCGACCGTTACCGTTCCACCGCGCTTGATCATTGAAAATATCTCTGTAAACTGTGAACACCTGTCAAAATTCATTCATCAGCTACGAATGCATGTGCTATTTTTGTTAAACTTTATGGTTGTTTTTAATTTTGATGTGGATCGTCACGTCACTACAATGACGCACGAATGACAATTTCTTGAAGAACAGAAACAATACAAGATATATACAAAATAAATTGCGCGATCGGTAACGTTCCACCATGCCTTGGTAATTGAAAATATATATATAAGCTCTGTAAACAAGGTAAACACTGTCAAAATTCATTAGTCAGCTACGTCGATCAAAGTATCTGCGGCCCTGATCAAGACAGTTTTCAATGAAAATCTGTGCTTATATCTGAGTTGCCTTTGAGTATTTGGGGATAAGTGTAACAAGTAAGTGCACACAATCAAATTTCACATCTAACACAATCTCACTATAATATTATAAACGTGAAAGTTTAGATAGATGGATAGATGGATGGATGTTTGTTCCTTTATCGCGCCAGAACGGCTGAACGGATCTGGATGAAATTTGGCACAGAGATAGATTATAGTCTGGAATAGAACAAAGGCTACTTTTTATCCCGGAATTCCCACGGGAACGGGAACTACGCGGGTGAAACCGCAAGGCGCTGCTAGTTATGAAATAAGTGAAGGCTGTCTTTTACCTCGCTCACGGTTTTGAATAAGTGTAGATAAGTAATAATAGTAATAAATTCAATAATAAATTCATTTATTTTACCCAAAAACAAGAAACAAGAACAATAAGGCAAAACAAGTATAGACATTAAAAAAGTATACACAATAAAAAAAAATATATATGTATATTATAATAAGCACTTAAATCTAACACTTGTAAAAATAGGGTAAAATGGCTCCCTAACTGAGCATTTTGCAGTATTAGGCAATTGCGCAATACTGCGCTGGTTTTCCAGTTAGGTAGTAACTGACCCTATGGCTTTCAATGCATAAATTCTCCGTATTTTATGAGACAGCTCAAAACCAGCAATTTGAGCTCATTAATTCTGCTATATCGACGTGACTCACTGGGGTCTTCCATCTTCCATAGTGAGAGTCAGTCAGACATCAGGTTATCGGCTTTCTCAGAAAGGGCTCAAAATACTCAAGTCACAAATTCCTTTGCATTGTTGTGCAATGTTGCTTGATTCATTATGACAAGGTTGCAAAAGTTTCTTATATGTGAGTCAAAATTGTCCCACAAAGAAAGTCTTCCGTCATCGAAATACTTTTCAAGGAAAAATAATATGTGTAAGTAGCTACCTATTAATAATAAAGTAAAACTGCCTGAAATAAAATATATATTGATTTTTATGTGGCAACAAATAAATCATCATCATCAGCCTATATTAGTCCACTGCTGGACATAGGCCTCCCCTTAATGAGCGCCATAGCACCCTGTCTTCAATTGCCGCATCCAGCATCTGACAGCAGTCTTTTGCAAATCATCGATAATCTTGGTTCTCTGTCGGATGTATTCGTTGCGTAGGATTCGCAACGAATACATCCGACAGAGAACAGAGAACCTCTTTCAGAGAAACTCCGAAAAATAAATACCTACTCATTAGGCACATAAAATTACTGTTTACTTTATTTATCAACATAACAATAGCCAAATAAAACTATTACAACTAGATACTTAAATCTATTTCCTAAAAATCTAAGCCGTCACCAGAAGACAGAGTGCCCAGAATGCTAGCTGCATTGCCCCTTTGAATGGAAATACTAATTCGTTGACCGAAATAAAATTCCGATCGCCTGAAAAAAATATGAAACTATATGGAGGTTATTTCAAAGAGTTGTTGAATAGAAGTTAGTACAAGATTAAATATTCCTTTACATCATTGTAGGTATCAACGCTTAAGAAAAAGCTCATGTAATATCCAACCTTATTGAGAAACTAGTAAATGATGATTTTGTGTTGCTAGAAGCAATTTCTATGCATCCTTCACCGCAGCATCAATAGGTGCTTACGAGCTCAAGAGTTTTTATATCGACCGAGATTGACGCTATTTCCTTATGCCTATCTGCAGCGGTCGCAGCCCTGTATATAATTTATGGCACTAAGCACCTACCAAGAGGTAAGCTAATACCTAAGGGGAGGGGGGTCCTTTGTAGGATTTGTTTAGATTTTTTTAGCTATAGATCTTGTTACAATCTTTTAGGAATTTACCTGACCTATCGATCGACAGAATGGATATCTACTTGAAACATTATTGATACACTCACCATATGAGTGAGTTTATAACCAGCCCGTACTGAGACAGAGACCGTTTTGTGACTCAATGCAAAAATAAGTCTGTACTTACTATTAGTGTATTTTTATACGAGTTGCTAATAAAATATTATAAAATCTGTTCTACTTATTGTAATATCCAAACAGTACCTACTGCTGCTGATGTATAATTGACATCCTAAATACTTTCCCACCTTATTTCGTTGGGCCAGAGGAAAGGTCAAGAAAGGGAAGAATAATAATTATTCTTCCCTTTCCTCTGGCCCAACGAAATAACGTGGGTAAGTGTCGATCGATAGCTATATATATATTTCCCGACGTAACGTAGGTACTATTTGGACAGGTATTTTAGACATTTTAATAAGAAATCCAAAGATTCCGTTTCCGCTAAGATCCCCACAAAATAAATCTCACGAATCAGGTAAACTCGCTACAAAACCAGTCCAGGTAAAAAGGTTTTTTCCACGCACAGGTTACGCAATGTCAGTGCACCTAACAGTTTAGCATCCGCTGGTACCTGCAAGAGTACAAGTAACTGTCTTAGACATCCGGAGGAAATCAATTCTAATCTCGATTATCAGAACAGAGAACAGAATACTAGAGGATGTGAAATAAATCTCTATAGCATGCATTAATTAGGAAGATTCAGGGCTATGAATTTTATACTGAGATGCTGCATAAGTCTCGCTCGGCCGTAGTTGAACTTTAGAATTCACATTAATTTAACCTTCGACAGGGTTAGGAAAAATATAAACTGGAACACGCGCACGAAATCATGTTTGTGAAGTGTTTTGCATCTAATACGCAATTTAGTGACAGTTATGCAGTTAAAATTTAGCATAACAATGTAAAATGTAATAGCTCCCCGGTACTTACCTAAGTATCTGCTCAAAAGCAACTACGAGCACTCTGTCGGTAATTTTTAATGTAAAAAATGCAACAAAATAATTTAGCCGTTATATTGGCGCGTGTAGAGCTCGTGACCCGGATCTTTCCCGCGTTTTTTTTTGGCGCCCACGCTCTGAACCGCCAAAAACCGAAACTGGATTATGCGATGACATGAAGTGGATTTCCTTCAGCCCATTTACTACTAGTTATTCGACAGTATTCACTTCGGCGCCTCCAGCGACTTCTGCGTGGAATTCCAGTTATTTTTGTTATAATTTAATTGAAAGTGTTTCCAACTAATAAGTTTCTAAGCATGGTTTAGGTAAGTACCTACTACCTAATTGTTTTCATGACATTCTAAGAACCACCTACGCTAAAATAACTACGTTCTCGTCTTAAAAAATAAAACCTTCTCTACTCTACCAGTCTGAATAAGATTTACCTACTTCAAGAAATTAAAAAAAGTCCCAAAAATTTTCGATTTCGGCAAGACCTCTAGAAGGGAAAGGACCAGTCCTGCCGAAATCGAATAGAAGTACTATAAGTTCCCGAAAAAGAATCTTTTTTGGGAACTTATAGATTACCCAGAGTGCGGGGCTTACGCACTACGCACTACCTATGTATAGTACAAAATACAAATTCGTTTCTAAGGTGGCAAGGGAAAAACCAACAATAGCAATTTGGTTGCTAGGGTAATTTCAAATATCGACCGCACCCGTAGAAGACCGCATGCGTGCGCTCCCCTTCTCTTCATTATTTGATAATTTACGATGAGAAACGTTTTGTGAAAGTCGATGGTTTGCACTTCAGGGGAGTGATGAATTAGTGAGTCATTGATGGTCTAATAAATTATTTAAATTTAAAAGCCATTACTCATTAAAGACAATTGTAAGACGTAGGTAGTAATTTTCATGTGCAAACAGCATGGTCAAGCCCAAACAAGAACTTTCATGCATAAAAACTCCTTGAGGAATAAACATTTTCTACGCTTTATTTTATAATTAGAACACGATTGGTTCCAGGGTTTTCGATTTGAATTTGACTATGGTGCAGAGTCCAGCGTGACTTGGCGGATTCCTTTCATCGTAGAGGAGTGGAAGGAACTGGAATTACAAGTTCCAGTTTTTAAGGTACATATGAGCACAGGGTAGATAGAAACCGACAGAAAATTGGTCTCGAAACATTGGCTCTAGCTAGACAATGTAAAACAATGTTGATACACTGCGGATTCAGATTAATGACGTTCGAAATTAGTTTTTAGAATGAGCCTGCTGGTCCGCGTGCCACAAAAATGGACGATGACTGGACGGAAATTAGCATGACAAGATATTAACCCTAAAACTACACATTGTAATTTCCAAAGAAAAACCACGTCGCTGCTTTATTTCATCAGACTTTCGTACAAAGTGTCGTAAAAGTTCCTTCTCAGTTCATTTTATTTTATTTTATTTTAAAATTTTTAGGAAAACTTACAGCTAGAAAAATTACTAAACTAAGAAACATAAATCTAAGTACATGACAATTACATGCACTTAAGCTGAGGGCAATTTATGAAGTTTCCACATAAAGCAAAATACATTATAGTTATTTATGATTCAGTGGTAATAGACGACTATAAAAAAACATAATATAACAAACTTAATACACAAAATAAACCAAAAATATGAAAACACTGCACACACTTCACAAAACTGAAAAACAAAAAAAAAAGTACTAAGACTCGAGCTAACTTTGAGTTAAAAGGTCCGAAAAGAATTTATCACTTAACAGTCCTTTAAGTTTGATGGTAGAAGTTGTAAAAATATCAACATCAATATCTGCACTTGCCAGGTTGTTCAGCCAGGTCATAACTTCTAACTTCTAGACATCAAAAAGTTCTTCTGAAAAAACTGCAAAGAATAAAAACATTTGGAGGTGAACCAGATCGTTGAACCAGCTATTCTCGCCAGGAACTAGTCGGCAGAACAGCCCCGGCGTTCACAGAAACCGGTTTCATCAACCAAACCCCACGTGCAACCATCGTTCGTCTTCATCTATGGTACCTTCTAACAACCACTTTACTCCGACCCTTCACATCCCTTTACATCTCCATTCATTTCTACACAATCTGGAATGAATTTGGCCATCTCCAAAGCTCTACGAAATCTGGAATAAACAAATTCTGTAGTGCACACACAATGAAACAAATAAATCATTGTACTGTTTTAAGATTCCTGTGGACCGTTTGCTTCGAAAAAACTGGCTTTGTCTCTATAATCTTTGATATACGGACAAAATGCAAAAATGGTTTTTCGAGTCGACGTTATTTTTGCATGCTGTCAGTTCAGTTTTGAATAATAATAATTGCTGTACAGGTTTATTTGATCATTATGAAGCTAGACATGAAAGAATTTGATTGTTCGTTTTAATAAAAGTAGACGGGGCTTGAATATTAAAAACACGAATTGTCGCGCTCGCATCGAATAGGTACTTACTACCTTATCTATATTAGTGCATAACATTTTATTCACAACAAAATTCAAAAATTCAATAACTTTATTTCTTTAGGCTTACAAAATAAGCACTTAGACAAGTCAAATTTTATATATAAACAGTTTTATAGATTATCAAATAAGAAACAAAATGTCATTGATTTTGTTCGCTTCAATTTTTTATCCACTAGTGGAAGAAGCGAAAAATAAACCACTAGTAAGTTTACTACCACTACCACTAGTAACAGGCCTAGCCTATTCATTTACCTCGTGTAGGTTTGTAAACCATCCTACGATTCTTAATCTTATTGAAGTTTTAGCAAGCTAAGTGAGGGTTATTTAGTTTCTTCCCTAATTGCCCTATGAACTGCGTACATGAATCCAATACCGCTACCACCCAGCATAAAAATGTGCATTCAAATATGGGCTTAAACTCCTTATCTATAGATTTTTCAGTGACAAAATGGCTTCCCACAAGCTTGAGTGAGTCAACGTCAACGAGTGGTCCACGGGCTATGTGTCATCTGATGGTGTAAATATACAAGATAAAGTTAAAAACTACAACCCGACTATTGTACGTGAAAGTTATAAAAGTTTGAAACATTTACATTGACAAAATAGAATGACGTATCGGTCATATTTGATAGGCATAGAGTTGAAAATGAAAATAGGTCGTAGGTATTGTAATTTTTCTCTATGGGGCCTGCAGCCTGCGGCTACCTAAACTTTAATACGCGTTTTGAAGGGTTATTCGAGGTCGGAGCCCTAAATCCTATAGCCTATAACCATCGGGGTATTGAGACGAATCAAGCGATAAATAATTTGTTGAAATCGAACCAGTAGTTTCAGCGCTACGTGGGAACAAAGAAATCGGCCACATACATACAAACATACAAATATACAAACATACAAACATAGGGTGCTAACCTCATAACCCTCCCCTGTTGGTAGTCGGGTAAAAATACATCTAAATTTGACGAGTTAAAGCTTATATTTGAATGTAAATTTTTGTGCTGCGCTGCGTTGCAACGGTGCTTTCCAGGTGTATGACAAGCTTTAGCCAGAATGAGAAAAAACACTATTGTCTGATTTTATACCTCCTCATTATGTAATGGTTTCTATGGTAAAGGAAAAGTTTTTTATGCAAAACAAAGAAAAACAGTACTTTCAAAACCGTAGATAAAAATAAAAATGGGGAAAGGTACTAGCTTCTTAAAAGTGGAAGGCTCAAATTAGGTCCAATTAGGTCGACCCACCTCCATCATCGTTCGTGTTTCGCGTGCTTGCTTATTTCGTCATTTGCAGACAGGGATAGAAATATACGATACATTCGTGCGTAAAAAAAAGATAGCATACACGTCTTGTTGCCGAGACGCCGTGCATGGGTTGCGTATTGTTGTCTCGATCGCACTTCTGTATAGGTAGGTACGCCTTTCCATCCTTTCATAAGAATCATTAGGAAGGCACAATATTGGAAATAACGTTTGGTTGTAACACAACACAGGCCATTTGTTGAGTTAGCGCTGGGAGAACATACCATATCTTCCGTATTTTACTTAGATCTATATTCAAAACCATGAATATATAATGTGGTTTTATTCTTCTGTGTCAAGGATAAGGATAATAACTGTTGTATGCGGGAACTTCCCAGAAATTAACATGAGTCATTACAAAGGTTTGACTGAAAAAATATACAGTGGTGTTGATTCTGTAACCTTTTTTTCCTATAGAAAAAAGTGACGGCAACATTTTTATGCTTCTTAAATAATGAAGGTGGATGCGACCCTCTTAGCTCCCATACAACCGTACTCTCCGATTAATTTGGAAACTACACCCTTTCTTGCAATGAAATGTTGCATACATAATCGGATAAGACATAAAGCTATGTTTGTACCGTTTAAGTTTTTCAAAATACATAATCATTAATCATCATTAAATGAGAGCGAAAATTCATTTCAATTAATTTTGCGATTTTATTACATAAACGTAGTTTCCAAATGAATCGGATAGAAAGTTTATACAATGTGTATTTTCGAAGCTTGATCAAACGAAATGTGCGGATACACGACATAAATTTATCGATAAATATCGGATAAAAAATTTAATATGTTGGCTATTTAAAAAAAAAGCCGATTTAATTTTTTTTTTAAATGAAAACTACTTCATCTGGTTTTTTCTTCGTTTCTGTTTGAGTAAACGGTGTATTTTATTCAAAGTAGTCTCATTTGAAAGCTAGATAGTTTACCTAGCTAAGAAAATTAAAAATGCCGCAATAGCCACCCACAAAAAACAGCTCGGCCGTTGTAATCTGGCGCTCGTGTAGATTCTGCACTCTTCGAAAATGGAAGGGGTACAAACCGAAGAATAGCGTTTCAGATGGATACATCCCACACCAGTGTGTGGAAAATTTTGAAAAAGGAATTTCAAAATTTTCCACTCACTGGTATGGGATGTATCCATCTGAAACGCTATTCTTCGGGTACTAGTGGTAGGATCTTGATAGACCAAGCAGACGCAGCACTTGTCTCTCCATTTCTGAAAATCGATTTTCAAGTAGCCAATGCCATCCCCTGGATATTGTTAACCTCCCTGCCAAATTTCATTATGATCCATTCAGCCGTTTAGGCGTGGAAAGGTAATAGACAGACAGAGATACTTTCGAATTTATAATTATTAGTATGGATATTATGGATACCTACTACACCTTAGCGTGGTAGGTAATCGTGTTGTCGGCACCTATTTAAATGGAATGAAAAAAGGTTTCGTGGTATTTAGCACGACACAAAACATACATAGGAAAGAACTTAGCTAGGAACTTACGATTCCAATTAAAAAACGTAAAAATAATAATAATAGCAAGTAGGTATAGGTACAAAATTTACATTTTTTAATAAATTCGCGATAAATACCCGTCAAATAATAATTATGTGTTCAGATCGCGTAAGCTTAAAAATATTATATTTTTTTGTTAAATAGTTACAAAATTCTAAGGCCTATGTCCAAAAATCGCGGCTAACGTATATAGATGTTAAGAAAACCTAGGTATACCCGCAAGCTGCATGGTAAACCACCATGTATCGAACCAAAAAGGTGCTAACTCAGCATATTGCTGAGTAGATAAGTTGGATTACCTACACAGCGCTGTATGTTACTGTCGATGTCCCATGCTAACTTATCTTGGAATTTCAAAGCAAATAAACTTTATTAGCATTTCGCATCACACTACCATTTGTGAGGAGTTAAGACCTAGGTGTTAACGGTATGTTAGTTTTCAACTAGCCGATACCACATGTATAATACAAACTAACTGTTATAAATTGTGTAGGCGGTTGTTAAAAAAAGGTCTAGTTGTTAGGTAAAGCAATATTTGAAGAGGTCTATTGTGTCTCATCCTTTGCGGCGAAAATAATACCTATGATTTGCATGATGGCCTCCACGACGCATTCGTCGGCAGCGAATCTTACAGTTCTGGATTTATGTTTTACTAGTTTTTGCCGCGGTTTTGCACGCTTTGTGTCTATTGAAACATAATTATCATTAATAGTAGGTACATTGTTTTACTAGGGACCAAAACACCCCATTATAGACGAGTTTGTTTATACGGATGGAGAGGATGACAAGGCCGAGTTATAATGGGTGGTTTTGACCTGAGTGAAACACTCTACTTTTCACTTCGATTGCGAGAAAATAAAACCATTCAATTAACAATAAATTTGCAATAAAGAAAATTGTAGAAATTTCGCGCCAATACCAACTTTTCTACATAACGCGCAACGCAAAAGTAAAGTAAAGTAAAGTAAAATTTATTGCATCAAATACATGTAAATAAGGTACATAAGGTGGTGTATGTTTAGTAAAGACACAATGTATTTGTACCGTTGCGGCGTGCAAAATCTTTGTACAAATTGTCAATTAATTCGAATGTTAATACAATAAATAAATCAAATTAGAAAAGTTGTTATGAAATCTGAATAAAAAACTGATAAATAATTAAAATTGAAATAAAATAAAACAAAACCAGAAATTAAGTTATTTACTTACATCTAAAAAAAAATTGTCCGTCATGAAATCATTTAATTTATAGTAGCATTTACCTTCCAAAGTGGCTTTAAAGTACGCATTCTACTTTTATAAGGTAGAATGGGTGATTCTATAAACATCTAACAGTCACCAAGAAGGCGCTATATATATTTCAAAAATAAAATTAAGTAAAATGTTGGTTCTTTGTTTATGGAACTCCGAAAAGTCGAGTCTTTATGCAAGAGGGCGACACGCAGGTCTTCGATGACTTCAGGTATGTATGTCTATATCAATGTGAATTATATGACTTAAAATTCATCGTTCTAAAAACTTCCTTCCTACCTTACCTACTTTCATCTTCAGGTCAGGCAACTTTGAGAATGTTTTTATCCTTCTAAACAGGGAGGAAAGTTTGAGAAGTTGTGTGTTTTTAGTTTGAAGGTAGCGCCAAAACTACTCAACAAAGCACGCTGAAATTAACCTAGCTGTAATATAGATCTGGCTTTACCTAAAGACTACATTTTGATCTTGAAAAGTCACGTGCGAATCGTCGGACAAAACCTTATTGAATTATAAAAGAGAGCTATAAGGTTTTAAACTATTTAACAGGTTACTACGGTTAAGGTGACCACGACAGTGTGTAAACCTGTTGAAACGTCTACAAAAATAGCTAAATAAACGCTATTATTATACCCGTTATGCAGTAACATTATATAATGACGTTAACTGAAATACAGAGCATTTTTGTTAGGTTTGGCGTATAGACATCCATCCATTCTTACACCTTTAGAATTTCGACGACCTCTGTGAATGGTGCGGTGGGCGAAGGTCCTCCTGCGTCGCAGGCAGACCTAACATCATTGTTATATTAAGCATTATAAGGAGAGCTATTTAGACGTAGACAATTCTCTACCCCCCTGCACCCTACACCAACCATAAAACATCAACAGCCAATCAACAAAAACACCAATCAAAACAGGAGTTATCAATCTCGCACTCGACGCCCGCATCGGCGGCACGTGGCCAATCTGCGGGTAGTTTGAAAGCATTGGAAGTGTTATCACCCCTAATGTGGGGTAATGGAGCGCTTATTACTGTACCCCCATCGCTGATTCACACGGTGGTACTTACTTTATTGGTTAGCGGTGGTTGGCATGGAGAGAAACTTTGATTAATCTAGATTGTGTTAGATATAAATCAAATGAGGTGATTTACCGGACTGTTCTATCTCATTTGATAAAATTTGATCGAATAATATTTTAATAGGCAGCAGCATATTTTTTATCACATCACACCACACTTTATACTATATAAATAAAAAATAAATGATGCTGGACAATTTACACAGCATTATCTAGCCCCAAGTTAAGCAGAGCTTGTGATATGGGTACTAGATAACTGATATACAAATACAATACACAAATAGGTATTTTTACTATACATAGAAAACGACCAGAACACCCGGAACAAATAATTGCAGATCGTACAAACATTTGTTCCAAGGCGGGGATCGAACCCGCAACCTCCTGCGTCGCAGGCGGACCTTTGCCCACCGGGCCACAGAGGTCGTCGAAATGCGAAAGATTGGATGGATGGATAGATGGGTAAATAGATGGATGTTTGTTACTTCTTTACGCCGAACCTACTGAAATTTGAATAAATTTTGCATACATGTAGGTTTTAAACCTGAAATGAAACATAGACCTCTTTTATCCTCTAAATTAGTTCCCACCATGGGGTAGGTTGAGGACGCAAAGCGCGCCGTTTTGTGTAGTTATCTTGTAAATAACTACACAACTAATGAAAAGACTGACTGAAGGAACCAAGTAATTACTCGTAGTAATAAGTGTAATAATAATAACCTACGAATCAAAACATAAGTCATTTCCGACAATTCCGAATAGACCGCAGGGTTCCTAAGATCTCGACCAAATAATGTGCAAAACAGTGCAATTTCAAGATTTTTTTCTATCGTATTTTTTTAAATCGTGTTTTCAAGTAGAACGAACCAAAGAAAATGTAGAATTTTAGGTAATTCGAGTTTTTAACTACGGAATTCCCGTGAGTACTGTATCTAGTCCTAGTTTGGAGAGCAAACACGCTAGGTTCGCCTCTTAGTTTCCATAGAAAAAATCCGTGCGAAGCCGCGGACAGAATACTAGTTAATAGTAACAAGTGTAGGAGTTAGGTATTAACCTAATTGGTAGGTTAGTTTAGGTATTTTGTTTGAGCACAGAAAATAATGAATCAAGGCAGATTCCGAAATCTTCCATAAATTGTTTTTAACCATCTTTTGACTAAGGTGGCGTGGACACAAATACCTGAAGCGTTGCGAACATTAATCTAATGCCATTTATACACACACAGCACAAAAATATGCATTTCAATATAGGCTTAAACTCCATAGCTTAAGATTTATTTTGACAGTGACAAAATAGCTTCCCACAAGCTTTAGACCCAGCTTCAGACGAGGGGCCCGTGAGCTGTCTGTCATCTGATGCCGTCAATATGAAATGCATCTAAATATTACGAGTATAAAGCCCATTATAAGAATACACATTTTTGTCTGTGCGGTAGCGGTGTGTCTTTGATCTACGACAACCTTACGTCAGCAAAGCACTTACCTAGTCAATAAAAAAATTTAAAGATAAAGACCGTAGCAAATGTAGCAATTATTATTACCTTTTGTCACCGATTCGTCTTAGGGAAGTGTCTTGTAGTTTTATTACCTAGGTACCTATTTTGTCTTTAAACTCAAATAAAATAATCAATTGCGTTCGACAGCGTCAATTGATGGCAAGTGTTGTTTGTCGTCGGTCAATGACCAGGCTTTCTTCGGTTCATTTCCAACGACAACCGATTAGTTCTACTGTTGAACATTAAATTTAAGCACTTTTTACAGTTTTTACACAGGTTCATGACACTTGGGCTTTAGGGATGCTACTTCGGATGGTAGAGTTCTGCTCTATGCATTTGAATGACACCGCATAGCTGCCGAACAAGTTTATCTACAACTATTTTTTAAGTACGGCTAGCCTTTTGAAATACTGAATTAAAATTAGGAACCATACGAAGAAGTAGGTACCTATTTTACCAACTCTTCTTGGTGTTTGGGTTCTTAGGTTCATTTATTTATTTATTTGGCACACAAAACGGAACACAATCAAAACATTAAATATAAGAAAGACACAGTATTAGGATCTAGATTGTATCCCTAAGTATGCGTACACAGCATGATTTGTACGGAACAGTTCTGTGTAAACAGTATATAGAAATGAATATTATCGAGCATGCATTAAAATTAAATAATAAGTAAAACAATAAATTAATAGATACTGTTTGAGAATTACCTACCTACCTAGCTATACCTATGAAGAAAATTTAAGAATTACATAAAATTGAAATTACGAAAAATTAAGACCACTCTCCTTAATGAGAGTGGTTTCAATGTCTTTTTTAAATTTTAATATTCTGTTGTTAAAAATGTCAATATTATCACTATTATTAATTAAAAGATCATTGTACTGACGACACATTCTGACCATAGGGTTGTAGTAAGAGGTATTATTGGTATGGACCTGGAGGGCGAAAGTATGTTGAAAGGGATATCGAGATCTCGGCCTGATATTAAAACTAATAGAAGACAGTAACACAGGAGAATCGATTGCTGAGTGAATTATTAAAAAAAAAGTGATCATATCGAGGTATTGACGACGGGTTTCAAGAGACATGAATTTGAATTTGCTAAGTCTTTCCTCATATGTTGGTAGAGATCGATTTATGCCGTGCCTATACCCTAAAATTTTAAGAAATCTTTTCTGGATTTTCTCAAGGCGCTCGATGTGAACTTTATAGAAAGTAGACCAAACAACTGCATTATATTCCATAATACTGCGAACAAGTGAGTGGTAGAGGCAGATGAGACTCCGTGGGTCCTTGAAGTCTCTTGTGGATCTAGTAATGAAACCAAGTAGCTTTGAGCATCTGGTTGAGATATAGTTGTATGTGAGTATGTTTCCCTTCCTTCACCAAGAATACGTCTCACATCGGTCTGGGTCTGAGCTATTTTGTTAACCCCGAATCCGTTGGGGCTATCTACGATCTGTCCGATAGTTAATCTCCGAATAGATTAAGGCCCTTCTGGGCCACTATAATATTTAGAAAACAAAAGAATGTCATTTTTCCCGCGTTCCACTCGTGACCGCCAGGCGGGAAACGTCAAATTATGTTCTATGCGTTCAAAACGACGCGGCCGACCAGAACATGACGAATTACGTGCGCTGGAAAGCCGGTCCCGTAATTATTGTGGACAAGGCACTTTTTGCCTCTGACAAATAGTAAGAGATGGAATGAGAGCGAGGAGCTTTGTGTAGCTAATGACACTCGTGGCTGAACGAGCTCTAATATCACTATTTCTTTTGTGCAGCACAGGTTTGTGATGCGTCTTGTCTTGCCCCGGATAGGACGTCGACCTCCCTTATTTGTTACATTACTTGAGCCTTAATATGAATCGAATGAACCAGTGTCGGGCTCAAATTTCCTTGGCCTCGCCTCAGCGGCTCTGCTGTCACGCGATTCTCTTTTTGATGGATATAAAATTATTAATGGTTGGGTAAAAATTGTAAGTGCCTACAAATTGTTCAGGTTTTTTCGAATTTTAATGGTGAATGTAGCTATTTTTGGGATTGGTAATTATTGGTATCCATCATAGACTTAAAATAAAACCGGTCAGATAGACTCTTAGACATTATCTATTTGGTGAAGGTAGCTTTTTTTGGCAAGATTTCCGAGTATTTAATTACACACGGTATATTCAAGCGTTGAACGTATTTCCAATAAACCGCGTTGTGAAACCTCTTAACACCTGATAAAACTAATTTTTGACGTTGAATTTTCGCAGAATCTTGGCAAGTGCAACATGAGCCGCCTCCTTGGTGGTCCAGTGAGTGGCCTAACCTTCACGAAAACTTTAAAAGAATGATCTTGGCAGCCTCTCCGCAGTAGAGCGGGAGTATCGTATCCCTTCATTAAAAACATGTTTTTAACACAAAACTAACAAGGGAATTGTTACTATGCTAATTGCCTTTGTTGGACTATTGCGTTTTAATATTTAATCTTAGAAGGACATTGTAGCTTTGCGACAACATCGTCCCGTCAAGACATAGATTTTATAAGAAGAAATTACAAAGGATAAAAGTCTCTCGTTAACTCGACAAAAATAGTACGTTCTTGGTATATACCACCATTTTTTAATAAATTTTTTTGGTCGGAACATACGCTGCTCTTGCATTCAATAATTACAAATTTTATCTAACGCTATAAAATTTGTGTAGTACTTCGACCCACAGGTTCCTGTTCCATAAGATAATTGCATGAATTTATGTGCGAAAGTACGTCAGCGCCTGAATAACTCAATAAAACATCAATCGCCTACAATGTAAGGATACAATAAACATACGTCCGTTGGCGGTAGAGCCTTTACACACCTTGTTGCTACGCGGCTATTTTTAGATAAACTTTTTGTGGCCATAGCAACGTACTTATTTTTGCTTCGGCATTTATATTTTGGCCTTTAGATAAGATGACTTGGACGACTTGAATTAAATAGGTTAACTTGGCTATTTACGATAAGATTTTCTACTCTTTATATCGGGAATTGATGGGCCCTTGTTTATTTGAGCATGATTATTTATATACGAACAAATGCCGACTTTTTTGCGAGTTACGTAGGTACCTAACCTACTAAATAGACATGCTAAATCTGAACATTTTTTTAAAAATTATTATTCTAATTAGATAATTAATTATAATATTATAGTGATTGATTATAATAAAGTAGGTATTAGTAATTGTTTTGACATTAAATGTTAGTTATCTTAAATATTATCAATTGTATAATTTATATGTAATTCTTGTACTTATGACTTGTGTAATTGGAAATATATTTCTGTATTAGCTCAATAAATAAATATACAAATTTTTGCCCGTGGCTTCGGTGATAACTAGCTAGGAAGAGGAGTGTTACTTAAATTTGTGGTCTTCACGTACTTTCTCACTGTTAACCTTACAGATCTATCTGTAAGGTTAACAGAGAAATTAACGAAGTACCTAGTCATTGAGTAATGATAAGTAAGCTTATTGTTCTATATAATCTATGAACTAAGTACCTGTATTGAAAGTTGAAACTCTTTTCCATAAGACTCGACGCTAACGGCAATCATTTAGATTTTCCAGTTAGGTACCCTAGGTTCCTATCGAGAATGGGTAATTGGTCTCTTTGATTTGTACACAAGTCCGACAGCTTAAGGCGGCGATATATGTATGTAGATTGAGCGAATTTAGGTTTCTTTAAAACCTTTAATTTTTGTAATCTTTATCGAAAAAGCTTAATAAAAATAAGTAGGTAATAATCTAGGAAGACAAAGCATATTATCCTCTTCTTTTCAAAAATAAAGAAAAAACGATTTTAAATAACAAAAATAATTGTGCAAAGTACCATCTGTTTTCTTAGTTATTACTATTTTTCTACTAAACTATCAATAACATTTTTTTTATTGTTATCGCCATCTAAAATGAAAGAATACCAAGGGAACATTCGGCTTATTTTTGCAAATAAATGTCCTAATCCATAGATATTAAGCAAAAACATGATTTTAGGGCTTACGCAGCTCTGCTCTGTCCCGCTCCTATGCACGCGATATCCAATGCCTATCCTTCTCACAAAATGGCGTCATAGATCGCCCTCCTAAGGCACTTAACCAACCTATGTTCACCCTGGTTGTAAGTTGTAAACGTCAGACTTTCTCATTATCATACGATTTCCATTTCCAAGAGCTCCATTAGAACAGCTTTGGGGTCAGGTAGAAATTGGTTTATCGGGAACCGTGCCCCGCGGCGCGCCACGACGCGAAAGTTGCTGCGAGCGACCTCCTCGTGAGCTCTAACTTGCAGTCAATACACTTCTTGGTTTTGTGGTAAGTCAAAAGAACCTTTACATTATAGGTACATACCTACGTAGGTAGGTAGGCACTTATTGAACTCACTAACCTAGGACTTAGAATACCATTAAATACCCGAAGATATTTTGATGTAAGTGCCGACAGTTAGCAACGAAAATATGCTACATACCTACCTATCAGTTGCGGGTTATCAAAGCTTTCTTAAACCGAATCAAATGCGAAAAGCACTATTTTTGTTCGTTCATAATTATGATGCATCGATGTACTTTAAGTTTTAGCATATAAATATAAATAGGTACCCTAGAGTAATATGATTCCGGAACTATCATTTGAGTTTAAAAAATATGAACGTTAAGCTACTTTCGTTGCTGACTGTAGGCTACCGGTCAGCACTCGTATGCCCACTGCTGAACGTGCTTTCTCCAAAAAAACGGGGTATTGCCATAATCACCACGCTCGGCAGTCGGATTGGTGAACGCAGTTAAGGCGGTTCTCCGGCGCAAACTAGCGCCGCCACCTATTTTATTTTATTACTAGCAGCGCCTCGCGGTTTCACCCGCGTAGTTCCCGTTCCCGTGGGAATTCCGGGATAAAAAGTAGCCTATGTCCTATTCCAGACTATAATCTATCTCTGTGAAAAATTTCATTCAGATCCGTTCAGCCGTTCTGGCGTGATAAAGGAACAAACATCCATCCATCCATCTAAACTTTCACGTTTATAATATTAGTGAGATGACATTGAACAAAGGAAATTTCAAAAAACCATCGCACAGTTTGTGATACCTATTCTATGCTTTTTTTAAATTTCCTTTGTTCAAACTTCAAAGTTATAATAAGATAAAATAGGTGGCGGCGCTAGTTTGACGCATACCACCGCCTTAAAGTTTTAATAATAAAGTTTTTTAGCTATTAAAGTGCGTAACTCGCACTTGCCCCAGTGCATTTGCTACGAAAATTTAATAATGTCCCAAAAAAAATCGACTTTGACGGGACTTGAACCCGCAACCCTTCTTCAGTAGGTACGGGATGCGCTGCCAATAATTGCACCACTCGTACGTCGTAGTGACGTAAGAGTCTAAAAACTCTGGGACTTAGTCCGGAAGCTAAGGGCAACAGCTTCCTCCGGTTGGTTCCCTGAGTCGCCTCTCACGACATTCACGGGCTGAGTAAGTTGGGAGGGGTAGTTAATTAGACCACCATAGCCATAGCTAAAAGGGTCGAGCTGAATTGCAGAGAAACATTTCTACTTAGATCTAAATTAAACATGTTGTATCTTCTCAAACGCGTGTGAAGCCGCGGGAAGGAGTGAGTCTATCCTCAATAATAAATGCGGAATCGCAAGCCAGTTAAGTAGAGAACCAACTAGCTGTCACAGCTTCAACAGCTGACATGACAATCTCACATTTTTTCACCGCCATTTTGCTGACAATGAACCGACATGGAACCAACACCGTTACAGCAATTAACTCGATGACTTCTTGCTTTCCTCAGGAACAAAAGCTTTACACTCTGCTAAACAAAATAGCTGATGCGTTTTGCGTACGCCATAATTACTAACCAGCTATTGTTCGAAGTTGGTTATTTGTTTCTGTTTTAAAAAGATATTAATGTGGAAGTTGAAAACAATGTGTTGATTAATTATGTTGCATGTTACATTTACATGGATAGGTATAATTTTCCAGTTAGTACAGAGGTAAGTAGTTCGCACAAAATGGAAGCTATAAATTAATATCTAAACAAACCTTTTTATCAAAGATTTTCCCAATATTCCAGTTTTTATTCCACGGCATTATGGATAGTGGTAGATTTAAAAACTGCTGAGAAAAAAAAACTGCTTCGCTTTTTTACAAACTTTGTCGGTTGTATGTACCTATACTCCAAATGAGAATCCAAAATATTTTAATTCGTTCCAAAATTTAAAAAAAAAACTATTTTAAATATCAAAAATAATTGTGCAAAGTACCATCTGTTTTTTAGTTAATACCGTTTTCTCCTTAACTATCAATCACAAGATTTTTTTATTGTGATCGCCGTATTAATTAATATTATTCAAAGGGAATCTTGGGCTTATTTTTGCAAATAAATGTCCTAAATTATAGATAATCAGCAAAAACTAGATCTTTGCGCTTACGCCGCCCTGCTCTGTCTCTCTCCTAAAAACGCGAAATCCTATCCTTTTCACAAAATGGCGTCATATATCACCCCCTTGTTGGGTAATTTCATCATCGCTCATTTTAGTCGTAAGTCTATGTTGGTAACTAGTTTTCCGAGACGGTGTTGGTGGAATGAAGTCAGTATATCTAAAAAAAACCATCTCCAATATTAACAACAACAACAACCAACTACGAAACCACCCATAAAACAACCACCCAACACAACCAGAAACGGTATAAGGCTCCGCGAGCAAAGTTCAAAGTTCTCGCTATATCTGGCGCATCAACACTATTGTGCCGCTTTCTCCCTTTCACAATACGATATATTGTATACAAATGATACAATTGTATTCATAATGTAATATTTTGATTTTTTTCAAAAAACAAGACTTACTTAGCTTTTTGCTATAGAGTGCGTGACTCGCACTGGGTAAATCTTCTACGAAAACTTTTTAATTATATCCCAAAAAATTTCGATTTCGGCAGGATTCGAAGGTGAGGCGCGGGTTCGAATCCTGCCGAAATCGAATTTTTTTGGGATATTATTAAAAAGTTTTCGTATAAGACCTACTTGTTCACATTTTAAAAATACTACTCTCGAAAATAAAATTTGTATTGGACCAACTCGGGATCATTCTTCAAACAATAGGGAAAGGATTCTCCAAATCGGTTCATAATTAGACGATTACACAAAATAGAACCGGTCAAGTGGGAGTCGGACTCGTGCACGAACGGTTCCGTACCATTATCTATAAAAACGGCAAAAAAATCACGTTTGTTGTATGGGAGCCCCCTTAAATATATATTTTATTCTGTTTTTTAGGTATTTGTTGTCATAGCGGCAACAGAAATATATCATCTGTGAAAATTTCAACTGTCTAACTTTCACGGTTCATGAGATACAGCCTGGTGACAGACGGACAGAGGAGTCTTAGTAAAAGGGTCCCGTTTTACCATTGGGTACGGAACCCTAAAAAATACATACATTCGAATATAGAACCACCTCTTGTTTTTTTTTGTTTCGTTGGTTATAAAGAACTAGCTGCTGGCCGCGGCGTCGCCCGCGCTATTCATGTATACCATTTTCGGGTTAATATAGCCCCCTATGACACTCACAAATAACGTGGGTTTCTTTTGGTAAAAGAATTTTCAAAATCGGTTCAGTATATCCAGAGATTACTCCCTACAATACAACCTCACCTCCAATGAATATACAATACTACTGTAAGACTCACCTCTTTATAATACAAGTATACCTACATCGATATAAGTACTTTGTACTGAAATGTATGTAAATTGTACACTGGTGTCTGTAATGAAAATCAAACGCTTAAGCAGCGTTCTTCACAAAAATTGGTGCTGGATAAATTCAAATAAATGTTAATTACCCTCAAGAACTTACTCGCCCAAACCACTATCCGAACCCGAAACGCTTCGTTAGCGCGATCTAGCGCTCGTCCACTTTTAGCAGCGACATCTAGTTATAATGTGTCTGAACTAAACGTACACAAAAGTAGAAATAGACAAACTTACCTTGTTGAAAGTAACATCTGAGTAACAGACATCATCATAATCATCATCAGCTTTTTATAGTCTACTGCTGGACATAGGCCTCCCCAATTGAGCGCCATAACACCCTGTCGCCAGCTTGCCGCATCCAGCATCTGCCAACAGTCTTTCGCAAATCGTCATCCCACCGGAGGCCTTGGTCCACCCTGTCGGAGGGCGTCCTACACTACGTTTGCCGAGTCGCGGTCTCCACTCAAGAACACGTATACCCCAGCGGTTGTCAGTTCTTCTCGAGATATGGCCAGCCCACTGCCACTTCAGCTTGCTAATCCTTTGAGCTATGTCGATAACCTTGGTTCTCTGGTTATCGACATAGCTCTAAGGATTGAAGAAAATTGAGGTGATGCAAATTCTAAGCACACGGCTATAGGTAAGTGTACTCGGAAACAATTTCGAGAAGGTAGCCATCTACGACGACCGGTCCCGATCAATGTGACCATTGATGACCTTGGTAGGTCATCATCATTCTGAAGTAGAATCAGGATGTGGGCCTTGGTCTGGTCGAGAAAAAATCCATTCGATCATATGGCAATAAGGTGTCATTTCAGAATCGAATTCCAGTTCATCGATTTTAATTTTATTACCATTTCAAAGGATTTAACTCTTCTACCTATGACGCAATTTTGTAAAAAGGTTTGGCATAGGATTTCGCGTTCATAGGAGAGGGACAGAGCAGAGCGGTGTTAGCGCAAAAATCTAGTTTTTGCATTATTTATTAATTAAGACATTTATTTGCAAAAATAAGCCAAAGGTTCCTTTGGTATTCTATTATTTAATATGGTGATGATAATAAAAAATCTTGTGATCGATAGTTTAGGAGAAAAACGGGAACGAAACTAAGAGAAAAGATGGTTACTGCACTATTATTTCTGATTTTTAAAAACGATTATTTTTCATTTGTGAAACAAAGGGGACCTGCCTTGTATCCCTGTATAGCTTAGATGATTATGTATTTTTTCCGAAGCTTTTTAGACAAAAAATACGGAGAAAAAAGGTTTTAACGTTACCCAATTGACGTCAATTCACGCCTTAACATTTCAAACGTAAATGAGTTTATAAAGCTTCTGATTAGACAGGCATCTTTCATAGCTAGGAGCGTGGTGCGAGGCGCGCGGTTGTGGTAAAAATGTAGAATGATGCGGTCGCCGCAGTCGTTCACCCCATGGACGGTAATCTACGGAACGCCATGGCTTTATCATTATCAAAATGGTGTATCGCTTAACCTTTGTTCTTTTACAGGATTTTTCTAAAATAATGTTTTATTTTAGTGCCGTGTTTTTTACTAGTATATGTACAAGCTAAGTGTATGGAATGCTCTCCCCCTGGATGTCAGACGTGTTCTATCAATCAGACACTCCCTATCTTTCAAAAAACTGCTTCATCAGCATTATCTATCGTTGTTAAAGTAGACAACTTCAGGTTAAGTATTATCGTTTTCTTTTTTTTTTCAAGTGCTACCGTCTTTGATGTTCTTACATGTCCAATCCATCCCAAGTTTGCCTGGAAGATATCGCTCATAGCGATAGGCCGCTTTTGTACTTCGTCTACTCGTAGCATTTATATCTGTGGTACAACAAAGTATTACAGGATCCGTTTTTTTCCTTGACGGCGAATGTAGTTGCAGGAGCGAGTTCACACACCCACAATCTACCGGATCAAGTAATCGATTGTCTCCATCAGTAGCAAAGGATCCGTAAAAATGTCCTGTAAAAACGGATCCGCTGTGTGAATGCACCCTTAGACTGTATTACCGTTATTGTGAGCTTTCATTGTCTATGTTTTTTTAGTGCCAAAGTTAAAGTTTGAAATGCTTATGATTTGGACAGCACCTACTACGTAGGTATACCTATGTAGATATATGTACGTAATGGTGGATTTAGATAGTGATAGTCGCGAGACAGACGGTAGGAACTCTGTACTGAGAACTGAGTTCGGTTGACGTAAGTATCGAAACGTGATCGTGACGTCGCATTTTTGTATGGGATTTGCGAACTTCCCTGTACCAAATTCCATAGAAAAAGGAGACGATACGATGACGTCTCTATACTCGATACCATCGTTAACCGAACTCGTGGCTATGAATACTTAGGCCCCTTCCTCACCGCATTCGGTGCTAAGACGGTAGATTTCGCGTAATTTATTTTTCATTTGATTTTCAGCCGTACTCAACAAGGAATGTGAACCTAAAACCTGTGATGACGTCATCATTTGCCAGCACCGTCAAATGGATTGGCCAGTCAGTTCCTTTCTCTAATACACGGCATGTAAAAGAAGCGAACCTCTTTGGCGTCAAAACTCTGTGGGCATCAAAACAAGTGGCGACATCTATACTTATCTCGATGCACCACATCGTACTTAGATGTTTAGACAAATAGCTCTTCAAATCAATAGCGGCGCCTGGACCACATGGATTTTTAAGACGGAAGGATTTTTTTATATATTTAAAATACGTTTATATGCTGTGCAATATTTAATTGACTAACAAATTCATATAATTCCAAATTGACAACATTTAGATTTGTGTTACTCAGAACTTCTAAATATTAATTAACTTCAATAAATTGATATTTTATTACAGGTGGTAATAAAAATTTACATATTTTTCTTTTTTTTTACTTCAGTGGCAGTCATCATTTGGAATATTCATTTGTATGCTAAATTTTAAATAATTATACATGAAAATAGCTGTAATTATAATAATAAATACATATTTAGGCTGTACATAGAACTGCATTACACTTACATCTAAATTGATCTATCTATCTGTACAATTATTATTTACATAAATGAATATAATGTATTAAACTAGGCCTGTGTTTACCAAGAATAAATTCAGTTAAGATTGATTAAAACTAAATAAGGAACACATTAATGAAACCTTTAAAATTGTTTCCAATCAAGGTACATAGTAGTAATTTGATAAATAAAATTATGCAAGGTGCCTCGAAACATGTGTACTAAGCCGAAAGGGGGCGATTCTAGACCCCAAGGGGATTAACTTTTTTTTTCGATGTAGGGATTTACATTTCCCCCCCTTTTTTTTGTTAGTTTTTATTCTCCATAGTCGTGTTTTATTACGTAAGACCCGTATTATTATTGTTTTGAAAATTCACAGGATTTACATCACTAATTTTATAATTTCATTTCATAGTATAGTTTTGCTGAAGAAAAAAAACAAAACAAAGACACGTGAAATATTTATAATGTTATATAATACAAGATTTTGAGTACTAGAACACGAATAGAGAATAAATAAGTAAAAATATTGTAAATCAAAAAAATCGTTATTGATCCCCTCGGGGTCAGAATCGCCCCCTTTCGGCTTAGTACACATCACTTGTATATGGCACCGTATACAGAAGTAGGTACAAATAGGAACTTCAAAATAAAACGGGGCTTAAAGAGTATCAATAAATTAAATATACAGAATACAATTAAATATGCAGACCACAATATACAGATATATAAATTTGTGATGGATAAAAATAACACTGGGTTTTTTGTAACGTAATACATATATTGTTATATGGGACAGTCTTATAGTTATTATAAATTTTTATATTGTATTACCTTTTATTATTTCAATACATACTTCAATTTCCGGACGATTGGAATTTAATTAGCTTTTACGCGCGAGCATTATTTGCCCATCGCTCAATTAATAACTTATTGAATGAATTAAACGTTGCAGGATATTATGGTCGTGAAGGAGTACCTGAGGCCAAACATCTGAATTGAATGTTTATTTACCATTCGAGAGAATTTAATAAACATTTACAAAATACATAGATTAGGTAATTAAGACTCTCGTTAGTACAAGGTGCTCCATAAGGCGATTAAAGCTTCTTAAATTCAGCATAGCATTATTATAGCCATAATAATTTATTATGATAGATTAAAATCACATGTTTCTAAGATTAAAATTATTTTAGACAACACAGTTATAAATATATGAAGAGATTTCATTGTCATTGTATGATTGACCACATTAAATGCTTTATAAACCCTGTTCAGGTCATATTTATTTTTTATTAGGTTTTTTTTCTCTTTTATCTAAGTACCTACATATATACATATAAAATAAAATTATTTTTAAAATGTATCTATCAAAATGCTAGTAGCATTTTGATTATATATTATGGAAAATAAGCGCATTAATTGTAGCTTATACATTCTTACGAATTCAAATGATATAATCAATAACTTCGCGTTTAGAGTAAATTTTATCAAGGCTATTTAGACTTTAACTGTACCTATACAGGGTGGTTTGAGAAGGGCGGTGATGGCCACAAGTCCGAAACCACGAGATTTAGAAAAAAAACATCAAATGAGTCATGCTCCCGATTTATAAGAAAACAATATCTGCATATAAATATAGTTTTCGACCAGACCCGAATGATATATTTTTCCTTCATTAAAAATTAAAATAAATAGCAAAATTTTACTATTTTATTATTTTTACACGAACATTTTGGGCATAGATGGATTTGCACTCATGGTCTACCCGATTTTACACCACTTGATTATGTTCTACAGGGTTACGTCAAGAACGAACTTTACAAAGCTTGTTACGAAACGGTTAAGAGCTTACAGAGCTCATTGCTTGATATTTTATCGAGGATTTATTCTGTGATGGTATCAAATGCAGCCTTTAGAGGGACTTTTAACCTTATGCATTGAAATAGAAACCATTTGGTGCAATTTATTAGTAAGGTAAAATTGAGATACTAGAAGTAATATTTTGACGACCTATGTAGTGGACGAAGGTCCGCCTGCGACGCAGGAGGTTGCGGGTTCGATTCCCGCCTTAGGACAAATATTTGTACGATCTGCAGGTATTTGTTCCGGGTGTTCTGGTCGTTCTCTAAGTATAATTTTTTTTTATTAATTTACCTATGTAAATACATATATCTATTATCTAGTACCCATATCACAAGTTCTGCTTAGCTTGGGGCTAGATAATGGTGTGTGAATTGTACAGCATAAAAAAAGAGTTAAGATTTGCTATTCCTATTTCGACTTTTCTCTTACTTCTGTGGTTTCGGACTTGGTCATCACCGCCCATTTCAAAAAACCACCCTGTATATTCTACAGATATAGTTAAATTTTACTAGACTAGACTTAACAGAGCCATTTTTACACGCCATTGTTTGTTGGTCGATAGGTATTTCATCATATTTAAAAAGTATCAAGATTACTTACAAGATTCACCGATGTCTTGATCGTTACCATGGACAAGTAGATCGATAGAATTCAAGTTTATGATTTCTGTAGCATATTAGTTTTGTCGGGTTGGTAGTACTTGTTCGCCACGTCATATAATTCCCGCCTGAGTTGTTGGGCCTGTGATTTGTACTGTTGCTCTCTCTCACGAATCGTTCTGTACTGTTCTTCGCGTTCTTCTGTGTTTTGCTTGATAAGCCAGCGGAGGTATAGCTCTGTAAGATGAAAATAAACTTTATTTTGGAAACAATAGAAACTTCTATTGTTTACTTTTCGCACTATATTTTGAATCGGTAAGTGTTTGACTAAGTTATCTTAGTTGCAGTTAGAAGAATGATATATTGTCCAATCGCGTTGTGAAGACTTGGAACCGTTTACCGGAATCAGTGATCAGTGTCCCCTCAGTGAACTCTTTTAAAAATAGACTGCACAAACATTTAAAGTGCACGGACAAAGACTATGATATACAAGCATCAGCTTAAGAGCTGCCTGTGTATTAAAAATAATAATAATGAAATTTGATTGTGATTTTGCAGGATTTTTAAAACATTAGCAGGATTGCATGCCATCTCAATTTGTGGCGGTGCACGCGAATCACATTTTGTTATATATCATCAGTGAAGGTTTTGCGCGGAACTGTTACCAAATATTTTACGACTTAACATTTTGCAATGGATATCCGCGAAGTAATAATAATAATCATTTCATTTATTTATTTATTTTAGTATTAAGTAACATCAGAACCTATTATTTAAGTTTATCAATGGTTACCTTCCCAGATGACGTAGCTCATGGGTGCTACAGAAGGCCAAATGACGGTGGGCGTCGGTTCGTACAGCGGGTTGATGTAGGCACTGAGCTCGTCGGGCTGGTTGACCCATGACCAGAAGCTGGTTGTTTGCGTGTAGACGCCCCGAGATTCGCGTTCTTGCTCGTTGTCGCAGATGAATGTACCTAGAAATAAATATTCATTATAATAATAAAGTGTAGTGGCTAAATCCGTAAAGAGAAAGTGGAGCTTTGTAAAATAAATAATTTATTAAAGTATCTCGAACACAATGATGTCAATTCAGATGTCACCCAAACCACAGACCAGTTAAATCTAGATTTAACTGGTCTGTGCCCAAACTAAACAAACAAAAAAAAATTGACAGCACTAAAAATCAAGCCGCCATAACGACCGAAATAAAAGGATAGCATAATTTTTAGTGCTGTCAAATTAGTTTAATTTGGGTGACATCTGAAAAAGTAATAATATTTTTTTTATCGATTTATTAATAACATTAATAATTTAATTACCGAAAAAAAAACGTCGTGTCTCACGCAGTCCGGCAATAAATAATGCTGGACAATTCACACAGCATTATCTAGCCCCAAGCTAAGCAGAGCTTGTGTTATGGTAACTAGATAATTGATATACATAATATAATACAATACATAGACAGATATTTTTTATTATACATAGAAAACGACCAGAACACCCTGAACAAATGTCTGCAAATCGTACATACATTTGTCCCGAGGCGGGAATCGAACCCGCAACCTCCTGCGTCGCAGGCAGACCTTCGCCCACCGCGCCACAGAGGTCGTCGAATAGTAAGAAAGCTGGGGCTTGTGTATTAGTACTCACCAAACTGACTAGCATAGGAATGTTCAAACAGCACGACGAGAAACGACTGTCGGTATTCAAAGCTGCACGGGAACTGTTCCAGGAACTGTCTCACGCAGTCCAAAAATAGCAGGAATGTTGGCGCTGCGCGCGCTTGTGAGGAGTAGGGACCGCAGCGGTGCCGGGTACCGAAGGGGTAGCCTGCTTGCAGCCACTCGCGTTCTATTAGCGCTTGGAGTCTGGGAAGGAATTATACTTATACAGAGTGTAACAAAAAGGAAGGACCAAACTTTCAGGGTTCAGCTTCGCTCACAGAACACGGGGAAATATTTAAAAAATCGCGACATTTAGTTTTTTTCGAAAACTAAATAATCACTAGACTAAGCAATTACCGCCGTAGGCAACGACCCGCGACGAAGGTGTTTTGTGTTGTACATCATCGCAGCGGGCGACACACTTTAACGCGGTAGGTTGTATCAGACATGCATTTTTCCTCTATTTTATGGCAAAATAGCACATGCATCAGTTATTGCTTAGTCTAGTGATATTTTTTTCGAAAAAGTAGGTTTTTTTTAATATTTTTTCCGTGATCTGTGATCGAAGCGGAACCCCCTCTGAAAGTTTGGTCCTTCCTTTTTGTTACACCCTGTACATTAATAAATCTGCATACATGCGTTCATAATACATAAAGTTTCTTGGTGTAGATTTTATAAGACTTTCTTTTGCTAATCTCGTCTCCATCGTCTGCACTTGTTTGAACGGTTTTTTTTATGATAAAACTAACCCTAATCTATTTCCTGTAATTTCGAACCTAGTTAACACGTGAAGTCCGTTCAATAGGAGTAAACTGGAGTGGAGATGTAGTAATTCAGTTCACAGGTAAAGTAAGCCTGTCTCTTTCTTACTGATCGAAATAAAATCATCATCATCGTCAAACTATAAAGGTCTAATGCTGGACATAATGAGCGCCATAGCGCCCTGTCTTCAACTTGCCACATCCAGCATCTGCCTGCAGTCTTTCGCAGGTCGTCATCCCACCTGGCCGGAGGGCGTCCTACACTACTTTTGCCGAGTCGCAGTCTCCACTCAAGAACAGTTTTACCCCAGCGGTTGTTGGTTATTCGCTAATATATAGCGAATAACCAACAACCGCTGGGGTAAAACTGTTCTTGAGTGGCTATATAGCCGGCCTACTGCCACTTCAGCTTGCTAATTCTTAGAGCTATGTCGATAACTTTGGTAGGTATCGAAATAAAAAAGACAAAAAAGAACGCATTTTTAGTACCCTCGTATAGTCCTGCAGTCGGGGTTCAATATAATCTGCACCAGAGAGCAAACAAGCAACGTGGCGTCTTCACCTTTAGTGCCGTGCAAGAGAACCGGCTCCGCTTTCTGAAACAAAACATAAAATCACTTGTAAAAAAATATCTTCGACAGCAAATATTTTTAAATGTAGGTACATAATATTTTAAAATAATTGATAAGGAACTCTCGCGCTCAGCGCATATTCGGCTGAGAAGTAAAAAAGCTAGAGAGGTTGCGGTTTTGATTCCCATCCCAATTTGGACAGAACGACTTTGGATGATACTGCTGATCTCATTATATTTTTGTTTTATCATAATCACCACGCTTGACCGGCGGATTGGTGATCAAAGCGGTGATGTTCAAAATATAGAGAAGGAGATGCTGCTCTTCCTCTGGTAGATTCCCTTAGTTGGCTCTTACAACATACTAGGGCTGAGTAGGGATTCTTACGCCTAGCTTCTTAGCCTTATCTAGAAATCTGTGTAACTTTTTTATGTAACTATTCATTATTGGCAATAAATAAACTTAATGGTATTTGATTTTTACTGATATATTAAGAATTCTAACCTGGTGTATATGCTGTGCCACAATACAGGCAGTATGCAGCGAGTTGCGCACATTCTCAGGTCATCTACACGAGTCCAGTTTCGATATTCAATTATCGCTCGATATCTCGCGATCGTTGCACGCTTCGATAAGTTTAGAATAGCTGTCGATCAGGCCTGACTTCGCCGATTGCAGGCGGTTTGTTGATAGTACAATAAGATTAAATACGGTATTAAGTGCGCCGTAAAACATTGATTGAGTATTCTTAATTGAAGATGGTAAATCTAAGGATTCGTCAGGTCTATTTTGCTTTCTGACAAAATGATTTTGCCTAGTGCTGGCATAATAGGAAACTTAAGTCTAATCTAATAATCATGAAACTTTTAAGATTTAATAACCTTTGGGCAAAAAGCTTTTGGTTTTATTGATATCAAGAATTCTAACCTGGTGTATATGCTGTGCCACAATACAGGCAGTATGCAGCGAGTTGCGCACATTCTCAGGCCATCCACACGAATCCAGTTTCGATATCCACTTATCGCTCGATATCTCGCGATCGTTGCACGCTTCGATGAGTTTAGAATAACTGTCTAACAGCTGTTGTTGGTTGTCAACTTCGTCCATGGAGCGGTTGTATATCTTCCATTGTGAGTAGTTTGAGTTGGACTCTGTTCCTCCTCCTGAGATAAATGATGATCTTCAGGCGAATTTTAAGCAGAATAATCACATGGATTTATATAGGCAATTTTTTAGAGATAACCCATTCTTAAAGTGCACGCCTCCCCCCCGACAAAATGTAATCATTAAAATTTATTATATAAAGGAAATACCCCTGTCTGCTTCGTCCATCGCGCGTTCGCCTCATTTATGCAATAGTTGACCGACAAATCCGGCCGTTCTTTCGTTGTGGTAGCCTTTGTATCAACCAGTGAGAAAGGCAAAGTTATGTGTATTGCGCCCATGCACCTTCTTCGCATGTTACTGTAACCGCGATAGAGGACCGTGCATTTTAAGAATGGTTAATGTATGTTTGTTTCTCTTTCACTCTCAAACGGCGGAACGGATAGCTTCCTGGTTTAAAACATGGGCCACTTTTCATCCTAGAAAAGTGCGATCTTGCCGTGGGATGACCGAATAATCGTTTTTCAACGTGGATAACACCGCGAGGTTTAGCATGTTGTTATTATAATAAATTGTCTGAATTTATAAGTCGAATAAAACTACTGTTAGTATGATATTTCGAAGAATGTACCTATGTCAATGTCGACCAAGAGGGTAGTCGGCGTGCGAGTTTTTACTATGTTTTTACTCATGCAAGTTTTTACAATAAAGTACCTACTGACCAGAAACGCTTCCCTGTTGTGCAAAAGCCTCAAACCGAGTAAGCACGCATTTTCCTAAGCGTAGTTAGGCGTCACTTGTAAACTTAATTAATAAGTGCATGATAAAAATGATTTACAAACATGTCATTTAATAATAAAAAACCTAGGCCTAAAATCGTCACAACGTTAAAGTGTAAGCACGCGTCTTCCCGCATTCGATTTTGACTTCGTTAGTCGACTAGCTAATCTCACTAATATTATAAACGTGAAAGTTTAGATGGATGGATGGATGTTTGTTCCTTTATCACGCCAGAACGGCAAAACGGATCTGGATGAAATTTGGCACAGAGATAGACTATAGTCTGGAATAGGACATAGGCTACTTTTTATCCCGAAATTCCTACGGGAACGGGAACTACGCGGGTGAAACCGCGAGGCGCTGCTAGTAATCCATATTTTTTTTACTGATCAGTTCCATCTTTTTACAATTTTTTTTTTATTCATGAACAAACTTGTAAATGAAGAGGAGCGAAGTGTCGTGTGGCAAGGTTACCTTTATTCTGCTGCTGTGATATAGAACTGGAGCTCCTCAAATCGTAGATAACCCCTTTAGTACCAATAGCGACGACCGTGTTCAGAATCGCCTCGTCTGGCCTACATCGGCGGTGCTTCGGGCCGTAGAGTGGCTGGCCGGCGCGCATAAGCACTGCCTGGAAAGAGTTGTAATTTAGATTTGTTTTTTTTTAGGTTAAGGGCAAATAACTCATCTTAAGGTAAGCGACTAAGGGATATCCACCTGGGGCTATGCAACAGCGCCACAGATCCACCGATGAACTGTGATCCTGCATGCTTAGCGAAGGGGTTATGGCATTACATTGCACTCTAATGATAAAAGCCAAAATGGTGCATTTCAAGGGACAGGGGAGGCCTATTTCAAGGGCTGTAGATGTAGATGATGACCACCTTTAGCCCATTTATACAGGGTGCCATGTAACATGTGTTCTAAGCCATCTGCTTAGTACACATGTTTCGTGGCACCCCCTGATTATAAGGATATCGTAGGTACTTTGTAAGTTTGTTTTAGATGGGCAATATCCTAAACAACCAATTTAGATGGCAGATAATGTTTTGGGTTAAGAAAACCTTTTTTAACCTAGAAAATAGTAAAAACCTGATACTTTTTTTTCACCCGACTGTGCTGACGTATGTGCATATTGTACCGCTTTTTTTTACACGTTACCAACCACCGTATACTAATTAAGAAATAAAAGAGTTCAGTGCGGTATCCAATTAAGATGCGACCAAGCTGCGGCGCTATCGCGTCGGCCTTAGATATTGTTTCGAGTTCATACTGGTATTATTGGCTTGAGAGACAAATGTGTGAGATCTTTGAAAAGTGGTCTTGTTTGAGGGGCTTATGGGACTGATCCTATTAGTCTGATAAAAAATATTGAAGTCCTATTTAGCTCACTTAAAAAAAAATGACAACAGGCTTTGCCTATTGTTGAGGCTGCATGTAAAGCGAGTGTGCCTGGATTCTGTTTAAAATACAATAAAAAATCATTAGGGCTTTAAAAGCTTTTTTAAAACATTTCACACTAACTTATGACTCTTAGCATGGGTTTTTGATGCAATAATAAGTTAGTAGCTTCAAAACCTCTTTTATCTTTATAATTATAAGCTGAAAGTAGAATTAGGAAGTAGGATTTCTTTATTCTTCTTACCCCATTATTATGTCTATAAGCCAGCACTGGGAACCTCCCCTCCTGCCTGAAGGTAGCAGCAGCAGCTAGTGTCTCGTCATCAATACTCTTTGGTACCACAACTGCTTTGCCATAGCTTGAACAGACACTGAAGGACTGGTTCACTCGAGAGACCCGCCATTCCTCTGTGGCCAGTACTTTTGTGTATTCACCTTCTATGCTGAAGCAATAACATTCAAGTGAGTGCCATAGATACTATTGGGGACTAGTGATAGCGTTGGGGCGGTTGTGATGTAAGAATCAACACCTTTGCCTCAGCCCATGGATATTGTAGGAGCTGACCAGAGGAATGGCAGCAGCCATCAGGGTATTTTAAGAACACCACTGCAATGACATAACCCCCTTTTGGAGGAGCCATATTCAGCAGGATGTATGTGCTCTGATGAGAAGTGGTAATAATAGTTTTTACAAAATGATACAACCCCCCGTTGTACTTGACTTTGATGTGATTTTTTTAGTCTGTACCGATACAATAATGAATTTGTATTTAAGATAATTAGAATAATAAATTTACCTGTAAAGGCCATATCCATCTTCAACAATCTGGTGCATATGCCTGTAAAAGAATGGATAGAACAAGCCTGGATCCTGCAAACTGGACAGGTTCTCCAATGTTTGAGCCATAAGGCTTAGTTCTGTTGAGTTGGCGATGTCCAACTGGAATACCCTTAGGTCTTTGCATTTAAGAAATAATGACCCTCCTTGTGTTACCCCACTGCTTGGTTTATTTTCTTTCTTTTCTATGCTATCAATGTTTTTGTGAAGCAGCTGTAAATGAAAATATGTATAATGTTTAAACTTTTACTTACAATAGCTTCTGTTATATTGTTTTACATTAAAAAGTTTCTTAGTTTGTCATACCTAGTGGTTAACTGGTTCAGTATATACCTACTCTACATTATAGCGTTATCTAGTCAGTTATAGAAATAAAATACTAACCCAAAGCTCGTGTACACCCTCTTTTCGAGAGCTCAAAATCAGATGATGCCCAGTAATACATACAGTTCCATCTACGTTTTCTTGATGTGGATATTTCAGAATAACTCCGTCTAATTTATTTATTAGAATAAGCTCTATAAATTCCATTATGATAAAAAATAGTTATAGTTTAGCTGCATGCATACCAAGCAAAATATGAAAATACAAAAATTCTGCCATGCCAAGGGGCAATACTGGGGGGGGGGGGGGGGGGGGGGGGGGAATACGAACCTTTTTGTTAAGTTGGATTGATGTGCGGTGCGTGTCATTGTCAAATCGCATTGAAGACATTGACATACATGACAGTCACAGCTAAGGGTCCCATTTCACCTCAATCCATCCATCATTGTCCAAATTCTTTGTCCAACTTTTGATCAAATTTCTTGGACGGCTGCCCATTTCACTCGTTAAATATCTAAAGGCTACTACAATCAGCGAAGGCCTACAGCAGCACCGAAAACTCCATCTAACAACTGCTAAAATTGTGAATTCTTTCCATGGGCTGGAGCTAAGATCACGATCCGACCGCCGCCATTTTGGGTCTGACGTCTATCTTAGTTTTTTATCCAAACCCGGAAAGACACTCAGTTGTCAGTGTCAGTTTTCCAAAGATGTCATCCAATCTCGTGCATTTGGACAACCAAACCAGAGGGTGGATAGACATCTCTACGACGACCCTTGCCAAGGCAACCCGGAGAACGGAGAATAAAACCACTCTCCACTACCTAAAATACACGCCTCGTCTATGTATCTGATAAAATATCAGTCCAAGATTCATAATGTAATTTGCGTAGAACAGTTGTGATCAAAATTAAATGAAATCACATCACACTATAAGTTTATAAATGCGAAAGTTTGGATGTATAATAGAATGATTGTTATTTCTTCATGTACCTCAGTGTCTTCATGGCAAAACATCTCAACAGATCGGGCTGAAATTTGGCATAGGTGTAGCTCTTGACCAGGAATAAAACATAGGCCACTTTTTAATCTATAAAATTTCGAATTTAAAATTTAAAACGAAAGAAATAACCTTTTAACGTTTTCATATAAACAATGCGTGCGAAGCCGTGGGCAGAAACTAGTGTCCATATCTTTGATCAAACATCGGTGTATCGGTCGGTGATCAAATATGTGTTATAGGTGGAATGGTGGAATGGGTATTGTAAATTAAATGTTGCCAATTTTGATAAAAATCCAATAATTTGTTTTTAATCCAGCGTCGTCGTCGATCCATGGTGGGTCGGGGCCAAGAATGTTGCTAAGTTCACGTCGGTCGTCGTCGTCGTTTCGGTCAAGAAACAAGAAAGAGAAAGTTATATCATTCCTTTTCACCTACTCATACATCTGCCCTGCAGCGACATCTGTCGCAAAAATTAGTCAAATTATAATTTACGGTTGCTTGCGATGGCGATGTGTGAATATTTTATTTCGTTTCTTTTATTTTCTTGCCTCAAAACTATAAAAATCTAAATTGTAAAATACTAAGTATACTATACTGAGTTATTCTAACGTAGGTCATATTTCCAGTAACGTTCACGTGTGCACAAATAAAAACGTGTGGTGAGTGTGTTTGTATGATTGTTGAAGTACACAACTAGAGGCTGGCAGGGATTCTGTGCTTCGGTAATGACCGGTTCCTTCTGTTTATAGATTGTATTGGTAATAGGTTCCTAGCAATACCTAGGAGTCCTCACTGTTGCCCCATTTTCTTACATCATTGTAGGTCAGGCTAAAAATATGTTTTGCTATTCACAGGTGATGGAGGAGAACTCTGATATCCACATGGAGACAGACGTGACATCGACCACGGACGATGCAATAGACACCCAGGAGGTGACCGGATCCAATGGCCAAGTTGAGATGACCATAACAGTGGAGAAAGTCAATGAAGAAGAACCCACTTCAAACATGGAAATTGATGGCCAAATGGAGACTAGTAACAATGTTTCTAGAAGTTCAATATCAGAAAAGAATACCTCACAAAAAGAGCAAGGAAACCACTCAATAAAGTCACCTAGTAAAAGTGACATTTTAATACCTACAAAGTCACCTGCAAAGACTGAATCTTCTCAAAAGGTGACTATAATTTCTCCAGTAAAATCCACTACTCAGATGTCTTCCCCTGACAATAAGGCTGAAAATGCTGATTCTTCAACAAAAACAACAACATTGGTATCCCCTACTAAAGATAGAAATAAACCAAATGATAAGAACTCTGATTTTGATAAAAATCTGGTCACTCAAAGCAGCCCAACAACACAAAAAAAAACAATAATTATTATAAAAAAAACTCCTATCAAAGATTCAAAAACTGAGAAAACCCCTGTCAAAGAGTCTAATACTGAGAAAACCCCTGTCAAAGATTCTAAAACTGAGAAAACCCCTGACAAAGATTCAAAAACCGAGAAAACCCCTGTCAAAGTGTCAGAGCCAGAACTCTACGCACATCTTGTAGAAGTGAAAGATCAGCCTACAGAAATAAATCTAGCCATGGAACCATCAGAGGATAGAACTTTTAAAGTCTTCCGAAGATCACCTTCAATCATCAAGTCTCGTACTATAAAATTAGTGAGGAAACGGCCCAGCAAAGATTTAAAGATACAAGAGAATGAAATAAAGGTTAATGACACATCTACCATACCAACTAAGGTGTCTGACACACCAGTCAATAACGAAAGCATAGATGAAAAGTCAAAAAAGTCCCAGGATTTAGCTCAACCATCAACCAGCAAAGATGAAACCTTAGAAACTGCTATCATGAATGGAGAAACTACTCCAGAAGAAAGCCAAAAGGAGGTCCTACCTGAGATAGAAAAACCTGTTGTTTCAGCTAGTGTTGAAATACCAATGGATGTATTAGAAGCTGAGGCATCCAATGACTCACAGTTATCATCAACATCAACACTCTACTCTGAGAAAGAACACAACAAGAGCATCAGTCGAGAACTGAAGTCTCTCATTAACTCGGCAAAGGAATCTAAGATCATCAATGAATGTACCCAGTTGACCAGCAAAACGAGAAAGTCCAGAACCAACCTGGATAGCACCCTCAATACATCAGTAGAACCAGAGAGTATGCAAGATGACAAAAAAAACCCACTTGCCAGTGATGCAGATAAACCATCATTAAAAAGGTCAATGAGGTCACAAAACCCAGATTTTGTAACCAAATGCAAACAGTTTTTAAACTCTGTAACATCAAAGGTTATGAAAGGTTCTGATGAAATGCAGTCCGATAGTGAAACAGAAGAAAACAAACAGAAACAAAAACCTGAACCCCGAATACAACAGAGTGATTCTGCTGAGATTTCTCCTAAAAAGAAAAAGACCGAAGAACCAGTGAGTATACAAATGTATCCTTTGACCATTTTTAGGGGTCTAAACATCTCAGTTTTTTTTAATAATCCTTAGAAATAGGCAGGAACTTTTTGTATATCCTATTTTCTTTTGTTATGTAACAGTCTTTTATTTCCACAAAATGGCACCCACTGACACTTACACTCGTCAATCAGTTCAAAATACAAACAAATTAGTAAATATAGTACTTATGAAAATAAGGTTAGTTAAATGAATATGTCTTTGTGTCAGGTTTCTGTTGAGAACGCAAAAAAGCTTCGCTCCGACCCATTCTGCTGGCGTTGCCACTGGCAGTTGGAGGCTGAACCTAATGAGAAACAACCAGTACACCCTCCAATGCATTGCACAGTGTGTGTGAGGTCTTACCACTCTAAATGCATGACAGTTGTGGAGAGACGAATAACCTCAGCGAAGAACTGGGTCTGTCCGGATTGTTTGCAGATTTTGCATGCTGAGAGTTCGGAGTCCAGGTAAATGATGCTGCTGATATTTATTGTTTTGTTTTTTGGCCTTTTTGGCAAAAACATTGGTCTACTCTTGGTTCAATACTTACTCCAGGAAATTGCATATAATTTGCTGAAATATTATATGCCAGATAGTATCTATCTAGCCATTATGTATGACCTACAATTACATTATTACACCTACCTTTACTTTGTTATTTTAGGTCTAAACTCATTTCCAAATGAAAGTAAATTAACCTAATTTAGGCCTTAAGTCAAATTTAGAGTTATTTGCAAATTAAGAGAAGACAGATCTGAACAAAAAAAATCACATGCTTTGTTTGTGCACAAATAAAGATATTGTAAGCAATATTAATTAGAAAAAGGATCTAAAATCAACAACAAGAAAGTTAATTTTAGGTCACCGTCATTCTGCATCTTTTTTGCCGATGATTGAAATAAATGAGCAGAAATTTCCCATCAGGTTTTTTTTTGGATAGTTCATTTGCTAAAATAATGAAATCTCTTTCAGGTCTCCGGCAATGAAGAAGATCTCACTAGGAATGCTTTGTGATCTACTGAAATATGGGCTGGAACGAATGAAAGCATTGAATGGGGTAAGTGAGTGCGCAAATACGCAATTTATTTGCCGATTCTGTTATAGCAAAGGCAAAACTAGTGAGCTTAGGAGGTAAAGTTTGCTAAAAAATATTTTACAAGACGCGGCAACAGAGAGAATTTTAGGTTAAATATGGGCAGTTTGTTTACAAACATTCTACTAGGAGTTTGGCTAAGGTATAGTTCCTAGATTTTTTATCCATTTTACGTAAACTAAGGTATCATCATATTATTGTAGTACTCAATAATAGGTAATCAACCAAAACCTAGGTAAATTATAAAGCTATTCCACAAAACCCAAATCATCAAAGCACCTTGCATGGAAATTTCTTTGCAAAGTGCAAACAATGGGCCTGTCATACATTTTAATATCGCATGAGGACTGCAAGTATGAATCGTGAATTTATATTTCAACTGTACTGTAGCTACAACAGCCGCTGCCAGCGCTGTGTAGGCTACACCACAAAATGCTGCAAAATTCTACTTTCACCACGCAATCGACTAACAGACAATATTACATTCATACTAGCTACAAAATCATCTACCGGCGCCGCCGCCCCGGGCGCACAGTGAAATGACCTTGCTCCGTCGTAATCTACATGGCCCCCGATATCTCCGTCTCTCTCACACATTCCGATCAATAAACAGTCTGTAACTGGCGTCACTATCTATCTCTCTCTATGCTAATAATAACTGCCTGTGCGAAGCGCGTTGGTGTGCGTTGTGCATTTTTCCCCTTCTGCTGGCGGTAACGTCTCAAATGCAACTCTGTTGCGAAAGCGTTGTACGCATGCGTTCATAACTGCATTGTTTTCGAACCCCAGACACCTGAAGCGTTTTAGTAGCGGACGCATATCGTCAAACTAGATTATTACAAATACAGGGCGCGTTATCCATTAGGTTATATTTTAGGGCTCTGTGTAGATCAATTTCGTACTACAAAACCGCGTTTCATCAAATATTGGTTTGACATGGAAATTGGAGGCCCGAAAGTTTTGGAGACACCCATTTAGCTACTAAGCTAAATCGCTGATCGTGACGTCAATCATTTCATCGATGATAGTTAAACATGATCACTTGTAAGGACTAAAGACCAAAGTCATTTCGTTTGCCTAGTTTTTGTTAGAACTGCTGGTAATACTAATAAATTATCTCCTTTTAACGCGACAGAGATGTTAATGTTTTTATCACGTGTTGCTTTGATATAGAAACGTGATTCTTAATAACTGAGTCATGACAAGACTTACTCGGACCATTTATTAAACCTTCTCTACACGAATGTCTGATATAATTAAAAGAGAACAAAGCAAAAATAATTTTATGAATTCATAATGTATTCATTTAATATCTTTAATTCCCTTAGGAATCTCAGATGGCTACCGTCTTAAATGTTCCAGCATGAATTACCTCATTCGTTTCTCTATCACTAAAGTATTAACGTCCTCCGGTAGGTATAGGTATCTTTAAGAACACAAACAGTTGTACAAAAGTGAGTGTCTTAAAAATGTTGGCATGTATTTATAGCTATAGTAACATATTATACAGCTTGAAAGTCCCCGTCAGTTGTTGTTTATCATACATCCTGTTGTCAAATATCTTGCAAATAGTATATCCAATTAAGTCGCTGGATTCCCGTCTAGGGCGTTGGACCATTCGGTGAAATGAGCGTTTAACTCATCCCGTTTTGTTGCGTCTGTTTCGGCCACGGCCGAAGATTTTGTCGGACCCACTGGGTAGCTATGTAAGCTTACATTCTATCCGATATGCATACATAACTATCTGCTGAGTACCACTCCAAACAGGCTCAATAATCAGAGTAGAAATGTTTATGCAAAGGAAAGACCAACGTTGGCGACCAAAATGACTTGAATTGACCAAAATGGTGACTTCTCGTTCATTAATCACGTGCGACTCAAACGGGGGCCGGGGAGGGTCGGAAAAAAAACAAAAAATAGCAAAGGGGAGGGGTAGTGAGAATATCATGTGTTTCGACGAATTAGCGTTTCTTTTAAAAAATATTAAGCTACTTCGTCACACAATGAACGCTCGCGCGTGATCTTCAGAGCTGTCATTTATTTAAAAAACTTAAGATACTTTGTATGTACAAAAAATACACATGATTTCACAGGTAAGAGAAAGCAGTCTTAAATCTGACCACGTATCACCAGAGTCGAGGGGGGAAAAATTGCTCAAACATCGTGATAAATGAACGACCCCTTACTAGAGCCCAAGATACACGATCGCAGAACTATAGGAAGTAAATGTCTCACAAAACCTCTTTTCTTTTCAGGTGGAGCCGTTCCTTAAACCCGTTGACCGCACAGCGTTCCCAGACTATGACAAGATCGTGGTCCATCCGATGGACCTGTCGCAAATGCATCAGAACATTATCGACGGTCACTACGGATCCACAGAGGCTTTCATAGCCGACGCTCAATGGATCTTACATAACAGTATACTATTCAACGCATGTGAGCAGAAGTTTCGTACGTTACTCTTTATATTATTCCCTCATTCATATCATGCTGGCGCGTTGGTAACTCATTTTTCACTATTCTTGTAGATTAGAGCTTTGTTCTATTACCATAGTTGTTTAACACTCGAGAACGTTATGTTCACTCAATCAATCTAGATTTTGACAATTAATAATACTAGTTTAGAGAAAACGATCTGTAGGCTGTTTGCACTAAATCTCCAGCTTGAGATCATTAGTATGTACCTACCTCACTACCTACTTATTGTCCATTACATACTAACAAGTAGGTAACTATGTAACACACATTATTAACATTATGTCACTGATCACGAAAACACGCATTTCATTAAAATCTTGCACCTATTTGAGTATTTGACAAATTCCATCATAGTAGCACCCATCTGCACTAAAAAATAACGCAATAAAGCGTGAAGTCTGTATTAACGCGTAAAAGACACCATCCTTATAGTGGGAGATCCGGTCTCTGAAATTTACTCACCTATCTGTTATTTGATAATAACTAGGATTTTATGGTAGAATACTAATTATTATATCACGCATAGGTTGCATAGTCAAACCGCGTACAGTAGTAGTTAAATAACATAAATTCTAAGTCATGTTATTTGATCAACTTCATTCATGTTTTATTTAAAAAACTAGCATTAGCTGAGCAGAGAATATGAAACAAGGAACGAATAATATGGGTTTCCACCCCACCAGGGCCAGTTAAAAAGGTTGCTTGGTCTAAACAGGGCGAGCAGTCTCGACAAAGATAGCGATCGCATGGCGACCGACATCGGTCGCAAAGTCTTACCGGTCATATTTTAACGATTTTAATTTTTTCTACACGAATCAAGATTCAAAAGAATCTACAACGATTAATTTGCGTAAATACAATAGATGTTCACTTAGAAAAGGTCAAAGTCTTAAAATTAAAATAAATCTACCATTGGAATTATCGATATTATATCGTTAACAACCGCCATCTGGTAGTCAGTCACTATTTCCTTTTCTAACCTCCTTTATGTACAATAAAAAGTAAATTTTGATTTAAAAAATATCATGGAAGTAACAACTCATGTAATCACTAGCCGTGAGGCTAAAATATTGAATTTTTTTCGACAAGGTCCGGCCGCCCGTTCCCCTCGCGCCCCCCAAACTTAGCGATCGGTTCTTTACGATCGTTATGTCAGACTGCATCCCTTGGTGCGCAAATGTAGTATTTATACACCCATCTGTTATTTAATTGAATTATATATCAAATGAAAGCTTGATTTGTTTCCCTATCTAACAGTGCCTATCCAAAAGTGTGGCACGTCCAAGGTTGCCTGAATTTATATGTTAGGTTTTGAGCGCGATCGGGAAGAGGGATAAGAAAGAGTTGCGCGCGTTAAGGGGCGAACCTAACGGGTTTGGTGATCAAACTATAGGCTATATCTCAGTACTCAAGGAATTCCCGTTGTAAAAAACTTGAATTTTATAATATTCAACATTTTGTCTTTGGTTCCGTGAAAGAGAAAACACGATAGAAAAAAATTGGATAAAAATCATGAATTTGTACTGTTTCGCAACGTTATGTTGTGCTCGATATGTTAGGAACCTTAGGGTTTATTGAAATTACTTATGATTTGATACGTAGGATATTACTAATTATATGGTTCCTTGAACCAGTTTCTTCATAAGTTGTGTAGTTTTCTTGTAAATAAGCAAAAAATTGCGCCGTTCCAAAAGCGTATGCTTTTCCAAAATCCTATGCTTATCCTTTTCACAAAATGGCGCGCATTGCGCCCTTTTGTTTAGTATATTATCTAACATCTAAGCCTAGTCATTATCAAATAACAGATGGGTGAGTAAGTTTCTTCCTGGGCGGACACCTTGTGTGTCTGTGGCACAAGCGGATATCTCTGCGCGGCGCTCTTCTGGTACTGTCTTTGCACTGGTTCAAGATCGGATCCTTGACCATTAGATAAAGCTTTGTAAATAATGCGCACCAACATTTTGTCATACATAAATTTAGATACAGCAACGCGACATAACAACTGCGTGTGCGAATGCTGGTTACTCGACGCAACGCAATCTTCAACTTGTATACGTACACAAATGGGCTTCCCCATTTGTGTACTTACAGTAACGTGTTCAAGTCCCGTCGACGTCCAATTTTTTAAGGGACATTATAAAGTTCTTAAAAAATTTGCCCAGTGCGAGGCTTACGCATTATAATAGCAAGAACCTACGTACACAAAAGTTCTCTTTTTTCTTAAAATTATCTTACAAACAAAATGTAACTCATTCGCCTGCTCTATCAATCCAAACTAATTATCGATATCTTGAAACTAACTAACTAAACTAACAAGCAAGCAACGTTAAAGCTATCCCTTATTACTAATAACAAAAACTATTTTAGTGATAAGTAAATCATTGGCAGATAAATTATGAAAGAGAGGAAGGCCTTATGCCAGACACATTATCGACACGCTACGCCACCCGTCGAAACGCGATGCGTGTTGAAAGTTGAATCAAATCGTATTATTTTCCATGCCTTAGTGTATTAACTTGTAAACACCCGACGTTTCGTCGCGTCGGTGTTACTTATATGTGATCCAGGTTAGATCCAAGTCTGAGTATTGATCGAGACCAATTTTGGGCAGTTAAAATAAATTAATAAAGCTGGACAATCCACACAGCATTATCTAGCCCCAAGTAAGCAGAGCTTCTGTTATGGGTACTAGATAACTGATGTAAGTAATACATTTAGGGGGTTCGTCGCGGGTTGGCGCGAGTTTTAATTAATTTGGAGCATTTGGGAAAATACTAAATTTTGTGCTAAAAATCTAAATTTTCCCAAATGCTCCCTGCTAAATACAAATGAACCAAAGTTGATTTTGTCATAAGCTCATAGAAAATGGTTTACGATTTGCGGCAAATTACTTTTTCACTAGTTTTATTGCTTGTGGAAAGAAAAAATTTTGAAAACCAAAGAAAAAAATGGAATCTCGCACCAACCGGCGACGAACAACCTAAATTGCATAGTTAGAAAATACCCAGAACAACCGGAACAAATTTCTGAAGAATATACAAACATTGGTCCTAAAGCGGGAATCGAACCCGCAATCTCCTGCGTCGCAGGCGGACTTTAGCCCGCTGCGCCACAGAGTTCGTCGCTAAGGGTAATATATCTAACTTGTCATAAACACCACTTCACAGCGCATTCCAAGCTGACCCAAGCTGCGCGCGCGCTGGTCAGGACCTGCCGAGCTGAGATGACGGAGATAGAAACGTGTCCGGAATGCTACGCCGGCGCCCATTTGAGGAGCCTTACCTATTTTACGGACGTATGCTCGACTCCGCATATGATTCTGTGGGCTAAGCTGAAAGGTAAGAACAACCAGACAGTTTATTTAGACTCTAAGGCCCATATTAAAAAAAACTTACTCAGTCATAGATCTATGCTTGAGTGACGTTTATGCCATAGATAAGCGTTACTCAAACACAGCAAGCTTTCTTAATACGGGCCTAAAAGTACTACTTAGATTTACCATTACATATTGTATATTGGTAGAAATAGGTCATTTTTGGCACGTACTACATTAATTTAAACTTCTGATTAGAAAACTTAAGTCAAAGTTAAGTTAAGTTACATTTTTCGGTCTACCGAGACCGAAAAATGTGTGCGACTAATTAAGCACATAGATAGATACATAGAAAATGCTTTATTGCACACATAACTTAAAAATAACAGACAAAGATAAAATGAAGAACTAAGAAAAATGTGACAATTGGCGGTCTTATCGCTCAGGAGCGATCTCTACCAGACAACCGTGGATGGATAGGATCGTTGGATTGAACGGGGATCTGTGTGCATTAGTATGTAGCTAATATAATTACAAAATTCTAATACAATTACAATATCAAATCTTAGTACATACAACATAACATATATTTTCAGTATGTAATTAATTTGTTGAAAATAGGGATGATGACTTGTCTAAGTGCTTATTTTGTAAGCCTAAAGAAATAAATCTAAAGAATTTTGATAGTTATGAAAAATCAACATAATTTATTAATCGAATTATACCTGAGTCATAGACTTACAAAACGCGTATTATATTTTATAGATCGAGATTTATTTATTATTTTTTGATCAAATAAAACTATATCAATCCACCATGACACGTTGAACATTGTACACCAATCAGAGAATACTGGGGCGTGACGTGATGCCGTCACAATATAAGTAATAAAGCCACAGAATAGGAATAACAATAGGCTATTTGACTAAATTTGGAAAATCGTTTTAAATCATACTTTATTACATATAAAGCATACTACTTTGATATTTTCGGAATATTAACGGTATTTTCGTTATAAATTTGTTATAAAGTTAATGTTTAATTTCGTATACGGCGCCAAAAACGCTGATACTGTAATGGCGCTGGTTGTACGACACGTGCGACGTCACACGCAAGTAAACACGTCAATAACCGTATTAAAACAGTGTAGCTGAAGTTAATTATATCGTTTTTCTTTAGATTTATGTGATAAAATTATGTATAAATGGTGTGTAGTGCCACAATGTACAAATACAACTATATGAGTCCACAGAAACTGTTTTTATCTGTTCCAACGAATCCTAACAGACGAAAAATGTGGTTACAGTCAGCTCGAAGAAACCCAAATAGCATTTCAGAAAATTCAAATGTTTTTTTATGTCTGAAGATCACTTTGATGTAAGTATTAAACTAGCTCCAGCCAAAAATTTGTATTAGAAATAGCTTCACGATCGAATTTGTCACCTAAAAACCAAAAGCGCCAACTAATACCATAAGATGACCCTAAGTTTACTCGCATCCGACGTCATCAGAGTTGCAACCAGTTACAGGGCGTTTCAGTCACCGATAAAAATTCAAAACTTGTATTTTTATTCGTGTAATCTGTCAAAAATCTGCAATCGCGGCTGAGGTCTGAATATTTTCGGGTTGTTTTTTGAGTTTTGCTTCTAAAAAGGGGTAAAACAGCATCGACGTCTCTGCCCAAAAAATCTTACGACTTAAATTCGCTATTATTGCAGGATTCCCCTACTGGCCAGCCAAAGCAGTAGCAGTCAACAACGGTATGGTGGACGTACGATTCTTCGGTCAGCACGATAAGTCGTGGGTTCCCGTCCGCGATTGCTACCTTTACTCCGAGAAGGATCCCAACACCACTAAGCATAAGAAGCTAGAGCTTATGCAGTGTAGGCAGGTGAGATAATTTGATACAGTGTGCTTAGAATATTGGTAGGGTTTGTTTGTCCCGCATTCTTAATGACGCTGCGGCTAAGAGAGAAACATTTCCTAAAAGAGGGGCCCTCCTAATGCCGCAACCCCAAAGAGGGGCAACAATATTTTTATTGCGAAAACAACACGTTAATTTTGCTACAAATATTTCCGGATGACGGCACTCGGGTGACGGGCGTGCGGTGCATAGGCGGTCATAGTAAATGCACGTAAATGTATGTATCGCTTCATCCGTCATCTAGTTATCGGTGGCGTTTCGTTGACGGCGGCGATGGTGGATAAACGGCGTTAAAAGATCCCTTTGTTGTCCGTCTGTCTCTCTGTCAATCGCCTTTTCTCAGGACCGCGTCGGTATCGATTTGAAATGAACATCAAATACTCAGGTATCTAACCTCTTGGAGCCGTGATATAATTCAAACTTTTCAGTCAACGCAATCGAAAGTTAAGCCCTGCAGTTTTTTTTATTTCTTATTTAGCAAGTTTATGAAATTATCACACGCACACAAAACCCAGTTGACCTAGATTCTAGATCCATGAAATTTGGCGAGAAGAAAGGTTTTATAAGCAAAAGTAAAGGGAATAATCCGAAAAAAAAAAATTATGCAAAAAAATAATACTCCCAAGGCCTGACTAAAACTGATAGCGTATTTCCCGTTAACCTAGATGTATAATTAAGCAGTTTGGCAAGAAGTCTCATAGCACAAGTAAATGAAAAAATCTGAAAAACGTAAATATGTAATTAACAGTAAAATATTTTTTGCTTTTCGCCATGGACAAAATCCTTCAAGTTGACCGAAATGATGAAATTTGGCAAGAAGAAAAGTGTTAGTCCGCGGTGCGCGAGTTCTACTCTTTCACGCACTTGAAGTTTTATTAAATACAGCATGTATATTTCAGGAGGCGGAACTGCATATACGCAACATTTGCAGAAAGTATGGAAGCTTCGTGTATGCACCTTTCAAAACAACGTTTGATCATACTAAGATGACTGAACAACTCAAAATGATGGTAAGCCTGATCTTTGACATGATGACAAGTGACAATAAGTCGCCAACATCGAGGTGTAGCCGTTACTCGATTCTAAGGTTTTTGTTATTAAAGTACCTACGTAGGCCTCTGCCGCATTCGCACTCTGGATAATCTCTAAGAAATTAAGTAAGTTCCCAGAAATGTTCGATCAAATCAAAAAGACAACACTGTACAGTGGCCACACGTGCAACTAAGCTCGTGCAAACTCAATTGCGCAAAACTGAACTGTCCTCTACTTTGAAATCTCTTATTATTCTATTTATTTATTTTATTACCGTCCACACGCTCCGTTTGACCTGTGCAAACTGGTTTGTGCAACCATACTTACAAATAAAAAGGAGCGTGTGGCCGGGCTATTAAAGGTATTAGGGCATTGGGTATAATTTTCTCTTAAATAGTGACGTAACTTGTAAGAAAATTCGCAAATCATGTTTGCATTTATAATAATTTTTGTTTCATGTTAGATACCATCGTTCGAAGGAGAGATAAATGTTACCGATAAGAAGGCGTCGCCAGTGATAAAAGATAACAGGAGGTCTACCTCTAAGAGCTCTTTAAATGATGAGTAAGTCACTTTAGTATTAAATAACGCTTTTTTTTCTATTCTTGTTCCTTTATAAAGTAATTAAAGAACAGCGAAACTGTTATTGAGTCTATCCACAAAGCCGCCAGCTCGTCGTCACGTCGAAACGGCCGGCGCCAAGTGCTCGTAGAAATATTTTCCAACTTATAACAAGATGTGGCTTCGTCGACCCGCCATGGACAAAATCGCCAGGCTTTGTTGACGGTCAAGTAGCTTTGGTTTGATGATGTTGTCTTTGAAAATAAAACTGAGCGGAAATAAAATTAATTTTTTTTTGACCCTGCGACTGCTCACTCCTGGCATTTTAGCTGCTTGCTGATGTATTTTCACCATTATAACTATGCCGCTGTCAACAAAATTTGCCGTGCTGAGTCGCCGGTGGGATTGTACCTTTGGATTAGTATGTTAACTCCCTATATTCAACAGATAAAGCAGTGCCGTGCCTACTTGAAAATTAAGCACACTATGTATTTCATAACCATTTTTACGTCAATTTGATTTGATATTTCAGCGATACCAGCGAATGTGATGAAGCTTCTACAACATCATCCAGGAAGGCATCAAATGAAGACGAATCGATGTCGACAGTATTGCAGAAAACACCCGATGAATCTTGTACAAAACCGGCGGTTTCTCAGGAAGTGTCCAAAGAAAAGTCAATAACGGTGCCCGCTGCCAAGACGAAAGAAGAACCGAAGGATAAACCTGTAACAGTGGCCAGTACTGTTGAGAAGTAAGTATTCGTTCGTACTATTGAAATTATGCGCGCAATGGCTCGACACTAGAACATCGTCTCTTCTAATAGGCTATTTGACTACATTGAAATTAAGTTGCAAATTGTTTTCATCTTAGTCAGTGACAACGTAACAAAGCGTAATCAGGTGATTTTTATCAAAAAATATGCCTATTTTAGCTTTAAAAAACGGGATTAAAATTTAAAAAAATATATACAGGGTGTGTCAAGACCACTACCGAAAACAAAGGGGGGTGGTGCAGCACCCCAAAACAAAACGAATAAAAAAAACCGTTGTCCGAAAAAAAAATTCTAGCGGGAGATATGAATTTTTAAAGATTTTTATTTGTTTTGCTAGCCAGCAATGTACACGTAAGTTTACAAGTGCCGTAAGTTAGTACCTAATAGGTATACGTACGTTCTTAGTCTTACCTAATTCCGGTGCAGTCGGTCGAATCAGAAATGGCTCGAACTGCGCTCCTCCTCGTTCATGGCACAGCTGAGCACGTCTGATTGTGGACCGATGAACACGATCCAGGAATGTAGGATCCTCGGCGCTTCTCGCATTTACCCCAGCATTTACGCTGCAGTCCGCGTACCTACTCGAAGGTTTCTCCTAGCAAAGTCCAAGACCTGTTCTTGCACCTGAACACCTACCCCTCTGCCACCCCCGTGCCTTTGGGGCGTAATACGTTCATTATTCAGGACCCTTTGATATGCAGCCGTGAAGACCGGCATCCGGCATCAGACGGATGTGTCTGATTGGGGTACCTATCCCGGTAAATGCGCAAGGCTCGTGACGCATTTCCTCTCACTTCACCATAACACATTAGCAACTGTCCATACTCCCTCGCACTAAACATAATAAACTCGTAAACAAAACACTAACATAATTAAAGACCTAGTACTCTAAGACTAACGATTAATGAAATAAAAACACACCAAAACTAACTGAAAACTAAACTAAACTGCCTAATACCTAATTAGAAAAACTCATAAAACAGAAGAAAAACACGAACGTATTGCAATTTTTATGCACCGCGCAAGTGTTCACTGCGAATAATGAACATGTACTAAAAACAAAATGAATCAAAAGATTAGTGAAATTAGGTAAATAATGTCCTTTTAAAAAAGCCGAAAAACGCCGAACGACATTGCTCTGTCATAATCTCTTATGATTATGTGTCTTATTGATACAGTCATATGATTCAGTTTCCTTTTACACTACATTTTTCTTTGACAAAATGTAGGCCGACACAGTTGATGCCTATTACCTATTTGTAATTAGGGTTCAGTACTTAAAGGGTGCTAACGGGACCCTATTATAAAACCTCGGCTGTCTGTCGTCTGTTCGTGGTGTAAATTTTTTCAGCGAATTACAAAGAATAGAACTACGGACAAGTGCGGTATTTTTCCGTAACTTTTATGTTTTGTAAAAAGCAGGTAAAAATACCATAAAATAATTTGAATTTCGCGCCAACCGGCGACGATCACCCTTATTCCGCAGAAGCTCAAGTTTGTGATCAAGTGATCGATCTAAATAAAATTCAGGAGATAACTAACTACTAGCCTATAAGTAGGTACCTATCTTATTTCTTACGAGATAGATAAAATAGGTACCACCCATGATGGTTGGTATGTTTAGAATTACCTTGCAGTAACATCGTTTAAAATACAGCTACGGAACCAATTTGTTAAAGTAAATAAAATTTGCTCAAATTGTCGGTAAAAGTCAAAGGCGTTACACGTGCGTCCGCGGCCTTTGTCGGAAAGTTTGGAGAGGTGCCGCTGCGCCGCGCGCGTGTCAAAGGAAAGCCGAACTAGGTATCTATTCTCTAGGCAGGACGATGACCTCTGAAAATAAACGCGGGTCTGTCAGCTCTTCTTAACAATAATGGGTACTTATTTCAGACTGATTAAATGTACCTATTTTAAATTTTGATGTTTCTAATCAATTCTTGGTATGCTTTCAAGGTCATGGCCGCGAATTAAATCGTAACCGCGCGCGTGTCAAAGGAAAGTCGACTACCTATTCTCTAGGCAGGACGATGACGTCTAAAAATAAACGCGGGTCTGTCAGCTGTTCTTAACAAAAGTAGGCACTTATTTTAGACTGATTAAAAAATTAAAATGTACAGATTAAAATGTATTTTAAATTTTGATGTTTCTAATCAATTCTTGGCATGCTTTCAAGGTCATGGCCGCGAATTATATCGTAGCCGCGCGCGTGTCAAAGGAAAGCCGAACTACCTATTCTCTAGGCAGGACGATGACCTCTAAAAATAAACGCGGGTCTGTCAGCTGTTTTTAACAAATGTAGGTACCTACCTATTTATTTTAGACAGATTAAAATGTATTTAAATTTGTATGTTTCTAATGAATTCTAGGTATGCTTTCAAGGTCATGGCCGAGAATTAAATCGTAGGTAGTATGTACCTACCTACTAACTATTTATTGAAAAGATAAGTTCGTAGGCGCGGAACTTTCACGTGTCGGTAGGGTAATAACCGCGCCCGCGCGGATAGGGACCTATTTGGCTGTGCGGTGCGGTTGGTGTTTTGCAATACATTGCTGCTTTTTTTATTTTATTAATTTTTTGCTTATTTAAATTACTTATTTAGGTAGATATGTTCTTATAGTGTTGTGCTATGGGTATGTACCTAGAAAAAAATATAAAAAAAATTGATGGGTCGACATATTTTTCGCGTTTTTTTTTCGCGAAATATTTTCAAAATCATGGTCTGATTGCACCCCCCCAGTTTTCGGTAGTAGTCTTGACACACCCTGTATATGTTTTCGTGACCGAAAACGCTCTGCGTTTGGTTGCATCGCTGGTGACGTCACACGTATTGCAGATTACAGTGCCTGTTGTTCTTCTTGTTAGATGTGGTTTGACGTGTGACGTCATCGACAAACTCATGTCACCGTCGTCATGATTAAGATTATCGTTTTGGCGTGCCATTATTTTGTTAAAACTTTAAAATTAGTTTTTAAAACGACTGGCTTTGAAGAAATATTATTTACACTTAGCATTATTTTTATCACTCAGTACGTTAGAATTATTTCCCAGTAGTCAAGTTAATATACCATCCATATCATGCCTGAGTTGATAGTTATAACTCTTCTTTTTCCTACAGGGACAAGTCAATGGAAACAGATGTGTCCCAAACAAAGGAAGCTGAAACGCCGTCTAGGAAACGACGACGTTCCACCTTCCCAGATCCCGCGGTGGCTGAAAGCACGCCAGCACAAAAAAAGAAGAAGAAGCCTGAAGAAATAAAACCTGAACCTGGACCCAGTAAAAAAGATGCTAAGAAGGAAACGGTACAGGCTAATAAAAAACCACAGACCGAATTAGTAAAAATTACCAAAACTGAGAAAACCGAATTAAATCAGAATACTGAGACGGCTTCAGATGAAAAGGATAAAACTGAGCAATCAGATCGATTATTGAAAGAAAAAGTGGATCCCAAGAGGGTAACTCCTATTAAGTTAGTCGCGTTACCGAGGGTTGATAATCAGACTCCCAAGTTATTCGCAACAGCTAAAGTCAGGAAATCTACGCCTAGCACACCAACCACTCCATCTACACCTATTACTCCGGCAGACGAAGAAAATACAACTGCATCTACATCGTCATCATCATCGTCCTCTTCCAAACGTTCGAAAGTAACAAAAGCAGACAAATTCATCATCAATTTGTCAGGCAACAAATTTAAAGTGAGAAGTTCCCGTCGAAACTCTAGGACCAATAAATCATTAACTTCCACTCCGAAAGATAAAGATAAAAGTGATAGAAGTATGAATAAAAGTGTAGAAAAACTCAGAGAAAAGAGTACCGATAAAACACGAGACATAAGCATTGATAAAACTGTAGACAAAAGTGTGGATAAGAAACCCGATAGCGGCGGCGAATCTTCCATTAGCAAAGAAAAACCATCCAAAAAGAAGGATATAGAAAAATCATTACAAAAAAATGTAGAAGGTTCCAAACCTATCAAAGGTGAAAAGGAACCTGGCAAAAAGTTTGAAGATGATGTATCTCTAGCAATAATCGCGCGAGATAACAGAAATTTCAACGCAGGCCTTCCCACTATAAGCAATATTGTGAGTCTATCTACAGCAGGCGAAAAAAATAAATCTACGACTACGAAAAGTACCACGAATGCTAAAACTACCACTCCTAATACAAAACAAACCCCCTCTACTTCTAAGACTTTAGAAATCACCATCGAAGCTAACCCAAACTCTAGTATATTCACACCGACAAGCTCAGGCAACGTTGGCAACATGAAAGAAGCCTTAAGCAAACTGCAGAAGCTCCGCAACGATACGACCCCAACAGATTCTCTCGTCGGTCGAGTCGGTGTGAAAGCCTTCGCTCGCATGACGTCACCCGATATGCACGACGAAATCGAAGTCAAGACCGAGCCTATAGACTTAAACGAGGCAGATGAAGAGCGGCAAATGGAGAAAATGGACCTTATGAACGCTTGCAGACTACAACCGGTCAGCCAAACTCAGAGTCTACGCGAGGTGCGAATAAACAAGGTCATTGTCAATCCTGTGGTCATCAAAAAGTCTGGCGGAAAAGCAAATGAGCCTCGTCCAAGAGCAAAGAAGTCTTTCCCTCAACCGAAAAAGCCTGAAACTGGGTCGGAGCTGAATGGGAAGAACTCTATGGTTTATATTCCGATTCAGCCGCCGAATACGCAGGCGCCGAAGAAACCGGGGACGCCTAATGCGCAAGGTCCAAGACCGAGCGTGCCTACAGTTTCCAGTGAGTATACATGATCTTTTGATTGATAGATAGGTATAGATGGTTGAGATTGATAGATAATTTATTTGGTTCACATACACATAGCTAATATAGTAGGTAGGTTGGTACTGTTACGTAAATTGCAGTTTTTATAATACACTTGTTTCTGCCTCCCATTGCTACTTTCAAGATAAAAAGTTACCTTTATTTGATTTATTCCCATAAGTTAAACAAAATACACTGTGTGCAGAAATGCGAAAACGTAAATGAATACGTTATTCCAAGTCAACAAAGCTCTTGTATGAAAATGTTTCATCTGTCCTTATGTACTGTTTTATGGGATAAAAAGCTATGTATATATGTGTTTTAGCATAGACCTACATCAATGCAAAATTTCAGCCCGATTTGTTCAGTAGTTTTTGCGTGAAGAAGTAACAAACATCTATTCAACCAAATTTTCGCTTAGAATGTTAGTGTGATTTTGATTTAGATTGTGATTTTCTTGTCATAAAAACTTAGCTCCACATTTTTTACAGTCTAAGAAAGTCTCATCAAATCCACGGTAAGGTTATCTTTAGGTAGTGTTGTGACTCAGCCTTGTTCTTGAAATAATTACATACAGCCCCGCGCGGTATGTAAGCACGCTCTAGGGCTGCTGCGCGATTACAGTATTTTAATTTATACCTTCTTGAGGTTCTTTCTAGTTTTGTGATTATATACTAATGCTATTACATATTTCTTTTAAAAAAACGTGGAATAAAATAGCAATGTTCAATAAAAATACAAGACCTTACTTCTTGCCAATTTTCATGATTATGGATCAACGGGAAGTACCCAATAGGTTTTATGTGCATGTGGTTCCTTTGGAAATCCCATAAACGGCTGTAACTTTTGATTGCGTTGACTTAGAAGTTTGATTTATATCGCGGCTCCAATCCGAGAGGTTATGAACCTGAGTATATGATGTGAATTTCAACTCGATACTTGCACGCATTTTTGAGAAAAGAGTGTTGATTGACGTCTGTCAACAAAGTGATCCTATAAGGGTTATTTTTTCTTTTGGGGTACGGAACCCTTAAAAAGAAAGGTACTTTAGTAGTATCAAAAATATTTTATCGTCTTTGGAGCTGAAAACTCCAACAAGATAGAATACTGTATAGATAACATTACCGTGTCGTCGTACCGTGTGTACGACGACACGTGTGTGTTCAACGCCCCTTGACAATTGTTAACTAATGTATATTTTGTTACAGCAAGCATAGTAAACACAGTAACAACACCACTCAGATCTACGTCGACGGCTTCAAGCCCTTCACTACTCGGCACGCCTACTTCTAACGCCAATGCTAGCCCGACAACACTAGCTCAAGTATCCAACACCGGCTCAGTACCCAATATTAACCAGTTATCCAACATCGGACAAGTGTCGAACATAGTCCAGGGTTCTAATATTAACCAAGTGCCGACGGTTGGCCCGACTGCGGTTCATACTGTGCCGCTGATGACGTCGGTCAATGGGCAATGGATGTTCAGTTTGCAGCCAGTTATGTCTGTAGGCAGAATGGACGTAAGTAAACGACTTATCTATCCCGTAATCCCTGAACATTACAAACATTTCGGAACAGTATCTACTAGCCCGGCTAGGTCAGTCGGTAGAGCATGAGACTCTTAATCTCAGGGTCGTGGGATCGAGCCCCACGTTGGGCGTTACTTTTTGTGCTTTGATATTTTTGTCTGGCACCGCGCCATCAACAGAAAATTATCACCGCATTTTGCTGGTAAAAAGCTACGTTGTACTGTTTCACTTAGATTGTTTCTAACAATTTATTTACAATTTGGCTGTGCCAGCGGTCCCGGCTAAGAGACCTCCAACTCAGCTCGTGGATTTCGTGAGAGTAGACTAAAGAAACCTAAACATGTCCACTGCGATTATTAATCTGCCTGCCAAGCTTAGTGGGTTATTATGGTAAAACTTCACTTTTTGGGGAGGCAAGTTCAGCGGTGGACATAATATGTGCTGATAAAGATATACACTTTCAGAATGCTAGTCCGCCTCCAACAGTGAACGGTATACCAGAACGAACCGGTAGTGCAAATACAATGGCGCCTCCTATCACGCCCGTTGTCCATAGAAACCAGAGTAATATGGGATCACCCATTTCCAGCGATAATACTACTCCTGAGGTAAAAAATTAATAACTTATTATAGAAATTATACTACGATAAAGAAATTACAAATTACTAGTATTTCTGAGCCTTCGACACAAATTGTATCTTGGCCTCGGGCACAAGACTTGTCAAGGCATCTAAAGAAAGAAATTGAGACTTTCCATTGCAAAAAATAACAAGAACGAGTTGCTACTAGGTATATGGTTAGGCAGTAAAGATGACAGCTTATAACGATTAGAGGCGATTCAGCGTAACAGACCGAGCGTGACGATCCAGTTCCAACTACTGCCTAAAGAAGTTTACACATTAAAAATAGTTACTTAAACTAAAATATCGTTTTTTAGATGCCGCGACTATTCCAGCGGCCGCTTATGAATCCTTTCGATGCTAACACGCCCATCGGCAGCCTTCCTCCGCCGTCCACGGCCGGCCCTCTCACCGCTAAACTAAACCAGAATGCTGTGAAGGTAAGTTACAATTTTGTTTAACCACTAAGAGTCAGCTATCATCGAGACGCGACGCATCTGGAGACGCAGCGCGACGTATCGTGATGCAGCGCAGTGCATCGCGACGTTGTCTCGCCGCGGAGTTTTTATCTTATGTAGTACCTATGTCAATAAAATTTGTATCTTTTTGTGCAGTAAATGGTAAATAAAGTAATATTTTGAATCACTATCATAAACTATTCTGTGTCTAACATACTGTGCGCGCTGCCTCACGCGCCGGCTCGCTGCGCAGCGAGGCGGGGCGTCGCGTTGCGCCTCGCAACGACGTCACGCTGCGCCACGGGGAGTTTTCGAATTTTCAAATAATGTTATATTTTGAATCACTATCATTAAAAGTGCTCGCAGTATCGTGTCGCGTCTCGGTGTGAGCTAACCGTAACATATCGCAAGCAGCACAATTCGCCTACTCGGTTCTAGAATCCAAGATATGTTTCTTTAACAAAGGGTTACCACAGAAACTAGTTAAAACAGAAATATTGGATAATATTTCACTTTTGATTCATTTGAGCAAATCGTAGAAGTAGGAAACAAATTTTGGCTTAAAAGGATTTGGCTTTCTTTCATTACTTCCTTCTTCCCTCGAATTTTTGCATGTCCAGTTATGCGTTATTGAAGCTGGGGTTTTTGTTTAACCTTGCTGTTACCTTGTGTTTTCTGTTATTGTTATCAGTTTTCATTCATAAATATCTATTTTGAAATGAAATATCATGACTCAACCATTTATTATATACAAAACAATAATCGAAACTATCGTTTTGTTGTTGTTGTTATCGTCTTAAAAGTTCCATGAATGGTAATGTGAACTCTGTATTACAGCTAACAGATTTCTTCCGGACGCTTCTAGAAGATTCCATAGAGAAGCTAGATGAGCCGCTTGCCCATATCACCTCGCTGAAGGTTCAGTTGGAGCAATTGCGGTGGCGAAACCAACAGAATCTGGACGAAATCAAACATAATCATGGTATGTAATTTGGTGTTTGTCAGAATAGTACTAGGACCTTTTTAACCCCCGACGTTTAGGCGATACCCCGACCCAAACTAGCGCCGCCATCACACGTTTTGTCTTATTATTTCGTTGAACAAAGGGAATTACAAAAATTTCATTGGGCTGTTTGTTATACCTATTATGAACTTTTTAATTTTAGTTTAGGCAGAGATACGAAGAACAGTTGCACTTTGTGGCCACCATACTTTATTTTCGCATCTCTGTCTAAACTATACAAAATAAAACTATTAGGTACAGGGAATATTCCAGGGGATTAAAAAAAGTTTATAATATAATATCACATTGCCTAATGGTCTTTTTTAATTTCCCTTGTTAAACGTAATAAGAAGATAAAATAGGTGGAGGCGCTTTGCCGGATCGGGGTAGCGCCTTAAAGACTGGTTTTATAACTTTTTTGTGTATCCGGGTCTGCCTTGTCTGTGGCATCTTAGATCCCTAAAGTTGCGATTAAGTAACAAACCATAATCTGTTGTTTGCTTCACATTGCACGACTATGAAGATCTCTAATTGTTGACGGTTGAGTGAATGAAGACTGAATGACAGAATGAAGTATTTCTTGTTTTAACTGGTTCGTAAATTTCAATGGTAAATCACAATCTAGAGTGCTTTTCACGAAAGAAGTCCCGCGGCAATTAGTTAAAATTTAAAATTAAAATTTAGTCTACTTTAAATTCACTCAATTCATACAAACGCACTGCCGACAGCGCTACGTCTAGAGGACTTCTTTCATGAAAAGGACTCTAAAACCAATTTGACAACACTAAAAATGTTGCCATCCCTTTCATAACGATCGAAATGATGGCATCATTTTTAGGGCTGTTATGTTATTTTTGGCGACATCTGAATTCACACCATTGTTCCTAGCTATTTAATGATGAAAGTCTGAACAGATGTTTTTATGTCATGGTGATGGTGTTCATCACTGTACACGAGTTTGAAAAGCAAATTGTAGGATTTTGGTTTTCAAATATAATTTTGACCGTGGAACTTGCTGGCTTAAATATTTGCCTCGGAGCTTCAGCACAAAATGCACCAGAATCTTACTTGAATAGCATTTATTTGATCACAGAACTAACACTATCGGAGATGCGTCAGTCCTTCGAGAAGGAGAAACTCAGGATAATCAGCGAGACGCGACGGGCGGCGCAGATTGAGTTAGAAGCGGCCGTCAAGCTTACCAAGACCAAGCAGTGGTATGTATCTCACATGCAATACTTACTTACTGGCGTGGCGCAGTGACCCGAAGTGGATCTTGGCCTCCGACACCAGAGATCGCCAGTTGTCCCGGTTCCTTGCCGTTTCAGTCCGGTCGACGGCACGAATTTCATGTAGGTCTTTCTCAACTTCGTTGCTCCAGCGTGCCTCGGACGACTAAGAGGCTTTCGGCCACTTGGGTGACCCACGTACGCTCTGCTGGCTGCCACCACTCCTATTCGGGCTACATGCCCGAGCCATCGAAGATCAAACGAAATACGGTTGAAATAATTCAATCTTGCTTTTACTCACGCAGACATTTTGTCTAGGGTAGAAAAGACTAAGATGGCATCGAATCGTCATTACTGCGCAAAATATCTTATAAATGCGAAAGGTTAGCTTTAGATGGATGGATGTTTATTATTTCTTCACGCCTGGGCTGAAATTTTGCATGCAGGCAATGAAATAAAACGCATGCTACTTTTTATCCCATAAATCAGTTCCCATGGGAACTGATTGATGGGATAAAAAGTGGGATAGAAATATCCTTAAAAGGGTTCCATAGACACAACGCGTGCGAAACCGCGGACAGAAGCTAGTATTGAGTACGTGGTTGGTTTCAGGTGTTCGAACTGCCACCAGGAAGCTCAGTTCTACTGCTGCTGGAACACCTCCTACTGCGATCATAGCTGCCAGCGCGCGCATTGGAACACGCATGTCGGTAAATGCACGCAGCAGAAATCTTTTGTAAGTACCTGCTTCTTATGACACGTTTAATCTTAGGCCCAGCTTATACCCGAAGTAAAAAAAAGCTGAGTATTTTCTATTGATATCAGGGTTTGATATTCCGGCACCAATTAAATCGGGACAATAGCGGTAATACCGGTATTTTCTTTTCGCTAAAATCAAGTACCGATATTTTTGAAGTATCGATACTTTGCCTGACGCGGCCTGCGGTGGCGGTCAGTACAATTTGACGAGAAGGTTTTGTCCCAGAGACCCATTAATCTAATTCGCAGTACAGCTGATTTAGGCCCGTATTATGAAAGCTTACTCAGTCATAGATATATGCTTGATTGACGTTTATACCATAGAAAAGCGTTACTCAAGCATATAATATCGATGACTGAGCAAGCTTTCATAATACGAGCCTAAATCATCTCCAAGTCTTCACTTTCTCTTCTGTTACTCTCCTATTCACAGTATTTACTTATTTTTTTCACGCAGCGGCAATTGTTGCAAAGAACGGAAATGCAGTCGGGTAAGGTCCCGGATAATAACGGTAACACGTTAACTTCAGCAACAACGGTAACATCAGTAACTTCGAAAACTCCAATAACATCGGCAACGCCGGTCATTTCCGCGGCACAAGTCAGGCAGGCAGAGCGGAGTCGGGTCAGTTTACTTGTGAAATTTTAAATTTGATAGATTACTTGGCTATTTTGTTGAATTGCAGTACTTACATATTTTGTGACTTCGATAAATGTTTTTTAGTATATTCGAATATTAGATATTATAAAAAAACATTTATCACCCCACTAAATTTGAATTAAAACACTTTCAACCGATTTGTCGAACGCTAATACTTGACCAATGACTAGTCAAGCTCATGGTAATGTCATAAGTTGATAATTGGTAAAACTAAAAACCGGCCAAGTGCGATTCTGACTCGCGCACAAAGGGTTTAGTACCATTGTCTATAAAAACGGTAAAAAATCACGTTTGTTGTATGGGAGCCCCCTTAAATATTTATTAAATTTTGTTTTTTAGTATTTGTTGTTATAGCGGCAACAGAAATACATCATCTGTGAAAATTTCAACTGTCTAACTGTCACGGTTCATGAGATACAGCCTGGTGACAGACGGACAGACGGACAGCGAAGTCTTAGTAATAGGGTCCCGTTTTTACCCTTTGGGTACGGAACCCTAAAAACCAACTTGGAAGGTTAATTTAACACTTTTTTACTTATGCGGGATAGATGCTAATCGCACGGGATTTTGTAAAATATTTTTTCGGGATTATATGCAATAGCGAAAGAATTTTCAAAGTCGTTACATAATTAACATAACAGCCGAACATAATTATTTAGCGATTGATTAAACTTTATCATACATTTTTTGATCAACCTTATATTTTTTTCAAAATCAACCCTAGTGAGTCGCAGGTACTAAAGTTTTGACCATCAATTAGTTTGAGATGCGTTCGACAAACCGGCGTAAATTTCTTGCGATAAAACAATCTGTAATACCATAAAACAATCTGTAATAACATAAAACAATCTGTAATACCATAGAAGCAATTGAAAGTACCACCCAAAAAAATTGCTGTACAAAAAACTTGCAAAAAAAATACGTTAATTTTATTATTTATTTTTCAAACGGATCCTGTAAAGCGGACGCTGTGTGAATGCGCCCACGAGGACACACGGCGACGTTCACGTCGTCCCTTGTCCTGCAATAAAAACGTACAAGTGTTTTACAATACAAGCGACGACGTGAGAAAGGTTCTAAACTCAATGAATTAACCATCACTAAACTTGGTAATATTCATACTGCAAAAAAACGTGCCGTACAACGTGTGAACCGGCTCTAAGGCGCGGGTGCGTCGCTCACTAGACAAAGGCCCGTATTATAAAAAAGTCCTCAGCCCCCCTAGCACAGGGATTGTTGTCTAGGGTAGAATAGAGAAAAATTACGTCACTTCGTCATACAATGCGTAAATTATTTGAAATTCATTCCTTCAACTTCAATAATGTACGCAGTGTATGGCGATGCAATGTCATTATTGTCTATTCTACCCTAGACAACAATCCCCGTGCTAGGGAGGCAGGTTATGTAGATCTATGTTTGATTGACGTCTATGCCATAGAAAAGCTTAGATCGGTGACTGAGCAAGCTTTCGTAATACGGGCCGAAAAGTCGAGGCAGCGGCGTCGAAGCGTGCGAGACGTTTTTTTCGTCGTGCGTCGTCGCACGCGTTGTTTCATAAGATAAAAAAACTGTTTTATATTAAAAAACCTGTTTCTAAGCAAAATTTCTCTTATCATTTCGATAAAATAAGACAATCAGAATAAAACCTATGAATAATCGTTCATCAAAACTTGTGACTTCAAGAAAATAGTACAACTGTTATTTCTTCTTCCAAATTTTAAACAGGTGGAACTTGCGTCTTGCGATGACCCATTAGTTATATGTATCTATGCACTAGCCAAACTCGATTTAAAATGTTGATAAACAAACCACGGCACAACAAAACTAAAACACTTGCTTGGCTACGAGTTTCTGATTGTTATAATTGTATTGTAAGCAATATTTATATAGGAAGGATCTCAAATCGACAAGTAATGTAATTGCGTTTATAAAAACTCGGCTACATAGTGAATTTTAGGTTAAGTATGGGCGGTTTCTTTACAAACATTGTACATCTTATTTAGCTGGAATATAAGTATGAGCATTCGCAAGTACGTAATGCAGCGGCGGCGGAAGCGACGGCGTCGTCGCTCCCGTGCGCTTGCATCATTAGAAACTGACAGAGAATGCGTTGAGATTGCTTATCTGCGTTTAGTTGGTAGATAGTAAAACCGCATGGATTAAGCTAAACCATAAGCTTTCGTATTTATGAATTAGAATTGGTTTTTGAACATTTTTCTTATTTTACAAGCTGCAAGCAGTAATAAATAACACCAAGGTACAGAAATTATTATTGAGAATCCAGGTAAGAAATTTATACTTATAAAAATATTTATGTTCTAGAATTCCTTGTTTTTTTTATTCCAAGAAATTTCTGTATGGAAAATTCTTACGCAAACGATAAATAATTACTGCCAAAAAACGAGAAACATCGCGAAACCTGCTTCAGGCTTCATCCTCATTAATGCAATGATACAATACAATAAAATAAATTACTATTGCACACCAAATACAAAAGATACACAGGACAGGAAATAACGTATACAGATTACGTTATACAACGGGCGGCCTTATCGCTTTGAGCTATCTCTACCAGGCAACCTTTGGATGGATAGGGAGTGATTAGTGATAGAACAAGTGCAGACAGCGACGTGGTATACAGAATTATATTTAGCTTAAAACATACTCGTACATGATTTAAATATCCGATAGCTATTAGACCACTGCTGCTTGCTTCTTTGCAATGTAACACCCAAAACCAAAATAAATTGCATGTCGTTCGATAAGTCTAAAACTATTATAAAAAACTGTAGGTAATATACCTTCCTAAAATTATAAAACGTAAAGGAATTTGAAGATATTTGTTTGGCCCTAACATCTGTTTTTTTTTCCAAATCGCGGCGCACGATGATAGTTATATGTTTGAACTTGCTTTTCTAGTTCTGATGAGATCATTGAGTAATTGAACCACTTAATATAATTTGCTTGCATTATAAACAACAGTAACGGCATCCTGCAGTTGATTGTTGCAAGGGCAGACTGCCCAATTCAAAACAGGTGGATGCGTATTCTAATAGGCTCCATCTGAACTAATTTTATTTTCGATTTTATGTATTTTTATATTAATTTTTAAATTTTCTGACATTTTATTTGCTAATACTAAATTTGATTACTTTTGATTGATGCTGTAGTTATAAGTGTTTATGATTTAAATAATGTACTATGGATTTATATCTGAAATAAATGAATAATAATAATTATGTAGTCTGAAAGTAGGGACTCCATAAATTACAAAATTATATTCCCTTAAATATGTACATAGTTATACCTATCTTATTTCAATATATGTACAAACCCTAATTATAGAAGTATATTTATTCATATGAATTAATTTATGTCGTCAATGCTATTTTCATGCAGCAAATGTTAAATGTGCCCATCGTAATACCGTCACCGGAACGAGAGCAGGAAATACAAAATGACTACAAGGAAAAACAGTCAGCGAAACAGGTATCTCGCGTTAAACGGTTGGGAATATATGTTTAAACAAACCCAAATAATAGTAGTATATTTATTCATATAAATTAATTTATCTCATCAATGCTAAAACCAATTTATGATTTTATGCAGCAAACGAAAATTGCGCCCAACGAAATACAGACAGCGGAGCGAGTGCAGAAAATACTAAATGACTACAAAGAAAAACAGTCAGCGGAAAAGGTATCTCGCGTTAAACGTTTGGGAACATGTATATGTACATTCCCAAATTATAGTAGTATTTATTCATATAAATTAATTTATCTCTACAGTCCTAAATCCCGTGTATAATTTAATTCAGCAAATGAAAATTGTGCCGAACGAAATACGGACAGCGGAACGAGTACAGAAAATACTAAATGACTACAAGGAAAAACAGTCAGCGGAACAGGTATCTCGCGTGAATCGGTTGGACCAAATTCAGACGAGCTGAAAATCCGTCGCATGCTCACCAGATTATAAAGAAAGAAAGAAAGAAAATACATTTATTGGCACACACACAATAGGTACATTAAAAATATATATAACATAAAAAAACGTAATTATGTTATAATATAACTTAGGCCCAGAGTACTAAAGCTTACTCTGTCATCAATCGATCCATACTCTACTCGAGTATGGATGCTATCGAAAGGCGTTACTCGAGCATAATAATAAAAAAATACTTATATTTCAGATAGCTAAGACCCATAATCATCGGCTTAAGGCGCTCCTTTGCTGCAAGTATTCGTATGTAATTTAACATTCCAAAATCCGTTTACGAGCGTTACATAATGTAACGCTCGTAAAACATTACTATATCATTTTAACCCTGATAATAATTATTGGAAAGACGGTGTCTGTGTGTACTGTATCTGTAGGTACTACTAATTTCTACGTACATCGTGAATTTGACCCGAAAGGCAGTCTCAGATTAGGGCGCGGCCCATACTTGGTGGATATACACTAAGCGGTTCTCCTCCACCTTCATCATTCGTACCGCGCCGGGATTTAGAACACGCTGCTGTTTTCCCGATCAATTACAACCTCTTTTCTCTCTCGGGTCTCTTTAAGACAAGCGTGAATAAGGAATCTTCTAGACCTTCGTGATACATCGAAGATCACTTTCCATCAGGTGTGATCAAATGAAGGTCTCTAAATAAAGCGCCGTTTTTTTTATTGGGCGCGAGGAATGTGATTTCTATTTTGAGCTATCAAAGCCTGTGGGTAGATTAGGTAGGGTAGTACCACTACAATTAATACTGGCATAAAATCACATACAAACCTTCGAACAAAAGTTTAGTAGAGTAGTACTTTATAAATAATAACTACTTTATTGTACTTTATTAATAGCATGTAAATCTGTGGTATAGCTTAGTTTTTGCTATAAAACAAAATTATGCCGCATGGATGACATAATATTTAATAAAAGTCATTTTTAACGGGATATTTACCATGATTTGATTTAGTTTATTCCTATATTTCGGCACAGTTTCATGCGCCATGGTCACGGTATAACTGAAGACAATAAGAATTGAGTTTTTTTTTGGCAGACAACTACCGTTCTATCTTAGATTTTTGTCTTTTGCTACGAACATTACAAATCATGGTAAATATCCCGTTAAAAATTACTTTTATATATAGTTTATAGTTAATAACCATGATAGTTTCAAAAGTTTTTTAAGTTATATATAATGCTGTCAATTATTTTAGTTTTTGTGACATCTGAATTGACATCAGTGCCAATCAGAATCAAGGTGTATAAAGGTGAGCGCGCACCGGCCGCGCGGCATACGCGGCATTCCCTGCAGTCATCGAATTTTCAAAATCTATATGAAATAGTATGCAGCATCGCGCACCTATCGACAGCGAACCCTCGGCATTTCAGTAAAATGCTGTAGGCAATTCGATGACTGCCGGCAATGCCTGCCGGTAGCGTCGATAGGTGAGCGCTCAGTTTAAGTACGAGCTACTGCCCGCTTCGCACGCATCTTAGATGAATTAATATGTAGGCAGGCTGAATTAGTTCTAGGGTATTGTTTATTTTCCTGCTTTCACCCAATAGTGATTTTTTTTATTCGTTCCAATTTAGTAAATTCGTTTCTTTTATCACACATTTTAAAACTCGTGGTTATAACATCGATGATCATGTGTGTGCCCAGCGTTAGTTGCATATGTTATAAACCAACTTATTAGACAAATAAAACAATTTATTTTCGACCAACTTACGTTGCTGCCCCTTTTCTATCTCGATGTCTATATATCTATTTACTGTGTTTGAATATTGTCTATTTACTATTTATGGTTACTATTACGGTATCAGTTACGCTACCTGTAGATTGTTTGTAACAGTCTGCTGTTAGCTCAACTGTTTCTATAGTAAATAAAATAGTAGTTCTTATTTGTTTCTGTTGTATGTATTAATAGATCAAAGAATATTACAATGAAAGAATAAAAACAACTATTATTATTCTGTTCTTAAATTGTAATTTTCTTTGTAGTAACGATTGACATAAATATTGTCCATTACCACTATACCCTTTGTTACAGACTTCCAATAGCTCAGACAAAGATGCGCCGGAGTCGAGACTACAGAGCAGCGATAACCCACCAGTAAGTTTATAATATAAATAAATAAATAATGCTGGACAATTCACACAGTATTATCTAGCCCCAGGCTAAGCATATTTTGTGTTATGGGTACTAGATAACTGATGTACGTAATATAATACAACACATATTTTTTTATTATACATAGAAAACGACCAAAACACCCTAAACAAATGTCTGCAGATCGTACACACATTTGTCCCGAGGCGAGAATCGAACCCGCAACCTCTTGCGTTGCAGGCGGACCTTCGCCCACCGCGCCACATATCGGTCGTCAACCGATAAACTAGCGCCCCGCCCCGGCTTCGCACGGGTAGATTAATATATATCAATTATATTATACAAACTTACTAGTGGTTTATTTTTCGCTTCTTCCACTGGTGAACAAAAAATTGAAGCGAACAAAATCAATGATATTTTGTTTCTTATTTGATAATAATTAGGTACTATTTATAAAACTGTTTATGTATAAAATTTTACTTGTCTAAGTGCTTATTTTGTAAGCCTAAAGAAACAAAGTTATTGTTTTTTTTTAAATTAATATATGTAGCCAGGCACTCACAAATAATGTGGCTTTCAAAGAATTTTCAAAATCGGTTCGGTTGATCCAGAAGTTGATAATAATAAGCTAGACTATAAACATCATACACCTTATAGAATACAATAAATGATTTGAATATTGACTAGGCCATGTTCGCGTGAACAACTAACGTTTACCTTCCAAAATTACTGGTGTTACAGAAGAACGTGCCAGCTCAGACACCTTGCCTCACCACGGTCGCCGGGAAGCCAGCGCCGATGAGGGTCTTCACGGATTCCAGTGGCACGCAGAAGACCTCCATCATAGGTCAGTATTACCACTAATGATGACAAACTTACCGTCGTTACACGTGACTTATAAGTGCACTTAATAAGTCGCGTAGATTAACGCATTCACTGCCCAGCCTTGGCGGTGCGACCCGCTGCTGGAGAGTACGACATCTGCGTATTGGGCCCTGAAAGTGTATGATTGTAATGACATGATTTAAAATGACAATGATTGAAAATGACAGTTCAAGTTTATTTATTGGTAAAAATAATTTACATGTCACAAAAAGAGCCTCTATCATACTGTCCCACTTTCACCTTTGATCAAATATGATCCAAAGCGAGACGGAATGAAACGGGCGGTCATTTTCAGTTCGAATGTTTATCTACGCGACTTAAACAGTTCAGTATAGGGTAAAGTTGGGATTGATGCCCCAGGAGGGATGCCTGTCATAAAACCCAACTTCTGAGAATCGCAATCAAGCTTAAGGATATTTTTTTGGTTGTAGGGTTCATTGATGCGACTATTCCTACTTAACACTGCTTCATATTACATCACGAAAATGGATTATTGTTCGTAACCCCATTAATACATTTGCTTTTGCCCTCGTTTTTAACACATCACATGAATGCTTAGCTTTAAGGCGGAGCTGAACCTCTAAGTTCCCATACAAACGTACTTTTCGATTCATTTGCAAACTACGTCCCCGATTGTAATGAAATTTTGCATACATAATCGGATAAGAAATAGCGATGTTTGTATCGTTTTAGTTTTTGAAAACACATAATCATCATTAAATGACAGCGAAAGTAATAAAATCGCTTGAAAATGGATAAAAATTAATTTTCACTCTCACTGATGATTATGAAAAACTAAAACGATACAAACATAGCTATTTCTTATCCGATTATGTATGCAAAATTACAATCGGGGACGTAGCTTGCAAATGAATCGAATAGTACGTTTGTATAGGAACTTAGAAGTTCAACCCCACGTTAACATAAATGGTAGGGCTACTCGGTTGGGTTGGGTTCACGCGGTAAAAATACCGTTTCAAACATCTGTTCATTTCACTATTTTGTGCTAAAACAAACACAAAGTGGTAAACAAAAAAGTGGCAAAAAAAGTGGTAGGTAAGTAAAAAGTGATTCTCTTACGCCCGTGTTATAAAAACTTGCTCGGTCATCGATCTGAGTAACGATTTTCTATGGCAAAAGCGTTAATAATAATAATAGTATAATAATATAGCCTTTATTCAAACTATTATATACATTTACATTATTTACAATTTTTCACACCTAGTTTGTTTGCCGCTTGGCACAGGCCTCCCCCAGCCTCCTCCATTCCTCCCTGTCCTGAGTTTTTCTTGTCCACGTCCTGCCTGCTCCTTTGACAAGCTCATCTGCCCATCGAGTGTAAGGTCTGCCCTGATTCCTTTTCCCTTCTCGGGGGAACCATGTTGTTAGGTCTTTGCTCCATTTATCTGGTCCTCTCATTAAAAAGCGTTACTCAAGCATAAATCAATGACCGAACATAATTTCATAATACGGGCCTTGGGACGTAGATTAGTTATACCTATAACTCGAGACCCGAACTGTGTCTTGGCCTTATAAAGGAAAATTGCCTTTGATCTGTCCTGTGCCTTTTCCCAGCTCGCACGTCCTCATGAGTAACAATTATAATCTACTCACATAATTCATTTAAAACCGTAGTTATAAACAAGGGCGTTGACGTTCCAGTAAGCATGATCGACGACCCCAGCGGCGCCCAGAAGATCAAATGCGTCGGGACGTACAAGGCTCCTGCGGGGGCGAAGTCACCGCTACTCATCAATAAACAAGTAATAATCATTGACATACGCTTGTTGCGATCATCAAGGACTCTGTTACAGTAATGTTTGTGCATAAAATAGGAACTAAACACCTTATTTATTTTACTAGATTTAAAGATATGGCAATACATGTAACGGTTCGCGGTTTAGCTTCGATTATTTGCAAAAACATCATGTAATTGACTCCTATACCGACTATATTCCGATTCATAAACCTGGATATTTTATGTAAATAAACAAAGGTAACCCCTTTGTAAGACAAGTAATATTAGTGGAAAGAAGAGACAAAAGCTCGAAACAATTTTTGGTTTTGAAAGCTTTCATTCATCATTTAATTGATCTCTCGTTCGTTTTCTAATTCAAATTTAAACATTTTTCTGCACAAATGAGATTATGCGTTGATGAAGATAATGTTTTCTGTTATTGTTATCAGTTTTTGTTTAGTTTTCATTCATAATATCTTTGTTGACATAAAATGTCTTGGATTCTAAATCAGAGTATAGGTCAAGTATTTTTATTAACTTATATATAATTAACTTATTTTTGGTCAACAACGGTGTTACGAAACGAAGCAGTATCGGTGGATTATGTATATTTTACGACAAAAATTAGTCATAGTAGCACAAAAAAAATATATTTTTTGATCATCTTCGATCTGCTCCGATGACGAATAATATAATAGAGCAAATCGAAGACGCACAAAAAAATTTTTAGACAGTTCATCGTCGTCCGTTTCTTCAGTCGTTTTACAATTCATCATCGTCCGTCTGTTCATCCGTTTTCGATCTCGAATGTGGAATTCTTTCGCAGCGCATGTTCAATATGCGTTAATGAAGTTTATTGTTTTAGTGGTTTTGTTACCATGCTGTAGTCTGTTATTGTTAACAGTTTATAGAATATCTTAGATTCTTTAGATAAGTTGCTGACCAGTTTGACTATGCAATGTTCAGACCCAATTAACACGTACCGTAAAATAAGGGATCTTTAAAAACTCGGGGCGACATTGATGATTGCTGAAATTGTACTTTTTCTGTTTATATTTCGTCAGTTTCCTAACGATACTATTACGAAATTATTATACTCGTAAGCAATGATTTTAATATCCGATAGCTATTATACCAATGCTGGTTAAGTTCCGCAACGTAACACCAAAACCAGAATATGAGCCGTTGCATGTCGTTATCTTAGTCTAATTTATTTATTAACAAAGAAAATTACAATCAAATAATAAAATTAAATTAAAACTAGTATTTACAATTGAAACAATTGAGCTAACTGCAGACTGTTGCAAACAATCTACAAGTAGCTCAACTGATCCATATCAATACCAGTCGGAAGCGTGCCCTAACTTTTTGTAACTTTTTGTTTTGTCGAGCTAGATAATAATATAAATAAAAGATATCCGAATTCAATTTCAACTCGAGCAATAGTGTTGCTTGCTTTTCTAGAAATGCTTTGCATGACATTGAGCTAAATATAGGTATTTTTGCTTGCATATGTATCTAGTCTGCAAAATAGGGACTCCTTAAATTACTGAATTATAATACCTTATTTTATATATCATCATCATCGTACATTGGTACAAATATTACTCTGTGGCGCGGTGGGCGAAGGTCCACCTTCGACGCAGGAGGTTGCGGGTTCGATTCCCACCTCGGGACAAATGTTTATACGATCTGCAGATATTTGTTCCGGGTGTTCTGGACGTTTTCTATGTATTTAAAAAAAATCTATCTATGTATTCTATTGTATTATGTATAACCGTTATCTAGTACCCATAACACAAGCTCTGCATAACTTGGGGTTAGATAATGCTGTGTGAATTTGTCCAGCATTATTTTTTTACTTATTTTTTATCATCAGCCTAAATATTTTAGTCCACTGCTATACAGAGGCCTCACTTAATGAGCGCCATAGCGCCCTGTCTTCAGCTTGACACATCCAGCATCATTTATACATATATACATTCATTATATACCTACATAGTATATAATACCCGATTACCCTACCCTATATATGATTATACATTATACATATATTTATAGTATACTCATAAGAATTCTTTTCAGTCAGTCCTATAATCCTAATTTATCTCAGTCAGTCCTAGATTCCGTTTGTATTTCATGCAGCTAATGATATATGAGCAAAACAGAAACAAATGCAGCAAAAGATAAATGACTACAAGGAAAAACTGACAGCGGAACGGGTATCTTGCAGGTATTTCTTTGACTACGCAATGTTCGGAACCAACCGTGCATCGTAAAATGGGGCGCCTTACAAACATGGGCGACATCGATGACTGAATTTTTTACATTTTCTGTTTACACATATTTCTTTTGAGAAACTATTTCATTTTTTGGGTTCGTTTTGATGTGTGCATCATATTTTCTCAGTCATTGTGAAGATTTAGATCACAACCGAGCCGGTAAATTTGAAAAGTTGTATAGTAATTCTTTAAAGATTTGTTTCTTGGTGCAAATATTACTATGAATGATGCTGCGTGGTACAAATGTTGCTATAAATGATATTCTGTTTTCTCCTGTTATGGGATCTTTCAGAAATAGTTGAAATTGATATATTATGTGACCCCAATTGTTGTAGGTATAAGATTGATAGGCCATTTTTTTAGTTTATAGAATTTTTTTCATTATTTTAAATAAATCTGCAGATGCATTCAGGGTGTTTTATATGTATAATAAAATATCTATCTATGTAGTATTATGTATTAAGTATATCACTTATGTAGTACACATAACACAAGCTCTGCTTAGCTTATGACTAGATGATGTGTGAATTGTCCAGCATTATTTATTTATTTATCTGTATGTCTAGTCGCTATTGTATTGTACCAGGTACGGGTTTGGGTAATTACTTAATGACAATAAACACAGATTTGTTTAGTGACACGTCCACTCGATAAGCCGCACAACGACGTGCGAATGCATACCCCGTGCCCCACGCGTGGTGTGCACCCTTGGTAGATGAGCGCATCCGATGGCCGTGCACATTTAATATAAGTCAGAACGCTTCAGCTATCATAATTTTTTTACTTTTTTCACTTGACAATGAAGACCTTACACGCCTTTTAATTTCAATATTAATCAATCTAGCCGCATTTTACGGTAGTGCCGATTTACTCGCGCTGATTTTTTTTTAAATTTCAAATGATTGAAAGTAATATAATTTATAGTTATTCATACTGCTTTTTACTGTAAAAGTCGTGTGTAATGGGATATTTACCATGATATGATTTTTGAGTTTTCCAATACAAAATAAATACATAACTAAATTAAATATAGGAAACTCAAAAACGACCAGTAAAAAGCATTTTTTAAACTATCATATTACTGATACTAACTATCGTTATTAACATAAAAGTGATAGTAGATGATAGTTTCAAAACTGCTTTTTATTGGTTCATTAAAGAACGTGGTGAAGGGGCGCTTCGAATAATAAGGCAAGGGGATTGAACAGGCATCAATCCGAAGAAAATCCAGTTCCTAGCAGCTGGAAGGGTTAATGGCGAATTACGCCGCTGCTTCAGGGGTGAACATACTACGTCATCTATTGGCGATCATAATAAGAAAGAAAGCCACAGAAAACTATTAAAAATAAAAACACATCAGATATAATATATCGTCAATTATACAACTTTAATTATAACTATTGGTAGATATGCAAAATTCAAATTACTTGTAAAGACAAATGTCACCTCAGTCTGCCTGTGACCTGGAAGCTGAAAAGCCTCCGAAACGTCAGGTTATAAACAAAATATAAATATACGCGATCAATCCGGTAAAAACAGTGTTTTATTATGAGTTCTCGCGAAAATAACCTCAGAATATACTACATCAGATATATTTTAAAGCTACAACACTCTTAGTTAAATTCTGCAACATAGAAATTAATAAATCCCAAAAATTTACGATCTCGACGGGATTCGAACCCGTCGAGATCACGTAGCTTAGTTGGAAAAAGAGCAACCCTGCGCTGAAGGGGAAGGTGCGGGTTCGAATCCCGTCGAGATCGTAAATTTTTGGGATTTATTAATTTCTTAGAAATTACCCAGAGTACTATAATAAATAAAAACCTTAGAATTCTGCAACATAAATAATGCTATATCCTTACTTATTCCGCAGAAAACCGATGACAGCGGCGCAAAGAAAACCGTCACATCCGGCGGTTACCTCATCGTCGGCGCATCTGGCAGCAACACCTCGGTTGTGACCCCAGCCTCGGCGGCGAGGCGATCGCAAGTCCAATACCTCTCATGAGTAGCTCCCAGGCTCGAAACGGGCCGGACTGATACCCGTCCCCTTAGCTAAGTGCCTATTTCACCACTAGGAAGACATTCATAGCTTGAAACCTAGAGCCTTATGCACCAGGTGAATCGAGAACAAAAACGCCACCCGGAGAAAAGCAGAGTTGAAATGAAACAATGATGCCGAAGTTCGCGAAGGGAGCGCTGAACTGAAGCAAGTAGCTTAAGAACCAGTCGTCTGCAAATAATTATTTCTTCTCTCTGGTATATCTAAGAGTTGAAACAAGTTGCGTGGCTGTTATCGAAGAGTCGCTAAGGGAACGTCGCAAGTAACGAGCTAAAAGTTGCCTGTAAATTTTCTTTTCTTGTAACTGGCGGCGATAATGTGGTGAAATAGAAATAATCGTACCACATATGTAATGTGAAATGTGCGTGAATGCAGAAAATGACTGTAGTGTTTCAGCGCCTCGGATAAGATATCGTAATTTAGCAATAAATAATGAAACTGAGCACCGAACTTTCGGTTATTTTTTATGTACTATTTAAATTAGCAAGTGATATGACTTCGATCCATATACATCTTTAATATTCATTCTGGTATTGTGATTAGCAAAATTCTCTCACATGTATTGTCAGATATGCATGTATTACGTCTACTCAATCAACATTATCAAAAACCCCTTTAAATTCCGAATACAATAGATTTTAATCTTTGTTAACTGTACTTTTAGTACAAATCAGGAAACAAAATTTCAAACCTTTTTATGTAGAAAGAGCATTGTATTTTTGAATCGAATATTTTAAGACTGCTGTTTACGTGTAAACTTATTCTTAAACTGTGCATTTATGGCACAGTTTATGGAGAAGTTTATACGCAAAATATTTAAAAGTTGACAGTTTCTTCAACTAAAGTAGCACAGATCGCAATACTCTGTTTGCGGCTGTGTGTCTGTACTGTTAAACTTCTAAACCGAGTAAGAGTTGTATTCGGAACTCTTAAACGCAACTCGGATTTAAGCATGTCTCAAGTGACCATTTTTGACAGATTTTTATTGGAAACTGACGAAAAATCGCACCTTGAGACGTGCTCAAATGTAAGTTCCGTTTGAGTAAAGTAAGAAGTTTATATTTAGTTTGTGTAGTAGCAAGTTGCCGCAACAGTTGCTCTGTCTGCATAGCGCCTTAACTTTATTTTGTATAAATTCATACTTACATGAGTAGGATAAGACTGTTATTAAATAGGTAAAATAGGTTCCAAAATCTGATTGTATCAGATCATGAAATTTAAGGTATAATTAACATAATTTGTTTGTGACTTTAAGAAAGAGTTGGCCAATTGTATCTGTAAATGTTTGTTACAAATTTTGTAAATACTCCAGCTATGTACAAAAGTACATGAAAATTTACTAGGTTATCACTTTTATCTGATTATGTATGTATGACATAACAAGAACTTGCTAATGTAAACTCCTCTAAGCCCACGACAGACGTAGCTATAATATATATTAATATAGTAAGCTATATATTACGGTATAGTAAGCTGCCACAGACGGTGGCTATGCTATAATATATATTTTTGCACTCATTAGCTCTGTGGCCGTCGTGTCTTACTATTCCAAAATATATCGTGCTCTGTCGACATATTTTGGTGAAGTAATAAAAATATTTATAGCTGCGTTTGTGGTCACTCGCCGATTACTATAGAAAATATATCGTAATATACCTTGCTATGATTTATATTAATATATATTATAGCTCCGTCTCTTGTGGGCTTAAGTATCATGATTGAAATTCGTGTAGAATTATCGGATCTATGATTATTAAGCAGTTCTTTGCCATACAAGCTTGTGTAGGTTCTTTTATATAATCAGAATTCACATTCTGAAATCCATAGTATATAGGAAACTATTGTAGTCATAGATTAATATTTTCGTTTTAAATGCGAGACTGTCTAATAAATATCAGAAAATCATTATTTTAAAGAATTCTTCTCTAGTATTTAACTAAAAAACTAGAAGTTGGAAATAAATTCATTTGGTTTCCGATCTGACAATATCTATAGTCAAAATTATGTACCTATTACTTAAATGTAAATATTTTTATCATTAAAGTTTTAAGCTTTACAGTACATTAGGTACAAAATTGTGGTTTCAATAAAAATTTCAGACAGTACTTAATATGCTTTTTATTCAACTCAAATATTACACTTTATTGATCAGTTAAATACACATAAAGAACGTAGCACATACATCTAGCTCCCCTACTTGCACAGCACAAAAATAACCATTTGATTATTGGCACTTCTTTAGATAAATTTTAGTGACAAAACTTACCGCAGCTAGTATTATCTGATGCCATCAATATAAATGCATCTAAATATTACAAGTTAAAATCATAAACAGCACATAAATGTGCAATTTATGTGCTGTATGGCAGTGATGGGGTCCAGATCTGCGACAACCTTTATCTTTCATGATTCTATTAACAGGACCTAACTAATTACTTTAACATAATAGGGAAGACAACAAAAATCCCAGACCAGCTATAGTCTAAGATTCATAAAGGGAAGACCTTCACCCATCTGTTTTAATGGATGAAAAGTATTTTATGTCAAATTTAATAGTTATTTTCACCTATTTGTTTAATATATAGAAAAAATTAACTTTCATCGAAATGAGCGCTATTTAGTTGCGAATACGATGATATAGGGTTGTCTGTAAAAAATCTGGCCTAAATGATGGTAGGTGAGTTTTGAAAGGTGAAAATTTAATGTGTGTGTAGTCATTTTTAATTTTTTTATGAATCATAGTCTGGCCAGGAATTTTTTAGACAGCCCACTCGAGATATATTTTCTAAAATATTAAATTTGATATACATAAAATACTTTTCATCCATTAAATAGATGGGTGAAGGTAAGGTCATCCCTTTACGGATCCTCTACTACTAAGATTGTTGTATAGTTAAATTAAACAGAAGTATATGTACAACAACAACTTTGATTACTTTATATACATAGCAGCACCTGCTTTAGCCAGTTCATCTGCTCTCTCATTGCCATAGACTCCTCTGTGTGCCTCCACATAATTCCACTTGACATTCAACCTGTTCTGTACTAGGTCTAACTCTTTGAAGTCCACCTCATTCTTAACTGGCTCCCCAGATGCCAGTTTCCAGCCTTTTCTTTTCCAACCTGAAATTAAGATAAACAAACAGTTAGATTTTCAGCAAACATATGTATAGTACCTCCTCTGACCAGGTGATGGATGATGACCTGTGAAAGACAGCAGGCAGATGCTGCAAGCTGGAGACGGGGCGCTCATTAGGGGAGACCTAGTATGCCTGTGGACTAGTACAGGCTAATGATGATGAGTTGTTTTTTAAATGGTTCTGATTTTTGCCGTGCCTTAGAAAAGTAAATGTTGCATCATAAAAGGGTATAAATAAAAGGTTAACCTGACATCCATTTGGTCACAGCATTGATAAGAAACTGGGAATCTGTGTTGATAGTAAGCTTCTCAATCCCATTATCAACAGCTTGCTTTATAGCCTTAGTGGCTGCCTGTATCTCTCCGCAGTTATTGGTCGCCCGCCCAGAAACTGGTTCACTAATATTGAGATGGTGATCATCACCCCAGTACACTCCAATGCCAGCTTTTGCAGCACTCCGGCCATTTGCAGAGCAAGCACCATCTGTATAAACCTGGACGTAATCATCATCACCTATTTCAAATCCGTTATTGGTTTTTCTAGCCTTCTTTGGTTTCGGAGGTTCTATCATTATTGCTTCACGAACACTTTTAGTAGGTTTCTTCTCTATCTTGTCAATACTTTTTTTAAATATTTTCAGTCTTTTCTCGATATCATCCATCTGTTTATTTATTATTGAATCCAATCCATCATCAAAAGAGATATCATCATCACTGTCGGATGATTCTTGGGATGCCGAAGGTTTGGTCTTGGTCTTCGATTTACTGAAGTTTCCATTTGACCAGCTTGAGGATGAAGCAGTGAATGATCTTTTGTTGTTATATGTGGTGGACGTAGTGTTTTGCGCAGAGCTTTGGGTTGGCATCGACAAAGATCCGTAGCTAGTGCCTGCCGTTGCTATGAAGTCTTTAGCACTTGATTCTAAATCAAACTTTTTGTACCTTGCACCAGAGAATCCTTTTACTTGTGCTTCACATTCAGCCCAGGTCTCGAAAATTCCTACTGATCGACCTTTTGCTACAGCATAAAATGGCATTTTTGACAGGATAACGTACACAGCAGAAGGTCTATTTACGAAAATTCTTGATAGAATTTGAAAACCGTTTCGTACCCACATTTATCTCTGTTGATAAATAAATAATGAGTTACCATCTCTTTACCACTCGCTTTCCCATGCATGCCGCACTTAGGGTCCCATTCCACTCATCCAATATCTTTGTCTAACATTTGATCAAATTTCTTGGACGCATGTCCATTCCACTCGTCCAATATCTTTGTCCAAGATTCATATGTAATTTGCGTTGTCCAGTTCAAATTAAATTACATCACACTATTATAAATTTATGCGAAAGTTTGGATGGATAGATGGTTGATTGTTAGGTACTTCTTCAAGCCAAAACTTCAGGTGAGTGAGAGATACTTTATTTCTCATAAAGAAGTACATGAGAAAACAAAATTAGTTTTAGTTTATCATAGGGCTCGTACCATATCATATCTCTCTACTCGTATCATATAACTTTATTTAAATGTGGCAATGGTAGTTTTCGTTAAACATGATGCGATAAAAATTACACAACGCGTAAAATTGGTTTGCAGCAATCAGTATTAACGTTTCTTGTTAGTTTTAGTACTTCTTTGTGTAATTTATTATACTATTTACACAAAAGTGGGTTCTGGACCTCCAGTAAATATGATGTGTCTGCTCCTCTTGTCGCGTTCTTTTATTTCTGTTACAACGTTTTTTTACATATTTTCGATGGAAGGTATCGCCAAGATGTTGTTTTAAGGGTAGTGACTTCGGATTGTAGTTTTTTTAGCAAACTCATTATCTTTGTTCTCGGTGAACTTGTTTGAGTTTCCAACCAATAAGGGAAGTTCTAAGAAGTTGGCAACTTTTAAACGTCAGACGTTCTGACTTTTGTACAGTTTGACATTCATAAATTTTCTACTCAACGAAAGTCCGCTAAAATTTAAAAATCGAATCTAAAATTACGAATGTTTGGTCGCTGCTTGCTTGCCATGCCATGCCAGTGACGACGCGACGTGACGGTCGGCAGCGCTGCGAGAAAGCATGCCGTATGAGAAGTTAACGTTACGTAACATACGTGGGAAGATATGTAAAAAAGATAAACAATGTTGAAATGAAAACTTTATTTAGTAAAAAAAAACGAATAGTGCGTGTACCTAATACCTAGGTACTAAGTGATTAAGCCTAAGCCATGGAGCCTGTACAGGGCTAGGTAGGCTAGTTAACTAACTAGTTAAGGCTGCTAAAGGTCTGGTTAGATGCTTCATGTCCACACTCACAAAGCTATCGAAGAAATAAATGTATTAAAAAAACATAGTTAGTTTTACATACTGAATCACAGTTATGTTAACTTACCTACTAAAAACAAAAACGTAATTCAAAAATAAACAAAAAGGTATTACAAACAGCTAGAAAACTCTAAAAGAACCTTACCTACACAAATAGTTATAGTGAAAAATCATAAAGAGTCACAACATACAAGATGAAGTCTATCAAATCAATGGTCTTGGATCATAAACAAATTGACTCTATGATTAAGCCATTGATGCTCCATCTTTAGCAAGCTGATCTGCCATCTCGTTGCCTGCATTTCCACGATGGGCCTCAACATAGGTCCATTTCACATCCAGCCGGTTCTGGGCTTGGTCCAGTGCTCTGAAGTCTTGTTCATTCCTCACCGGGCCACCATTCGCCACTCTCCACCCATTTTGTTTCCAGCCTAGGGAAGATGAAGAATAAAACATGTATATTATTAAATTTTAAAGCAGATGAGTAAGAACCTAAAGCAGGAGTTTGCTACACTTAACTTGATGACCTTGATAAAGCTACCTACCAAGGTATCAGAAACTGTGATTGGAACAAAATGGATGGACCTTATAAATTAAATTACCTACTCAGATTTCTTGCATCCTGTGCTGATAATAAAATGAAACATGATGCACGCACATGGACAGGTGTTTATCTTAGACTTGTTCACATCTTAGTTTAGTAGGTAGGTACCTCCAAGAATGAATTAATTTATGTGTACCTACCTACCTACCTTCATAAATTTTGGTATATATAGTTCTAATAACTACCCTGTTTTTATTCTCTAAAATTTAGGTAGGTTTGCTTAGAAAGTTATATAAAATAAAATGCAATTGTTGCTTTTAACTATGAATTATAAAAATCCATAGAATTTACCTGGCATCCATTTGGTAACAGAATCAATAAGAAACTTTGAGTCCGTGACGATGAGAAGTTTCCTGATCCCATTATCGGCTGCTATTTTCATAGCTCTAGTGGCCGCTTGGATCTCAGCGATGTTGTTCGTCTGACGGCCGCCGTAGACCGGCTCCCCTACGTTCAGAGGGTGGTCATCGCCCCAGTAGACGCCGATGCCAGCTCGCGCTCCATACGCCCCATTGGAGAAACAGGCCCCGTCTGTGTACACTATCACATAGCCTTGGTAATCAGTGTCGAAACTGTACCCACTTCCACCGCTGCAGCTTGAGCATCCATGGGATTCTAGAAAGTCGTGAGCGCTCCCTGCAGAATCGAACTTTCTGAATATTGCGCCTGAGTATCCATCCACTTGGTCTTTGCACGCGCTCCAGTTATTGTAAACGCCGGTGGTGCGTCCTCTTGCAACGGCGTAGTAGGGCATCCTTGTGGTTTTAATTTACTTCTTCGTTTAAGAGCACTAGATTAATAAAGGTGTAGCGATAGCTAATCAAGAATCAGCCGTCGTCGCTGTTATTGCGTTTTATAAAATAGTGAATTATTGTTGCAGTGAAACAATCAACTGAATCAGCACTTTGTTTGGAGCTTGTAGCAAACAGGATGGATAGATAGACGGAAACGGAAACAAGTTAGCGCTCGATCTTCTGCGATTCTCAATGTTACCACCACTGCAATATCAAAATAAGTTGGTATTTCTTAAAAGGTCGAAATGTAGCTTTTAGGAAATTCGGAATACACTTTTAAGAAATTCAAATTTAGTGCCTTTTGAAAAATGAATAAATTAAACGCACGATCAGGAGGCTAGTGAGTGTTTTGTGGAGCTGCGCGGGATTTTCTGTTCTGAGATGGCCACACTTGAAGATTGATTGTTGTGTGTTCCGGTTTGTCTGGCGGGAAAGTTACCACTGATTGTGTTAATTTATGTTTTTAGGGGTCGGTGTCTTGAGTAGGCAGGCGTTACCACTTTTAAAAAATATTTCGTTTGCAAGCAGTAGGTAGCTAACCCCCGCCTTTTTCTTAAGTCCTTTATTATGAGCAATCGAAGCGTAGACCCATTCTGATGAACATCTGACGACCATCTGTTTACTTTTGTGAAAGCCCTTTGTTTCTATGAATGTGAATACAATGCATAGGGATCAATAGATATCATACAACTCAGGGTAACGCGCCCTTTTGGGTCGCCCCGTAAGGCCTCGATCTATTTAAAAACGTACCTACCTTACCTACATATATATGTACTACCTACTCGGATTCCTTGAGAAAAATGTGCTGATATTACATTTGCACAGGCTACCTACATTCAGGTTATACACATTGGCTGATAATGTTAATATGATAATATAATAATAATGCTGGACAATTCACACAGTAAATAATAATAATAATACCTCTATTCTTATAGAGGTACCTAAGCAAGTACCTCCCAAGAATTATTCTTTTTAGGGTACCGTGCCTCAAAACGAAAAAGGAACCCATAAAGGATCACTTTGTTGTCCGTTTCTCTGTCTGTACGCAACGCAATCAAAAGATATGCAAGGTCTTATAGCACAAGTAGGTACCTACCTAAAGGTAACAATCCGTTATCCATAAGTTTGTTGTTTTATGTAATAGGTACATAAAATAAAATACTTGATTTTGCAAAAGAACAAAACCTGTTAAAGGGTATTTTTCAAGGCAAGAAGTTATCAGTACTTATCCAAGGAACCCTCCAGACTGATTCGCACTTGACCTTGTATTTCTTTTGCCGTCATTCGTTACGTCGTCGTCGTCGCAAAAAAACTTTTATGACAGAGCCCCAAAATAGGTACTTTGCTGCTAATAACGTTCAAATTTGTGTGTTGTTAACTACCTTACTATGTAGGTACCTATGTCAAAACTTCAAAGGTTAGCGAGGCGAGTGAAGGCTGGGAGTCGGTACTCGGTTCACACAAAATGCACCCTTATCGTGGCAAGAAGTCATTTACTTCATATACCTACCAACCTACCTAGGTCGGTGTATTACCTAGGTACTTATTAATTTTTTCAATTACTTTGGAATAGCCAATACAAATTAGGGCGAATAACGCATTTGAAAGTCCATCCAATTCGGTATAGGTACCTATTCGTAAAAAATAAGTAGGTATAATTAACTCAAAAATAATAAACAATATTATAATAATGTACTTTATTAGGAGACTTATAAAATAAGGTTCCACCATAATTCATGTTAACACACAATTTATCTACACCACCACACTAAAAGTCTGTTAAAAATCTTATCTAACGAATGATGTGCTTTTTTATAAAATGTCGATGCGTCGATGTTTGACTAATTGATCGAAATTCATCTATAGACTGCGCAAACAAAAGTAGACAGGAAATAAAAAAAAATGTCTACCGATCTACATTTTTAAAATTATATAAGACACGGTTTCAAGATTTCTCAGAAACAGTCGGAAACGTACAAAAAATTATGTATATGGGTATACATTTTTACATGATTTTGTCATTTATTAAAAATAAGGTAAAAATACAAATAAACGCATTGCTTACATAAAGGCGCGCAATTAAAATCGCTCAAAATTAGACCGAAACTTGACGTTAATATCGGTTAACAATCATTTCTTAATCAATCATACATAAATTAGTTAGGTACAATAATTATCTAAATAATTTTTTACTTAAACAAGATAAACTTATAAAATATTGGTATCTATAACACACCATAAATTTTAATTAAATTATCACTACTAATAGTACACAACATATCAATAAAATTTGTTAAAAAAAGTGAACAATTGTTTTGGTTAATACCTAAATACATTTACCTAGAAGGTAAAGCAATGTTTCAAAGGTTAGGTATGGAAATGACTAGTTAAAATAATGAATTATGGATCAATTTACGTGAACTGAATTCCTACAGAGTGGAGGTTCATAACTCTAACGACATAACATTTATTACATACAATAAGTAAATTAAACAAATATTTTTTAAGACTGTTCTGTCAATTTGTGTTTGAAAATATTAACATTTCAACAAATTAAATAATCATCACTGTATCCGAAATAAAGACCTGTTTATTGGTTATTTAATAATAGCCTTTTTATGAATTGTTCCGTTTAAACGTCTTTTGATAATAACAAAATATCTGAAAACGATATTTTAATGTTGCGGTTGGTAGGACAGCACCTAATTTTGTCTCTAGATACCGTAAATAGGTAAAACTAGCATATTATAAAAATATTTTAAGCTAGAAAAGACATTCCTTGATGGCTGATTTCTTCTTTGTTGCCTACACACATACAGGAACCAAATATCAAACTTAAATGTTTATATGAAAACATTGTTTTCATATTTAGGTACTTATCTAAAGTTACTGATAAAAAACTGAAAAGAAACTGTTCCCGTTCCCATCCTTCATCATCTATCTAACTTATGTAGGATATCAGTAATTCTCATCTAGCTGTCAAGTCTGATCTTTTCATCTATTAGTAATACTGGAAAAGATGTTAGTCCTATTAGTCATTCTTATCAAAAATATTTCTACCCTAATATTTAAGTAGGTATAAGATTGATCTGTGCGTGTTTATAATACCTACTTAGGTACTTATCTACATAATGATTTTTGACTTGCTAAATTATCATGTTGTAAAGCTCTATGGACGATTGCTTCTTAATGATAGACTTTATGATTTATTTTATCGAATAATATCCAAAATAATCATCTGACGTCGATGGAACGATGATTTATGAATGCGGTTGATGTTATGACGGATGGTTAAAATGAGCTTGGATAAGAATCGTACATAATGTAGATTCTACATTTGATAAATAATCGTAAACATGCAAAACGAACAATGCACACTGTTTGATATGATTAATTAATTTGAGACGTTAAATAATAACTATTAAAAACAGTAAATACTTATTACTATATAAAATGCCAAAACTAGTCTATAAGACGTTAACTCAAGTCCAAAACAAGTTTATCGATAATTTCCTATCGTGCTACGGTACAACACTACAAACTACCTCTACCACTCAAGGCACGTATCTATAATTATTTAGTGCGATACGCTGCAAAAATATTCTCTGTTCAAAATAACAGTTCGAAACAAATGTCTTACGATTAAGCACTTTCGTGATCTTTGGCGTTCACTGTTTTAGACCGAGATTTCTGCCTCTAGCAGTAGGTACAAGTACAAATTTTAGGAGCTCTGGGCCCTGAGTTTGGGCATTGGGCACTGGATTCACGGAGCACTGGTCACACGCGCGCTGTCAAACACTGTCATTGCACGCGGCAACATCACGGGACCTATATGGAGCACTCGTCACTGTCGCGCGCGTAGTCATCATCCTCATCATCGTTGCGAGCCTTCTTCACCTTCCCGCTGACCACTCCTGTGTTGACTTTACTGAAGAGACTGCTGCGGTTGAGTCTGGAGCACTCGCGTTGAGGACTCAGCCGCTCGGCGACCGCTCTCTCGTAGTTATCAGATATTTTGTTGATCCCGTTCACGGGGCTCGTGATTGGGGACTTTGGTTTGGTCGGGGATAGGTTTTTCTCGGCCGCCTTTTCGAATAAGGCTGCGGTCGCGGCCGTGTAGGAAGGTGGGTCCTTCGCTCGGGCTCCACTCGTTCCCAACAGTTGGGAGTATAGAAAGCTGTTGTTTCCGAATCCCGCGTATCTGTTGTCCATCTTCCCGTTGACCATCATAAGGCTGACTGGTTTTTCAGGTGGTACGGGTTTCTCTTGTTTCTTTTCTAGGCCGTTTTTCGGAGGGTTATCAAAGTGTCTGTCGGAACCGATGGAGTAGATAGAGCTGAGGTTCACGTAGCCCGGACCGTTCCCAGGGAGTGTTCTGACGCAGTTGAGGCGACCGGGTGGGATCCCCTCGCTAAGAGTGGAGTCCTCCACGCTAGAGTCCTCGATCACTTCGGTGCTGGTGATTTCGTCCATGTTAGGCGACAGACAGTCTTCGTCCGTCTCATCGTATGAGCTGAAAAGTTACAAACTACTATGAGGATGGAACTTCAAATCCTTCGGCACATGTTCAGACTTATGTACTGAATGCAATGAATGTATGTTCGTTGTTAGTGTCGCTCATGCGAATGCCGATGAGTTTTTAAAGTAAAACAAAAAGCATGAAATGTTTGTCTCTTGGTGAATATGTCATGTAGGAAGGAATATATATTTACAGGGAGGTTCGGTTATGTAGGTAAACATATTCATCAGTAAGGCAGACATGTTCAAGCACAATCGATAGCAGTCACTGGTAAAGTCTCTTAAGGTATCATTCTGTTGTCCTTTGTGCAAAATGTTGAAAAGTGTAAGCGTAAATTCAAAATGCAATCGACCACTGATGATCTCACAAAATCGTCAAAGCTCAGTTTTTGAAGCGGCTTGTCTGAGCTCAAGAGCCGATGGTCGGGCGTGGTCAGTGCAACAAATGATAATACATACGACACTGCAATATCACCAACACTTTCTTACCCTAGCATAGCCAGATCTGTCTTCCTCCCTGATGAAAGAAATTACAGATATACTACGGATGATACAATTATATTAATAAGAAGATATTAATCTACTTAAATAGATATAGAGAATATATACAGAAGGTTATAGATAGTGGTGAAAAAATAAATAAAGGTAGAGCAACTAAGATTAATAAAAAGAATGATGAGTTAAGAAGTTGGACAGGAGTTTGGTAGCGGTCTCTTCACCAGGTGTGTGTGTTGCATTCAGAACATAATTGATAATTTAGCTATGTTAGATTCGAAAAGGTTTAGGGGATATATCCATTAGATCGGTGTGCTATACAAAATGCATCAAAATGCTCGATGTAGGTTCTATCTAGTGCTTTTACTTGGTCTATTACTTTACCACGTCAAATGCTAGATTTATTTGTATAATCTGAATCCGCTATATCCATTAGATCGGCATAGCTCATAGAGTCGAGCCATAGCTCTGTTTTTCTCGGATTCTCTCATCATCACTCTATACAACTGCCTGCCGTGTGACAAGAAACAAAACGTTAAAGTTCAAGATAAATAAATGGGCATATTAAAATTTCTCACATGTTAAAATCCCACAAGAGCTCATAACAAAAGCTGCCAATATTTACAACTGATCAGAAATATTGGCAGATTTTGGGAAAAGTTAATCCATGACCAGGGGCAATTAGCTATTTTAACCAGAACCACCCAGAGCCTAGATTCTAAGCAATTATTTTAATAACAACAAACCAGACGCCCGTATTACGACGAACTTGCTCAGTCATCATTAAATTACTATTATTATTTTTGAATACACAGGCAGCTCTTAAGCTGATGCGTGCATATCATAGTCCTATGCTTGAGTTACGTTTTTCTATCGCACAAAAGTCGCTCCAGCTTAGACAAACATTCATAATACCGGGCCATCTCAAGTTGATAAGTACTAAGTATAGCATTTTTCTACAGTTAGTGGAATCGTCGCGATTCAAACTCCTTATTCTAGATAAGGAGTTTGAATCGCGACAATAATAGGTTTTTGAACTCACATCTGATCTTGCGCATCGCTGCCTCCCTCCTCCGCAACTAGTAACTCGTATTCTTCAGCAGCAAACCTGTCCCATTCTGACATCTGGAATAAAAGGGGGTAAACATTTTAGTTAGGTTACACTTCTCTACACCTATAATAATCTAAAGCGAGCTTTGTGTTTTTGAACGGTTTTGTATAACTTCTAAAATTAGAAACAGTCGACTCCCTCGATGCGTGCGGTTCTGATTATATGTACGTACATATAATCACGCGTACAGCGCGTAGCGTACAGCTTAAAGTAATGAGCAGTCTACAGTACTTGGCTACATACCTGTAAGTTACAGGTATGTTGACAATACTTAATAATAATTCTTTGCATGTTTACGATAGGTAACGACACTATCCAAAAGATAAATGTGAATGGTAAGATTTAGGGGTGAAGGTGGTATTTCCCTCTACCAGATCAACCCAGCTGGTCCACTTGCCTGGTGGTCTTTCGACCTGTTGGTCGAACCTATAAACAACTATTCAACATCAACTGTTGTTGATGTTATTTACAACTATTCAACATCCACTGTTGTTGATGTTTAATAGTTGTTTATAGGTCAGTTGCAACTGAATCAAGCGTTTGCGCGATCTTGGAAATGTTATCAAATTTTTATCTTAACGACATCTAGCGGCTATCCATCGAAGCGCTTAGGTAGGCAGCTGGCTTCAGTTTTTTAGATGTGAATTCACTGCGCACCTCTATTGACGTTTTCATTGGCTGAACTACAATCAGCCAATGAAAATGTCTCTCTAGAGGTCACTACAAAGATAAAGAGTGGAACATAGCGAGAGAAGGATTCTCCATTCCACTACTCGACCACTCATCCTTCCCTTTTGAGGATAATCTTTTCCCCCACTTTTTTCCAGCGACCTTTGAACATCTGGACAAAGGCCTCCCCCTATTCACGACACTTCATTTGTTCCCATGCTAAATCGATAAAAAAATATATAATTGTTTTTGAGCCAAACTGAATTGTGTATCGTATAGCAAAGTTTTTTTACTCACGTCACAATCCGAATCCCGCTGCGTCGCGAAGGGATCCCTCTGCTCGTGGTCGAGGTATTTCTCCAGGTTGAAGAATGTGTCGTAGAATATCGGCGTCAGTTTGCAGCGCTTCAGGTCTGTAAGGGTGATTTTGCCTTGCTCTGCAGGGTGCACCATATCAAGCATCTGGAATGTTTGGTGGTATGTTAAGAAAGAGGACATTTGTATTTGTTTGTATTTAATAACTAGCTGTTACCCGCTACTTCGTTAGCTCTGCTACTTAACCTATTTACAATAACCACAATTCCCTATTTTTTCCCTTTTAAACCACCCCTGTACTTATCAGAACAAAACAAAACAAAAAGTATTTAAATCGGCCCAGCCGTTCTCGAGTTTTAGCAAGACAAGCGAACAGCAATTGATTTTTATATATATAGAGATACTAGCTGTTACCCGCTACTTCGTTAGTTCCTGAATACCACAATTCCCTATTTTTTAAACCACCCGTGTACTTAAAAGAACAAAACAAACCAAAAAGTATTTAAATCGGCCCAGCCGTTCTCGAGTTTTAGCGAGACAAGCGAACAACTATTGTAATGTTATATTTTGCCATTTTAATAATAGGTTATGAAAAACAAAAGTTTTGCGGTCAATTAGTTAGGCAATCATACCAGATCGAGAGACAGAATGATTTCGTAGATGGTTGTGCGCGTCGATGTCTTTTAAATGAAAATGTAGCATGATCAATTTTAGATAGTAGGTATATCGTACTGCTTTTTTGCACGATTTGATTTTAATTTTTGGATCTAACTGAGCTAAATTTTCGTAGTAGATAGAGTGCGATGAAATCTCTTCTTTTCAAACATTATTCCGAGACAGGAACAATATTACATTACGCTACTGCTACTTTTTAATCTTAAAAAGAAGACTCCATCAAGATTTATTATAACATAGCATTTATAACCAACCAAACCAAATCAACCAACTTAAACGACCAAGTTTTTTTCAATATAAAAAAAAAACTTGTAAAAAAATTGACTAACCTGACACAAACAATCATTGAAGGGCAATGTCTCGATGCCAATGGCCTCCATCCTCTGCATCTGTTCTTCGTAGAAGTATTCCAGTTCATACATTGAGATGTAGCCATCGCCATCCACGTCCATACATCTGAAAAAAATCTTTTTTATTGAAAAAAAAACGATTTTGATGACCTTTGAATAGAAACATAATAAAAGAAAATACATACTTCCTCAATTTTGCTTAGCACATAGATACAAAAACAACGGAACAACATTTTTTTTTATAAAGGCTGCATGTGTTTGGTTCATGCATAATATCACAAATTTTAAACAAACTTTGTTTGAATTGTCCTGATGTGATAAATAGGTTTCTAAGAGGTAAACAAGTCATTTATACGACTAAACCTACCTTTTAAAAAGCATGTACCGAAAATGTTGGTTGCAAAATGTTGCCAAAATTATGGTTTATCGTACGTAGCACCGTAGATGTTTCGTAGCACTTTCGTAGACCCTTCGTAGAGATTTCCTTGATGTCTTTTTAAGGACGAAGAATGCCTACTTATTTCTTAGAACCTTCGTAGCCGTTGCCTTGATTTACACTATTATTTATATAAAAGCTAGTCATCCCACTACTGGACAAAGTTCTCCCCCATTTTCTCCAGACATCATCAGGGAAATTAATTTAAGAGCCCTCGCGCGAGTGCAAGTCAAGTCAGCTCCGGTATGGCGAGATAGAAAGAACTACTGGCGCTATCGCAGCTTACGAAAACTGAGCACAATATGTTCATTTTGTTTTTCGTAAACTGTAGGTACTACATAAACTGAAATGTAGTCTCATTTCACCGAAGTTTTGATATGATGTGATCGCATGCATGAGAGCACTCGAGTTCAGTCAGGTCACGTAACATAAGCATTAGAATCGCTATTCCCTGAAAGCTCGCTAATGTGTTGATGTTTCGAATGGAATAGCTTAGTACACTGCATTTACGAGTAGCTTTCTGAACTTTCATGCAGCTGTTTGAGCATTAATTTCAAAGTTCGAGGGCTAAATTGTTGAAACAGAAATTCGCTAAATTTATATTTTGTTGAAATTTTATTTGCTTCAGTTTACTCTATAATCTCAGTGCAATTTGGTATAATACGGTTTGGTGAAGGTGACCTTTAATATGTGACATCGAAAATAAGGTTGCTGCGCCAAGCTGCAGTTTCATGACGTTCGTGGTTACCCCGTCTGGGGTGACGTGGTTTTGGTTGCTCAGCATCACGCAACCAGACTGTTGGCTCTATTAAGACCATTTCGACAGACACTTACCTGAACCAATACTCGATAGCAGTGGGATGAGTCTTGTCCTCCTCAGCGAGTAGGAACCATACGAACTCCGTGTAAGACATGCGTGGTTCCCCGTCCGGGGTCACGCGGTTCTGATTGCCTCGCGTCACGCAACCGGATAGTACGCGCTCGATCATTCGACTGGAGAGAGCTGGAAACACAGATTCAAAGATCAGCTGAGCCATCAAACGCGTAGTACTGGAAATAAGCAAAGTTTCAAAGACTGAATTCTATTTATTTTAATTTTTCCGTTTTATAATTCCACAACTCTCTACTCTACGAGTGGTGCACTTTAAAAAGTAACGCGTCCACTGGATCGGAATCGGAGCGAACGAAGCGTACGCGGCGTCGGTGTTTACAATACGCCGATAGGACGCGTCTACCGCTTTCGAATTTTGCACCGGCAATATAAGTATTTTCAAAGCGCTCGAGTTTGCCGAAGTAGTGACGACGATATTGTTGCAGATGACGACATCGGCTGAGGCTGATAGTGCAAGCTGTACCCTAGAATTCAATACTGAGCAACAAATCCTTACGCTTCGATACCGATCCAGTGGACGCGTAACTTAAGAGCAAACGCAGACCAGGATTTAAATTGTTACCATGGACATTCAAACGTATCGATATAGAAATACGACATAAATTGCTAAGCTTTAAAATGATGCCGCGGCATCGAAACGGATTTTTCGATGACACGACATCATTTAATGCATAGAAATTTATGTCGTATTTCTATGTCAAAACGTTTGAATGTCCATTGGTAAAAAATTTAATCCCTTGCTATCCCATCCCGGTATGCCTTGGCCATAAAGGAGAGGTGTATAAAAACAAACAATAGAATATGGAAAATATAGTAGAGGCGACGAAATGTTTATAAAATCATCCAATAGAATCTCAAATACCTACTGATGATACGCGATAGTCATATTATTATTTTGACACCTGCTGTCAGTTGTTTTACACACCTCCCGCTCTCTGTATCCGCTTGGGCGAAAACTATGTATCGATTTGGCATTTACAAATGTGAAAGTTTGGATGGATGGATGGATGTTTCTTACTCAATCACGCCAGAACGGCTGAACGGATTTGGGTGAAATTTGGCATAGAGATAGATTATAGTCTGGAATAGCACATAGGCTACTTTTTATCCCAAAATTCCCACGGCAACGGGAACTACGCGGGTGAAACCGCGAGGCGCTGCTAGTATTATTATAAAGATAAAAAATTGTGCCGTTGTAAAGATGTTTGGCAGAAGACAACTATAAAACTACTGAATGGATAGAGCTGAAATTTTGCACAAATAAAGGTCTAGACTCGGAATAACATAATAGTAAGTATGTTTATTTACACTTATAACTCAAAAAAAGCGCGCGGAGCCGCTGGTAGAAGCTAATATTCTTATAAAGGTATCAAAAACTAGCGGTCCGCCCCGGCTTCGCACCGGTATATTCTATAGCCTATGTTCATCAGGATAATGTAGGATTTTAATAGTGAAAGAATTTTTACCCGACTACCAACAGGGGAGGGTTATGAGGTTAGCACCCTATGTTTGTATGTTTGTATGTATGTGGTTGATTTCTTTGTTCCCACGTAGCGCTGAAACTACTGGTTCGATTTCAACAAATTATGTATCCATTGATTCGTCTCAATACCCCGATGGTTATAGGCTATAGGATTTAGGGCTCCGACCCCGAATAAGCCTTCAAAACGCGTATTAAAGTTTAGGTAGCCGCAGGCTGCAGGCCCCATAGAGAAAAATTACAATACCTACGACCTATTTTCATTTTCAACTCTATGCCTATCAAATATGACCGATACGTCATTCTATTTTGTCAATGTAAATGTTTCAAACTTTTATAACTTTCACGTAGTCGGGTTGTAGTTTTTAACTTTATCTTGTTCAAATCGGTCCAGTAGTTTCAGACCCTATTGAAACAAATATAATAAATATATATGTATGTAGATAATTCTTACCATGGTCATTATGCCTCGCAAGGTCATGCCTGTCGATGAACAGATCGTGGTCCCGGTCGAGTTCCCAGAACTTGCAGTATATTACGTAGAAATGCTCGTAGCTGGAACCAAAACACTCGTGTTGACCTTGACACTCTCGAGCTAGGTTAGTAGCCTTGACCGACCAATGCTCTTTCACACAACTAGGTCTGATCTTTCAGCTTCAATTATAAGAACCCTCAGTTTGATATCACGATGGTATCGAAACGACATCGAGACGTTCCATTTTGTATGGATTTTGTGTAGTAGTAGAGGTGTTGTACCGAATCCCTTACAAAAATGAAACGGCAGCAGAGCTCCTGTCGTCATTTGTAATTGATGTAATTTTATGCGTCTCATAAAACATTTGATGACCGACGTTTTTTATTTGGCACGACGACGCGACGCCGCCGACGCCGACCGGCGAAGGTGGCACGGCGGGCGAAGGCCCGTCTGCTAAGCAGGAGGTTGCGGGTTCTATTCCCGCCCTGGGACAAATCATTGTACGATCTGCAAATATTTGTTCACCCACAACAAATGTTTGCAGATCGTACCTACAATGTTTTTTTTGGTACTGGGTATTTTCTACATTATGATAAAAATATTTACATAAGTCATGTATCATAATAAGTATAAGTATGACGGGGAGGGGTCCGAAGGCCTGCCGTCCGTAGCGTCAGACATGCCTCGAAGTCCAAATAAAGAAATGCAACGTATTTGCCAGGTGTTTATTCGTAAATCACAATCACTTCACTATGTATAGTCTCGCTAATTATGAAACGTGACAAGTTCAAGGCAGAGGCAAGCCGGGACCAGTGCTCTGCTCGAAGGTTGCCAAAAAAGTGAAGTCACTCACGGTCCGACCTAACCTCTAAAAGCACTCTGCCTAGACCATGCCCAAGTGACACTGATAGTTGTGACAACGACAGTTGTGACAGTGACAGTTGTCTACTTGACGTTTCCTGCTACACTTCCTACTTCCTCGACTCGCTAACAGATGGCGTTGTTGGAGACCGGGTCGAACCACGAAAGAATCAATGCGGTGCTGGCCTGATCTCCGACACGGCCATCTTGACCACTCACGCGTCCTCGCGTGGGGTTTCTGGAAAGAAAGAGAATTCCACAAAGTAACATGTCATTTTGTTCGGCCTTTCCTGACCTTAAGAGCCAGTGAAAACTTCATTCTATCGGTTGAAACTTTTTTTTTTTTTTTTTAATGAAAACAAATCGTTCAGAACATAAATTTACATCGAAATTAACACGCAACACTTTTCATTGAAATAGAATAAACAAGCATCATAAAAAAAGGAACTTAATTAAATTTTTAAACAAGCCTGTACATAATCTAGAGTCATTATCAAATTAATAGTCTCAGTCACGTCAATTTCATCTAGTTGCCTCTATCTGACAACTCTGCGAAGCTTCCATCCAGCTTCCGATTACCAAATCACATCATCTAGTCACTTCCATCCAGTGACTCTGCGACACCTCCATCCGGTGTCCGTGAACTACGTGATGGTCCATCCCCATCACCTTCGCAAAGATCTTGTTCACCACTACCTAAGATCGACGTGTCATTCTCATCGAAAACCTCGTTCGTGGGCATTTGTCTCAGTCTGTCGTGAGCGTACTTGTAAGTCCTGTTTGAGTTTAGGGCTTTAAGGACATAACGATTACCCTCGAGTACCTCTGTCACTTTGAAAGGACCTCTAAATTTCGGATCAAGCTTAGTTTGGTTACGTTCCTCATTTTGTAGTAAAACAAAATCATCAACGGAGAATGGTGTTATTTTAGCTTTAGTTTTGTCAAAACGTACCTTGTCATAAGAAGCGCTTTTCTCCATGTTCTCTAGAGCTTGGGCTCTTACCTGTTCAATGTCAGCTTGAGGTTCTTCATCTCCAACGAGTAAAATATTAAGAGGCCTTGCAACCTTACCAATAAGTAGTTCCAGTGGGCTAGCTTTCGTGACTCTACTCATGGTACAATTAAGAGCAAGCTGGACATCGGGTAGAGCATCCTGCCATGAACGTGAACTGGTTTCGACGGCTGTCAGCATGTTTTTCAACGTACTCATGACCCGTTCAACTTGGCCGTTAGCACGCGAGCTACCTGTTGCGATTAAATGTAACTTGATGTTAACGGACTCACAGTAGTCTTTGAATTCCCTGCTGGCAAAACATCTACCCTGGTCAGCGATCAGGCGACTCGGCGCTCCAAATAGGGCAACACTAGCCTTAAGAGCTTTGATGCTGCTAGCTGTATCAATGTGTAGGGTATGATGAAGTAACACATACTTGGTGAAGGCATCTACGAGGACGAAGACGTATTCCTTCTTGTCGTTTTTACCACTAAGTTTGCCTGTTGCATCAATGTGTACAGTGTGCCACGGGATTGCTATTTTCGGGATCGGATGCATCTCAGCCTGTACCTTACCAGAATGTGTTTTGGAGATGTTGCATGTGACGCAGTTTTCGGTGAATTTCCTAACATATTTGGACATGTTTTCGAACCAGTACAAGTCATAAACCTTTTCAAGTGTCTTTTCCCACCCTAAATGCAGCAAACCTTCGTGAACACTATTTATGACTGACCAACGGAATGACCTAGGTATTACAGGTAAACAACGAGTCTTACCGTGCCTTTGGATTTTTCGATGAAGTACGCCAGAGCGGAGTTCGTAGGTCTTAGATATGTCGTCTGGAATGTTACCTTCCTTCACATCAGACATCAGTTTTGAAATTTCTCCGTCTCTCTGCTGCTCTGCCATCAGCCAGCTGCTAGTAATTTCTGCCAAGTTTACCTGTTTTGTCTCTACCTTCGTAAAAGGAACGGTGGTCCGACTACCTTCTTCACTTTCAGCCGGCAATGGATTCCTAGAAAAGAAATCAGCATGTGCCATGCGTTTACCACTGCGATGGACAATATCAAAATCAAATCCTTGTAGGAACGCCCACCATCTGTGGACTCGTGGAGTTAGATCAAGCTTTTTACGTGTCGATTGAAGTGAACTGCAGTCGGTTATTACATCAAACTTACGTCCATGTAGATACTGTCGGAAGTGTTTGACAGCATTCACCACAGCAAGAGTCTCCAACTCATATGAGTGGTACTTGGACTCTGCGGCTGTCGTACGCTTGCTATAATAGGCAACTACATGGGAATTACCGTTTTTACGTTGAACCAGAACTGCTCCATAACCAATTGAGCTGGCGTCCGTATGTAGCTCCGTCACTAGACTAGGATCGTAAATCGTCAATATAGGTTCGCTCGTTAAAATAGAGATGACTTGTTGTCTGATTACCTCGTGCTGTGGTTCCCATTTTATTTTGCCGTTACCAGACGTCAAGGCATACAGAGGTCCTAAAATCTGCGAAAATTTAGGAACGAATTGGCGGAAGTATGATGCCAGTCCAATGAATTGTCGCAGCTGAGTAACTGTGTTAGGTGGCGGTAGGGCAGTAAGCGCTACTATCTTTCTTGGATTTGGACGAATTTGACCTTCCTGAACTTCGAAGCCCAGATACTCTACCTTTACCTTCAGGAAAGCGCACTTTTTAGGATTTAATGAAAATCCCTTTTCCGAGAGGACCTCGAGTACTACCTGAAGTCTTTCGAGAGCCTCTTCGATGTTACAAGCCACAATTAGCACGTCATCCATGTACACTACAACGTACTTGTTCACAAGATCACCCAAAGCACGTATGAGAGCTCGCTGAAACACCGATGGCGCGTTCTTTAACCCAAAAGGCATGGTAACATACTCATACTGACCTTCCATTGTTACGAATCCTGTACGCTCGATAGATTCCGGCTCGATGGGGATTTGGTGAAATCCCGATGCTAAATCTAATATCGTGAAAAAGTGCCCTCCATGCAACCTAGCAATCTGATCTGATATGAGTGGCAATGGAAACCGATCAGCAATGGTGTTGTCGTTCAGCTCCCTGTAATCAACACACATTCTGTCCGATCCGTCTTTCTTCTTCACTAAAAGTATCGGGCTCGCGAATGGAGAAGAACTAGGCCTGATAACCTTAGCCTTAAGCAGGTCGTCGATCTTACTCCTAACTACTTGACGTTCATCTTGTGTTAACCTATATGGACGTCGACTTACTGTCTTATGTGGGTCTTTAAGACGTATCTGCATCGGTTCAGTATCAGCAGGTGAATTAGGCACACCGGTAACGAAACTAGGCTTAAACCGTTCCAAAATGTCTACCAACCTAGGTCTATATTCCGGAGTAACATCGGTATCTATCAAGTTAAGATCAATGCCCACGTTCGACAGTACATCGCATGATTCCACCACATTTACCTTCTCAAAACTAACCTTATCTACCGTCATGTGTACAGTCAAACCAATACCCAAAACTTCACGTCCAATCATGATACCGTGTCGCAAACAATAGTCTGGTAACACATGAAAAAGTACCTCCAAGTTAATGTCGTCAATCTCTACACGAGTCAAAATTTGCATCGTCGAAGCTACATTTGTTTGTCCTATACCTGTCATAGTAACATTATCGTATAAACGCTGACCACTAAATTTACAAGCAACAGATTCTTTAACTAATGAACATTCTGCACCTGAGTCGTATGCGAAAGGAAACGACTCACCAGAGTGACGCAGGGAACCCGAAGGCGCATTCACAATGCACACGTCCACTCGTTTCTCCTTGACTGCACCAGCTCCAGCAGTACCAGCGCCGTTGCTCCCCTCCTTGGTCCTCCGCTGCGGGCAGTCGGATGCGTAGTGGCCTTGTTCCCGGCAGTTGAAGCAGGTGATGCGGTCAGGTCTCGCTGTAGACTGGTTGCTCGAAGTAGAAGATTTGCGGTCGTCTTGCGTCTTCCAATCTCCTTTGCTGCGGCATTGATATGACTTGTGGCCTGATTTCCCACAATTGTAGCACTTGATAGTCGCTGTTGCTCCACTGGGTCGGTTCCTTTTGGTATCAGGTCCATTTGAATCGTTGGTCAATGGATAAGATCTTTTCAGGAACGAAACAGCCTTTAGTTCCTTTTGTAGCTCATTACGCGTCTTGATTTCAGTTGTAATAGCTAATCTCTGAACTCGCGGCTCTTGCTTTGAGATATGAGCTAAGACAGTGGCAATAGCTATCTGTTCTGTAGTCATCCCGTTCCATCTTGCCATTAACGATGTCATGAGGGTAGCAGCGTAAGAAGCTAGGCACTCATTATCCTTTGGTTTTTTATCATGCATGTTGATAAGAAAAGAAGCAGCAGTTTCAGGACAGTCATACCTTGCAACAAATAGTTCCTTAAAATCGCCCCACGTCATACCAGGAAATGATATTGAAGACAGCCACGATGATGCTTCGCCCTTAAGTGCGTGGCTTAAAGCGATCATCAGCGACGGTCCTTGGCGGTGTTCGTCGGTCACACACATGTCTGCGGTCGTAATCCAAGCATGGGGATCGCTGTTATTTTTCTCCGGGTCAAAATCAGGAAGGCGAATCGAGCTTGAAGATGCGGGTAGTTTTATAGCTTGCACCAATGCCATAAAATTTCGATTTTGTTGCTCGAAAAGTTGACGCCATTTTTCTTCGCCCGTGTCACTACTCGAACCACGTGTTTGTAGGTTATTTCGCTCACCGGTACAATCTCCTTCACGTGGGTGATCCGGGTTGCATCCCACTTCTGATGACGGGGAGGGGTCCGAAGGCCTGCCGTCCGTAGCGTCAGACATGCCTCGAAGTCCAAATAAAGAAATGCAACGTATTTGCCAGGTGTTTATTCGTAAATCACAATCACTTCACTATGTATAGTCTCGCTAATTATGAAACGTGACAAGTTCAAGGCAGAGGCAAGCCGGGACCAGTGCTCTGCTCGAAGGTTGCCAAAAAAGTGAAGTCACTCACGGTCCGACCTAACCTCTAAAAGCACTCTGCCTAGACCATGCCCAAGTGACACTGATAGTTGTGACAACGACAGTTGTGACAGTGACAGTTGTCTACTTGACGTTTCCTGCTACACTTCCTACTTCCTCGACTCGCTAACAGATGGCGTTGTTGGAGACCGGGTCGAACCACGAAAGAATCAATGCGGTGCTGGCCTGATCTCCGACAAGTATATAATCATGTAGTATCCATAACACAAGCTCTGCTTAGCTTGGGGCTAGATGATGCTTTATGGATTGTCCAGCATTATTAATATTTATTTATTTATTAATTTCATCTAAAAATTTAAACATCTACCTACAGAAAACTTAAGCACAAGACAGTGGCAACAACTATCGTTAAGAACAGATTCGCGGGTCTTAAATAAAACCGGCCAAGTGCGAGTCGAACTCGCGCACAAAAGGTTCCTTACCATTATCTATAAAAACGGCAAAAAAATAACGTTTATTGTATGATGGGAGCCCCCTTAAATATTTATTTTATTCTGTTTTTTAGTATTTGTTGTTATAGCAGCAACAGAAATACATCATCTGTGAAAATTTCAACTGTCTACCTATTACGGTTCCTGAGATACAATCCCCAGCACGGGGATTGTTGTCTAGGGTAGAATAGACAATAATGACATTGCATCGACATACATTGCGTACATTATTGAAGTTGGTGGAATGCATTTCAAATCATTTACGCATTGGATGACGAAGTGACGTAATTTTTCTCTATTCTACCCTAGACAACAATCCCCGTGCTAGGGGGGCTGGTGACAGACGGACAGACAGACAACAAAGTCTTAGTAATAGGGTCCCATTTATACCCTTTGGGTACGGAACCCTAAAAACGCACGCGTTTACAGATGAGCAAACTATGGAGACAAGTGGAGGTGGCGAGACGTCGTCGCAAGTGGAGACGTTGCCTCGTAATGAGGCTTTTTGCAACTCAAGTGCATTTGTACTTGAGGAAACTCCACACAAACCCACAGAACAAATATTTTGATGAAATTTGAGACTTCAAGATTCTTCAAACTGGTGACCAGCTATTAAAATAATAATAAATAATGCTGGACAATTCACACAGCATTATCTAGCCCCAAGCTAAGCAGAGTTTGTGTTATGGGTACTAGATAACTGATATACATAATACAATACAATGCATAGATAGATATTTTTTATTATACATATAAAACGACCAGAACACTGGATGTCCCCTTACGTTTTGTCGCTTTGACAGAACTTTTCATAGATTGAACGCAAAGTTAACTGACGATGCTGCTAATTTCAAACATTTTTAAAATAAATAGTTCGACCTAGTTTAATCCGTATA